>OVBN01000165.1:0-1200000 GCA_900406565.1 Turritis glabra | reverse complement strand
TTGATTAACCGTTATCCCTGGTTGTCCCTAGTTGTCCTGATTTTTTAGAGAAGATGAGTATAAATTTTTTGCCAACAATCCAATATAAATCGAGAGAGAATCGCGGGAGTTAGAGAAGTGGCAGCGTGGAAGGAGAGGGGATGGGTCATGGGCGGTTTTAACCGATTTGTGTGGAATGGATAAAAATTCGGGTCGAATTTAGCTGATTGGGTCGTAAATATGTCGATTTTGTTTACTTATTTGGTCGTTTCATTCCGTTTCGACATAAAAAGAAAATGACAAATAAATGTTATTTTGTGAAGGGCTTTTGTAAATTTGGCTTATAAGAAAGGGTTATACGAGAATTTGATCCAGCCACAACAAAGAGAAAAAAAATTAGCAGAATCATTGGAATTCGAAATCTGAACGGACCGGGAAAGCAGCAACACGAAACCACTCCCACCAACTCCAGCGATTGCAAGGGAGACTTCTTTGAGACAGATCTATTGATAACAAGCACTTTGTCGGAACAATCGATTCCTCCGTGGAGCTGATGTCGACGTCACGTCTGAACCCGAAGCTTTCCTCCTTGAATAAGACGATTTATAGACAGTTGCACCCAAGTTCCTCACGTCCCCTACCTAGCAACAAGAGAAAACCACAACGAACACTTGGATCTGGAGACAACAGTCACTATTAACTTCTCACAGACCAACGACCTTCAGATCCGGTCAGACAAAAACCAATCATGGAGGGAAGACATGGTTGCTGGCTAGCCAAGATCCACACGACCACAAAACCCGTGACTAGCCAAGATCCGCCGCTAATTGCCCAACACTTATTGATTCACCGAACCAAAACTTGACGAACCGGACTGTTGGATAGAGGAGATCTTGTTACGAACCATACGATCTATTTTCTCGTAACCAATTACTGAGAAACTTGTGTCAAAAAGTTTTTGTACTTTTTTTTTTGCCAAGTAAACACAGTGCCCGAGACTCAACAAGAGTATAGGCCCCGAGGCAAAAAATATTTTGGACCTAAATTTTTATTTTTATAGATTTATGTTATAAAAACTTTCTTTTTGTGTATTTTGATAAAATAAATTTGTTATAAAAAAAATACATAGAAATTTTTTTGGACCCTTATCAATCTTATATTTAGTTTACTATATAATTTTTTTTCCTTTTCAAATATTTTTAAAATGAACCTTTTAATTATTAGAATACGAAATGGCCCCTGGTCGTCGTACTGTTCGCCCTCCCTCATGAGCCGGCACCATCAAATGCTGTGTGTATTTACACGTTCATACGAAACTTAAATCAAATGTACATGAATACTTGTTTCCTAAAATGTTTCGATTTCACAAACATAACAAATAATTTGCAAAAATAAAGTACTATATATATACATGAATAAAATTAAATATTGACATGAAGATAAAGTGAATCTGATTTTCTAATTGATTCGATTTCACAAAAACAGAATAATTTAAATTGATTACCAACAACAAACACCTGTCTCCCAATATTAAAACAAATTCAGAATTTGTTTGTTCTAGCTTACTGGTCATGTTCCTTCCATTTACTTTGAAAATTTTCTAAAAGAAAACAAATTAAGAATTAAGAGTTATATATATTTTCTTAAAGAAAATGTTAATGGTGCCTCTATCTGTAAGTATTCTCACTTTGGTATTATGTGTTATTATAGAAAAAAATATTTTAATTTGATGCTGTGGCACTATATATGCAGAGAACTCATTTTGGTATCATATATATATATATATATATATATACGATATGTTTTGTAATATTAGAAATTAATTTTGTTTAGGTGAAATTCATTCTATTTTAATACAGGAATGATATGCTTATTTATATTTGTTTTAATTTCATAACTTATCTAAACGATATAATAAATTGTATAGTTGAGATACGATTTCTTTTTAGTTTGCTATATACATGAATAAGATTTTTAATATGTTTCGATTACCCAGAGTTTGCTTAACATCATTGGTGAATTTTAATTCAAATTAGAAACATTAAATGGAAATATAAGTAAAATAACAGTACATAAAATTAAGCATGAAATGGAAAGTTCAATTTTGTAGAATTTAAAATTTTGAGAAATATTAAATAAAAATGGCGAAAATTGAATGGAAACTTAGAAATCTATGTAAATATTTGTAATTTTAATGATAATCAGAAAATAAATAAATGGAAGTGTATAATAGACTATGTATAAGTGTAATATGGCAAAAAAAAAAAAATTTATACGTGTAATATTAAAAAATGCCTATTAATGCTAAAAGGAATAAACACACTGTTTTCTTTTGAATTTCTTTCATTATATCATGTTTCGGTTTTCAAAAATATAATCAATTCACTCAATTATGAAATATTCCAAAAATTGTTGTAAGAGGTGGCACTCTATGAAGCGAGCTTATTTTGGTAGTACAGGTGTGAAGATAACGTTATTGATAATAACTTGTATATTTGACCATTTTTTGTCTACATTCTTTGTCAATTGTCAACATATATTAAACTATATGTAAACTCAATTAAAAGGTAATTAAAATATAAACAATTTCAAATGATATTTAGAAGAAGAAAAAAAATTGGTGATGAAATGGCGAGACAGCTCATTTTACTTCTATTTATATGAGACCGTTCTGACCAAAACATTAAATTATATATATGAGACCAAAGTTTCGTATAAACAAACTATCGAAAGAGAGAGAGAGAGATCGAGAGAGAGAAATGACAGTAGAAGAGGTAGGAGATGATTATACAAAAGATGGAACAGTTGATCTTCGAGGCAATCGTGTCCGAAGATCTCAAAGAGGCCGTTGGAAAGCTTGCTCCTTCGTCGTTGGTATTTATCATTTTAAGTATAGTTTTTTTTCTCTAGTTTCAGATGTTTTTGTGTACATGATTAAGAGTTAATTGATATTTAGAATGTTGATATGATTAGTGTACGAGGTATTCGAAAGAATGGCTTATTATGGAATATCAAGCAACCTAGTGATTTACATGACAACCAAATTGCACCAAGGAACGGTCAAGTCGTCGAACAATGTGACCAATTGGGTTGGGACTAGTTGGCTCACTCCAATCTTGGGTGCTTATGTTGCCGATGCTCATCTCGGTCGCTACATCACATTTGTCATCTCTTCCGCTATTTATTTATCGGTATGTATACTTTTTATATTTTATAAAGATATTTAGTTGATCGGGTGATTTTTAATTTGAAATGAGTGGTAGAAAAAATTACAAGAGACAATAAAAATGGCGTTTTGGCTTAGAACAAAAATTAACGATAAAAATCGACCCATTTTGTTCAAGCTTAGGTAGTAGATCAAAACTTAGAAAACGATTTGGAGATACAAAAAAAAGACTACACATTTTGTTTTTAACATCTCATTTACAGTT
Organism: Turritis glabra; assembly: GCA_900406565.1. Classification (NCBI taxonomy): domain Eukaryota; kingdom Viridiplantae; phylum Streptophyta; class Magnoliopsida; order Brassicales; family Brassicaceae; genus Turritis; species Turritis glabra. Next base: position 1,196,590 of record OVBN01000165.1, on the reverse strand, counting down.
GTGATCCAGTACACGTAGAATGGTAGGACTCAAAATGTGAATCCAAGACATGTTCCCATCAAACTAGACGTGGATGCTTGAAAAAAGTGAAGATTGAGTCATAGAATTTATTTAATTTGCTTTAACAAAACAAATTTATCAAGTTTTGACGACTGTAAAAAATAAATGATCATAATCTTCACATTTTTAAAAACATAGAGACACGTCAAATGGTGATTTTTTAAAATTCTTTTAGTTAGTGTTATCAGTCATAAAATTTATAGAATTCAATTCAATCGGTTAATGTATATTCAGTTAAGAAATCTTAAAACCACATCATGTAGTGACACAATTGAGCTAAAAATACAACATAACAGTTTTTATGGCATTACAGGGAATGGCATTACTGACGTTATCAGTATCTCTACCGGAACTTAAACCACCAAAATGTTCGACGGCTAATGTTGAAGACTGCCAAAAAGCTTCGGTTTTACAATTAGCGGTTTTCTTTGGAGCGTTATACACATTAGCGATTGGTACAGGCGGTACAAAACCGAACATTTCTACACTAGGAGCTGATCAATTCGATGAATTCGACCCAAAGGAGAAGATTCATAAGCATTCATTCTTCAATTGGTGGATGTTTAGCATCTTCTTTGGTACTTTTTTTGCCACAACTGTTCTTGTCTATGTTCAAGATAACGTGGGTTGGGCGTTAGGTTATGGGATTTCAACTTTGGGCCTTGCTTTTTCCATTTTCATATTCTTGTTGGGAACTCCGTTATACCGCCATAAACTCCCGATGGGAAGCCCATTTACCAAGATGGCTAGAGTCATCGTAGCTTCACTTCGCAAAGCCCACGCGCCTATGTCGCGTGATTCGACGTGCTTCCATGAGCTTCCGCCATTGGAATATGCAAGCAAAGGGGCTTTCCCAATCCATTCTACTCCAACTCTAAGGTAATGAATGACTAATCCTATCAGAGATAACGTTCGATTTGATTCGGTTCGGTTTATTTTTTTAGATTCTTGGTTTATCTCTTTTGGAGAGGTATATATCAAACGAGAATACAAGTTAATTTTGTTCTAGTTGGTTTAACGAATGTTATTTGTTTTGGTTGAAGATAAATTAACTAGAATAATAATTACTAGTTAATGTTATATTTTTAGTCTGAATGATTAGTACATTTCAATGAATTTCAGTTTAATCCGTTAGATTTTTGTTATAAAAGTGTTTTTGTTTATGAAAATCTTGGTTCGGTTTATGTGTTGCAGATTCTTAAATCGTGCTTCACTCATAACCGGATCAACCGACAAATGGAGTCTCTGCACTATCACAGAAGTCGAAGAAACAAAACAGATGCTAAAAATGTTACCTGTCCTCTTTGTAACATTCGTCCCAAGCATGATGCTTGCTCAAATAATGACTCTGTTCATAAAACAAGGGACCACCCTCGACCGTCGTCTCACAAAAAACTTCAGCATCCCGCCCGCAAGTCTCTTGGGCTTCACAACATTCTCTATGCTCGTCTCGATAGTCATATACGACCGGTTCTTTGTTAAACTCACAAGAAAACTAACCGGAAATCCCAGAGGTATCACATTGCTCCAGCGAATGGGAATCGGTATGATCCTTCACATCCTAATCATGATCATCGCGTCCATAACCGAACGGTTTAGGCTCAAGGTCGCTGCTGAACACGGGCTAATCCACCAGACCGCTGTGCCGATTCCCTTGACCATTTTCATGTTGCTTCCACAGTATGTGCTAATGGGTTTGGCTGATGCTTTCATGGAAATAGCAAAGCTCGAGTTTTTCTACGATCAAGCACCAGAGAGTATGAAAAGCCTCGGGACATCATATGCGACCACAAGTATGGCAGTCGGAAATTTCATGAGCAGTTTTATCCTTTCGTCTGTGTCTCAGATTACGAAGAAGCAGGGAAGAGGATGGATTCTAAACAACTTGAATGAGTCTAGGTTGGATAACTATTACATGTTCTTCGCAGTACTTAATTTGGTTAACTTCATCCTCTTCTTGGTTGTAATTAGATTTTATGAGTACAGTGCTGATGTTACACATTCAGCAAATGTAGAACCGAAGGAACCAAAGATGGTAGATAACAATAATGAGTAAGGAAAGACGATGTGATTTTTATTTGGTTGTAATAAATGTATCGATTGGAACCAATTAAGCAAGCCTTAATCCACTTACAAATCATCATCATACACTGTTATTTTTATGTTTCTCTATCCGACACTCAGAAAACACTAAAGATTGTTCTTGTATTCTCCTCAGATAGATATTACAACATAAGGCAGATAACTCTAAGACGACTTACATGATTTTCGATAAAAGACTCGTCTCAGAAATTATACTTCCTTTTGACAGAGACACGGTCATCTTCATCATCCTCTTCTTCCTCTTCTTCTTCTTCTTCTTCTTCTACTTCTTCTTCTTCTTCTTCTTCTTGTCCAACATCATCTTCCGCAGTATTAACCCTCTCGCACTCGTCGATCCATTCGCTATAACTGCATTCATTTTTGAACAAACCAGAGAGATTTAGAAAAAAAAAGGGTGAAACAGAAAAGCTAAAATATAATATTGAAGTAGATGTGTACTTACATGTCTATAGCTTCAGTCAAAGCTACAAGAAACAGAACAGAAAAGAATGATCAGATATGTAAAACGAAAAAACCCGATGCTATATCGACTTAACAATTTCGAAAGATGGAAAAAACCTGTGATAGTAGTACTAAAGCTTTCTTCACAGATTCTACAAGCTGCTTTACCAATCAGATGCTTCATATCACTGAAAAAAAAAACAAAGAATTTAGCGAATAACTTCAATTGTTTTCATTCATTACCATATTGTGATTCATCTTACATTATGCATTCGACACTCGACCCGTGATTGCAGAAAGGACAGCTAAAGATTGTGTCAAGCTTGTCCATCCGCTTCGTAGGAGCAGGCTTTGCTCTTGATTTCCTCTTTCCCATTGTTTAAGCACCTTTGGCACAAAACAACGAATCAAAACACAAAAATCAATACTTTTGTAATGATCAATTACTAGATTGAGAAAAGTATCCAACTTCTCAATAATTGCTAAACTAAATCAAAAGAATCAACAGTGAATTCGGGGGAAAAAATCAATACTTTCACAGTTACCAGATTATCAGATATTCGGGGATCTTGAAACCCTAGAACACAAATCGTGAAACCCTAATACAGAAAAATCTCAGAACAAAGATCGGATTCGCAAGAGATTTAACTTCAGTAGACACAGATCGACATCATAGGAGAGTGAATTGATTAGAAAATCGAGCTTACTAGGCGATGAGGGTTGATTTGGTTATGAAGATTGCGGAGGAGGCGACCTTAAGCGGACGGTCGTTGCGGTGGCGATAGATGTAACCCGACGGCGAGAGATTGATGTTTGTTTATATTAAGGCCTAACTATTTACACGCTTTTTAAAGTTGAGATCTATCCAGAATAATGGGCTTATTTGCTAAGGCCCGTATGCCCGATTGAAGAGTATTAGTCAACCAAATATTTTGAATAATAGGCTTGAATGGTATATTGTTATTTTATTATATAAAATTATATAATGTTTCGTTTTCAAAATTAGTCCTTGATTTTGACATGTATCAAATTTATCGATAAACTTTGGACGGTAAATTGTTTAAACATTAGCCTAAGTGTTCAGATACTTAGTTCGGTTCCAGGTAGATCCGTTCAGTTTCAGATATTTCGGGTATAAGAGTTTATGATACATTCAAATATTTTTGAATTTTGATTCGGTTCCGAATACCCAAAATATTAGAAATATTATTAAAAATGGTTAAACTTGAACAAATTTTGGTTAAATTTTGATATATATATATATATATATATATATAACTAAGAACTTTCGAAATTTTGGTTATTTTGAGTATTTTGGTTATGTTGGTCTAAAAATAATTGATATTTTCGAGTTAATAATTGTAATTTTAGGTAATTAGATTATATCAAATCTAAATATAATTAATAGTTTGGATATATACTTATATTTCGGCTATTTTAGATATTCATTTGGTTTTTGGTTCGGTTTGGATTTGGTTCTAATTTTTTGGGTATAGAAATGGAGGATTCGTTCAGATATTTTATCGGTTCCAAGTTTAGTTTGATTCTTCTTTTTCCAATTAGTTTCAGTTCAGTTTTTCGATTTCGAATATTTTGCCCAGACTTCATAAAATGTATCATCTAAAATACAACACGACGATAAGTGTAACACCAATATAAAACATGAAATTTGAAAGTAAAAAATGGCTAATATATTTAGCGACATGACGATATTTTGATATTTGGGAAAAGGATAACACACTATTTTTTCTCTTGCCACACTATTTTTGACGGCACACTCTTTTTCGTATAACACGTTATTTTCAATTGCATGCTATTATTTCTACAACTTGCTTTTTTTTTTCTTTCTAGATCACAATGTTAGCGTTGTCAAAAAAAAATATAACAAGCTTAGCTGCTACATTTTCTCGTTCATTTCCCGAGCGTACGTAGTTTTGCATTTTCCCAAGCCTCTACTATTTTAATTTTTTAACCTCTAGCTAAGTAACCCTAGAAAACATACACATGTCAAAAGAAAATAAAGTAAAGTGAAAATAAAAAGCTTTCCTAGAAATCATATGACATTGTGATTTCCTTAACAAGATTACTAAAAATTTAGTGAACAAATTCATTTATATATTACAATTAATATATTGATGATTACAATTGAATAAAAAAATACTAAGTGTAATGTAAAATAGAAAGAAAATAAAAGGTTTCACTAAGAAACAATCTTGTATGGTAATAAATATGAAATATAAACACATAATAGATAATGCTGTTAGAATTAGGCATCATCAATTTAATATTACTCTTGAATATTTTCTCTATAAAAGAGATTTACAATAAACTTGTATGAATATGAAAATATGCTAACTTTATCTAAATCCCACAAATAAATTAGTTTTTCAATCAAATATAAAACATTAACATCTAAGTTACACATGTCCAAGATCTCACCCAAAAAAAAAGTTTCACCAAGAAACTATATTGTATGGTACTAAATTTAAAACATTAACATCTAAGTTACACATGTCCAAGGAAGATAATGTAAAGTGAAAAGAATAATAGTAATTTTCCTAGAAAATCATCCAACATACAACATTGTTAGAAATTTAGATATCACCAATTTAATAATTTTCTATGTAAAAGAGACTTTTAATAAACTGGCATGGATATGAAAGAATTGTAAAATTTTCTTCTTAGTACTATATATATCATTCTAAATCTTAAAAATAAATTTAGTCTTTCAATCAAATATATATATATATATATATATTTTTTTTTCTTTTGGCATTTCGGATTCTAGGTTTGTGAACCATGGCAGTGAACATTCCCGACAACAACTACAATTATCTATTCAAAGTAGTGATGTTAGGAGATTCCGGTGTGGGAAAATCAAACATTATGATTCGATTCACAAAAAATGAGTTCAATGAGCTAAAGTCAACCATTGGTACTGAATTTGGGACCCGAAGCATTCACATCAATGAGAAGATCATCAAGGCTCAACTATGGGACATCGGTTGTCAAGAACGGTCCGAGTCTATAAAACCTTTCTCTCTCTTTTTTTTTTATAAAAAATTTATGTTTACTCTGGTTTAACCAATCTGAGTTAAAATCAAATTAGAGAAATAATAAATTAAAGAATAGACCAACCGATTTGTGTTTCTTTTTTTTTTCTAGTATCATAATAAATCTATTTAATTCAAACTAAACTAAAAAGATTAATCGTCGAACAAAACCTTATTTATATAGAATTACCATTCAACTTATATATATATATATATATATCATATTTGTTAAAATCCATATATATTTTTTCATGCTTTGTTTTTTGCTATTTACGTATAGATATCGATATATCATAAGCGCTTACTATAGTGGAGCAATGGGAGCTCTACTTGTGTACGATATTACGAGTCACACAACGTTCAAAAATGTTGAACAGTGGCTCAAGGATCTTCGTGGATTCCTTGTTACCAACAAGCTCGTAATCATGCTCGTTGGTAACAAATCTGATCTTGACCATCGCCGACAAGTATCAATGGAGGAAGCAAAGTCCTTTGCGGAGAAAGAGAAACTTTTATTCATTGAAACATCAGCTCTTGATGCCACCAACGTCCAAGAAGGTTTCACAAATGTCTTGACTCAGATCTACAATAATGTCACGAGTCCGTGATGTTTTATCCTTTTCCGTTTCGGTTACAACTTGGTTTATGATGATCAATTTAGTATCGTTTATTTTTGAGAATTATAATTAAAAGTTGGTGTTTTTTTTCTTTCAAGTAGCATCCATTTGCTTCTATGTATGGACAACTTTAAAATTGATTATGAAATATATTATTTTTCCTTCTCAAATTCCTTGTCGTTAAGAAATTCACCAATTGCCTTGATTAGTTAAAAATTATAACTTTTTCTCGGGCATATAATATCTACCATCAAGATTCAAGATGATGTACCTTAAACCTTTTTTTATAATTTTTTTCTTTTTTATTAGAGATATTAGATTACATAGTCTTAACCTTCACCAAATTATTATAGAAACGGAAAACCCAAGAAAACTTTGACTTTTAAACAAATTTGGACCGTGAGGATCTCGTGATCTTAATACATTTTTGTGTTATACATGTTTAAGATAACAACTTAACAAGGAAGAGAAGATATAACACATCATGTATCAAGATCGAGAGATCCTCATGTTTCAAGTACCAATTATAAACAACACATCTTAAAACTACACAAAAACCTATCATAAATTTGACTTGTCCTCAGAGAAATGTGATTAACATCACATGAAATACGGATAAAAACTTGTTGATCCAGACAAAACAAAACATATCATATATCACAAAAAAGTAAAATCGTTCCGGACCTTAAACTGTTACATTATGGCAAACCAAATCCTACATTAAAACCGTATTAATAGAGGACGACGCCGTTTTATTCTCTTATACGGAAAAGATTCAAAATAATACGTATATCAAGAAAGCGTCGTCGTCGTTTTAACCATTTACAGCAAAACGAGTTAATGACCGTTCGATCTATAAGGTCACACGGTTTTATAGATACACCGCGATACAGAGGAATAAAAATAAAAATCACACTCAAACACAAGAATCCCCAAATCCACACAGGTGGATTTTTAGGGTTTTCGTCTCTTAGTCGTAACCGGAAGAGAGGACGAGATCCTCCACTAATATTTCAAAAAGCTAATCTTTTTATTCGTTTTCGAATCGATTCGATTTCTGGGTAAAAGAATCAAATTCTCTGGTTTCGTATTTCGTTTTTGATTTGTTTCTCTTGGTTTTTTTTTTGAAACGATGGGAAGAGGCAAGTTCAAGGGTAAACCTACCGGCCAGCGCCGATTCTCTAGTGCTGCTGATATTCGTAAGTGATTTTGGTATTTGTTATGAATCGTTGTTTTGATTTTTGAGTTCGATTTGAATCAATCTTGAATTTTTTGAATTTTCGTAATTGCCCTAATTGGGGTTTCTTGATTTTAGCCCTTTTGGAATTGTGAGCTTGTTTAATCGGTTCCATTGATTTGAGTTAGTTGATATACGTAAGGATCGTTCGATTTTTGATTGTTCTGTAGATTTATATGAGTAAAGAGATCATTGGGTATTCATAAGTTTTCGTGTTTGCTAGATTGATTTGGTTGTTGTAAACTTTGATAATTGTTTTTGTTATATCTGACGTTTGCTTGATTTTCTGAAGCTGTAAGATTGAGATATATGTGGATGAATATTAGATTTTTAAACTTAGTGTTCTCTGTGTGTTTTGTAGTTGCTGGCACATCTGCTGCACGTCCTCGATCATTCAAACAGGTATTTTGTAGTTTTCTTTTACATTTTTGATACTTCTGTTGATGTGTGTGTGGGGGGTGAATCATTGTCCTTTTAATGACATTATCAGAAAGAAGCTGAATACGAAGAAGATGTCGAAGACGAGTCAGAAGAGGAGTCTGAAGAAGAATCCGAAGATGACGCTGATGTGAGTGAAAATCCTGCATGTTATGCAGCCTCATCTATTTTCATTGTTGGAAAATTCATCTTTACTTTGTATATAATACTACTAGGTGAAGAAGAAAGGAACTGAAGCTGTAATCGAAGTTGATAACCCTAACAGAGTAAGACAAAAGACCTTAAAAGCAAGAGACCTCGATGTAAGTCATCTAATTAGTAGTCAGTTTCTGTAAATCTGTAATATATGTTTGTCTTTATAACGTCGAATTTTCTTTCTGTTCTTCCCATTTGTTAGGCTAGTAAAACCACTGAACTCTCAAGGCGTGAAAGGTCTGTTACTACTTCTAAACACTCTTAAGCTCTCTATGATTCAACAGTTCTTGTTCAGGAACCCTCTAAATATTAATATTAATATTGTAGAGAGGAGCTAGAGAAGCAGCGAGCTCATGAGCGATACATGAGGTTGCAAGAGCAAGGCAAAACCGAACAAGCAAGGAAGGACTTGGGTAAACAACAATAAATCTCTTGTTCTCAGCTGTCTCTTTCTACGTTTCCAAATGGGCTTATCGATTATCTTGTCCTCTCTGTGTGTACAGATCGTTTGGCTCTGATTCGCCAACAGAGAGAAGAAGCTGCCAAGAAGCGAGAAGAGGAAAAAGCCGGTATAAACCTCTGAAACACTTTGTTGCTATGGTTTTGTTTCGCAAACAGAAATTTTTCTTCAGGTTTCTGATCTTGTAATGTTTTGGTTTATTGCAGCAAGAGACGCTAAGAAAGGCGAAGCGCGCAAATGAGAGTAATCACTCAGAAGACCTACCTACTATGCGATTAAGATGTGTTGTTTTTACGTTGTTTTCTTCTATTGATAAAAAGATAAAACCTCTGCTATTTACTCAGGATCGTTGTTATCTCTCGATCTTCAATACATTTTTAAGGTCGGTTTAAAAAGGAACCCCAAATAAATCATGTCCAATCCTAGTCATTATTAAATCATGTTCAAAATATACACTCACTTCATATCTATGCGTGGAAGCTTCATGACAATATTGATGACATTAGTATTATTATTGCTATTACCCAAACCAGAAATCTGTAACCTTAGAAGTGTTGCCTGCAACAAATTTAAATCACACCCCACTTGACACTACTATGAATTTATCCTGATCGTTACATTGATCTGTAAAAATCTCTATAAACTGGCAAAAAACGATTTAAATTTACATAATCGATGTTGTTGTTTAAGAGACTTGAAAACATTTGTTACGGATTCTACTCGTGATTTGGCCTTTGTCAGTGCGATTAGTGAACAGTAATGAACTTTTAGTTACGTTTTAGGGTTTTAACTTTTTTCTTTTTCTTGGATAATGATGTTGAATCCTTGTTTAGGTTAGAGTTATTATTTGTTAAAAAAGCTATCCACGTCAGTTTGGTTATGTATATGTCAAAACTTGAAAACATGTTTATACTTGGGTCTTGTTTTGGTTTTCCTTTTGCTTTATATATCTTCTTTTTTTCTTCTGCTTTGATTCTGTTGGATTTGTGAATGTCTTCTTCTGCTTGTTTCTACTTAAAACCCAGGGATAAGTAATCGAAGATGCATGTGCTATTATTACAATCTCTTTCAAACGTGGCTTGACCACTGTCATCCGGATTGCGTTCGAGCAAGCAATGCGCAAGAAGATTACGGTAACTTATCAAATCTAGAGAAAATTACTTTCTTTGCATCATTAAAAGAAACTGTGACTGGTTTTAACTGATAGTTGCTCTCATTTTAAAATGATAGGTTGAATCATATGAATTGACTACAACGTTTTCATCTTTTTTTGGTCTTGCAGATGCATCTCAACATGCAGCTTTGGTAGCGGTGAATCTGATTAGCTTTGCACGGGTTATCCTCAAACTCGACTCTGAGTATACTGAGTACTCAGCTCAGTATTTGGTGGCTAACGCTGGGAAGGAATACGAGCAGGGAGAAATGGATCAACAACGCTGTCAGCTTCGGTATATGGTGGAAAATGTTTGGATCAAGAAGAAAGATCAGCAGAGAGAAATTGATCGACAACGCTGTCAGAGACTGCCTTTAATGTGCTTTTAAAAAAGGGCTACCGAGAAGAGAACATTGGGCACATGTGGGATGCACTTTCAAGGCTCCCCCATTTGCTTGTCACATTCCTCGCGTCCCCATGAAAGGAGTAGTGATTGAGGCTGGGAATTTGGGTGAAGCATTGAAGCTGTTGATGCAACAACCAGTGGGAGCGAGACTGCATGTGTTCAGTCCAGAGATTGATCGTGTTGGAGAGGTAAAGTGTTTTTTAGTTAAATTTCAAAATTTTCAGAGATTAATGACAAAGTTTTGATCTAATCTTGTTCAAATGTTTTTTGTGTGGTAGGGAATTTACGATGGCCCATCAAGTAATGGAACATGCTATGTTGGACTTAGAGATGTGGTAATGGTTGCAGTGGAGAAGATCGAGGGAAAACCCTGTTGTGACTGTGAAGATATGCTACAAGAAGAAGACTTCATTTGTAAAAGTGTGTGTGAGACGTATGTTTGTCCAGCTTAATGGTGACGACGAGTCTCATGTCAAAGAGCCAACAGGTGTGCTTGTTGATTTCTGTGTCCCGCGCTTATCTATCAACTAAACAAGAGCTGAAATATTGGTAAGTATCTGGAGAATTTTATCCTAGTTGTGGAACTTGTTTGTTGGTCCTATATTAAGAATGTTTTATCAGACTTATTTTCTGTTTACGAAGTGAAGTATCTTGAAAACCTATGTTTATTGTAGAACTCAGTTTGTGTGGTCTGAAATTAAGATTGTTTTTTTTATGTGTGTTTTAAGAAGTTGATGGCCACTTTCTAAAGATAAATTTAGAATCGATCTGTAGAATGAGACACCAATTGGGCATTGGACCTCCGAATCATCATCCTTTTCTTAGTGACCATTGAATGTGTGTGTGTTTTTTTCGTTCAAAGTCGGTCTTATTGTGCAGGGAGTAACCATGATTTTAACAAAGTAGAGATACAATTGAACATGCCATTTTGTATACAATATTTATGTCATTACGACGGTCTATATCTAAGTGAGTTCTCAAGTATATTTATGAGTTATGAGATGATTGCATAACTAGGTCTCTGGTCCATCACATCTATCAGTTAATGAACTATCTACTCTTGATTTTCATCTAAATTATAAGAGCCATAAGAAATTTGTTGTCTATTTATTTGTGCTTGTATTATCGAACCTTTCTCTTATCATTTAAGCCCAATTCTAAAGTTCTATTGGCTTCCATACTTGTCGCAGAATTGAAAACCTCTGATCTTCAGAAACACCCAATGAAAGGAATACAATTTAAATCTTAATACAATTTAAATATTTGATTGTAAAGCTAAAGTTTTGTGAGATTTGAGATGCTTTACAATGACGATATATATAGTACAACAAAAAGGATCTACTCATCTACATCCTTTTCATATCCATACAATTTTATTAAGACTTTATTTTACAAAAAGAGTATCAATTTATTACATATCTAAGTTTCTAACAAATCTTTTATTTGATATTAATATTTTAATTTTATTACCATTGTATGTTTTTCTTAGACGTAACCTTTGTTTTTCTTTTTATTTTACATTTCGTTTATTAGACATCTGTGTATGTTTTTCATTCTATTTTGTTTCACCCATATATTATAAATTATGTCGTCAAACTATCTTTTGCTTAGGAAATAATTTGGTCTCTAAAGTTCTAACAATTTTGCTAAGAAAATCAAAATACAAAATGGCTTTTAGGAAAGCTTTTTCTTTTCACTTTACATTTTCTTCCTTAGACATGTGTACGTAAGGTATACCGGTACCTTATGTCTCTGAAGATACCATTAACACGAATGCTAGTACTCTTGGCGAAGTAGTTGAGCTGAACTTTCATAATGCAACTACATCTCAGATTTTCTTTATAAGAGTAAGAGTTAGAATAGACATAACAGAGCGTTTGAGGTTTTTTAGAAGGGTGAAGTTTGAATCAGGAGAAAGAGCAATGATCGGTTTTCAGTACGAAAACCTTAGAAGAATGTGTAGTAATTGATGTCGTATTATGCATACTGCAAGCAGATGCCCTTTCTTACCAGGTTTGAGAAATATTTTTAATCACAGAGATGATCATGAAGAACAGGAGAGCAATGAGATTAAAAGATCTGGGAGTTTATCTTCAGCTCCTATTTCTCAGCCACCAAGTCTAGAGGCTCCTGCACTTACTTCAAAGGAACCAGTTAAGGCACTCTCAGAACAACAACCTCATTCAAAAGTCAAGGAGAATGGGTCTCATTTTGCTCTGACATTTCCTCACTTTGATTTCTCAAAGAAAAAAGAATTTGTAGGCTCAAATATGGAACCAGAAATATGTTTAAAGAAGCAATCAATGTTTGAAGTTGGTGAATATTCAAAAAGAAGATTCTCAAAATACCCAAAGAATGTGCCAATGAAAAAAGGACAAGATCATATGATAACGATAAGGAGGGTGGTTATAACCTTTAAAGTTACTTATTTATTCTACATATTTCTGTCAAGATCTGGTTTTTTGTCAGCACAATCTCTCAAGAAAGTATATATCTAATACTTTGAGATGATTGTTTGTGCAAGCTAATAAAGTTGGAAGGTTAAACAAGGTAGTGTTTGGAGAGCAGGGGGCATAGTTGCCAAAGAAAGTTGACTCTTATCTATCGTTGTAGAAGCTGCCTTTGTGGCACTAGTAGTACAGAGAAGTCTTGGGGGATCATGTATAGTCTTACTTTAGTGTTCTTGTGCAGTTCTTTTTGTAATCTAATCTTCTTTGTAAGTTCCTCAATAGCTTGTTGTTTCATATTGGTGTGTTCCATATGAAAACGGTTATTGAATATATAATAATAAAAACAACTTTTTGGAGGAAAAAAAAAGACATGTCTACGTAAAACAAAAAAGAAATTAAATAACTGAATTTTAAATTTTTAACAATCATTTTTTATTAGAAATTAATATTATATAATACTTTTATCTGGTAACTATAAAATTAATTTAATATTTTTCTCAACTTGTTAAATTTAATTAAATGGTTTGGTGAGCTAAACCGGAAAAACATACTCTACAAAGATAAAGAGAAAACAACAAATTTTACCGTTGTGAGCCATATAATCGATTTTAGAGTTCAAAGTACGTGAAATTAACGATAAAGTAAAGAAACTAAACTGTTTCTTAGGCAATAAAAAATTGTCAAGTCACATAGCAAAGACTAGCTAATATTAAAGAGAAGGGATCACTCATATAAGTACCTACCTACTAAAGAGAAGTGAAGCAGCAATTTAAACAGAGGAACATAGTGATTTTACCAGGAAAAGAAGACAAAGCAGTGAACACACAAGAAAAATAAAACACCAAAGGATGAGGGTACTTAATGATAGCTAACATATATATGTATGTTAAAGAATCAAAAGCACAAAACCAAAGCTTGAATAAAGAATCCTTCCTTTATTGATGTTTAGAAAATCCTCTCAAAACTAAACACAGATTTTTCTTCTTTCTTATGATCATACATCCATCTAATGATCTCTATATATAAGGTTATATATTTCCTTTTCTAAACCATTCTAATTCCTTTATAGTTTAGGATTACAACTTTTCCTTTTCATAGTTAGATACCTATTTCCTTTTAGGATATCTATTCTAGAATCTTCTTGGAGCTTATCCAACATTTGCTCCCTTAAGCTTCAAGTTGTTCTTCATGAGGTCTTGAACTCCGATCATCTCTCTCATCTTCTTAAACTTGATTTTCGCCAGGGCTTTGGTGAGAATATCTGCACGCTGTTCTTCTCCAGGTACATGCTCCACTTCGATCAGTCCATTTTCTACACATTCACGAATGAAATGAAAACGTTTGTGTATGTGTTTACTCCTTTTGTGAAAAACCGGGTTCTTGGTGAGTTCAATAGCCGACTTGTTGTCTATGCGGATCATTGTCTTCTCATGCTTCTTCCCTGTGATCTCACTTAGCAAGTCTTGTATCCATATAGCTTGCTTAGATGCTTCCGTAGCTGCCATGAACTCTGCTTCGCATGAGGACAAAGCTACTGTTTCTTGTTTTTGCGAACACCAAGTTATGGGAGCTTCTCCGAGATAAAACACATGTCCCGTGGTGCTTCTCCCATCATCAGGGTCCGTGTTGTGGCTACTGTCACTATAGCCTACAATGTCTGGTGCTCCTTTCTTGTATGTGACTCCATAACCCACCGTTCCTTGTAGGTACCTTAGAATTTGTTTCAAAGCATTGCCATGTGATTCTCTTGGATCGTGCATGTACTTGCTCAGAATCCCCACTGAGAAAGCAAGGTCTGGTCGCGAATGTAAGAGATATCTCAAGCATCCAATCCTTCTTCGATACATGGTTACGTCGATCTCTGGTTCATTCAATCTTTTTGATAATTGCAAACCGAACTCCATCGGTATTTGTGTCGGGTTACATGAGTCTAAACCAGCTTCCTTAAGGATTCGACGAGCATAGGCTTCTTGCTTGATTTCAATTCCGTTGAATCCTTGACTCACTTCAATACCGAGATAGTATGTAAGCTTGCCAAGGTCAGTCATCTCGAATTTTGTAGACATTCCGGCTTTAAACTCCTTGATGATCTCCAGTGTATTTCCTGTTACAAAAAGATCATCAACGTATACGGCCACAATCAAAATCTTAATTCCTTCTTCCTTGCGATACACGGAACTTTCCTTTTGACATTTCTTAAAATTCATGGTCTTTAGAATTTGATCAAGTTTTGTGTTCCATGCGCGAGGGGCTTGACGGAGACCGTAAAGAGCTTTCTTGAGTTTGAAAACCTTATGTTCTTCTCCCTTCTTTTCAAACCCTTCCGGTTGTGAAACGTAAACTTCCTCCGTTAGTTCACCATGTAGAAAAGCAGTCTTTACATCGAGATGATGAATCTCCCATCCGTGTGAAGCCGCTAATCCAATCAACATTCTGATTGATTCTAACCTTGCAACTGGGGCGAATACCTCGTCAAAATCAATCCCTTCTTTTTGTGCATACCCTTTAGCAACAAGTCTAGCTTTAAACTTGTTAATTGTTCCATCAGCGTTCCTTTTGATCTTTAAAATCCACTTAAGACCAATGAATCGATCTCCTCATGACATGCCTTTGTCCATTCAACTGATTCTTTTGCATCTTGATAGTTTAATGGTTCATCATTGAGTGATAGGAGAAGTAATTCACATTCCAGATCAGCTAGAAGAACGTAGTCGGCAAGATAACCAGGGGTATTGTGTTGCCGAGTTGGTCTTCTAAGCGGAGCTATCTCTGTTTCGATGTTGTCGTGATCGTGCCCTACCTCTGCCTCTGCATCTCCTTGATCATCTGCAGGTGGCGAGCTATTGTCTATGAATGGTCCTTGTTCACTGTCTACAGTTGCTCCCCATGTCAATCGAAACATCCCTGGTTGATCACCATCATTGTCCGCTCCCTTCCAATTCCAAGCTTCCTTCTCATTGAAAACCACATCACGACTTACAACAACTCTTCTCGTTGTTGGATTATAAAGTCGATATGCCTTGGTTCCTGGTTCTATTCTGAGATGAACGAGTGCCTGTGATCGATCATCTAGCTTTTTTAGATGCTCAGCCTCTACTTTTGCATGAGCGATGCAACCAAAAATTCTAAGATGCTCGATACTTGGCTTCCTTTCTCTTAAGCATTCGTACTGAGTTTGATTCTTTAGAGCACGAGTAGGAACTCTATTGATCAAATATGTTGAATGTCTTACAGCTTCTCCCCATAAATAATTTGGAACATGCATTGCCTTAAGGATGCTCCGAGTCATTTCCATCAATGTACGGTTTCTCCTCTCCACTACTCCGTTTTGCTGAGGCGTGTAGGGTGCTGTAAGATACCGTCTGATTCCGTTTATGTTACAGAATTTTTGGAACTCTCTTGATGTAAACTCTCCACCTCTGTCTGTGTGTAGAGTTACGATTTTCTTGTCACACTCTGTTTCGACAAGAGCTTTAAAAGATTGAAACTTCTCAAAGGCTTGACTCTTCTCTTTTAGAAGGATAGTCCACATATATCTGGTGTAATCATCCACTATTACAAAGATATATTGGTTTCTAGCGAGCGTAGCTGGCGATATAGGTCCACAAAGATCTGTGTGTAGTAATTCCAATGCTCGTGTAGACCTATATTGTGTTGAATTCGGAAACGCATGTCTCGTCTGTTTTCCTACCAAACACGATTCACACAACAGTTTCTGACTTGGGATTTTAGGCAAGCCTCGTACCATCTCGTGTGTGAACATCGAGTTCAGTGTTTTAAAGCTAATATGGCCGAGTCTCGCATGCCACTTCCAAGGCTCTTCATCTATTCTTGAGTGTAAACATGTTGGTTTGCCTATTCTTAGACTGATCTTGTACATTCTATTGGGAGAACGAGTTACCTTAACCAACAGGCATCCATTAGGATCACGTAAAGTGAGATAATCAGCCCTCATTCTCACATCGCACCCGTATTCTGTAGCTTGGCCTAAGCTTAGTATGTTGCTTTTTAACATTGGAATGTAGTAGATGTCTGTTAGAAGTCTCTGTTCTCCGTTCTTTCCTTTAAAGAGAATTGATCCTTTTCCTCCAATAATTACACAAGATCCATCACCAAATTTTACCATTCCTTTGATGCTCTCGTTTAATTCAGAAAAGTATCCTTTCTCTCCTGTCATATGATTGCTAGCACCATTATCCAAATACCAAATTCCATCTTCACTGTTGGTTGTCTCGTACTTCTCTGGTATGACCTTTTCCTCATTTAAGTAAACGATTTCGTGCATATATAAAGCTACATCTGCTTGTTCTGTCTCGATCTTGTTGAGTTCTTGGTCCTTTACGATCTTTACCGGACAAGCAGACGCGAAGTGTCCTGGTTTTTCGCATCGGAAGCATATAATTTGAGATCTGTCCTTTTGTTCTCTGTCTTGAAAATTTCTTCTTCCTTGTCCTCTCCCTCTGTTACCTCGACCACGTCCTCTGCTTCTGCCGCGTCCTCTTGCTCTTCCGTTGTCTCTTTCCGTATTTGAGAACAGGAGGTGTTGCTGAGTTTCTTGTGCTGCTTCCCCATTTATACGAGCCTCGAAAGCTTTAAATCTCCCAATTATGTCTTCGAAACTAGTGTTATTTAGATCCAAGACTTGTTCAAGAGAAGCGATGAGGTGTATAAATTTGTTAGTGGGTAGGCTATTTAGAAATTTTTTCACCAACTTTGGTGCATCAAGAGGTTGACCAAGAGAGGCTGATGTCGAGGCTATCTCTGATAATTTTCCTGAGAAAGTATCGATAGTGTCTGAATCTGTCATCTTCAGGCGTTCAAAATCAGACATTTGGGTTTGGAGGCGAGCCGCTTTGACGCGTTCGGCGCCTTGATTTATTGATTTTATTGCATTCCAGATGGCTCGTGGTGAGTCCTGTTCACCTATTTGCAGAGTAAGATTCTCTGGTATGGATTGATATAATAAAGCTGTTGCAACGTCATTCTTCTCTTCATTGTCCGTTCCTGGATCGATTGCAACCCAAGCTTTGTGAACTCTCAATGTCGCCTTCATTCTCAATGTCCAGACGGTGTAATTTGTTGAATTCAACATCGGACATTGAACTGCGGAGTTTGATGTCGACGTCTTGTCTGATGGATTTGGCTTAGCCATGATTCGTATGAGCTCCTCTTACTTCAGGATTTGCTCTGATACCAAATAAAGAATCAAAAACACAAAACCAAAGCTTGAATAAAGAATCCTTCCTTTATTGATGTTTAGAAAATCCTCTCAAAACTAAACACAGACTTTTCTTCTTTCTTATGATCATACATCCATCTAATGATCTCTATATATAAGGTTATATATTTCCTTTTCTAAACCATTCTAATTCCTTTATAGTTTAGGATTACAACTTTTCCTTTTCATAGTTAGATACCTATTTCCTTTTAGGATATCTATTCTAGAATCTTCTTGGAGCTTATCCAACATATGTTTCGACGTGTACGTCCTATATATGGGTTGATTCAAAAATTTGAATCTGGTTTCGTCTTCAACTTCCAGCTTGGAACCTCTCAGTGTTTCATGGAGGCTAGAATTTGTGACCATCTCATTAACTCTTTTGAATCCAAGACCGTAGAGCGGTGGATCATCTTTTTCTATATGCTTCTTGCAAAACTCCACTAGTTTCCCCTCAAAATCAGGAGATTGGATAGGTTGAGTTGTTGTGTTAACCAATATGTGAGAAGAAGAAGAAGAAGCCGATGATGAGGCCGCACCAGCATTGGTAGAGGCGTAAGTCTGACACTCCAGCCACATATGCGCCACCACTTGGCATAGTCCTTCTCTAAGTTCAGGCTCAAGGTTCATAAAAGTTGACAAAAAATGATTTGATTATTTCTAAATTCATCAAGGTTCCATGGTGACCATCATTGAGAGGTATCAGGAGTACGTTTTGATAATTTTTCCTTATACGAAAAAGAGAGATGGTTTTCAAAAGGGCTATGTACCGTTGATTGTAAGCCATGCGTGCATCATTTCATGGGCCAAGATTGATCCTGTTACTAACCTGTGTATAAGAAAAGATTTGGTTGAGTACATGCAAGCAACTAATAAAGGAAGGGGCATGGTAGCAAAGTATGGTACCTAGGAAGTCCATACAAGACCAGAACTGCAATGACCTCGCATTCATGGACGACCATTACAGCTTCTGTTTTGTCAATTAAGCTATTGTTTGGCCGCTTCTTTGGCTTCCTTGGGACCTATACGTACACCAGAGTAATGTCATGACTCCAAGCAAGTTTATGTCAAAGTGTTATGCTAAATATAAATATAACAACAAGACTCTCTTACATTCATTATGATCGTCTCTTCGGAAATGCAACAACCTCTGGTCGACACCTCATGATGATGGCCCTGCATATATGGAGAAACACATGGTGAGACTCACATAACCTGCAAGGACGAAAAGTTTTTAAGTAAGGGAATATACTTCCAATCTTATCTTCCTCCTCAGTTTATTCAGCGTTTAAGGCATTGACAAGTCTTCCATGTTCAGTCACAGACTTGCAACCATAACATATGCTACAAGTTCAAGCATTAATCTTAATCAGATAAGGACATACGTAGTAATTCGAGAAAAAAGAAGAACTTGAAAACACCATTGCAACGTGTGAGTATAAGCTTATTAATTAATACCTCAAAGGAGGGTTCATTGCAAATTCCTTCCTGTCATCACTCAATAGGTCGATTTTTGTACTCACGCCTGCCATTGAACGTAAAGATTGCAACTGATTCCTATGTTGAATAAGTTGTAACTCGATCTGACAAAACTTGAGAAATTCTTGATTGATTCCTTTGATTTCTCTTGTATATAAAGCTTTCTTGGAGATACTGTACCACTGAACGCGTGAACACTTACGAACCATCTCCTCAGCTCTTTCCAGTGTTTTGATCAAAATATTTAGTTCACCGTTCGATCCTTGTTGCATTGAATCAATTTCTTTGAAATTCGGAACCAATCTCTCCATCGTGGACGCAGGGTTTGAAGTCCTTCACTTTCTTGGCCTCTTCGATCACCAATTTTAAAATCTCAGCAATTGGAGCTCCTAGAGCAGCACCTCCAACCAAAGAAGCCACATCCGATATCGACATGATGTGGCCTTTAATCTTCCTCCTCTTTCTTCAAGATCTCACAACTTCAAATTGAACAAATTAGAAATGGAGAAACGCTTAAGAATTAGGAACCCAAATTATTTGCTTGCTTTTTGAGTTTTGACGCACTCGTGACTCAGTTTCATTTTCACTATAACCTCTGTTCGTGTTCTTGTCACTCAATTTCGTGGAAGTTGCGTTCTGCTTTCATGTTTCAAGAACTTAATGTCTAAGAAAGTAACAAGAAGCGTCCAGGTGGTTTTTATATGATTTTGACATACGAAATAAGGTTTTCTTCGTCAAACACAGTCCATGAAATAGCTTCTACGGTTCTACCTGATTAACATGTCACATCATCGCATGTGTCCTATTTTACAAAGTCTATTAGTCTAATCGTCTTCTCCAATTATTGCAAGAGATCAGTCATATTTTTATTGTCTGTAGGAAATTATTGATAAAAGCTCAAAAAGTCAGATGATCATTTAAGTATATGCTTGCTATATTTTGAATAATTATAATTTAACATTTTTAAAACTACTGGTTAAATTTAAAAATTCCATTTATAGATATATGACAACTTAACACAACATGTAGTTAAATATCACAATTGTTAATAAATCAAATCATAAAGCTAACTATTACAAACTCCTCTTTCTATTTTTGTTTTTAATCCTCTATCTTCAACAGCTTCTAGATCAGGATCTGCAAAACCCAAACATCAAAATGAATAATAGATAACAGTAATAATACCCACAATAATGTCAAGGAAATTTATAATTTCACTATAAGATACTACTAACATTTGTATACATTGGTTATCAACAAAAAATTGTATAAATTATTTTTCTATTAAAACTAATTAATCATTTGAATAAGAAAACAGGAGGAGAAACAACCTTCACCGTAAGGATCCTCCCAATCAACGTCCTTATTAATAATATGAACTTGGTTTAGTTCTTTAACTATTAACGGCTTTGTTTGGCATCACGAAGCTTATGTTTGAGACAAAATTTTCGGTTGTGAAACCACTTGTAGACATCTGCGTCGTCGACTTCGTCACCAAGATTTTGAAGTTTGATCGTGATTTGTTTGATATCGGTTAGAGACGGGTTAACCGTACCGCCAATGAAAAGGTCTTCGAGTATTTGAGCCTGATGTTGATTTGCTTTCCATTCGGTTTTAGGATCCGATACCACTAATTCACAAAAAGGTTGAATTGTTAGATATCACTGATTTAAAAGAATTCAATTACATAGCAAAGTAAAAAGTAACAAAGAAGAGAAGAAGACATTTATATGTCATAGTCAAATCAAACACATGTATATATAAAAATATGTACGTACATATATTTTTGATGTAATCAAGAAATATATATAATGAGGATTTGTGAATCTATATATATTACCTGGGGAAGATGGAGAGGAAATGTTGCAATTAAAGTTGTGCATGAAAGATGGAGTATGGATGTCATCGTGTTGGCCTTGTTGATCATGATCCTTATTAGAATTCTTGTTTGAGCTAGATGACATTATGATGATGATGAAGAAGATGGAGATAGATAGAACTATAGAAGTGCTTAGGCTAAGGCAAGAGGAACACTAAATATCTACGGTAGAAGTGCTTAGCCTAAGGCAAAAGATAGACTCTACCTCCATTTATAAATCAATATGTAGCCATTTTCATCTACCTTTTATTACGCGTTTCTTACTACAACTAATATCGACGGTAGAAAAATTAAAGAGAAATTAAAATTAAATATAAAGCAAGGCATATATAACACACTGACGTATATATGACTTGCATACTAAGTTGGCTATATATAGTATAAATATACACACATTACGCATACAGTCATAAAAATATTTATGAAAGAAACTTAAAGAAGAAAAAATTCAACTAATGTGAAAATTTTTACTCGTCCACTTTCTTTGATTTAGATGATATTTATAAGTTGAGTTCAACTGAAATAAAGGAATATATACACAACCAATGAGATCGATTGCTAATGGTAATATACACATATTCGGGTGAAAAAAATGAGAAAAGAAAAAGACAAAAAATGGTCTAATAATGGAATAACGTGTAATCCATAAATTGATACGTGTGATTAATCACACACATCACAATGAAGTCCTAAATACGAGTCTTTTAAAATTGGTCTAATGGAACAAAAGTTCTTAGATGAAAAATTTAAGATATAAAGGTTAATTAAACTGTGTGCCCGAGTTTCTCAATCTGAAAGTTCGTGGTATTAACCAAAATAAAGATAGGAAAAAAGTAAAATTTATGGACATTCCTTCTTTTAAAAAAAAAATAATTATAAAGTTAAAGAAGACATTTGAATTTTATTTTTGTCTTTTTATGAAAACCAAATACGTACTTCCCTCTTTGGGTAAAATGTGAAACCAACTCCTGAATATTAATTAGAGAATAAACATAAAACATCCGTAACTTTTATTTAAAGAAATTGACATCTTGAAACGAAATCGTAAAATCAATATGTATCGATGAAGTTGGTAAAAGCGACCTGAAGAAACCAAGGAATTCTTATAACGCTCAGAATTCATCAAATTTATGAAGAGAAAAATTTATCGATTAACGTTTAACTTATATGCCATAATCTTCTTTTTATTACCTTACAAGTTTACAACAAACATAAATATATGTATAAATAAACCCCATGACCCACGCTAAGAAAATTCAAATTTGTCTTTTTTAGAAATTGTATTTGTTACATCTAGAGCTCACGGTAACTTTGCATTTCTCCATTATATGACAATTTATCAATATTTTAGTTTATTTTTAATTGAGATTTTTTTCTTTTAATTTTTTTATAAGTTCAAAGCTATCTACTAATTTCATGACTAAAATATTATATAAAAAGAAAATCAAAACATGAAATAATTTGTTTCTTTATAATAATTAACTGAATCTTAATTTTGCATAAGCTAAGGAATGATTTTTTTTTTTTTACATTTTAAGGAAATATGTGTATCCTTTTACATTTCTCTGTATAATAAGAAATTATGAATAAGTTATGAAAATATGTAGCTTTGTGAATTATTCATTTTGTTGAACATCTTTTTGATATATTCACAAATCCTTATCTACCAAAAAATATACTAATGTATATGTTTTCATTCTCTTTTTACTTTCCACTATACTTTAGTTTATGTCGGTTATGGTATTCATACTTTCATAATTAGGAGCTTAGCTTAATTACTTGAAATAGAAATAATATATACAAATGAGCTGCGAAAGCTAGTATACAGATTTGGATTAGTTCCGTACACATTTTAGACAAGTTTAGCAGACCAATAATTAGAGAATACATATGCAATGCCAGCTTTTGATTCACGGTAACCAAATAAAAGTGTTCTTATGTTATTTTTATAACATGGGAGCTGGTTAAAGAAAATTTAGGAAGAACTAAACATCTTTGTTTAGAGTGGTTCAAATGACATGGAAAAATGTTGTTGGCAAAAAAAAATAAAAAATGGCCACAAGCAAATAGCCTACTCTTCATACTTAATTAGTTGAATCACTTTTAAATAGATGAAATTTGGAATGCTATAATGTTACCGAAATGCTTATTCTGTATTTTGACACTTCAATTCACATTGTTTGGTTAACTTCAATGAACCTAAAATTATTTCATAATAATGAAAACAGTGCCAGAGTAGTAGTCAGCGACGCTGCTACTTTGATGTTTTATTCAGAAAATTTACATTCTTCTTGCGAACTTTACACTATTACTAAGTAGTAACTCGTGCTACTTGATATTTTTTAAAAGTAACGTTAATTAATATATAAAACAATTTGGGTTCTAATATTGTAAAAAAATTAAAATGTATATTAATATTTATTTTCAAGTATGAAATTTGGTAGACTAATATTTGATGTATAATAGTATATTGATAATTACAAATTCGGTAATTTTATTGGTACAATATGATTATTAGTGTAAATTTGGTTTAGTCTATATTAGTAGAGTTTAGTGTGTATATAATAGAATTGTGCACAGATCGAGTACTCTTAAATTTTGGGATACCCAACCCGACCTTTATGGGTTAAAAAATAAACTATCTTTATTCGACCAGTAAATAACGGATATCCGAAATATGGTTTAAAATGTAACATGTAAAATTATATTTAGAAAAAATAGTACAAAAATTATATTCTGAGTTTTTCTTTATAATTTTGACCGCCAGTAGCTAATATTGTTTTTAACCTCATGAGGTAAGTTTTTTTATGTATGTTATTAATATAGTTATAACAATACTATTGATATAATTATACCAATACAGCTGAAAAATAAACAATTAAAAACCAAAACCATAATACATAATGGGTTAACAAACATCAAATAATAGAAAAAATTTGGCCAATAATATACATTACTCACTTAATACGTTAAAATATTTATAATGACCCGTGCTACATGACATGATAATTTTTTTTAAATGTTACTAAATTTATTTTAAATTAGATGGTTGTAAAGGGGTGTTCAAAACATCAAATAATGTTTAAACCAATTCGAACTGAACCAATCTACAATAGAGCAATTTAGTTTTATTTTGAATATCCTAAATAACCGTTTGGTTATAGTTTTAAAGCACCCGTTAGATTCGTATCCGAGTCCTGATTATACTCGAACAGTCCATATAACCTGATTACATATATAAATATACTATTATATTTTTTTGTTTCTTTACTGAATAACCGAGAATCTAAAAAATTATGAACCGCACTCTATTTATAACACGGATTAAACACCCATAAATGAAATGATATTAATATATATGTACTAAATATGAGTCTGATTATATTTTTCTTTGTTGTATAATACACGATGTTATAACTTTTTTTACGTAATAGAGATATGTATACAATATTTTCTTGGTTTTATTTCCTGTTTTAGATGCACAAAATCATTATTTAATTTCTTTATGTGTTTTTCCTTTATTCTAATTACAGGATAATACTAAGAAAATTTAAATTATCCAATTTAATAAGTTTAAATTACATATATATATATATATATATTTAATTTTATACATGTTTATTTTCTTAAAAAATATATTAATCACTCATATTTAAAGGAGTAAAATAAATTATTAAAATGTTGTTCAGAAAAATGAATTAAAATGATGTTATATGAAGCTTGGTTGTAAGTGTTTTAGTTTGTGTTATACATCCTACCAATAAAAAACCATCCGATCTAATTAAAATCTAATCAGCTGGTTATGATGAATGATACCATACCAATAATCGAGAATTGAGCCAATGATTGAGATTGAGCAAAGAGGAGATGTGGAGACAAAATTGAAGAACTTAATTTTTGATAGAGAAATATGACCAAAAGACAGTAAAAAATAGGAACTAAAAAAAACATTTATATTAGAAACAATATGAATATAAAGGTACATGAAATTAAAAATGATATGATAGTAAAAAACATGAGTTAAAACAAATAAATTAGTAAAACCAAAATCAGAAAGCAAAAAATTATATATATACATATAATAGAAGAAAAAAATGGATGGTTTGTTTAACGAAATGATAAAATGGATGGCTTCATAAATTTTGCTACATAAAAGATAAAATATTCTAATTTAAAATTATAAAAATAATATAATTTTGCATAAATTTTTTCGAATTAAAAAGGTATAGTTTACATTATTTAGAAACTGTATATAATATATTAGAAAACGTTTTGCAGAATATTCCATTTCAAAAATATTCGCTCAAGATTGCAATCTACTAATTGCTTGGTAAATAAACATATTATGATATGGAAAATTTTAGAATTTAATTTGCTAGAAAACGTTATTTTAGGAACGTTATGAAAAAGGCAATATACATTTTTTGTTTTAAATTACCGGAAATTGATTGATATTCTAATGATTTCATATTTAAAATTTTTCGAATTAATTTTGCAAGATAAATTCGATGGCTAAGATTTAAAGTAATTATCCGAATTAAGTTACAATTATATCTTTAATGAGATATCATGAGCCTAACTTATTGAGGCGGCCCATTAACAACCCATTCTAATTTGTGCGTCTATGTTCCGCTGTCATGTACCCTAACTTATTGTTCAATCCTTTTCTTCTCTCTTTTCCAAAATCTGGAAACCCTAGAAAGAAAAAAAAGCCAAACGCGATCTCATGACCTCCGGCAAAGATTCCGACCGTAATATAGGGTACATGACCCGGAAGTATGCGGAAGGAAAGCTTCCACGGACGACGCGGGTCAAGAACAAGACTCTTGCGCCGGTCCAAATCACTGCCGAACAGATTTTAAGAGAAGCTAGAGAGAGGCAAGAGGCTGAGATCCGTCCGCCTAAGCAGAAAATCAATGATTCGACTGAGCTTTCCGACTACAGACTCCGACGTCGGAAGGAGCTTGAGGACCAGATCCACCGAGCGAGATGTAACATCCAAGTTTGGTTCAAGTATGCGCAGTGGGAAGAGTCGCAGATGGATTACGCGCGTGCTCGGAGCGTGTGGGAACGAGCCTTAGAAGGAGATTACAGGAACCATACGCTTTGGGTCAAGTACGCCGAGTTTGAGATGAAGAACAAGTTTGTCAACAGTGCGAGGAACGTTTGGGATCGTGCTGTTACGCTCCTCCCTCGAGTGGACCAGCTTTGGTACAAGTATATTTACATGGAAGAGAAACTTGGGAATATTGCCGGAGCTAGAAAGATCTTCGAGCGGTGGATGAATTGGTCACCGGATCAAAAAGCTTGGCTCTGCTTTATTAAATTTGAACTTAAGTATAATGAAATCGAACGTGCAAGATCCATCTACCAGAGATTTGTTCTTTGTCATTCAAATGTTTCTGCGTATATTCGATATGCAAAGTTTGAGATGAAGCGTGGTCAAGTTGAGCTTGCTAGGGAGGTTTACAAACGCGCCACGGACGAGCTTGCAAACGATGAAGAAGCCGAGATTCTCTTTGTGGCGTTTGCTGAATTCGAAGAACGATGCAAGGAAGTAGAACGGGTTAGGTTTATCTACAAGTTTGCTCTTGATCATATTCCTAAAGGAAGAGCTGAGGATTTGTACAGGAAGTTTGTGGCGTTTGAGAAACAGTATGGGGACATGGAAGGGACTGAGGATGCCATTGTTGCGAAGAAGAGGTTTCAGTATGAAGATGAAGTGAGGAAGAACCCTTTGAACTATGACTCGTGGTTCGATTATGTTACGTTAGAAGAGACTGTTGGGAACAAAGATAGGATAAGAGAAATCTATGAGAGGGCTATTGCTAATGTTCCACCTGCCCAAGAGAAACGATACTGGCAAAGATACATATATCTTTGGTGAGTTTTTTTCTATCCATATCCTTTACAGATTTCGGTAATAACTAATTCTTATGTTGATCATAATTTGCATAAGAAGGTTAAGTTTAGTTTCGTGTAACTGAACTGTGTTTGGGTTTGGCTGTCTTAGGCAGGTATTAGTTGTATCATCTTTGTCTATCTTTTAGCACAATAAGGTCACTAAATAAATCTACTAAAACATAGTTCTGCAGTTTTCTCAACCACTGACACTGATGTCTCATTGATGTAGGATTAACTATGCTTTATATGAAGAGATTGAAACTGAAGACGTGGAGCGTACGCGAGATGTTTACAGGTATTCTGAAACTTTTAAAGTTTTAACATTCATTAACGTTTCACTCGTGGCGGATTAGACTGACCTGCTTGAATTTGTCTTACCAAACATTACAGAGAATGTCTCAAGCTTATCCCCCACACCAAATTTTCTTTTGCCAAAATATGGTTGCTCGCTGCACAATATGAAATCAGGCAATTGAATCTCACTGGTGCACGGAAGATATTAGGAAATGCGATTGGGAAAGCTCCAAAAGATAAGGTAAGCCTGACCACGGTTAATCCGGAAATGTGGTTTAACATTATATTTGCTCATGTTTTACTTACTGCGATGATTTTTTTTTTTTTCTGCAAAACAGATATTCAAGAAATACATTGAGATGGAACTCCAGTTGGGAAACATAGATAGATGTAGAAAATTATACGAGCGGTATCTTGAATGGTCTCCTGAGAATTGCTATGCTTGGAGAAACTATGCTGAGTTTGAGATTTCTCTTGCTGAAACAGAACGAGCTAGAGCTATCTTTGAACTTGCAATATCTCAGCCTGCTCTAGACATGCCAGAGCTGCTATGGAAGGTAAAAAATTTCAGTCTAATGTATATATCCAAAGAAGTGAAGATTTATCAGAGTTGAATCGATTGATTTTGTTTGTGGCAGACGTACATTGATTTTGAGATATCGGAAGGGGAATTAGAGAGGACACGGGCTTTATATGAGCGACTCTTGGACCGTACAAAGCATTGCAAGGTGTGGGTTAGCTTAGCAAAGTTTGAAGCTTCTGCTGCGGAACACAAAGAAGACAAGGAAGAAGATGAAGATGCTATTGAACGCAAAAAAGACGGCATCAGACGCGCCAGAGGTTTGAAGCTACATGTTATATTATGAGTTTTGATGATTCCTTGTGATATGTTTTAACTGTTTTTCTTTCTTCTACTCAGCGATCTTCGATAGAGCCAACGCATACTACAAAGACTCCACACCGGAGCTGAAAGAAGAGCGTGCTACGCTTTTGGAGGGCTGGCTTAACATGGAGACGGGCTTTGGTAATCTCGGGGATGTTAGTGTTGTTCAACCTAAGCCCCCGAAGAAGCTCAAGAAGAGAAAGCCGACCGGTAGAGAAGACGGCTCTACAGAGTACGCATTGCATACATATAAATTCCTGATTTGTTAACTTTGGAATGTGAGATTTGAATGCTAAAGCTTAATGTGAAAATTGTGTTTGAATCTTTGGCAGGTATGAAGAATACATTGATTATTTGTTCCCGGAAGAATCACAGACGACAAATCTTAAGATTCTTGAAGCTGCTTATAAATGGAAGAAGCAGAAGGTTGTTAAAGCTGGGGAACGCGTCTAGAGTGGTTAACATAATGTTCATAGGTGATGTCTCTTGCGGTGTTAATATTAGAATAGAATTTGATCTATGTATGCTGATTTATAACTCAGTTTAAACATATATGTGAATACTTATGCTGACTTATAATCATCGCATCTCATCATCTTCTAATTATTAAAAACTAGATAAAGAGGCTTATAACTTTGGTATAAGTAATCACAAAACTTATATTTTTAGTTTCATTACTTGGTCTCTAAGGTACGTCTCTGTATCTGTCTTTGACTTCCACCAGAGAAGACCCAACACAACAGCCACGCCAAGTGATTGAACCAGCCTTAGCTTATCAAAGTAAGCTCTACTCCGCTCTCTGAATGTTCTTCTGAAAATAATCAAGAACTGATCCCACCATGAAAGCGTCCAGTCCTTCTTGGATTTGCTATTTGAAGATGCTCTGTGGCCTTTCTATTTCTATGGTTGTCTTCCTTCTCTTTTGGCTCCAAGTCTGTCTTGTACCTTAGTTGCAAGTACTGCAAATCATTATAACTCGTAATACACAAGTATATAGTCTATGACTTCACTATTTCTTTTAGCCTAATGAAAACCACAAAAACTCCATACGTCATTGGGAAATTCTCCGTAATATATTTTAATAATTTATCTCTATATATATTTGAGAAATTAAAATATCTGTTAGTTTCTTAAAAGAAGACTTAATCGAAAAAGATAGCTGAAAATAATATATATTTTTTACTATAGTGATTTGAATCTAAATAAGTTAAGACAATATGTGCATTTGTTTTTACATTTATCCGTGAAGCTTAGACAAACTGGTGAAAATAGCATGTTCTAGGTGAGAGACCAAGTGGAGTCCTATAAATGGAATGTAATACATATTACTTATGTGAAAACTTATGCTTTGGACTAGATTTCGTAAAAACTTAGAAAATGTTGAATAGAGGATGATAATGCTAGGTTTTGTATTTAAATCCGCTCCACTGGCTTTTTTTCCCGCTCCACCAGTTTAGATTTCTAAACCATTTTAATTTCATATATTTGTTGAAAAGAAAAACTAATTAGACCAACTGTTAGATTTATCCATTAGACGAAAAAAAAACATATATTATTTAATCAAAACCATTCTTCAGCAACTATTTATCTAAAAGGTCGACTCATTGCATTTCTTTTTCTCATCTTACACTACAGGAAAAATGAGTATTAATAACACTTTATAATAGCAGTTTATATGTTTCTGCTATAATTGACTTATGCCTGATTTTTACATAACGTTTTTGAAATAATAAACGCTATAATATGTTAGACTGCAAAAATAATGTGCTCGCACTTAATTTTTAGTCCTCCAGTTACTCTATATATAATAGCACATATAAATTGTAAAACGTTATCGTAGATTAACAGCGATAAAATGTGACTATAAGTCTCTAACAGTACTAAATAAGATATATATTCCGAAATAAAGAAAACAGAAATACACAAATGAACATAAGAGCATCTGCATAAATGAGTCTCTTAAAAATAGTTTTTCAATCAAATAATATTAATATTTTAATAAAATTTAGTTATATAATTAATTTTTCTTTTTAAATAATTAATCAATCAGAATAAGCCATGTGGTTTAAGAGTCTCTTAATTAGTCCTTTTAAACGAGAGTCTTATCACATTCTGTCTTTTCTTTTTATTATTTTTATTTTTTTTAATGGTGAGAGACCCATTAAAAATCCATTGATGAAAGTGCTATTTACATTGGGAACAAACTCTAATGAAGCTGTAACTTAATTCCATTCTTTATTTTTCAAAGTCTCGACAATATAAAGGTCCTGTAAATTTTCATACATTTAAAATATATTGAAAATCGCAGAATTCCGTTAATATATTAATATTCTTCTACCACCATAACACTCGATCTTCAATATCTTCTAAATCTGCAAAATCAAACACAAAATTCTTACAAGAAAAACAAAAACGTTAAGCCCAACTTTTTTATCAAAAGGAAAAAAGCTCACAAGATAATAAACGGCGTTTGAAAAGTAACACCAAATTCATCTGCAAGAATAGGCTGGTCAAACGAGTAGATCAAAACGGCATCGTTTCCAAAAGCTTCTCTAACGTTGAATAATCAGGCACCACTTCGTAAGGCATGTGGTTGATAAACACCGTCAATCTCTCCGGAGAAACACAATCTCCGGCGTTTTCACCACTGGATAATACTACAAAGAGTTGATTCCTTTGTCATTTAGTTTTTTTTACTTACTTATTTGCTTTCTTGTTACAATATTACACTTACTAAGTGATTACTTGCGCATACGCGTGGGTCTATATCCACGAATTGGTGTTCTCATAAATATTAAAAGAAGTGGACACCTAATTCAGCTCAATATATCATAATTTTACGTTTTAGTCTTAAATATCTTGGGGCTAAATTATATATCGGATTAAACCATAAAAATTGTAGCGGTGAACCGAATATAGGAGGAGCTAAACTTCTTTGTTTAGAGCGGTTCAAATGGCTTGGAAAAATGCTATTGACAAAAAAATGGCTTTGGAAAATGTTTAGTAGTTAAATCATCCTTGCAGGCGAAGGATGAAGTAATGCGTCTTGTGTTGTGTTGAAGAAGTAATGCGTCTCGTGCCGGCGAGACCTACGGTTATGGATTCCTCTTCAACGTCACGTTGTCATATGACAGTGACCACTCGTCAACCTCCCGAATTGATCGTGGAAGTGCTTGCGACTCACCATGAAATTGCTTGTGGCAAGATGCTCTTTAGCTCATGTCTCCAATTGTTTGTGTTTCTCGGAATTCTTATGTATACTTGTAACCGCTGTTTCTTTTGAATGAATGAAACTATGCTTTTGCCCCCCAAAAAAAAGTTAAGTCATCCTTAAATAGATGAGATTTAGGATGCTACAATGTTACCGAAGCGTTTATTCTGTATTTTGACACTTATATATCAATTCACATTGTTTGGAATTCACTTCATCAATGAACCTAAAACTATTTCATAAAAATGAAAAATGCAAACAGTGCCAGAGTAGTAGTCAGCGACGCTGCTACTTTGATCTCTTAAGACAATTCAGAAAACCAATATTTCCTTACGAACTTTACACTACTATTTTAGTTCTTTTCCAAGCAACAATTTGTAATTTGGATATGCAATAGATTAATAACCGTAGAAGTGTATATTGTAACTACGAGTCGGAGATTCAACTCACTTTCTCTCGGTTAGGTTTTGATCCTTTACTCACAATAACTCCAAGATAAACAAGAATTATGAACATTTTTTTTTTTTGATGAAATGTGAAATTGATTAATCAAATATAGGGCATTTACAGAGGAGTTTGGTTTACAGGAACAGAGCAGTTAGATCAGAACAAAGCTAACAAACAGAGCATAAGAGACTTCGTGTGGTTATCAATGATTTCTCGAACCAAACCAAAGCTGAAGCAGTCCACGTAGCTTCTTATTTTCGTGATAACGCAGCGACATGATTCAGGATCGAATCGTTTTATCAATCATACTAGCAAGCTGCGTGTGCGGGCCGTAGTGTTTGTTGTGTTTCCTCTCATTGCGTTCTCTCCAGAGATAATATATCGTCGCTTGAAAAGCTAGACGAAGGAGAACGTAATTGTTCATATCAAACTGACTTGTGAGTTGGGACCATGCTCTGGAGAGTCTCATGCCAATCGGGATCCGGAGTAGAATGAAGCAAATTCCCATCAACATCCAAACAGACCATGAAAGAATAAGGACAAGCAAAAAATAGATGGTCGCGTGACTCGTCTGGTTCACCACAGAACAAACAAGTCTGGATGCATCCCCAATGCCGCGTCCGAGATCCTGTAGATAACCTGTCCTTAATAGCCAACCAAGAGATATAAGAAAATCGAGGAACAGCCTGCGGGAACCAAATAACCTTACTCCAATCCTTAACGTCACTGCGGGTACGAAGCTGGTCCCAAATTCTGGCGGTAGAGAAGGGTGACCGATACACATCAGGCGAATGTCGCCAAAGCACCACATCCATGCCCGCCGCTGGGTCCGGCACAGCCAGGCCTTTAATGTGATCTTTAACTTCGGATGTGATCACAGGTTCATCTTAGAGTTTTAGGCGTTGTCGGGACAGATTGCTTGAAGAAATTATGAACATTAAAATCACACAAACCGAAGAGAGGTAAATGTTCAGTCGAAACCAACCACAAACCTTATACTTAGAAAACAAAAGCAAGTGCAGCATGCACATTTGAAGCAGAAAACTTTAATAAACGTATACTGGAACTTAGTGGCCATCAGGATGGTCGTACATCGTAATTAGGATGGTTGAACATGCTTTCTATGCAGATAAATACATCAGAATCAGATCGGTAAAATTAAGGCGGCTATTCTCTAATTAATATATAGTAGAGTGAGGCAAAAAGCAAACAAAATCATCTATCCTTGATAAACTGTATCAACTTAATCTTCTAAGGTTTACAAACTTCATTAGTCAAATCGTCTTCTCTAATTATCAGAATATTGCAAGAGACCATGTCTATATATGTTTGTATAATCAAATTTTCGTTTCTACATAATATGAATAATGACCCAATATGAATATGAGACTATTGATAGAATGTTCAAAAAGTTCAGATGATATTGCGCAAACAGTTATCAGTTTAAGTATATATGTGGTAGCTATATTTTGAATAATTACAATTTAAATTTTCTGAAATACTAATTAAATTGAAAATTATATTAATAGAAGTATGACAACTTAACATAACATGATCGGTACATTAGGAATAAAATTCACTTTAACATCATATATATTGTTTATAAATCGAATTACAGCGTCTAGTACAAACTCCACTTTCTATTTTTGTTTTAATCCTCTATCTTCAACATCTTCTAGATCAGGGTCTGCAAAACCAAAACAATAAAGTGAATAATAGATAACAGTAATGTATAAGAAATTAATAATTTCACTAATTTCACTTGAAAGATAATACTAACATTTGTATACATTGGTTATCAACAAAAATTTGTATAAATTATAATTTTTTCAAAACTAATTAATCATTTGAATAAGAAAACAGGAGGAGAAACAACCTTCACCGTAAAGAATCCCCTAACCAGCGTCGTTATTAATAACAGGAACTTAGTTTAGTTCTTTAACTCTTGACGGCTTTGTTTGGCATCACGAAGCTTCTGTTTGAGACTAAATTTTCGGTTGGGAAACCACTTGTAGACATCTGCGTCTTCGACTTCTTCACCAAAATTTTGAAGTTTGATTGTGATTTGTTTGATATCGATTAGAGACGGGTTAACCGTACCGCCAACGAAAAGGTCTTCCAGTATTTGAGCCTGATGTTGATTTGGTTTCCATTCCTCCGGTTTAGGATCGTATACGACTACTTCACAAAAGGGTGAATTGTTAGATATCATTGATTTAAAAGAATTTAATTACATTGCTATGTACATAGCAAAGTAAAAAGTGTGGTATTAGTAATTAAATGTAACATAGAAGAGAAGAAGACATTTATATGTCATAGTCAAATCAAACACAAGTATATAGATATGGACGTACATATATATTTGATATAATCAAGAAATATACATAATGTGGATTTGTGAATGTATGTGTATATATTAATTACCTGGGGAAGATGGAGAAGTAATGTTGCGATTAAAGTTGAGCATAAAAGATGGAGTATGGGTGTCATCGTGTTGGCCTTGATGATTATGATGATCATGATCCTTATTAGAATTCTTGTTTGAGCTAGATGCCATTATGATGATGATGAAGAAGAAGGAGATAGATAAAAGTGCTTAGGCTAAGGCAAGAGGAACACCAAATCTCTACGGTAGAAGTGCTTAGGCTAAGGCAAAGGATAGACTCTACCTCCATTTATAAATCACTATATAGCCATTTTCATCTACTTTTTATTACGCGTTTCTTACTACAATTAATATCGACGGTAGAATAATTAAAGAGAAATTAAAATTAAATATAAAGCAAGGCATATATAGCACACATGACGTATGAATTGCATACTAAGTTGCTATATATAGTATACATATACACACATTACGCATACAGTCATAAAGGTATTTATGAATGAAATTTGAAGAAGTATAAACTCAACTAATGTGAAACTTTTTACTCGTCCACTTTCTTTGATTTAGATGATATTGATATTATGTTGAGTTCAACTGAAATAAAGAAATATATACACGAAGCAATGAGATTGTTAATGGTAATAATACACATGTATTCGGGTGAAAAAAATGAGAAAAGAAAAAGAAAAAAATTGGTCTAATAATGGAATGACGTGTAATACATAAATTGATACGTGTGATTAATCACACACATCACAATTAGTCCTAAATACGAGTCTTTTAAAATTGGTCTAATGGAACAAAAGTTCTTAGATGAAAAATTTAAGATATAAATTGGTTAATTAAACTGTGTGCCCAAGTTTCTCAATCTGAATAGTCGTGGTATTAACCAAAACAAAGATAGGAAAAAAGTAAAATTTATATTACTAGACATTCCTTCTTTAAAAAAAAAAAAAAAAATTATAAAGTTAAAGAAGACATTTGAATTTTATTTTTGTCTTTTTATCAAAACCAAATACGTACTCTCCTCTTTGGGTAAAATGTGAAACCAACTCCTGAATATTAATTAGGAGAATAAATAAAGTTACATTATGCCAAAACAAAAATCCTGCCATACATAGCTATACACGTTTAGATACAGTTACATAAACATAAAACATCCGTAACTTTTATTTAAAGAAATTGACATATTGAAACGAAATCGTAAAATCAATATGTATCGATGAAGTTGGTAAAAGCGACCCTGAAGAAGAAACCAAGTTGCTTATAATGCTCAGAGTTCATCAAAAATATGAAGAGAAAAATTATATAATGCTCAGCTGTCATATGAAATTACAGCTTTTGATTCACGGTAACCAATTAAAATTGTTCTTATGTTATTTTTATAACATGGGAGCTGATTAAAAAAAATTTCAACATAGAGATGCATGGTTCGTCTTTAAAGGAAGTAGTAGGCGAATCTAATTAATCAACTTCTAAAATATCTTATATAGATTGATTATATTTCAAATTTTAAGAGCATTGTCAATAAATGATCAAAATGACTTTAGTCATCAAGACAATGCATTATTGATTGTGAGCACGATTGAAAAACTATAAAAAACATCAACATGACTTTCTTCGATTATTACAAATAACCCAAATTATTCCATGATAATCTCCAAGGAGGAAACAGACAACAAATATTGATCAAGGCTCTATACTATATACTAGTTCTTATTATTTTTATTTTTTTGGGTCTTATTCTTACTAATTAACTGATCAGACGAGAAAGCTTCCTTCTGCACAATCCCACTCTTTTACCCTTCAACGAGTTCCTTCACAACCCTAATATTACGAGAATAATAAATGTTTTGCAGAAATAAAAGAGAGGGAATTTAGAAATATATGAAGAGTGTTAAAAACGAACACTACTTACGTCAACCCACAGAACCGCGAACTCTTCCCTGGCCTCTTTTAATTCCTCTGCTAAAACCTAAAATTTAATGAAAATCTTATCACTCTTGTGGACAAAAAATACAAAGAAAAAGAAAATTATATAATACTAGTATACATTAATATGAACACTTACCTTTATTTTTTCTTTCTCTCCTTCCAGTTCTTCCGTTCTACGAACGACTTTGGCTTCAAGCTTGCGTCATCCACCTTAACCATCTTTGCATTAGAGTTTTCAGAATCCATTTCTTTCTTTTTGGTTTGTTTGATCTCTAAATCTCTCTTGTTCTTCGTTCTTGTTAATGCTTCCCCTCTATTTATAGAAAGATTAGTTCAAGTTGGTAAAACGCATTAAGTTATGTGTTTACTATGTTGATTTTATCCTTTCACAAAAGTCTTTGAGATAAAAAAAAAAAAAAAAAGAAGTCTTTGAGATATTTCCTTTTCTATGTGTTCATTTGATTAAAATTACAACCTTTTTCGATTAGGAAATTCTTGCACAGAGTGCTTACTCCTAAATTTGTATGTAATTCTTTTTTCTTCCATTAACATAGGACATGTTCGTTAGCCTGTCGCTGAATCTATCGATAGCGACCAGCAACAGTATATGTTGTTCGTTTGTCTTTTGCTAGCGATTATTGCTGTGTTGTTCTTTTGTCTGTCGCTAGCGACTGTGCTGGCAACTGTTGCTGTGTTGTTCGTTTGATTGTCGCTGCGACCAATCGCCATATTTTTAATTTTTTTGAAAATATTATTTTATGATCATTTATATTTTTTTAATAAAAATATATATTATATATACAATATATCATTACGAAAACTAAATTAAAAATATTTTTTAACTTAATTAGTGGATTATAAAATTATTAGAAGTGAAGCTTATGCTGAATTAGTGGATTATATTACGAAAACTAAATTAAAAATGTTAATTATATATACAATATATCATTTAGATTATTACTAATTTGATTTATTTGAATCTAATTTAATTTGAATATAATTTAATTTAATTTTTTTATAACTTTACTTAATTATATATTATTTAATTAAGTTTAATTAGATTTAATTTTTATTATATTTAATTTAATATTTAAGATTTTTTAATACTTTTAAATATTTTTAGTCGCTATGTTGTTCGTTTGCATGTCGCTTGATTCAGCGACCAATCGCAACGACTATAAGTGAGACGACCACAACCGTTTTTTTTTTTTTTAACAACTATTATGCCAATACATAATAGTTAAAACGGATTTAATACGAACTCGGGATTTTATTAAACATAACAACCGTCAAACAACAGAAAACGCACATAACAGTATCATTAAATTCAGCACACAAAAACAACAACACACGATAACAACAACCACCGAGTCCTAATCATCCCTTTCTCTTCGCCCCGATTCCACGATCACACTTTATCTTTACCTGCAACTCAAAAACACACAGAGATGCGTAAGTATTATCACAAATACTTACTGAGGCGGTCCTCCCATCTACGAGCTATACACACAAGCAACGAAGACGATAAACCGCTCACAACGCACAACGCAACAAAACTTAAAACAATAAACAACCAGATCGATCGATCCAGCCCACCAATAAACACGGATCGATCGGTCCACACACATCCGCAAGAACTAGCAACTCTAAGCCTCCCTTGGATCGATCGATCCCCCCTTACCTGCCTTGGATCGATCGATCGTACAATAGATCGATCGATCCCAACGGTTCTGAAACTCGAACACAACCTGCAAGCCTTGGATCGATCGATCCTCCCCTGGATCGATCGATCCTCGAGCTTCTGCAACTCCGATCTCAACTTCCACCACCGAACACGGCCAACGACCACTCAAACATGCTTCCTACAGGCAATTAAATACAACCCAAGCCCCAAACAACAAGGAAAGCGGCCACAAACCACAGAACAAGCAACACACTCTAAGGATTCAACAACTAATCCAAACCTTAATTGCTTAGATCAGCTCATGGTACGCACTCACCTTGATTCGTACGGACTACAGAACCACGAACAGCCCACAACGAACCAGTGAACCTCCACGCCGCAACACGAGATCCTCTGCAACTCAACCATACCAAGCTTCTTTCCTTCTAAGCAACCACAACCTTCTCCCTTTGATCTCTCACACCCAACACCCAAACCTTTGAATTCACACTCTCCTTTTCCTCACAAAAGCTCCAATAATCGCCCAGGAAGAAGAAAACCCGAATAATGAGGTAGGTGAAGCCAAAGAGAACAAAAAGGAAAGTTGCCGACAAGGCCGGATCGATCGATCCACCAACCGGATCGGTCGATCTGCCTCACTCAGCAACCTGGATCGATCGATCCACCCCTTGGATCGGTCGATCCTCACCTTCCCAAAGCTGGATCGATCGAACCAACACTCCGGGTCGATCGTCCGCACTGCCATAGAACTCCAAACGCTTCCACTGCAATGGATCGATCGATCCACACCTTGGATCGGTCGATCCATGGCCCTAAGCCTCAGCAGCCAAACCTGGATCGGTCGATCCAAGATAGGATCGATCGATCCCCTCTCTTTTCCGAACACAAGTCGACTTTTCGATTCTCGCTCAAACCGTTTCCCGAGAACTCCAATCCCAAAACATTTAAGATCGACTCTAAAGAGAGAGATCACATTTCCAACAACCTCAGGGAATCGAAACCCCAAAAATACGATTCCTCTGTAACGGTCCCGAAAAAATTCCCAAGGTGGTGACTACAATTGTAATGTGAAACCATTCCTAGAAGAGTTTGACGAGCCATTTTAAAATTCTGTTTAATTGTGAATTTCTATGTATATATAATGATGTTTCGTAAATATATTTGTTTTCTCATAATTGGCGAAGAATAAACGAAATCTTCAAATTTAGATCCGTGGTTGCAAAAACATGAGCCTAGTTTATGTAGTGTTTATTAGAAAATGTTAATTGGACCAAGGGAAAATGAATTATTGTCCTTGTACAAGAGTGCATTTAATTCTTACAAAACAATATTGATAAGACCGGTTCCACGTGTTTGAACTTTTGAATTATATTTTTTGTTGGTAATGGATTTTCGAATCATTTTAAGTTAATAGTCCCTCCGTATCTTATAGATGAATGCTCTATGTTTTTATTTTGTTCCACAAAATTTTTTTTATAGTTTTTCAATGCACTTTTTGTTAATTAATGTTAAGAAACTGTAATCTTCAAAAAATATTAATTAAAAAGATTTGAATTTACTTAATTTTTATTGGATAGTATTATTGGAAAAATATTATGTGTAAAAAATAATATGTGCATATTAAACATTAATTATTTTTAATTAAAATTATATATATAAGGAACAGAGGGAATATACTTGGTTGAAAAAGGTTGATTAAACTAATTGTTAGATTAATCAATTAGACTAACCAAAACAACCCTTGAAGAACTGTGTTACATGATCTAAAATATCGACTCATCTCGTTTATTTTTTCGCATTAATGAATATATAGAATTAATTTTAACATACTAAGATATGCGAAAGGGAAAAAAAAGGTTCAGACACAGGTGAACATAAAATAGGCTACATTGGGAACAACCTTTAGTGAAGCTGTAACTTAATTCCTTTCTTTATTGTTCAAAGTCTCGAAAAATGTAAAAGTCCTGTAAATTTTCATAAATCTAAAAGATATGAAACGAGAAATTTATATAATTAATAACGAAATAAATTGCAGAATTCCTTTATTATATTATATTAATATATTCGTCCATAACCTTTAACAAAAAAAAAAAAAAAATCGTCCATAACACTCGATCTTTAGTATCTTCTAAATCTGCAAAACCAAATACAAACGCTTTTAGCAATGCTTACAAGAAAAACAAAAACTTAAACCATTAAACTATTTTTTTATCGTAAAAAAACTCACAAGATAATAGATGGCGCCGTTTTGGAGAGGTTGAAAAGTAACACCATATTCATCCGTAAGAATAGGCTGGCCAAAGGAGCTCATCAAAACGGCATTGTTTCCAAACGCTTCTTTAACGTTGAATAATCCCGCAGCCACTTCGAAAGGCATGTCGTTAATAAACACCGTCAATCTCACAGGAGAAACACAATCTCCGACGTCTTCACCACCGGATAATACTAGAGGTCGTTCTTCGTATGATCAGTGGAATACGTTTTAGTAATTAATGTTAGTCAACATAATTAAATAAAACGAATTTACCCAAGCAAATTTACAGTAAACGGTCAAATCTAAAGACCAAAACGTCTTTTCCACAAAACACGTATACATGCGTTACTCGTTCCAAAAAAAAAAAATAGGTTAGTTGATTAATAATTTTCTTATATACATATGACCAATCTATACGTGTATATATATATATACACATATAGATGAACGTACATATGTCATGTATATGTGACATGTAAATACATGCATGCGTATGGTAAAAATGTATATTTACATGTACGTATATGAGAATACTTAATTTGGTATACTTATTATATACACATGTAAGTAATAAACCAAATTAAGCATTATCTATAATATTTATGTATTAATTGTAAGTTAAATTGAGTATATTTTATGCTGAGAATATGAAGGTAATTAACATGCCAAAAAAAAGAAGAAGAAATAGTTGAATATTTTAATATTACTATATGGAAATGATTAATTACCTTGAGATTGATTTGTGGTCAATGGAACAGTCAACGGATCAGGAGAAAAACAATTTACACCGCCGCCGTTTCCATCTCCGCCGTAAAAATTGATCGCCGGGATCTTATCCAAACTTTCATCAATCTCCAAGCTGTTATCAACGACAGGGAATGCCACCGGTACAACAAAATCACCAAAACCAAACCCTGATTGAGCCGCGGTCGGATAATTTTGAACAGAGGATAGATAACCGGCAGGTTCGGTTACCACCATTTCATTGTTTTGAACCGGAAATAAACCGGTTTCTTGGTTGACCAAACCAAAACAGTGATCAGCATCAATACCAGGACTAATGATCTTGTCCTTCTTTGACATTTTAGAGTTTTTGTGATGAACACGAAGCTTGTGTTTTGCTCGAGATTTCCGGTTTTGAAACCAGTAAAATACGTTTGCATCACCGATTTGACCGTATTCTTGAAGCCGGATCCGGATTCTTTGAATCTCCTCTCTAGGTGGGTTAACAATACCGGAATTGAAGATTGATTCGAGTATCCTAATCTGTTCCGGTTTAGGGTTCCATCTCGGTTTAGGATCCGGTACGCGTTCTGATTCATAAAGAGGTTTATATATCATCATGCATGTCTTAACATATACACAACAGCGATCATATAGCTTTGTTTCTACAATCAAGTAGAATTAACAATAATACACTTTTGTGTAAAACTAATAGTCATAGAAGAAAAATGAAGGAGATAATGTAAAATTTTGTAAATACCTGAGGAAAAGGAAGGAGATATGTTGCAATTGGAGTAGTGCATGTAAGATGGAGTACCGATTTCATGTTGATGATGATGATTATTGTTGCAAGGTTTGGACTTGAACATGCTTGGCCAATTTTTGTTTGAAGACATGATGGTTTAATGATGATAATATATATGGCGAGGAGGACGATGATGATGATCGAGAAGGATTACTTAGAGTTGATAGGGTAATGAGAGAATAACTAATCTACTCTCACGTTATATAATAGCCTCTTTACCTACCCTTTGGGTTTGCATCTTACTAGATTTAATAACTAATAGACATTATAAAACGTAAAATTAGAGAGACAAAAAAAGAAAGGGAAATTGCATATTGTATGTATTTTTCAAAAGACACGAATTTTTCATTTTATCCATTGAACCTTTTCTGAACGTTGTCTACGTTCATTTCATTCTTTTTGTATCTATTTAATTTGTTTCAGGTTAATTGAATTCGTATTCTTAAACTAAATTTGCAAACCAATATCAGGAAATACATCTGAAGTGGTGAATTTTTAACAAATTATAAAGTGTTTAATTTTTGTAAAATGCAATACGATTTATATATGTACGTATAGATGAATTTTAATACAGTTTTTTCTTTCTCATTTTCTGAATATTGGTTGGACAAATTACGTAAGGTGGGGATTTGGATTGACTCGAGGGATCATATTTATCTTTTACTCATTAAATACCTAGTCAACAATAAGAGAAAAATGGATTTATTTTTAATTATCATTGTTTTCTTTAAGTATGTGGAAAACAGACAGACAAAGGATAGTGGTAACTGTTAATTAAATAAGTGGTGACTTGTTTCACTTTCTAATCTAGTTTGACTATGAGGAAAGATACAAATCTTCACAAACTACGAAAGATTTGAATCAAAGTGATATTTTTGCCGTTTTCGGATTTACTATTTGTTTTTCAGCTTCTTCTTCTTTTTTTCTTCACTTTTACACAATTTTGGACATGTCATAAACATTTTACTTGTTTCATACATATATATGCACTAACTATAAATTCCGTTACAAAAAAAAATTCAAAGTAACCCTAAACATGAAAAATCCGACATAAAAAGAACATGAAAAATCCTGCAGCAAAGAATCCGTTACACCTTATTTTTTCTTTCTCAAATTCAAGTTCATACAACTTTATTTATTTATTATTTAAATGTTCACAAGTTTTCATCTTTTACATTTAAGGAGTTTATTGATTATTAAATTTTTTTTCTAATTCTTTTTTCTTTAAATTTTGTTTTATTTTATTTTTCTTTGAAACATTTTTCTTTTTTCATTAAAATAAACTTTTATTACACAAAAATTTTAGAGCTCATTTTACGTAAAATAGAATACTTACAACAAACCGATAATTTTAATAGTAAACACACTTGATTTCATGATTTGGGATACAGAAGAGAAGTAATGGCAATGTTTTGGATAACCGGGTTTCTTTGAAAGAGTTCGAACTAGAGATAGATAGATGGTTCAACTAGTATGTGTAAGTTGATCTATAAATTTAAACAAAATATTTGTTATTAAATCATTGATTTTGAAAACATTAATTTTTATTAAAATTTGTTGATTGATATATCACAAAACTAAACTAAGATTTGGTTTGATCCAGTGAAAATGATATCTTTTCTAACTGAATGACCAACATTTTTTACTTACTTGAAAGAAACTGAGAGAGATAAGAGAGATTTCGCTTCTTTTTCATTATTTTTTATTTCGAGACGAACTAATATAAAAACAGATAAATTGACACGCAATATTCGTGTACAACCACGTTATATTTTGCATGTATATAATTTTTTTTATATTAACTCATTTGAATCATTTTTGTAATATACAGCTGTTGACAAAAAAAAAGTAGGTTTTGGTTTTAGCTCAAAATAGAAGGGTAAACTTTGTAAATTTTTTTTGTGAAAATGAACTTTCTTAATTTTGAACAATAATATCTAACGCGATCTTATTATTTTGAACGATGCATGTCTTCCACTGTTATTTCTAGAATCCAAAATATTATATTTAATGTAAAAGAATTAAGACTTCTATGAAACCTTGTGTGCCTAGGATAAGATCTTTGTCGGTTTAAAAACATTGGGTCCAACAAAAATCGTTTTTTTTTTTTATAGATTTTGTCACATAATAACAACTATACTTACATATATATGCAAAATATTTTTGATTCTTTTTCTATTAACTAAATAAATTTGGGGTCGATTACAATATTACTCTAAATGAATAAGAGTTGCACACGTATTTTGTTAAATAACATGTTTTCAATTTTCCGATGTCAGTCTTTATCTACTATCATGTTATTTGTATCTACTGCTCCGTGTATATATATAGCTAGTATTATTTTACACGATAGCACCTGACTTAATTCGATTAACAACAAGTCGCATGAACAATTCCTT
Source organism: Turritis glabra (assembly GCA_900406565.1). Lineage (NCBI taxonomy): Eukaryota > Viridiplantae > Streptophyta > Magnoliopsida > Brassicales > Brassicaceae > Turritis > Turritis glabra. The sequence goes on along the minus strand of OVBN01000165.1, from coordinate 1,152,476 downwards.
TGTGCTAAGCTTTCATTTTTGTCGAAGTGAATTGTGTCCATTATTTCAATGAATGAACATATACAAATAAAACATCAAGATTTAGTTTGCGTGACTATACGTAATACATGCATGCGTAGTAACGGACTCCATATTTATATATACACGCATATCTGTCCTTTCAAGTGTGAACACATTGCATGTAGTTTTTGAAACAAAACCGAACATATACACAGTGATATGTAAATTATTAAATAAACGAATGCAAATGGTTCATGTTGTTGATATGCAATGAGCAGTACCTAGAGTGGGCTTAGTACATAGGGAGACAAATATATTTGTTTCTTTTTGACTTACGCCATTCTAATTTTGTCACTTTCACCATTGCTACACGCTTCTTCTTTTTTCGCCATTCCTCGCCGCTTTAATGATTATCAGATTGGACACATTTTATTTCCCTGATACTAATCCATCATACCATCGCAGTCTTTTTTTTTTTTTTTCTTGAAAACACCATCGCAGTCTTTTAATAACTTTTATATCTACAACAAAAATGTCATAGATTAACTACGGGTGATTGTTGTTTTCAACGTTGTATCTTATGAAAGAACAACATTAAGCGGAATTTCTATATCAATTAGGGACCGCCTAAAATGAAAATCATAAAGTTTCAGTAATTAGTTGCCCAATCTAGTGCAAGCTTGAACACGACAAAGTCTAGGAATTAAGCGTAAAAAATTAAAATAAACTTTGCTCTTTGGAGAACACCGCTGTTGGGATACAAACGAATATTTCACTTAGTATAAAGTTTTTTGGGAAGGAGCAAAAACAAATTCATACGGGTTTGGCTATTTGACGCAAAACGGACAATATCATATCAATGGAAGAGTGATTTGGGTTTGGAGAGCCCAACAATTGGTATCAGAGCCTAGGTAAAAAAATGTGGACTTAGGGAAGTGGGTGTGGACTCTATGATCGGTGTGGGAGGAGCCTTCAATGTGATACGATTAGAAGGATGCTTCAAAAAGACTTCGCGAATAAGGGGTGCCGGTGCTTGGGTGCCAAGGTTTTGATGGAGGGGAGGCTAAGAGTTCGTGATCTAACATATAAGTCAAGTCTCACATCGGAATATTAAAAAATAAGTCTAATATATAAGTCAACTTTAACTTCAATTAGTATAAGGATTTTTGGGAAGGAAGCCAAAAACAAATCCATGCGAGGTTAATCACTTGGCCCAAACGGACAAATATCATACTAATGGAGAAGTTGATTTGAGGTTGGAGAGCCCAACAACCGCAACTAGAGAGAGAGAGAAGTTGCACTAATCGCTAGGAGTGTCTGTCATATTGACTTGGTCTGTACAATTCATATCGAAAGCAACATATGCTAGCATCTGCCGAAAATGGCACTCTATTGCCCAAGTTAAAGCTTCTAATTATGTGTGGAGAGGTAATAAACCTTGACTTGTGTTAATTCCAAAAACCTAAAAAGATTTGGTTTTCTTACGGGTCGAAACACACTCTTAACTTTTTTTTTTTTTTGTTCAAAGTAAAAAATATCAATTGACACGAATTGAACTCGGGACTGTTTTAACCAAATCTAGGCATTACTTATTTTTCACTTTTAAAAGATACTTTTCAAATTTCAACCAACCACTCGATTTTACAAACACACAAGTTTTTCTTTTTGATCCACATGAATAGATTGTCTAGTAAACCGAGGTAGTGACCATATATAAAATCCTTATTAATCAATACATATAAATATTTTTAAAGTTTCCTGTATTTTACTTGGTGTCCAAAAATTGTCAAGATTTATTCAAATTAATTTGTTGTTCTGAAGGTTTTTGTATTCATTCAGATGATTCAAAATTGTTTCATATTGACTGATTTCTACCTTATAGAAGAAAACACTATTAACTAACGATTAACCTCTTTATGACTAACGATTAAACACTTTGACCTGTTTATGATTTTCCACGGTCTTAAAAGCTCGGTATATTGATAAAATAATAAAGAAGCTAAATTGAATATTATTTGCAATTTGAGATTTAACAATTATATATATGGTGGAAAAATTTTGATGACTAAGAAAAGTCCACTATTTCAAGTAGAAAAATAACCAAAAAATATCAAAATACATGTATATATAAATGTATTTTTTATTGAAATTTGTTCAAATATTAGAGGAAAAAGCATAATCTTGATCTCTTAGTCCTCAATGGTTTTATCTTCTTCTTTGCCTTTGCTGGCCTTAAAGCTACCCTTATCGCTGTATCAAACACTGCCTTCACATTCTATTAAATATTGAAAAAAAAAAGTTTACTAAATTTATTGTATTATTTCAACCTAATGTTCATTAAGTATTTAAATTTACATATATATAATGTAAATACCTGTTGGGTTTTGGAGCTGCACTCTAAGTACCTTACGGCTCCAATCATTTTCCTTAATTCTTCTCCCTGTTACTCAAATTCATACATAGTTTATGAATTTCTTTTTTTATACAGATTCTTTGTTAAAGATTCATTTATTTATTATGGTACCTGAGCAGTTGTTATAGAAGCTGCTCCTGGATGATCCTTCAAGAACTGCTTGTCATCCCTCAAATCTGAATTCATTTTTTGTGTAACATTATTTTTCTAAATAAAAGATACTATGGATAAAACAAAAGATATACTAAATAAAATGGAGAAATGTTTAAATGGTAAATTGGGCCACTACTCATATGCCCATTAACGATCCAAGTGGGCTATGGGTTCCTTCCTTTGAACATTTTTCTGCTATTGGATGAAAATCTAAGTGTTTATACAGCTATCGAATTTTTAAAATGTTAATTTTTCACATGTTTTTCATTAAAACTGTAGCATAACAGAATATATATAGTTTATGGCTGAATTAATTAGGTAAATAACCACCGTTTTTTTTTTTTTCAAAACACATTTTATTGTGGTGTTATTTTCTAAAAAACATATTATTTAGTAACATCTGAATATTATTCAGAGTAAAAGAGAATATTATTTTAAGAAAAAGTAGCATCTAATTGTGTTTTTTAATTTTATTTTGCAAATGAAAAAGGTCTATGGTCATTTACCTAATTTAGTGCAGAATTACCCATATATATTGCCATTTCCCATAATTCTTATTCTATCATCTGCGGATTATTAATCAAGTCCATATCTAATTTGACACAAATGTTGATTAATTAAGTTTCTTTAAGAACTCATAAGGGAAAACTTTTTGTCACCTAATTTTGTTCCGACGAGCACAATGGGGATGCTAGGCGCATAATGTTTCAGCTCCGGAAGCCACTATTAATCACCAGATTAATTAATTAATCAATCTCGACAATACTCTAGAAATACTTTACCATATAATCAAAGTTTCTTATATAAAAAAGGATGCAAACTTTAAAAGTTACCTTTTTGTGAATATTCTCGTAACTGGCCTTGCTAATTAGGGAAAATGCTAATAAGAACACATCTGCTCCTCTGTAACTCAAAGGCCTAAGCCTATTATAATCTTCCTGACCTGATAATTGGACAATAATTATTATTATCGTAACTAGTATTTATTAATAATCAGTTTTAGTAAAATCAAGTAATCATACGTACCGGCAGTATCCCACAGGCCGAGGTTCACAGTACTCCCATCGACCACCACATTTGCACTGAAGTTGTCGAAAACTGTTGGAACATAATCCTGTAAATTAGATAGTTAAATCATTTATATCTCAAAAACAATGCTTCTTAAGTACACAGATAATAAAATACAGTAGCTTGTGTTAAACTAAGCTCTTATTAATTTGCCATGAAATGTATCAGTACTAATTACTAAACCAGGCTTTGTCGAAACGAATCTTAAAACATAAACAACGTTTGAAGTCTTAAAACATCAATTTGAAAATATTTATGAATATATAAAAAGATTGTTAAGAAATTAACAGGTACCGTAGGAAAAGTATTGCTGGTGTATGAAATGAGCATACAAGTCTTTCCCACTGCTCCATCTCCGACAGTCACACACTTAATGAATCTTGCTGTGCTCATTTTCTTTGCTTCTGTCTTCAATTTCTTTTATTTTATTTTTTCTGTTTATGAATTTGGTGTATGTGTTTGGCTTTTATGTTCAGAAGAAAAGAGACGTGGTGGAGGGTTCTTAAGAAGGCTTTTGTGATGATTATAAATGTTTATTGGTGAGGATGATGATTCTGATTACAACTTTTATTGTTAATTATTATTTTCTTATTGGTAAGGGGAGGAAATTTGAAGCAAACATACCAAATTACTTGAATTAATACCAAATTAGGAACTTTACTAATACAGCAGTAGACTGGTTTTATATATCCTCATACCGAATAAACCAAGTAAACCGAATACACGCTCACTGAAACAATGGAATTATATTCGTCTTAGAATAAAAAAATCATTAAATTTATATTTTGTTTATTTTTTGAAGATAGTTAGTTGTTATTGTAAAATTATTCGCTTATTTGTATTTCTCTCCAAATTTGATCAGATTTTCTAACCAGGTCCAAACCAAAATTCCGCCGATTCGAACCAAACAACACCAAAAACTGAAATTTTGCTCACTTTTTGCCTTTCATATTGGTTTAATATTTTTAATTTATTTAAATTAATGAGTTAAAATGATTAGGAATTGAGTATTTCTTTTACTTCAAGTGCAAGATCATGTGGTCACCGAAAGTGATGTAGCCGTTTGGTGTTGGTTGTGAGTGGATTTTTTAAGTGTCGGAGAAGGAACTCTCATCTTACTTTGTTTTTCTAGTGTTTTTACATTTTTTTATTAAAATCTTTTGCAGCAATATTTTATTTTTGTCTTATTTGATCCCATTTTAACTACATTCTATAATGACAGGAACGACTTGAATATTACGATTTTTTTTAGTGTGTTCAATAATACAATTTACATCTTTCTTCTTCGTCACCTCACATACTATAATTTTTTAGTTTTGACGTCATCCAACAGTATTTTACGTTATCCAAGAGAATTTTTTTAAAATAGATTGACATATATTTCGTACATAACCCTCATGCAAATATACTATGATTGATATTTACTTTTTGGATATATATATGAATGATTAAACATTCAGGGTGGATCTAAAATTGTTTTTATGGTAAATAAAGTTTTTGTTCGAGGTGAATGGAGGCATAACCATATAATCACAAAACTACGTCTATAATTTGAATTTATATAGAAGTAGTTTGGTGTTTAGTATCATACGTAAATCACTTCAAATATAAGTTACCATTCGAGGCTATACTGCGTAGAGAACACGTTTAGTAATATTAAGTAATCGAATTCTTTCTTTCTTAACAAATGACTTATAAGATTAAGTATTACTTTCGCATTATGCTTTTTTATAAGATTGCATTAATTTAAAACTAGAGCATAATAGTTCACAAGGTTTATAGATAGATCATATGTAAGATAAGCCCACTAAAAACCTCAACTTGAAACAAGTAGTATCCAAAGAAGAAGAGCCCAATAAGCCCCAAGAAGAAGAATTCATCTTGAGATGTAAGTTAGGATATAGTTGGATTAACCCAGAAAATAAGACAGTCTTTGGGTAGGGCATATATCATGCATAAACAACCAAGTAAAGATTTGGTGATTTTGGTATTCCACTTTTAATCCATATAGATTAAAGAGGCCTAAGATCTCTGATTAATTAATTTATTAATCATGCAAGAAGAGAAATCCTTCTGATAAATGTATTAATTGTCCAAATCACAAAGTTCATTCTTCGGAGAAGGAGATAGAGGGTAGGAAGATGTAGATATGTTCTTGTCCATATGATCTATGTATGGAAGATTCCAACTTCTAACAAGGAAGAAATTTTTTCAAGATGCTAAAGTCCTTGTGTTCCAAGAAACTTGTTCAGAGGACCAAATGGGGTCGAACAAGAATCTACAGTTAATGATGCGAATCCATTAAGTAATTACTAATTTAGTAATAAGCTTGTTGTTTTTAGTTACACAAATCCATGAACGAATGTACTTTGTAGCATCTAACTTTCACGTTCATCTCTCTCATTTAAAAAAAAAATCTCACCTTTTGGCTTCTAATACAAGTTGAATGCCATGCTCCTCTCTATTCTCGGTCTCGCGTTCTCTGTGCATTGTAAGGAGACAAAATGCAGACAAGAGTTAATTACTCTCATATCCCTTATTGACTTAACAGAGCCAGGTGAGCTCCTCGTGCTCTCTCTTTTTCTTTTGTCAAACCATTTGTCTAGAGTCTTTGGAAGTCTCTCTTCACTTTTTTAACCACTTAGGCATAATCCCACGTGTTCACTAGTTAACTTATGATTTATTCAATGCTTGTACACCAAGTTCGGTTTGATTTTCAGAAAATGTGAATTAAGCATATCAATGGAAGCATATTTACTGTATATTTTCAATGTGGTGATAGTATAACCGTTTCTTGTGGATCTTTGTGATATGGATATAATTTTCTATTTGTGGAGTCGTTTATACAACTGTTCGTCGTATTTCCAAGTATTGTAGAGAATTATATTTGCCGGTTGTGAAGGACAAGATTGTTATTTAATTTGTTAATAGGATAACAAATTTTAAAAATATTTTTTAGTATAGTGATGTGTACTAAACAGGAAAAAAAAAATCAGACGAGTTTCTCTACTTGCCTAATTAAGCCAATTACCATCTCGCATAATCATACCACGAAAATATCATAACGAAAACGCATATATGTTTAGTTTCTTCATTCTAAATTTTAAAAATGTATTGGTTCCAAAACGTACGGGGTGACAAAGAAATATACTATATATCAAAACAAATTTGGCATTAAGAATTCGAACAAACAAGGGATTTAAATTTAACTATAGAAGGATTTTATTTGTGTCACCAAATAATAAAGATATATAACACCGCATACTAATTATGAGCTATCCATGTCATAATTCAATGCGTACCTAATACCTATAAGATTGTTTATCTGTTTTCCTTAATGAAATAATCAAATTGATTGATCCATTTTTAGGTACGTAGTCTTATACTGTTAATTGTTAATTAGAAATAACTTATTTTAAACAAAAAAAATTAGGATATAGTGATAAATTTAATGAATACCTACAATACATAGCATTACTACATTTAAAGCTTCACCTAAATAATTGCAGATGCAAGTTGTTGCATTAACTATTCGATCCACGTAATTATTCATCCAGCTATAGTGTTATTCGCAAATTTAATGTTTGTTTAGTGATAAGTCTCGGGTCAATAAAAAAAAAAAACACATCTTCCAAAATTAAATATAATTTTTTTTGAAAAATGCGTCTTTCTAAGTATTTTTTTAGAAAATGTTTTTCTTGTCCTTTTTTTATTTTTTCCTCGCTTAATTGTTATTATCATTCTACCCTTATTTAAAAAATAATTAAATCAACAAAACAAAAAAATTAATTTTCAACGCCGTAGTTTCATTTATCAAGTCATTTCATTTACGTTATAGTTGTTATTTTGTGTAATTTTTCCCAAAAAACGTGATCTCATTATTTTTCTGCCAAAATAAATTTTGGCGAAAAACGTGATCCCGTAATTTTTGGCGACAATTTTGGCGGAAAAACATGATCCCACAATTTTGGCAGAAAAATTTGATTCCGCAATTATTCTATAAGTTGTTTTATAAAGGTTTTATAACTTATATCAAGTTTTATAAGTTGTTTTATAAGATTTTATAAGGTTTTATAAGTTGTTTTATAAAAGGTTGTATAAAGTCTTATGAATTCAAAAACGGGTTTATAAGGTTTTATAAGTTGTTTTATAAAATTTGATTTTGGCGCGAATCGCGATTCCAAAATTTTAGCGGAAAAATTTGATTCCACAATTTTTGCTAGAAAACATGATCCATCTAATTTGGCACGAAAACGTGATTATGTAATTTTGGCGAAAAAACGTGATCTTGCAATTTTTGCAGAAAATTTTAATTTTCGCCAAACTTGATGTCTGGACGTTCTTAGCTTCCCTTCTATATTTGTGATGTTTCTCGATAAAAAAAAAAAACTTTAGTTATTTTACACATACAAATAAATGAGTACTTTTAAAAATAGATGGGTGAAAAGGACTTTTTTTAATGGATACAGTAAAATGCCCTATTAAATAGTACTTACTCTGCATATCATAATTATTAGAATGTGACTACTTCATTTTTCGCTTCGGTTATTGAATTTTTTTTCCCCTTTCGAAATGTAGAACGTATTTTGTGTTTGCATGTATAGTTTCGGTTCAGAATTAGTTTTGGATTTTAAATTATCTTAAACTTAATATATTTCATGATTGTTGTAAGACATAAATTTGTTTAATATGACGGGTAGTTATGTTTCTTATTTATTTATAAATGTTAATAAACAAAAATACATTCTGTTTAAATATAAAAATAAAAATCCATCGACTCGTGGTCAAACCGGGTTAACATAAATGTTTTCGATCGGTTCGATTTTTAAAGCACTAATTCTTTCTAGCGTGAAAAAGCTCATTTCAGTTTTCTTTATTAAGTTTCTTATTATTTAAGATTTTTATGAAATTTTGATTTGGTTCGATCAATTAAACGGAAATAGACAGCCCCTAATAATATGATCGGATATCTTAATATATAATGTGCTTACACTAGAAGTAGAAGGTACCACCAACCAAACTTCTCATTTGTCTCCACTCGAAACGTTCACAACAATGAAAAGTTGTCACCAAAATTCTTCTTTTTCCTTCATTTTCTTCCTCTTCCTATTCTTTATCTCCTTCTCATTTTCTACATCAAAACTTGAACCTGCAAAACATAAACCTAAAATAAAACAATCAGTCTCAGCTATTCTCGTGTTCGGAGATTCAACCGTGGATCCAGGCAATAACAACTATATCAGTACAATATTCAAGTGTAATTTTCCGCCCTATGGACTCGATTTCAAAAACAAAATTCCCACCGGTAGATTTTGCAACGGTCGACTCGTCACAGATTTCATTGGTTAGTATTCATATATACAATTGAAACATATTGATTATATATATATATAGTGAACCTAAATATCATATATATTTATGTATAGCTTCATACATTGGTGTGAAGGAGAATGTGCCAGCATATTTGGACCCAAATCTTGGAATAAATGAGTTAATAAGTGGAGTTAGCTTTGCTTCAGCTGGTTCTGGATATGATCCTCTCACTCCAACCATTACTGTTAGTGTCCAATCTCTATCTCGTTTCTCTCTTTTTAATTTTTGGACATAATTAAGAACTTAAGGAAAAAATGTCAATTATATACACTTGGGTCGTTATTTTATTATTACCATAACCATATTGCTCAAATATTATATGATGGTTTGATTAAAATTTCCGAGATAATTATTACTATTTTCTTTTGTCAACTGGTTTTGTGTATATTAACCAAAACAATAGGATAAGAGTGAATTTCCAGATTTAAATTACGTTTTCTAAGGACTACAAATCGAGGATAATTGCTTTACATATTAATTGACACTTTAAAAAGAAAACATGGGATTACATACTTCTTTTTTTTATATACGAAATATTGCATTCTTCAATTTTCGAGGATAGTATATAGATGTATGAAGTTATATATAGACAAACCAATCATTTATCTTTTCTTTTTTTTTTTGATAAGAAACCAATCATTTATCTTCCGGGCCTATTCCTATTTCATCGGATTATAATATTTCAAAAATATAATAATATGAAACTGCATATTCTCATATCAAAAAAATAAAACCTCATGTTTATTCGTGGTTAGTTCTAGAATGTGACTTCTAAATCAACTAAAATTGAAGAATAATACCCTTCAACCAAAAAAAAATTAAAAAAAATTGAAGAAATAAGTAATATAATATAATGACAAATATCACTACTTGATGTCGTTGACGAGTGACGACAAATATAGTACTATTTTATTTACTTATATTGTCCCTTTCGTTCTCCACATACCACATATATAAGAATTAAGGAGTTATCTCTTAGGCTATAGCTTGCGGTAGGTGATTAGTCGCCACTATTAGGGTAATTAAGTAATTAACTATAGTCTCTTAAAAGCACACATGTTCAAATCACCCAATTATTACTATTTTAAAGTAAGATGAAAATATACAATTTTTGGAGCAATTATTACCCTGTACATGTTTTTTATTTGTATACTTTTAAAAATAAATTTAATTAATTGTCTTGTTGGGTGTGTTGTTGCTTTCATTGGGTGGCACAGAATGTGATAGACATTCCGAGTCAGCTAGAGTATTTCAGAGTATACAAGAGAAAATTGGAGGGTAAAATGGGAAAACAAAAAATGGAGAAACACATAGAAGATGCTTTGTTTTGTGTAAGTGCAGGAACCAACGATTTCGTAATTAATTATTTCACAATTCCCATACGAAGGAAGACTTTCACTGTCGAAGCTTATCAACAATTCGTTATTTCCAATCTCAAGCAATTTATCCAGGTGAATTCATATTTCTTGATTTTCGATATACCTAAAACGCTTTTTCTTCTAATTTAATCATGGATGTTCAATGTTCGATTTTAATTCAGTCAACTATGATTTGTTAAAAAAAAAAAAGGTATAACCTAATTTTGTTTGTATGGGTTTGAATATCAATTTGTTCAAATACTGTTTTCTAGTAATAAAATGTAATTAATTCCAAAACATTTATTTGATGATTTTCTTAGTTTTTAGGTTTTTAAAAATACAACTTAGAATTCTAGAAACCAAATTTTTTTGGATAAATATTTTACAACCGCACAAAAAAAAAAGTTTTAGTTCAAGATACCATAATTTCGATAAATTTCCAAAAATACCACCAGTCTAATCCTATATAAACCTATATAAACTTTTGCAAGGCCTAATGTTTGTGGTAGTTTTTGAAATTTATCAAAATTGTGGTATCTTGAACTAAAACTTGTTTTTATTTGTGCGGTTATAAAATATTTGTCTAAAAAATTTGGTTTTATTGGTTCTTTTATTTTTATTTTTTGGGCAAATGGATTATTTTATTTGAAGATACATTTCTTAAGAAATACTTATACTATGGATATGGTTATTAATGGTTAGGGTTTATGGAAAGAAGGAGCAAAAAAAATAATGGTGGCAGGTTTACCACCGATTGGGTGTTTGCCGATTGTTATTACATTATTCTCCAGCGAAGCATTGACCAACCGTCATTGCATTGACCGTTTCTCCGCCGTGGCCACAAACTACAATGTCCTCTTACAAAAAGAATTGGGCCTCATGCAAATGAGTTTGGCAAATCTTGGATCCAAGATCTTCTACCTCGACGTCTATAACCCTGTCTATGAGATCATTAATGACTATCGAAAATTCGGTAAGTACAAAACAAAACAAATAATCAGGATACAATTTTTAGTTAGCTTAGTTAACATTATAAAATTTAGTGTATACATTTTGATATTTATGACTTATGGTTTAGTGTTATGGCTTTTTAGAATTTATAGGATATGTGGTTAACTATTTTATTAATTTACAAACATGTAGACTATATTCTAATTCTTTAACAAATTAAGGCTATATTATTAATTTTCAACTTTATATAGGTAAGTGGTAGTTTATCAAATGCCGAAATGATCTTATAGTTCCGAAAAGACCAATCATAAAATTATACACAATTTAGATCTATAATTATTATTAGAGTATTCCATTATCATATAATTAAAAAAAAAGTAAAAATTATCTTTCTTTAAGATTATGCATTGTTACCCGTGTAAGTGATAAATTTGGTTTCAAAAATATTTCTATTTTGATTTGTGCATGTTAGGGTTTGAGGAAGTGAGCAGTGGATGTTGTGGAAGTGGATACCTAGAGACATCGTTTTTGTGTAACCCAAAATCATATGTGTGTCCTAATACTTCCGCTTATGTATTTTTTGATTCTATCCATCCAAGTGAGAAGACTTACTTCAATCTTTTTAGATCTCTCCGACCAATTTATGATTCTATTTTTGGTTGTTTCTAAGATTTTTAATTGATTAATACATTTGATTATGATCACAATTAGCTAATTGATAAGTTAATTTCAATATACTGAATTACTGATAGACTATTTTCTTTCAGTTCAGATTTTGAGTATTAAAAAAAAAAAAATTGTGTATTTTTCTGAGTACGAAAACTTTGTATATTTTTGTAAAAAAAAAAATACTTGGTATATTTTTTGTGGTATCTTCCCTACTATATATGATGTTTTTGTATTGTTTCTATTTTTGTACCTTTCTAAATGTAAGCAAATGAGAAGTTCTAATGTAACCACTCAACAACAACAACAACAAAAAAACCATATATCGACAAATAGACTGTTATGTACAATATAACCTTTTTAATATGATCGAGATACTCTTCTCAGGAACAATATATAAGAAAATAATAGAGGTCTAAATTTTTTTTTTTAAGTTGTTATTCGTTTAAAATTTTAATGATATTAATTAGATAAAATCAATATAATTATTTTCAAAAAAATCAAATTATTAATTTAAAAAATATATTTACTGATAAATTATGATTTATTTACTACAATTCTATCAATATATCATAACTACTGAAAATAATTAAACAAGAGAAAATAAAAAAGTTGAAAAAATAAGCAAAATATAAGCAAAGCATAAGAAAAATTGGCAAGTATAAATGACAATAACGAAAAGATAGAGATTTTAAATTCAAATTTGAGACATAAAAAAAATTAGATGAATGTTAATTACGAACCACATTAAAAAATGTAGTAATATGAAATACTAAAAACAAAATAGTTTATAACAATGGTCATATGCAATAGCTCAGATGACTTGTTCCATGGAGTAGACATGGTTTCCTTTTTATTATTTATATAATTTTATAGCTCTAACGTAATAGAAGTATATAAATTTAAAAATTCTTAAATTAAAGTTATGGATGAGTTTCAAAGAGATCATACCAAAATGAAAGATTGTTTTTACAAAAGATATTACCAACGATTTTTTTTTTCTTGAATCTTGTTAAGAGTAAAGAAGAGATAATTATAAATAAAAAAAAGTGTCATACATCGGATCTCTGATTTTCTATGAGAAATCTTGTAAAAAGAGATAAGATCATATTGATTTTTGAAAACTACACTTTCTTCTAATTTTTTGTAAAAGCTAATCTTTTTCATAAGCTAATATACTAAATTATCCTCCTTATAATTCGGTCTACTTAATTCATACATATGTTTTTTTTCTTGGGATAAAGAAATTCATATGTTTTCGTACGGGTTCACTGAAATTAAAATATTTGGCCGAGCTGAGACATTCTTTAAACCAAAATAGACTAAGGAATAGAGCAACCCTTTTTAAAATATGGTAACCGAATGAAACCAATTAATATTTCTTCTTCAAAATATGACCAAATACAGTAGATTTAGATGATCAGATGCGCAATACTTGAGAGGCTGAGAGTTCTTTCTTCTTCCAAAATACTTGTGTTTATTTCTCTCTCTCCTTTAAAGAAGAGTAACCGACAGAAATAGAAAAAAAAAAAAGAAATAAAAAGAATATTTTGATAATCCCTGAAACAAACCCAAGCTAAACTAGATTTGATAATCGCTAAAACAAAAAGGAATATTCTCCAACATAGAGAAATCAATTAAAAACAACTTCTCTTTTTCTAAAATTTTATGGAGGCTACATAACGGTATTATTATTATTATTATTTTTTTTGTATTAACATGTTTACCACAAAATTTAATATTATAATTTATCCCAAAAAAATCTTTGTCAGGAAAAAATCAAATATTAATCTAAATCATACAATTTTATAATTTTCATTTTCTAGTGAATATGTAATCTTCTTTTGTCTACTATGGATATAATCTTTTTTCAAAATAAAAATATAGTTTTAAATAAAAACATAGGATAATTTTCAAAATTGTTAATATAGATGAGATATTTTACTTTTTTTTAATTGATTCATGAAAATCCTCAATTGGTCAATTTGCAGGCTACGGAATGGAGTGTAGTAACTACGTGAGACGTACCCAATTTTCTTATATTAGCGCTCCTCTGACCACGTTGATCACCATTGTTTAATCATATATTCCACCTTTATTTAGAGATTGAATATTGATAAATATTAATTGTTATGTTTTCAACTAGATAGCGGTATTCGGTTAGCGACAGCCGGATACGCCGTTTGGCATTGATTATGAAGGACATGGTCAGTCAGACGGGACGAGATGCTATATTAAGAATTTTAATAGCTTTGTAGAAGACTGTCAACAACAAAAATATTAAGACAAAGCAAGGTTCAAAACTACACTTAAATTACTTTAAATCTCTAGTTAATGAGAGATTGAAAAATTGGTAAATAAAAGTGTTGGTGTATGAATTAGAATGCCGAATACGATTAATTAGCAATAGCAGGATATGCTGTGTTTAGGATAGATTACGAGGGGCATGCCGATCTAAGGAGCTTTGTTATTACTTCAAAAATTTCTGTAATATTGTAAAATGTAAACAACTGATATGACTATTATACTTTCATCTCTAGTATTTCCATTATTTCAAAAATTGTTTATTCTTCATTTTTAGTACCAATTTCCATTTATAAGACTACACTACAAATATATTGTTCTATGAATTTACACTACAAATAATATAGAGAAAGAAAAGTTCTTGTATAAAAAAATTGATGGGAAGTGCAATAATTTTGTTGATTCACCAAATATATTGTGTATGCGCATATATCAAAAAGGTGAAACCTCATCTAGTAGTCATAAGTCTATATAAGAGTCGAACATATCATACTTAAATAGATTAATAACCTTATCACAAAAAATGTTATGGACGTTATCTTAAAAATTTTGGTTAAGTATAAAATATAATTAATTGAATCATTTAAAACATAATTAAAAAGAGTATTATAAATAATACTTGGTTCATATTTGGAGATAAAAACAATGAAGTAATCAAGACAATCAAAGAGTCAAAACTGCACTTGATGAAATGCTTCAAATCCTTAGTCAAAGAAATATTGCAAAGTTTGTGGATAATTATTTTGATGTACGAATTAGTGTGCAGAATACGATTTTCATTAGCAAAATATGACGTGTTTGAATGGACAACAAAGGTTTAAGACATGGTCGGTCCAAAGAAGCTCGTTATTATTTCAAAATCTTTAGTAACATTGTAAATGTAAAGGAGTTTGATGCCTAACACACCTCCATCTCTAGTACTTACATAACCTCAAAAAAAAAAAAAATTATTTCATCATCTTTCTCTTGTAACAATCTACATTTATAAAACTAATCGATATAACCTTATTGGTTCATGAATTTAAAGCTTAGAAACAATACAAAGAGAAACTAAAGTTCTTGTATAGAAAATTGATGGG
Source organism: Turritis glabra (assembly GCA_900406565.1). Classification (NCBI taxonomy): domain Eukaryota; kingdom Viridiplantae; phylum Streptophyta; class Magnoliopsida; order Brassicales; family Brassicaceae; genus Turritis; species Turritis glabra. The sequence goes on along the minus strand of OVBN01000165.1, from coordinate 1,137,111 downwards.
AGGTGATGTAGCATCTACTTACATGTTTACATTGGGCTTTACGTTATTAGTTTGCTGGGCTTTTACTTAACTAATTTTTTATTTCCGGGATACTTTAGATTAAGAGGTGTTGGTGTTTTCCGTTTTGTTTTTAGCTTTAATCGATCCTATATTGTTATAAATAGGAATTGCCGTTTATTGTATGTAGCAGCTTGAATTTTAATAAAAAAAACAGAGATTTCTCTCAAACCATGTCGTGTCCTTTCCTCTGTTAGCTTAACACACAAACTATCGAGTTTTGGTCCTCTTGATCATAAACTCAACCTCTTTTCTGACATTCCACTGCATTAGTTGATATCAGAGACAAAACGACCCAATCATACCTCCGAAAAGTCTCTTCAGCAACAACAACACGACCCGTTTTAAACTTGAACTTACCAGACTTTTATGGTAGCCTTCAACCAGAAGAATTCCTTGATTGGCTCAGCTCGGTGGAAGAACTCTTATATTTCAAACAAGTTTCCGATAATATGCGAATTCCGTTAATCGCTATTCATTTCAAAGGACATGCATCAGCTTGGTGGCAACATTGAAGGAGAAACGTAGTCGTGAGGTAAAGAAAAAATCGTGTCTTGGGTCAAATTGACGAAGAAGATGCGTCAAATGTTTTTACCTTTCAATTATGGTCGTATGATGTATACTAAGCTCCAAAATCTGCGTCAGGGAGTCGATGAGTTTTTTTTTTATTAACGCATAATTCACTTAATGAAACAGATGAGCAGCTGGTTTCTAGGTTCATCGGACGATTATGGCAACAGATACATGGTACTCTACTCAAAATTTTTCTATTTACCTTGTCTGAGACACATCAACGAGCACTCCTAATTGAACAACAGCCACGTTTTGCATTTTCAGGATGGTCTCAAACTCTACTCGTGTTCGCAACAATGAACAAAGTAGTAGTTCATCAAAATAGGGTTCTGACTCTGTTTGCACGCCTGTTATAACAGGAATAAATCAAACGTGTCCCTAATGTTCGTTGTTTCGGTTGTGTTGACAAAATCACCGCTAGTCCTCATGTCCACAAGAAAGTGATGTTGGTTGTTTGTCGGATATGAGCCTGCAGTTTATGATGATGTTGGTGATAAGAAGGATTAGGTGGTAAAGAAGTGGTGTTGGGAGATAAAGGATTAGCTTTGGTGTTTCGTCGCAATGGTTTGGTACCGCAAAGTATTGAAGAATCTTGACTAAGAACAAACATCTTTCAGTCTACTTGCACCATTAGAAGGAAAATTTGCAAGATGATTATTGATTTTGGTAGTTGTACCAATATTGTGTCTAAAGAAGCAGTACAAAAATTGGCGTTATTTACTAAACCACATCATTTCTCTTATTGTTTGACATGGCTAAATTCAAAGTCTGAAATAACGGTTTCAAAGCGTTGTCGTGTATCATTCTCCATTGGTGTCAACTACAAAGACTTTATATGTTGTGATGTCTTTTCCATGGACGCTTGCCACATTTTTCTTGGTCGTTCTTGGCAATACGATCGTTGCGTATTTCATGATGGATTTGCTAACACGTATGCTTTCACGTTTGAGGATAAGTGGATCAAGTTCCATCTCGTACAAGATTCAGCTGATACTCTTACTCCTAGCATCAAATCTACACCAGTTCCCCGTGACGCTGCTCCTACTAAATCCGCGTTGTTTTTAAGACCGTTTCAGTTTGAAGAAGAGATTCGTGCGACCGAAATTGCTTTGCATTAGTTATTGCGTCGGAGAAAATTGTTTCAGATTTGGGAGTTCCGTCTGAGTTTCATGATATTCTTAAAGAGTTTGACGAAGTGTTTCCTGATGGGTTATCTCTGGGTTTACCTACTTTGAGAGACATTCAACATTGTATTGATATCATGTCTGGTGCTTTGCTTCCTAATAGACCGCATTACCGCATGAGTCTTCAAGAACACGATGAGCTACAAAGAGAGTAGAAGAGCTGTTGGCTAAAGGATAGTTGAGAGAAAGTTTGAATCCTTATGCAGTTTCCGCTTTGCTTATTCCAAAGAAAGATGGATCTTGGCGTATGTGCGTTGATAGTCGCACCATCAACAAAATCACAATACGTTACCGCTTTTCTATTCCGCGCCTTGATGATTTATTCGATCAAATTGGCAAAACTACCATTTTTTCTAAGCTCGATCTGCGTAGTAGTTATCATCAAATTCGTGTGCGTCCCGGTGATGAGTGGAAAATAACTTTCAATACCCGTGAAGGCTTGTTTGAGTGGCTGGTCATGCCTTTTGGATTATCCAATGCTCCTAGCACGTTTATCTGTGTCATGAATCAAGCACTTCGCCCTTTTATTGGTCGTTGTGTGGTGGTTTATTTTGATGACATACTAATTTTTACTTCATCTCTTACAGAGCATTCGTTACATTTACCGGAAGGATTGCTCGTCTTGCGAAGGGAAAAGCTTTTTGCCACAATAAAAAAATGTGTTTCAGAGGTTCTTTTCTTCGGCTATTTTGTGTCCAACCGTGGTCTAGAAGTGGATCATGCCAAGGTATCGGTAATTCATTCATGGCCAATTCCAACAACATTGACCGAAGTTCGTAGTTTTCACGGTTTGGCATCATTTTATCGACATTTTATAGCGTATTTTAGTAGCATTATGGCTCCTCTAACTGATTGCATGAAGGGTTCTCAGTTGACAATGGAAGCAGAAAATGCTTTTAACACTATTAGAGATCGCCTTACATCTGCGCTGGTTCTCAGTCTTCCGAATTTTGCCATAGCTTTTGAGTTACATTTTATTGTGTCTAAGACTGGCATTGGAGCTGTTTTGAGTCAAGCAAACCGACCTATCGCTTTCTTTAGTGAAAAAATTATGGGTTCACGAGGACGCTATATCAGTTATGACGTTGAACTTTATGCGATTGTTCAAGTCGTTAAACATTGAAGACGTTATTTGTTTCATCGCGAGTTTCTTTTTGTCACCAATCACGACGCGTTAAAGACATCTTGGCTCGTAAGACAAGGTATATGCCCGTCATGTTTCATGGTTTTTATATTTGCAGCAATTCACTTTTGTTATCAAGCATAAATTAGGTTCGCTTAATAAGGTTGCTGATGCCTTGAGTCGATGACATTCTTGGTTGACTATGTTACATGTCTCTATTCCTGGGTTTGAAGTATTACCAGAGTTGTATCCTATCGATCCTTTTTTGGTAGGATTTGGGCTGCAGCTCAAGAAGGTGAAGACGCTAATTACTTGATACTTGATGGCTTTTTGCTTCGAGGAACACAACTGTGCATTCTTGATTGTAGTTTGCGCCTTCATGGAAAGGGTCATATAGGTAGAGACCGCACGCTTAAGTTTGTTCGCTCTTCTTATTTTCGGCAAATGTTGCGTAAAGATGTTGAGCGCAATGTCATTCGCTGCAGAATTTGCCAAGCTGCTAAAGAAAAGGCTAATAACTCGAGTCTTTATTTGCCATTGCCAATTCCTCTTCAATCTTGGACTGATGTGAGCATAAATTGTGTGCTTGGTTTACCCCGTACTCAACGCGGTAATGATTCTATTTTTGTTGTGGTGGACCGTTTTTCAAAGATGGTTCATTTCATCCCGTGTAAAAAGACTACAGATGCTGTTCAAGTCGCGATATTGTTTTTCTGGGAAGCATACAAGTTACATGGCTTACCGTTATCGATTGTTTCCGACCGCGACTAGCGTTTCTTGAGTTCGTTTTGGCGTTCTTTGTGGCGACTTTTGCGTACTCGTTTGGGTATGAGCTCCGCCTATCATCCACAAACAGATGGTCAAACAGAAGTTACAAACTGAACATTGGGTGATTTGTTAGGTTGCTTGGTTGGTGATAATATAAAGTCGTGGGATTCTGTCTTGTGTCAAGCAGGGTTTGCTCACAATCACGCAATCAACAGAAGCACATGTTTCAGTCCTTTTCATGTTGTTTATGGAATACTTCGGCGTTCTCCAGTTGACCTTGGTATCTCCCCAGATCGTACTTATCATCATGGCCGAGCGTGTGACTTTGTTGACAAATTTGCTTCAATACATCAAGAAGTACGTGCTAATCTGGAATCGTCAACAACCAAATACAAGACCGCGGTTGATGCTAAACGTCGAGATGTACAATTTGCTGTGGGGGATTTGGTATGGGCAGTGCTCACTAAGGACCGTTTCAAACCAGGGACATACAACAAGCTGAAATCTTGAAAGATTGGTCCACTCGAAGTCAATGAGAAAATCAATAACAATGCTTATCGACTTCGTTTTCCTCCTACCATGAACATTGTCGATGACTTCAATGTCAAACATCTAGTTCCGTTTGTTGCAGATGATCAAGACGAAAATTAGGGGTGGATCAAATTTTCTCTTTATCCAAAGAGACTTAATGTAGCATCTACTTACATTTCTACCTTGGACTTTACGTTATTAGTTTATTGGGCTTTTATATAACTATTTTCTTATTTCCGTTATATTTTAGAGTAAGAGATGTTGATATTTTTCTTTTTGTTTTTAGGTTTAATCGATCCTATATTGTTATAAATAGGAGTCGCCTTTTATTGTATGCAGCAGCTTGAATTTTAATAAGAAAAAAAGAGTTTCTTTCAATCTCTATCGTATCATTTGCTCTGTTAGATTAACGCACAAACTATTGAGTTTTGATTTTGTTGATCATAAACTCAACTTTTTCTGATATTCCGCTGCATTAGAAGTGTAATAGTTTTGTTTTTTGTATTGTTTTTTTTTTTTGTAACGGTGTTCATTCTTGTTGCTTTTACGTGTAATGTATAAGATTATTATATATAAACATTTAGCATCAGTCTGTGACATGCTAAATTAATTAGTTATTGTCTATATACATATACTAAAGAAAATTAGCTAGTAGTCATAAATTCATGGACGATAGTCTAAGAGATCATACAAAAATGGAAGGTTATTAGCGTTATTTTCAAAAACATTGTTGAGTCTGAAGAGATTATTAATGTAAACACTCAAACATAACTAGAAAAAATGTTGTAACTAAAACTGGGTTCCTAACATGTAGATAAAGAACAAGATTTAAAATTGTAGTTGGAATGCTTCAAACGAGCATGAACCTCGAAAAGACTCACCACAAAATCATATTAATCTTCAAAGAAGCTAGCACATGACAAAACCATTGAGTTTTATCCATACATGTAGCATGGATGGACTTCTACTGAGAGGTTTTTTTTTTTTTTTTTTTGAAATATTTCTGCCGTTTTTATCATGTATCATATGAAAATTTTGGTGTTACTATCATATGAAAAATTGAGTATGTCATCCAAAAAAATCTAGAGATGTTAAATTTAATGTTTCAAGCCGAAGAATAATTATGTGTTGAATATTATAAGTGAAAAAGAGATATCTCACTTTAATTTTTTTATAACTGTTAATAAATTTTAAATAATTATGTTTCAAATTTTTATATTTCTATTCATTATTTTAGCATACAACTATAAGATAATAAAGAAGAACCATGTCTAGTACGTTGAACAAACCACTAAAACTATATATTGTTTATGACATTATTATAAATTTTGTTGTTTTTAGAATTTCGTGTTGTTAAATTCTCTAATGTGGTTGGTAATCAACATTCGTCAATTTTTGTTTTGATGTCTCAAATTTAGACTTAAAATCTCTATGTTTTGTCATTTTTTATACTTACATTTTTTCTTATGTTTTGCTTAGTTTTTTTGAACTTGTTGCTCTTCTCTTATTTAATGTTTTGATAGAATTATAGTAATAAATCATAATTTATAAATCTAATAAGAAACTCTTCACCGATGGATGCAATTGCCTTTTTAACAAGTATATTAGTGTAATACTTATTCTACACATAATTCTTCTCACTAGAAGGTTTGAACCATTAAATATAAAAATTTGAATTGTGCAGTTACATCCTCGAATTTAACATAAATCATGATAGTAACTCAAACATATAATATATTCTAAACAAGGAACTCTTCACCGATGGATGCAATTGCCTTTTTAACAATGATTTGATACATTCTTTGTGTTGGATGGACTGCGTCCCAAAAAACATATCTGGTAGGATCTTTGCATACTTGCATATCTTTGCATGTCTCTCCATATTCGTATGTACCTGTTCCACAACAGCCTAGCGAAGCCTCGACAAAACCTATAAATTAAAACCAAAAAGAACATAAATGAGACCGTATCTCAAAGTTGTGTGTTTAAAGCAAAAGATATATGTTCTCACCAAATTTTCTTGGATTTTTAATGGCTTCTTGGATGGTCGAATAGGCATCAACGTAGATGGTTTTCAAACCGAATTTAGACTGGAGAAGCTCTAGATTCTTGACGATTTTGGAGTTAAAGGAGAAAGCGATTTGGTTTAGTTGATCTACACAAGTTTTTTGGCCTCGTAGATATTTAATTAAGGGCATGCATCCCATGGGAGGAACTCCCACCACCACCAATCTTCTAGCTCCAAGCCTATGCAACATCTGTAAAATAATAACAAGAAATCTCAAAATATGCTATGAATCTTCTTTCTTTCTATAATACTAAAATGCAATTCATATCCTTTTTAGTATGTACATGTGTCTATTATAGTTTATCTATTTTGGTCCGATTTACCAAATTAACCGAAACTTAATTCAAAAAATAAACAAATTATAATGTAACAATTTAAAATCTGAATTTAAGTTTTCTCTTTTCGCAAACCAATCTTTTCCAATGAAACACTATATACCTGTACGTAGTGAAACAAAAATCTCACTGAACACTTCTACTGGCTTAGCTACATGATTATATTTATGTTTTCCAATAAATGGGACAAAGTTTATGACCATAGTGGTTCAAGAAAGTAAATGCTGAAATCAAATTTTTAAAACCAACAAAAAAAAAAAAATTATATACTTGTGGATATGAATTGTGATCCATGGACATGTTCCAGAGACCCGACATGAAAAATCAAAAATCCATATCATTGTAGGGTAGAAATTATGTATTGAAATTTAATTCTCTCAACAACCAGATAGAATTCGTATAATTTTCTTTGTACACTGTTCCTCTATTTTTTGCTGTAACTTATGACTTCTTTTGTTTCTAATTAATTATCAGGCCCCACACACATACACATACACAAGATATTTGTAGAATTCTTCAATTCCACTACATACGCATTTATTTCAGCAGCTAATATTAATTTCACACACAGACACGTTCTTTTCTAAAAATCAATAAATCCATGCAATAGTGAAAATATAGTTGGCTTTTTCACAAAAAGAGAAACATGTATATCTTATACTTAGTGTTAGTGGAGACGTAAACATACCTTGGCGTCGTAAAGCATACGGTGGGAGAGAAACTCGATGTATTGTTCAACTGTGTATTGCTTTTGTCGAGTAAAATCGACTAAGTAATTTTGAAGAAAGTCATTTGATCCCATACTCATAAGAAATATCGCATTATTTATCATTTTTGAGCTCTCTAATGGACCGACCAATTTAGTCAGATGAATCTTGTAATGCAAAAAGTAATTGGCTTGCGTTGTGAAACTCCACACGTTCTGTTCAACCAACAAAATAGGTTAAATTTAGTTCGGTTTTGTGTGAAAAGCAAATTTCAACTTATGTTTTTATCAAAAGGTAAAGGGAAAAACACTTGTATAGGCTTACGGATATATTAGCTGTGAGATCGTCATAGCCAGAACCAGCAGAGGCAAAACTTGCACCGCGAGTTAGATCAGCTTGGGTTAAGGTTGGATCAAGAAAAGCCGGTATGGGAGGATGACCCATGGCCTCCGCTGGGGGAAAAAAACATATATACACTTTAGTATTTCATTTGTAAAAGTAAATTCCTCAACTAACATATTGAATTTTCTGACCAATGTAAAATGAATATTATGATGTAAAGCTTACCGATGAAATCGGGAGCAAGTAATCCATCACATAGTCTACCGGTGGGTTTATGGTTGATGAAATTTCCCCCATAAGGCGGGAAATTCCCTTTCATATCGGTCTTAATGAAATTATTGTTTCCTGGATCGACACTAGAATCTCCAAACACAATTATCGATGTCACATTGTGCTTCGCGGCTAGCTGCCGAAGAAGATGAACGTCCAAAGCCACCACTGAAGGTAGCGGCTGGAAAGCTGCTGCCACCAAAAGAGTCACGAACGCAACAAGCAACATGTTAATAGATAGAGAGAATGTGATACTTTTTATTTTATTTAGAAAGTTTCTTTTGAGGGAATGTAAATGTCATATGGTCTCTGTTGAGAATGTTGTTATATATAGAGGGATTTTTTTGACAGCTTGGCGTTCTGTTGTTGGTTGAGACATATAATGTAATGTGGCCAACAGAGAAATTCAATTTGAGATCTTGAGTTAGTTTTATGTTATGATATATCATATCTTTATGATTTTTTTTGTCTCTCACCTATTTTTAGTATCTTTTATATATAATGGACTTTATAATATTTTACTTATATTTGTTAAATGATACAACTTTGGGCTTTAAAAACCCGTACTTCTATCTTCAGATTTGAATCCCAAACATAATTCTAGTGTTTTATTAGATGACCAAGTGCGGTTTCGTTTTTTTGTGTGTGGAAAATAGGTATTTAAAAATCTGAAAAAATAGGAGAGTATATTGAATGAATCAATTCAATATTGGTTGAAAAAAAAATAATTATTTCGGTTATCCAAAATATTAAAAAAAATAGTCTGATAATTATTATATCCACGCTATACTTGTTAAATCACCAGTCAAATATTGTTCCGCACAATTTATTCTACACTAACCGTACTTGTTTCGTATAAAGCGTTTCTTCTGTATAAACCGTAAATAAATCGTACCGTCTCATCTAATCTGTTTGTCCTACACCGTCCAATCTTGCTGTCACCATTTGAAACCATGGTAATAACATAACAAATTTTAACTAAAAGATATATAAATGAAGTCATATAGCAAGTTTTGGTTTGGAAGTACAAGAACAATTGTTTTGTCACCGAATAGTTGAACTGTACCTTTTCAACCAAATTTCATACTAACCTCCCAAATTTAGAAAGTTATGGCTATAATCATCATATATAAGTATATAAGTTCTCCAAAGGAAACATAAGTCGATCACCGTCTTTACTAATTGATAACGTGAAACTAAACCACCGACCTACAAATTTTTCGATGAAAATATAATTTTATAAAATATTTAAACTTGAAGCACACAATTATTCTTTGTTCTAAATTAATTTAAGTTTTGAGGATTGTATATATCCAGCTATTTATCATTTAAGTTGTAGGTATATGTGTCGTGTACATTGCGGTGGAGTAATTAACACAGCCATTTTTGGCCATGATGGAAATAAAGAACATAACTAATGTCTTAATCTGGTTACGATCTATTTTATATTCTCGGTTTTAACGTTCACTAATTAAACAAACGTATACATCAAATATATACATCATATATAATAAGATCATTGCCAATTGTTTATGTATTTATATTTTTAGGGTAGAGACCAAGAGGTAATTTGTCTGTCTTTAACATGTAGCAAGAGGCATCGGTGTTCAACACATTTTATGGCTAATTTGTTAAACATGTATATCAGAAGTCAGATCATTCTTTTTAGGTCAATTTGGTAGATACGTAATCATATTGAGAGAGTTGAATTAAGTAAATTATGACTTTTTTTTATTTGCAATAAACATGTAATTCGAGTACAATTTATTTATATAACATGCCATTGTAAATAGATTTTTATTTGGTGCTATTATGTATATATATATACAAAACATGTTATTTAAAGAAATAGCGTTGGGAAAAAAAAGAAGAGAAATATCATTCTTTTGTGTTTTCTTTTTAAAAATAATGTAATAATGTTCCAAAACCATGAACCTAATTTATTTGTTAAAGGATTTAATCATTTACCTAATTTAATCAATGTTGATAGTCTTTTAGTACAATTGTCCTTTATATGTGAAAATATGTTGTTGTTAACTTTACCTCTTTAAAAACGAACTATTGTTCATTGTATTCGACAAACAATCGATATAAAAAAAAAATTATAATTGATAAAAAAATTTATATCTTTCGTCTATATTTTGTCTATCTTCTCCAATATATAATAATTACTCCTCTCAATTTTTTTCAAGTTTCTTCTGTTTAATTAATTTATGATATACTATTATATTGTAGTTATATAAGTTTTAAGTTTTTTAAGTCTTGTTTTTCTCTCTTTTCGTAGCTGATATTCATCAAAAAAAATAGTCTCTTTAAGAGTTTAAACAAGAAAGTATGTCCCTCGAAACTTTTATCAGATAACTAATTCATCTGGTAAATTAAATATATGACGAGTGATCAAACCAAAACGTTAGAAAACAGTAACAAAATAAAGGATGTTGACATTGACTTTGTTAGGGACATGAAAGTTTCCAAATAGTTTAGGTCACCTATACGTGTGGAACATAACAGTTAGAGAATAGTCATATATCCTTGCCGGAGTATTAATTAGGGTCCCTACTAACTACTAAGTACTAATTATCATAGTCTTTTTTTTCAACTATTAATGTGTGTCTATACATAATACACACACAAGGTCGGGTCAATATGTTTAATGCAGTTTCGGGACTAAATTGGATATCATTTATTATTTTTTAAATACTTGAGACAAAATGTGAAAGATTCAAAAGAGAAAAAATATATATACTTTTGGATAAAACGATGCCAGAAAATATTTTTCTAAATGGACTATCAAACAAAATAGTTTTGTTTGTTCGATCTAATCCAATCCATATAGAAGACAATCTATATATGAACCAAGAATTAAATTTTTCAAGAATTTAATGAGCGTGGAATATTAAAACAATTTTTTTTTTGGAACAAAATTAAAACAAAAAATAAGATACATAATTTAATAAGAAAATGTAGGTGACATTAATTGCTAGATAACTTTTAAATAGAGAGAGTAGAATGATTCGTAAGATTAGGTGGTTGTGTGACCTATATTTATTAGACACATCACCTACTTTTGTATATCTCTTGCTTTCTGACTGTGTCTACTAGACTCACTCGTATAATTGTATAACACTACGGAATTGAATTATTGTAGAAAAGAAGACGAATATATTCTAATATTAAATCATTGTAAATCAGTAAAATAACATATTTTCTTTTTATAATATGTACAACAGAGTATCTAAATGTCAATCAGGATCGATAGTAATTTTATAATTAGCTAAAACAGTATTGTCAAAACTTATATAAATTAACAATGATACGTAGTCTAGTGAATGTGATAGTAGCTTTGTTGAGTTATCATCAAATTTAAATCTGAAATAAATTTATGTTGTTTTCAAAAGTTTGTTTTATAATTAATTTATAGAATTGGTTCAAATAATTGATAAATAACATTTGTCAGATTAAAAGAAACATTTGCTTTTAAATGTGATTTTAGAATTTTAGAAAGATACAAGTTGAGACACTATGTTATTGTTTAGGAGTGAGCATCTCCGTTTATATTCGGTTTTGGTTCATTTGATTCAGCTTTAGTAAAAGTCTACCTGAACTCAAACCCGAATTAGTTTGGTTAGTTCATTCAGTTTTGCTTCACTTAAAAACAAAAGCAAATCAATAACAAAACACGAAACCAAACTAGTCGTAATTTGATTACAACATATACTAGGATTTTTTTACATAATTAATAATTTAATCAATTTAATTAGATATGCCTAATATTTTAATATTGATGGTGTTAACAAAATAATAAAATAATGATTTATCCGTGTAATAGCATTAATGATATTTTAAATTTATATTAATGTCGATCCAAACTCGTCCTCCATATAATCTTTTTCTATGATATTTTAAATTTTTTATACGTGTAAATATTTATAGTATTTTAACTTTTTAAAAGTTTAAAATTTATTATATCTGGTACTAAACGGTTCGACTAAAAACTGAATTAAACCGGATACAAATTTTTAAATTTGGATGCTTGTTAAGTTAAGTTTTTTACTCATTTAGATTTAGATTCATTTTGGTCTTATTTATAATATGACTTTCCACCATTGTCTAAAACGTTTTGCCGATGTGAGATGTTAAACACACAATTTTTTATCATTGTTTGAGTAATACATATCCGTTTTTCAAAATTCGAATCACGACAAATACAGAAAAATTAGAGTTTTATTAATTTTAAGTATTATATGATAATTCAAAGTAATTAAAAAATATATATTAAACAAAGATGATAGAAGAATCATAATTTTAAATCTTAACAAAATTTTCTAAATATCTATACTATTAATTGTAGAACATAGATATTTCAGATTTTATAATTAAAATTAAATTTTTTTAATTATGTTTGGTTATATGGATAGTAGAAAATTGATTGTAGAAATTATTTGAATACATGTATATAAATATATTCATATTAAAATCAATTACATTTTATGTAATATCTTACAAAACAAATGTTTCTCTTAAATGTACTTAAAAAATGTTAATATAGATTTTGAATGGATTGTGCATAGATTTTGGTTTGGTTTGGTTCTAATCGGTTTAAATGCCTACCGATTTGAACCAAACCAATAATGTGGTCGTAGTTTTAAACCCGACAAAATTGATATTTGCTGTGCACCCCTAACAAATCTGATTCTTCTTTCGTTGTAAATGATGATCTGGATCTGTTGCCAAAACAAAGTCGCTTTATTCAGATCTGAAGAACAAGAAGAAGAAACATAGTTCAAGTGTTTAAGTCTCTGTTTCAAATATGTCTTCAACAACAACAACTGATTCTACGGAATTGCAAAATCTGATGCAACGGTTTCAAAATTACAAACCTCATCTTCTCCCACATTTCGCTGCAAAATCTTCAGCTGTCTTAGTTTGTCTATACCAAGAACAAAGAGAAGACAAAAACGAGCTACGCGTAATCTTAACCAAACGCTCCTCTAATCTCTCTTCTCATCCTGGTAAAATCAAACTCTCTCTCAAGACATTTTTTCATAAAGTAAAGTTTTCATCTTTAAAGCAGAAACAGAGGAAATTGTTAAAAACAGGGGAAGTAGCATTGCCTGGAGGAAAAAGAGACGAGGAAGATTCAGATGATATCGCTACAGCGTTGAGAGAAGCTCGTGAAGAAATCGGTTTAGATCCTTCTCTTGTTACAATCATTTCTGTTCTTGAACCATTTGTTAACAAGGTAAAATTGGATCAAAACATCTAAGTTTCAAGTTACTAAATTAGTTATCTATAGTTTTATCGGGTTTTCGGTATTGTAGAAGGGAATGTCGGTTGTACCAGTTATCGGTTTTCTACTCGATAAGAAAGCGTTTCGACCGTTACCAAATCCAGCTGAAGTGGAAGAAATCTTCGATGCTCCGTTAGAGATGTTCCTCAAGGTTCTTAAACTGAAAATTCCCCTGTTTCTCGTTAAACTCCATCGCCAAACTCAAATCTTGAATGAATCTCTTCTGTCGGGATTTACCCAGGACAAGAACAGGCGAGCGGAGGAACGAGAGTATGAAGGACAGAAATATCTTCTTCAGTACTTCGATTACTATTCCGAAGATAAAGAGAGAAACTTTATCATATGGGCACTCACTGCTGGTATTCTGATCAGAGTTGCCTCCATTGTTTATCAGAGATTACCAGAGTTTCAAGAACGTAAGCCAAGATTCTGGAATCAGCCCAACTGATTCTTGACTTGATCTGATTGAAAAATATGAAACTTTCATGTATAATAAGGGAAACAAATCGAATCTTCTTAGTGTGTAGAAGCATATGTTAAATGTGTTACAAGAATCTGTCTTTACTCTAGCTGAAAACCTCATAGCACTTCTCGGTAACGAGAATTCCCGAATCCATAGACTCCAATGGATCTTTTCTGAGTCTGTGTCTTAAGCAGTTCGGTATAACGATACCAACATCTTCAGCTGTAACTTGATCTCTTCCTTTGAGTGCAGCGAGTGCTCTAGCTGCTCTGTTTGTCACGATGTCTCCTCTCAATCCGTCAACGTCCAGCTCAGCACAGACCTTTGAGATCTTCACTTTCAAATCTTGATCGATCTGAACTGCAGAAAGATTGCTTCTTGCAGTTGTAATCTGCTCCTGAAGCTTCAACTGTTCTGCTTGATAAGATTCTCGAAACTCCTTTGGGTTACTATCAAAACGAGCTCGCTCTTCAACAATCTTGACTCTTAGCTCGGCGTCTCTAACCGTCCCTACTTGTGCGTGCATCCCAAACCGGTCAAGAAGCTGTGGTCTAAGCTCTCCTTCTTCTGGATTTCCTGAACCAATTAGGATAAACCGAGCAGGGTGAGAAATCGAAATCCCTTCTCTTTCAACAGTGTTCCAACCCGATGCAGCCGAATCAAGAAGAACATCAACTAAATGATCATCCAAGAGATTAACTTCATCAACATAGAGAATCCCTCTATTGGCTTTAGCTAGTAACCCCGGCTCAAACGCCTTAACACCTTCCGTTAAAGCTTTTTCGATATCAATTGTTCCGCAAACTCTATCTTCCGTAGCACCTAAAGGAAGATCAACCATGTTGATTTTGGTTTCGATAACAGGCAATTGTTCTCCCTTTTGAACTTTCTCTCTAACTTCCTTTCCCATAAACTCAGGATCTCTCGGGTCTGAGTTATACGGATCACCAGCAACCACAGTGATCTCCGGAAGCAAATCAACTAACGATCTAACGGTAGTTGATTTACCGGTTCCTCTATCTCCCATTATCATCACACCGCCTATCTTCGGGTCAATCACATTTAACAAAAGGCATAGCTTCATCTCATCTTGTCCTACAATAGCAGCAAACGGATAAACCGGCCTCGCACTTTCCTTTGAATCAAACTTCTTTGCCTAAAACCAAAAACCAACATTGTAATTCTTTTCAACTAACCAATAAACACATATGACTTAAGGTCTAAATCATTCCAAGATTCAAGCTTTATATCAATTCCATGAACATATAATGTTAAAAAAAAAAACTCATACTTGTTCAACAGAGTTGATCTCTGTGGCGACATTCATAACCGAAACATGGAAACGAGATCTGTTCTTCTTAGGCTTTAATTGGATTCTTCCACAAATTTTCCCTGCAAAAACAAAGAAGACGCATTTTTTATGAGATCTCTCAATTAACAAAACCTGAAATTGAACTATTTTCTAATTAAGATTCACTGGTGAGAAATTGTTGAACTTTGAAACCTGTGTATGAACAGATAAAAATGGTTACTTTAAAGGTTTTGTAAAGAGAGGTTTTTTAGGGTAAAAAAAAGTTTCGAACCTGGTCCAAAGCAGACAGGGGAGATTGAAGATTTTGAGGAATGAGAAGAAAGACGAGGACAAGTTAGGATTGAAGAAGGAGATGCTCCGAGAAGAGACTCCATTGTTAGTGAGTTGAGCTCTCTATAGCTTCCTGATTTCGTCTCTTTCTCTTTGAGAATTCGTTTTGTGTTGGATAAGGAGATAAGAGGGATTCGTAGATTCTTCCTCACTCTATTTTACAGGTACAAGAGATTTAGTCCAAATTGTTAAATTAAACATTGTATTATGCATTTCTTTTTTTGTAAAATACACTAAATTGATTGATAAATCAAATGTTTAATATTTAATGGCCTCTTAATTATATAAGGCCCAATTTATCCAATAGGACTGGAAGAGATCATCAGTTTCGTTTAGTTTGGTTCGATTTTTTTGGTATTGCAAAACTGGTTCGAACCATACTGAATTGTATTTTGGTTCGATTCGATTCAATTTGGATTTGAATAAAAATTGTTTGGTTTGGAACACTATATTCGCAGTTCAAAAACCACATCGTACAATAATCAGAAAAAAATATTCTTGTAATTAGGAAAAGTCCTTGTTTCGACGGTCACTTCTCAGAGTTCTCTGAGTTTTATTCTATAATCTATATACACAGTTAAGTGTTAACCCTACTAAACGATTAAAAACCATTCCAATTCAAAAGTCTGTTTTTTTTTTTTAACCTTCAGTTCTTCACTGTTACAAATCAAAATCCTAATTAAAATCCTTGTTTTACGCAACATAGGATGCAAATATCTTAGCTATAAGAATTATTTCAGATTCTCAATCGATTGCATTACGTTTCAAATGTTACATTGTGTTCTCTTATGTCTAAGAAAAATTTACATGTCGTTCTATAACAAATTAAGATACAAGAATATCAATTTGATGACAGTACGATAGACAAAGAATTTTTTTTGTTAATAGATCTTGATTTGAGGGTTTTAAAATATATCAGTCAATATTAGAAGTTTTTTCAAACTAATTAATCATTTAGTTAGAGTTTTAAAATAGACCGACCAATATTTGAAGAGTTTTTTATTAAAATATTTTACTTGATGTGTTTATTCGTTAATAATTTAGTTAAGGATTTTAAAATAGATCAACATATATTTGAGGGGATTTTTAATTAAATCCCAAAACTAATTTATAACTTTAAAATTCTAAATTGTCGAAGTTAGTTAAAAAAAATATTAGCTACCCCTCGGCATGATGTCGGAGGGTTGGATAGTCACCGACATCTCTATTTTAGGCTTACCGGAAAATGGTTTTCAGTCTGTATTTACTACTTTTGGCAAAGAATAGTTGATGAAAATTCTATTTTAGGTTTGGGCAAAAAATAGTTGCTTGGGTACCATCTAGGTCGGACAAACTTGGATTTGGTTTATATTCGTTTCCAATTATGTGAATTATATGTTTTCATGAACATGTCTGTAAATATATAAAGTAGACTATATATAGAGTAAAAAAAAACGAAACTA
The DNA here is from genome assembly GCA_900406565.1 of Turritis glabra. Classification (NCBI taxonomy): domain Eukaryota; kingdom Viridiplantae; phylum Streptophyta; class Magnoliopsida; order Brassicales; family Brassicaceae; genus Turritis; species Turritis glabra. Next base: position 1,120,316 of record OVBN01000165.1, on the reverse strand, counting down.
AGTAAAATGTGAATATTATATCATTTGATTAATTAATATCGTTAAGAAGGTTATTTTATTATTCCAAACTACATGATGATGATATAAAGCATCAAAACTCATCAAAGGCTTTGAGAGGATCAATTGGGTCAACATCTTCTATAAGGGGAAGATCCACGGCTAAGTCCTCAGCTCCAATGCCTTCTTCTTTAAGCTTATTTGCTACTTCTTCAAACACTACTTTGTTACCAACCCGACTCAAATGTAACCCGTCCCTAAAATTCGAGAAAACACAAATATAGTTAATCAAGCATTAAATAAAATTCACTTATCCGTTTCGAAAATGCACCATATACTAAGTGTATGTAAGAGTTAGTGTATGACCATAGACATTCTGTTTGCCAATTTGGAATTTGCTGCATTTTGGACCAAAGATCAATGACCGAAATTTGACATTCCTCAGCTACTACTACACATGCTTTTGCGTATAGTCCGGCTACTTCATTCGTTCTCTCTGGCAATCCCGTTGTGTTTTCGATATAAGGATATCTAAGAATTTCAAGATCAATATCTTAATTAGATCTAAAATTTGGTGGTCAAAATGATAAACATGAGAGTGTATGAAATAGAAGATTTTGGTAAAATAAAGTTTGAGATCAAATAGTGAAAGACAAGAAAGTTAGAGGACTCGCACCTGAGGCGGGCCTCTTCGTCGATTGGAGGCGGAGTAATGAGAATAATGGCCGTTTGTGGCCAACGGTTCTGAAAATCATAACAAAAATTTATCATTTAATAAATAGAAATTATAAGAATCAATTATCTATGTAGAAAGAAGAATGTATAGAAATTATAAGAATCAATTATCTATGTAGAAGCATTTAATAAAGTTTACTTTCCCAAAAAGAGATATATATGATCAAACCTTTGGCCTTTTTAGTCAAAAAGACAACATTTTAAATAATTCAATAGATTAATGCTTGTAACCTATAATATACCATTTGTCAAACAAAAAAAAAACTAATGATACCATTTTTTTATGTAATACACGTAATTCTTTTATTCTATTCTATTTTTTCATTTTTTGTGGTTGATTGATTTTATCTCCACGTACCCCTTACAAATTCAATATATATATATATATATATATATATATTTCTTTGACCAGAAAATGATTACAATCTAAAAATAACTTAATCAATATTAAAATTAAAAATTAAAAAAAAAACCTAAAATTAAATATGTATGCGCATGCTCAATATGTGATGCATATACTCAAAAATTAGGCTAACTTCCTCGATACCAAAGTTTCTCGCAAAATTAGAAAAACAAATACGACAGTAAAATCGTAAATAAATTATTTCACATGTAATTTGAATAGCATAATATGGTTCAAAAAGCATGTTATCAAAGAAGATACCATAAGTATTTGTTATGATTTTATGTACTATGGTAAATCATAAATAAACTGTGTCATTAATGTGTGGGTTAAATAAATAGCGTGATACAAAGTAAAAACACATGTTATCGAATAAAATATCAGAAATATTTTTTGAAACATGCACATAATCCATTTTATGTAAAATAACTTATTCTTTGCCATCCACTTTTTGCAAATAAATAGATCGAACATGAATTACCTAGTTCATATTCTCAAGTAATTATACAAAACATTTTCTTTTCTTTTTTTGTCGTCATATTTTCATATTTATTATATATGCATGTGCAAGATTTTAATGAGACAATATATATATATATATATATAAATGATCACCTTGAGAAACGAAACAATAGAGCGAAGATTCTGCTTGAACTCGTGAAGTGGCACATGCTGAAACCCCGAGCATCTCTCCGGCAGACACGCGTCGTTCGCTCCAAAGAATACAGTCACCGCCGCCGGAGATTCTCCGCCGTTTTCTTCTGCCGCCGGAAAAACTCTCTCCACTACTTTCAACGCCCACCTCGTATTATACCCACTGTATCCTCGTAGCACCATATCAGCCTAAAATAATTTATATCTCAAAAGCGTTAATTATTAATTAAGACGTAATCGTGGTTTTTTTTTTTGTGTGGTTTTAATACTAATAAGAACAAAAATGTGATACAAAATTCTTATATTAAACATAAGAAGATTTCACTATGTCTACTAGAAAATAATAATGATTAGTTTCCAGAAAAATTATGTTTTCATCATGAGAACCAATAATCATCTCTAAAACAAAATAATTAGCAAGCAACAATTGATATACACCGTATAATTAGCATGATGATCCTGAGGTAGTAAATAAAATTGTAAAAATAGCACGATGATAGAATTATTTAACGAACAATTCATATAATTTAAAAAGAAAACAAATTGTATAATGACTTAAAAAAAAACAATTATTATCTCAAAACTGGCGTGAATAGCTTAAATACAGAATCGCGAAAAAAGAAACTATAGAATCGAAGAGTTATCAATCAAAACCTATGTATTAAATCTTTACAAAATATATTCACAGATGTAATATGTATACATATTATACCTTGCGGCGGAGAAGATCGGCGAGAGAAGCGCCCCAGCCACCGTCACTAAAGGATTCTTCAGTGATTGAATCACCAAAGAGAAAAATCTTCTGTCTCATCATCTTCCTCGACCTTTTTTCTTTTTATAAGTTCTCCTCTCTGTGTTTCCAAAGAAAATGTTAAGATGAAGTGGTAGTGGTTTTGCTGAAGTGATCAATGAAAGGCTTATTATTGGGGGAACCAAAAATAAATAAAATAAAAGTAAATGCACTAAATGCTTTCACCCACTAGTCACCGACCTTCCATGATTTATTGTGTAATATACACTAATAGAAAGACATAATGTAAATAATACTTATATGTTTCTGCACAACCACATTTTATGAAGGTTTATGTATATATTGAGAGGATTTGATTTGTGACAAAAAGGTAAAATTATGTTAAGAATAACTTAAGATGTGGTAGGAGATGATGGTAAGATATACGATGACAGTAAGTTATAAGATGTATGATAAGAAATTGGTAAAACTTCATTTATTAAAAGGAAACTACAAAAAATGAAAACTTAAAACTTATTTAACCACTTGCAATATAATAAGTAGTTTAATTAAATAAATGTACTTTTACTTATTTATCTAATGATTGATGACGTTGTACCACCAATCTTTTATCATCAAACTTTATAATTATCGCCACATTTATATTAGTCGTCTAACCGCACTGTTTTTTTAAAGCATTTCATTCATTCATTCATTTGAAATCTTGTAAAAAAGTTTATACATTAAGAGTACATTACTACTAAGCAAATATAAAAAAAAAAAAACCCATCCATAAATACATAACTGATCATTAAAAAAACCGATGGAGAAGTAAATTTCTACAATTCTTTTGATACCTAATCTTTACCCGCCAACGTAACATATAATAAAATTTGTTTTTTGCTCTTTTTAAATTTAATTCCAAAGTGATGAGATTGTCGTTCTTGGCTAATTTTCTTATGGAAAATACTCCATACTCATATATTATTGATGGTACTCAATATTTTCTTTTGCATTGATTAGTCAATTCTCCGTGACTTTGTTATTATGCCTGGTTTTCACATTCGTCGATAGATAGACCATAAAACCTTCTGTTGATTGGTATTATGCATATTGGGCATCATGAAAAATCAAAAAAATTATTCACGGAGATAACATGCTCGTCATGGATGAGATCAGAAAACCATAGCTTTGAATAATACCTTTTGATTTGCTTAAAAGGATGCAAAATAATACCTTTTGATTTCGGATCTGGCAATAGCTTTGAATAAACTTGGGTAACCGTTTGTATCTGTTGTGAAAACGATCACAATCATCATCACCATCCGAAAGAAGAAAGTTGATTGGAATATCTGATACGAGAGGCTGCTTCGAAATTGTCTAACCGCACCGTTTATGTGTCATATAGTCAACATTACCACAACAATACAATTTCACTGATCATAGAGAAAACTTTATATAAATCATTTTAAAATTGTATAACATTTAATAGCTTCACATGCTATATGTGGTAAGAAAAACGATGCATTTATTATTATGAATTAATTTTATTTACTTCGTTATCATATTCTAATGATACATCTGTTGTTGTCAGTTAAAATTGAAAATAAAAATATTTGTTGTCGCGTGATAGATTGTACAAAACAAAATTGACCATCAGTCACCGACTTGCCTTTATAATGATTTTTTAGCCTGGTAGAACTTTTGGCCTTGTGGGTTATATGAATTAGTTTTTAGTTTGTGTTGGAAAAAGACATTTTGACATATCTTTAAAAAAAAAAAGACATTAGGAAAATAAATTGGCATTTTGACGTGAACATTTACCAAAAACATGTTTGGTTTCTGTGTCTTGTTTTGGTAATCATATTGGGTTCATTTTGTATTGGGCAAAATAGATTAAAAAAAAAAACTTAACACTAAAACCAAAGAAAGAACAGACAAAACGCCTAAACATGCTCTTTAATGAAGATGAGAAAAGATCCTAACTTATTATCACACTTTTTTTTGGAAAAGTTAGTATAATTGGAAGGAGAGTTAATTTCTAGAAAAACTGTAGGAAATAAGTTATGAGTCTTAGTAAGTGACATATTAAGATTTAATCTAAAATATGGTATAAAAGTTAAAAGAAAAAAACCTTTAATTCAAGTGGAGTTGAAACTCTGCGGCTTAAAATAAAAAAAACTATCTCCATGAAAATGTTGAATACAAACGGGTTTGACCTAAACATGTCAGCTGATTTAGGTGTGTTAGTTTGACTTGTTGAGGTATTCTTTGTTCTTCTCTTCTTATTTTCTTGCTATCTTGTGTTTTTTTCATTTTTTGGGTTTTATACTCTTTTGTTTACCGTCTGATCTTTTGTCCAACCAAGACCGGTCCAATGAAAATGGTAGTCCGAGGCGATAAAAAAAAATATGATCTCCCATAAATAATAAAAATTATAGCGAAAATAACAAATCTTATCTAATCACGTTTTTATTTAGTTTTTGTGGTCCCTACGCTTATAGTTATGTCACTAATCATGTCTTAAATTTGTTAAACTCAAAATAATTGACTAAAATAATATGAGCTTATTTGTTCATATACCTATTAAACTATCACATTGACAAAATATGTGGCCCAAAATGTTTTTGAAAATTTGGTGGTCCTAGGCCATTGCCTAGATGGCCCCCCCAACGGACCGGGCATGTGTCCAACCAACCCTCTTTTTTCTTGACTTTATGGGAATTTATATAGGCTGGAGATTAGAAATACTTTGAGTCAAGTAGAGCTGTTTAATCGAGCTTAGATTTTTTCTGTCGTCTTGTTGCGCGTTAAAATGAAAAAATTTGTTTCTCTAGATTTTTTGGCAGTACGGTGACATAGCGTGCAACATGGTAAGTAGTGGCATGTCTACCTTGGTACTAGAGTACTCGAGTTATGATAAAATGCTAGGAGAGACTATGTCAGTTGTTAAATAGTGTTTCGAGGATAAATTAAAAACGCGATGATACTAGTATAAACCACTAGACGACTATATACTTTAGTCGTTGTTTTCACTTTTCATGTTTTAATTTCTTATTGGAAATAATAATCTACTCACATTGGTCACTAGTGTGGCTTGTGTAAGAGAGTCTAGGATGTAGAAGGATGGGTGCAAGTGTGTGTGTGTGTCAAGTAGAAGTAGTATATGTATGTGTGTATTGTGTTGTACGAAAAATCATCAATGTTATCAATGTAAAAGTTTAAGAGTAAAATGTGGTCTTGTGTTTCTCTCTAAACAAAAACCAAAACAGAGTGCAACGAGAGAGAGACATAAAGAATGTGAGAACAAACCTCTGTGAGTGGAGAGGTGAGAATCACAACATATACGAATTTGAATACAACTTAACAATTCATTACTACACATTAAAAACAATACTACGTACAAATCAGTAGACTACATATCTTATTTAATATAGTGATTGCATAGACAGTGCATATATTATCTGCCACCATTAGCATAAACTATCCCGTTTCTTATGTTTTTCCCAAAAAAAAAAAAAAAATGTTTTTCCCGATACATAAATTTATAATCGTTTTCACCACATTTACCGGTTGTATTTTGAAAAATGTCAAGCCAAGTTTTCCTTGGTATATTTTTCCGAAAACTTACTCGGCGTAAATGCACCCTGAGTATGAACCCCATGTGCCTCCACTGAAATATGACGAGTTCACCCATAAGGAAGCAATTTTGCATTCTATTCAGGCTGTTTTTCTTTTTCTCTATAAAGTTTTATTCAGGCTGTTTTTTTAATATTTTTACATCAAATATGTTTTTCATGCATAAAATTAAATATAAACAGTTGAATGTATATAAGAATTAGATATGCATCCGCATTTCGATTACGTTATATATAGAAGAAAATCTTAAGCATTTGAACATAAGATTGTCTTACTAATAAAAGTACAGGATCTTGTTTTTACTCTTTGATTCATGCAGTAGCGTATGGATTATTTTGTATGTGATTGCTACTCTCAGTGTTAACCAACAATAATATACTAACAACAACAACAACAATAGAATAATCATAAAGATATATATGTTGTTTGTGTTTTCTTTGTATCAATTAACCATATGTGCCTGTTTCTAATTTATAACTAAAGCTTATTTATTAATGAAAGAAACAGTCACAACGTTACAAAACAAAAATGTGATGTACGTTTTCATAACATTACTCTCTAGACTCACCACCGTTATATATTGATGATCCTTTCTTATACATTTCAGTATAAAATGAAATGAAAACAACTAAAATAGAAATTAAATTTGAAAAAAAAAAAAAAGATCATAAAATGAGAATCAATATGTTGTTCATCATAACATTCTCTTTTCTAGTCTCCGTTCTGTCATTACCGATGAAACCAACTCTAAACTATGAGTCAATCTTTAATTTTGGCGATTCTTTAAGCGATACCGGAAACTTTTTAATAGCCAGTGGTGATGTTTACACTCCGAACATTGGAAGACCACCGTACGGACAAACTTTTTTTAACCGTTCCACCGGTCGTTGCTCCGACGGACGTCTCATCATCGATTTCATCGGTTCACTTCTCATCTCTCTCTAAAATAAATTATTATCACCTAGCATTAGTAGAATTAATAAATCATAAGTAATATCTACGTCGATTTAATATGATAATTTTTGGATAACCGTAATTTGGATGGAGTAGAACAATTAAGAAAAAATCTATATTGGCGCAAAATGAAACTTATGAGCACAAAAAATATAATTTGCATTATATATGGGGATATCGGCCAAAAAAAACCCAAACTTTTCATAATTTGCCAAAAAAAGCACGAATTTCTGGTCTAGCCAAATAAATACTCAATTTTTGTTGACTTTCGAATATAATAACAAACTTTTCATTGACTTGCCAAATCAACACGCCGTTTATAAAGTTAACAGAAAATTTAAACGTCATTAAGTACACGTTTACTGTTGGAGTTAAATCATACGACGTCGTTTTGAAATTCTTAGTTTTTAAAAAAAAACTGCATCACCAAGACTTGAACTCGAGTTCTATGTGTGCCTTAGAGATGATTTTACCACTGAACTAGTGGCAACTTTCAAACATTACTGCAATATACTTGACTTTATTATATGAGTACACGGAATTATAAGAAAAACCTGCAATTGGACATTTTAAATAAAAACTGCATCACCAAGACTCGAACTCGAGTTCTGAGTGTATCTTAGAGAGGATTTTACCACTGAACCAAAGGCAACTTTCGAACATTACTGCAATATACTTGACTTTATTATATGAGTACACGGAATTATAAGAAAAACCTGCAATCTGACATTTAAAAAAAAAACCTGCAATCTTATACGTGTTACAAAATCAAAACTTAAAATTGTTCAGATTAAACCTGCAATTTAGTACCAAAATCTGAATATTAACTTACAAAAACCTGCAAACTAACCAACTAAAATCTGCAACTTAACAAAGAAAAAACCTGCAATCTATATTAACTTACAAAACCAAAACTTAGAATTGTTCAAACCAAACCTGCAACTTAGTTCCAAAATCTGAAAATTAACTAACAAAAACCTGCAATTTTGAAACCAAACCTGCAACTTAAAATGGACTAAACAACATAACATAAAACAGAGTTGAGCTTATGCCATCTAGGAAAACCAAGGACCCCATCCGCTTGCTTGTGAGGCTTGGTATTGTGAACTTTGGTCCCATCTTGAGGAATGTGATGATTGAGCTTGTGAGGACTGATCTTGTGGAAAGGAGAAATGTGACGCATCAAATTGAAGTCCCTAAAACAAAATGAAACAACAAAGACAATTAAATAACTATGAAACAACAAACACAATCAAATAGCTATGAAACTCATACACTAACCTGATTCTTCTTTGGTCTTCCTTTTGGTTTCTTAGGTGGAATTTCAACAGTTTGATTCGAACAGGTTGTCTTGTTATGCCCTTCCTCTTTGCAGTTTGAGCATGTGACGATTCTGTTTGCACGGCTTAACTTGGTCTTAGAGCCCGTTTCATGCTTAGACTTCATCCTATCATAGTTTTTAGGCCTACCAGGATTACCAGTTCGATTAGGTGGTGGAATCACACCTAATCTATTGGTTTGAGGCCACTCCATTATCCCATTCATAGGTTTGATGCCAGCAATGTAAGTCTCACGCCACCTGATTTCAAAAGACACAATTAGAGTAACTATTAAAAGAAGACGCATTGAGAAAACTAAAAATAGAAGACACGAACCTGATTGTTGTGTAACAATCAGCAACATATTCAGACAGCTTCTTCCCCAGTCCAAGGATGACCTTAGCAGCATGAATACAAGGAATTCCATTCATTTGCCATCTTCGACAAGCACATGTTTGTTCTTCCATATTCACAACATATGTATTATCTTTGCACTCCACTTCTGTCTCTGGCCCTATTGGCCAACGCAAGCGGCATGGTTTTGAATTCTTCTCAACTCTATCTAACTCCATGTGTGTCTTCTTGGTAAACCTTGTCTTCAAATTCTTTGGTAAGTTAGACCTACTATAGTTTCTGGTCATGCATTGTTGCCTAATATCCTCTAACATGTCTAGCAAAGGTTTCTTCCTAGCTTCTCTGATGGTCTTATTGAAGGACTCACTCAGATTATTGAGATTATCATTGCAATACGAGCCTAACCTGAAGAATGCTCTTGACCATGTCTCCGGTTTGGTGAGAATAAGAGAGTCAAATGAATCTGAGTCGTATTCCTTCAGTGCGCTCATGTAGTGATTATACTGACCTGGTGTGTAGCTTTTTGCAATGTACCAAAATAGTTTCTGTAACCTCAGGTCCTTCCCACCTTTCCTCCAGTTCTCATATATGTGTCTACAACACTGCCTATGCTCTGCTTCTGGAAGAATCGTGGTTATTGCTTTCACCAAACCCTACAAGTACAGAACAAACATATTAGAAACATATTAGAAGCAATAGGTAAACAGTTCTAGATATTTGTCAAGTAGTAAACAATTCACCTTTTGTTTGTCAGAGGTAAGAACATAGTCCTTCCCATATCCTAAGTCCAAATCAGCTGTTAAATGTTTGACAAACCAATCCCAGTTGGTATCATTCTCTATCTCTACAACTGCCCAAGCAATAGGAACAATCCTATTGTCTCCATCTCTCCCAACTGCGGCCAGCAACTGTCCCTTTATATCCCATTTTAGAAAAGCTCCATCTAATCCTATCACTGGCCTACAAGTCTTTTTCCAAGATTCTTTCTGTGCATGGAAGCATATATAGAGCCTGTAGAACCTCTGCTTGCTTCCAACTGTAGGTCCTGGGATTGTCTCAATTTCAAAAGTGGAGTCTGGGTTTTTCTTCAAAACTTCTGCTTGATAATCCCATATTCGATCACAGTGAGCTTCATGGGTTTTTCTTCTTTCTTTCATCACTTTTGTCTTCGCTTTGATACATGAATTTTCCTTTGCTTCCAAGTGATACTCCCTCAGGATCTCTGCTTGAAGCTCCAATGGTTTGAGTTTTGGATTCAGCCTCAACCTCTCTGAGAACAGCTCTGCAATAGTTGAACGATTCAACATCTTGGACTGACCTGATATCTCACACCGATGGACATTCACATATGTCTTGATCTGTAATTTATGTTTCCTTTTCTCATAAGAACAGTAGATCTTCCAAGGACATGGAGCCTCATCTTCTCTCATTCTCGCAGCACACTTTGCACCCATCTTTAAACCACTGCAACGATAGAACTTAATGTTGTACCTGCAAAGAGAAACAAAGCATATACAGTTTTTTCTATGTTCTTCTATAACTTTAAACCATTACTTGTACAAACATCTAAGGCAAAACAGACATAAGATATAAGATTTTTACCTGGTTTTCAATGTGTATCTAAGGCAAGCATGTTTGAAATCAGCAGCATCAAAGAATGTCTTTCCCAATTGAAGCAGCTCCTCTGGATCAACATCTTCTCGGTAAACTTCTGAAGGTCTCATTTCCTGTTCATTCTCCTCGTCTGATGACAAAGGATCCTGGATTTGCTCCTCATCCCAAACGTATACATCCCCAACGTCTTCGTCAACCTCACAATCATCGTTCCTACCATCTTCTCCGAAAAACACACTTAAATCTCTACATGTTTCTTCCGCAATACCACCATATCCATCATCATCGTTATCACTTGGAGAATCTAGCTCATCTCTGTCCCTCGGATAATCCTGCTCGTGTATTTCACTAAGAGGATTCAACTCATCTCTGTCACCAGGAGGATCCATCTGCTTACGTTTCGTCGAATGCTTCTGAGAAGATCGTTTCGATTCACCTGCTCTCGTCTTCGACGGACGCAAATTCCGACCAGGAGGACTTCCTTCAACAACGTTACTCCTCCTTGTCTTAGCCATCGATTTTGAATCGAGAGAAAAAGCCCCAAATCTGGAAAATAGTACAAATTGAGAGAAATTAGTTTCAACAGGAAAATGAATCGAGTAAATTAAATTGAGAAGCAACGTGATCTGTGTAATCTGTGAATTGAAGGTTGAAAAGAAAGAAAAAAATCGACCTGCTTGCTCTACGCCAAGGTCTTCTTCTCTCTTGATGTCGAGAAAGTCTGATTTTGGTTCGATAAAGATTGCAGGTTTTTCTTATAATTCCATGTACTCATATAATAAAGTCAAGTATATTGCAGTAATGTTCGAAAGTTGCCACTAGTTCAGTGGTTAAATCATATCTAAGGCACACACAGAACTCGAGTTCGAGTCTTGGTGATGCAGTTTTTTTTTAAAAACTAAGAATTTCAAAACGACGTCGTATGATTTAACCCCAACAGTAAACGTGTACTTAATGACGTTTAAATTTTCTGTTAACTTTATAAACGACGTGTTGATTTGGCAAGTCAATGAAAAGTTTGTTATTATATTCGAAAGTCAACAAAAATTGAGTATTTATTTGGCTAGACCAAAAATTCGTGCTTTTTTGGCAAATTATGAAAAGTTTGGGTTTTTTTTGGCCGATATCTCATTATATATGTGACTAATTGCAGCTGAGGCAAGCGGACTACCGTACATTCCACCGTATCTCCAAAGTGTACGGACGAATAATTCGATAGATTTCAAGAGAGGGGCAAATTTTGCGGTGGCTGGAGCAACGGCAAACGAATTTAGCTTCTTTAAGAAAAGAGGTCTTTCAGTAACATTGTTGACGAACAAGACACTGGATATTCAACTTGATTGATTTAAGAAGTTAAAACCTTCTCTGTGCAAAACCAAACCAAGTAAAATAAAAAAATAAAAAAATAGCATAATTCTATTTATTTTGAAACTTCAAAAATTTCAAAAAGAAAAAGAAAATTATAAATGTTTTATCATAATCTTAGTTTTTTTTTTTTTGGCAGAATGTGAACAAGATTTTAAAAAATCTCTATTTCTCGTCGGAGAAATTGGGGGAAACGATTATAATTACCCTCTTTTAGCATTCCGAAGTTTAAAACATGCGATGGATTTGGCACCATTTGTCATTGACAAAATCATCAACGTCACAAGTGTAAGTAGGAATGTTTACATTAAATTTATACTATTCTTTTAAACGTTAATTAGTCCAAATATTCGTTCACTATAACGATTTTGGGTATGGTTTAATTTTAAGGCTTTGATAGAGGAAGGTGCGGTGACACTGGTGGTTCCAGGAAACCTTCCGATTGGTTGTTCTGCGGTTCTATTAGAGCGATTTAATGATAACAATGGATGGCTGTATGACTCGAGGAACCAATGCTACAAGCCATTGAACACTTTGGCTAAGCTTCACAACGATAAGCTCAAGAAAGGCCTTGAGGCTCTAAGGCAAAAGTACCCTCATGCCAAAATTATGTATGCTGATTATTACGGTTCTGCCATGCAATTCTTCAACTCACCTTCCAAATATGGTAATCCGACTTAATTAGATATTATTTTCTATGACTAGTAGACATGTTTAGCGGGTTAAAATAAAGAAGAAGATGTGCTTAACATTTTTGAAAAGAAAAGAATTTGAATATTGGTACAATCAGTTTTGATACTGTGTTCGATATGGTTTTCTTTTTGTAATAGGTTTCACTGGAAGTGTCCTAAAGGCATGTTGTGGAGGAAAAGATGGAAGATACAACGCGAAACCAAACGTGCGGTGTGGAGAAAAGGGTTCGACCACTTGCGAAAATCCATCAACGTACGCAAATTGGGACGGAATCCACCTAACTGAGGCGGCCTACCGCCACATTGCAACTGGTCTCATCTCCGGCCGTTTCACCATACCTTCTTATAATACCAGTTACTTAACCGATAAGTTGTAATTTAATTTTTAATACATACACTACATATAATTTTTAATTGAAAACCTACAAATTCGATCATATTCATATGAGGGTCGATCTAGAACATAAGCAAATTATAGTTTCGGGCTTAACATTGTTAACGACAATTTTGGGAAAAAAATCTAAAAAGAAATTTCATTAACAAAAAACATATGAAAAGGTATATAACTTTTTATTACACACATTACATCCGGAGACATTAGATCGGTCTTGATTCATATATATGTTAGTATGATCCTGAGATAGAACTCTTTTCGGTAACGAATAAATTAAATAAATAAATAGATTTCATTTTCTTTTATTTCAAATTTATGTTACGAAATTTAGCTAGCAATGCTAATATACAAGTGTTTGCAAACCCATACTAACCTCTTTTTTTATTGGATGACTAAAAAGTTCAAGGCCCGTGGATCTGTATATCCCCCACACCATGCTAACCTCTTTATGTTATGATTACGTTATTTTTCTTCATACTCAAACTCAAACACATACGTAAGTGGATTTCTTTTTTACGTTATTCTACGTAAGTGGATTTTAATAATGTTTACAACTTTGTAACATCACTAATAAAAGTTATAGACTATAAACTCCGTTAAAAATTAGAGTGGAATAGGTAAATGGCAAAAATAAAAATTCATTTAGGTAAATGAGTTGATATTAGAAAATAACAAAAAGTTACCAGTATAAAATTGGGTGAAAACTTAATACTTTTTTTTAATGAACGTGAAAATTATATATTCATTTGGCATTTTTGTACATGGATATACCAATATCTAATGATTTAAATAATATAAAACTCCAAAATAATAGATCCTAAGATATTCATTTGGCATTTTTACGTAAATCCATTCCATAAGTTAGTGTTTACATAAGAAAATATCATAGTATGAAAAAAGTTACGCGTTGACATTAAATTATAGAAGTAAAACCAAAAAAATTAGATGTCCTCGTAGAAAATAATATGTTACAAAGAAAATATTTTTTTTTTCTCTTAATGGTTAAATGAATGGAGTAAATTTGCTTTAAAAAAATATATCACTTAAAAAAATTTACAAGTAATAAAAAGAAGGGCATGAATAACCACAGATACATTTCGTAGCCGTCTTTAGTTTAAAAGCACCCCGCAGTACCTGGACTTCCTCTTCAGCGCACACACAAAGTCACACTCTTTTGGATTACAAGTCTTCCCTTTCGAGAGAACATGGTATTGTGAACATGGTCTAAAGCAATTTTGGCAGAATGTGAACAATATTTTAATTTTTAAGAAATCTCTAATTTTCGTAGGAGAAATTGATGGAGACGATTATAAACCCTTTTTTAACATTCTGAAGTTTTGAACATGCTATATATGGATTTGGAACTAGATTATTTTTACATTAAATTTAATATATTTTAAACGTTAATTAGTCCAAATATCTTTTAAACGTTAATTCGTTCATTAACTAACGATTTTGGATTTGGTTTAATAACAGCCTTGATAGAGGAAGGTGCAATGACATTGGTGGTTCCAGGAAACCTTCCAATCGGTTGTTCTGCGGTTCTATTAAAGCGGTTCAGTGATGATATATAATAGATGGCTCTATGACCCGAGGAACAATAATATAAGCCATTGAACAATTTTGTTAAGCTTCACAACGATATAAGCTCTCAGGCAAAAAAATACCCTCATGCTGATTATTACGGTTCAGCCATGCAATTCTTCAACACCTTCCAAATACGGTAACCCGACTTCGATATCATCTCCTATAACTAGACGACATGTGTAGCCGGTTTACAAAAACAAGAAAGATGTGCTTAATTGTCTTTGAAAGCATTTTTGTGAATACTGGTTCTCTATGGATTTTTTCTGTTTCTTTTCTTAAAAGGTTTCACGGAAGTGTCCTAAAGGCATATCGTGGAGGAAAAAATGGAAGATACAACGTGAAACCAAGCTTGCAGTGAATAAAAACGCAAAAATCCATCAATGTACGCAAATTGGGACGGAATCCAACTAACCGCCCATCAAGTTGTAATTTAATTTTTAGCACAAACAATACGTAGAATAGTCTAGAAACATTAAACCATCCTGATTCATATACATCTTAGTAGAGTAATGAGACGGAACTCTATCCAGTAACGAATAAAATAAATAAATATAATTCATTCTCTTCTCTTTTAAATTTTTTTGTTCCGAAATTAAGCTGGTAATGCTAATACAACTATACAAGTTTTTTGCCAATTCATGCTAAACTCTTTATGCTATAAGATATAGGACATGTTCGTTTGTCTGTCGTTGGATTTAGCGACAACAATCAGCGATAGCGACCAGCGATCAGTGACAGTGTATGTTATTCGTTTGCTTGTCGCTGGCGATTGTCGTTGTGTTGTTAATTTGCCTGTCACTGCGAACAATCGCTATATTTTTACAATTTTTGAAAATATTATTTTAAGATCATTTATAATTTTTAATAAAAATATAAATTACATATACAATATATCATTACGAGTACAAAATTAAAATAGTTTTTAAAAATAATTAATAAAATAGTTTATTTATATTTATATATTTACTTTAATTTTATTAAATTTAATTTATTATAATTAATTTAATTTATTTAGTTTAAATTAATTTAATTATATTTAATATAATTTGATTTAATTTATAAAAATTATATTTAATTTAATTTAATTTATTTTTTATTTCATTTTATTTAATATATTGTAATTATATTTAATTTAATTTAATTATATTTATTTTATTTTAGTATAGTTAATATAATTTTATTTAGATTATATTTAATTTTATTTATTTGAATCTAATTTAATTTAATTTTGTGTAATTTTATTTAATTATATTTTATTTAATTAAGTTTAATTAGATTTAATTTTGATTATATTTAATTTAATTTAATTTATTAATTATTTTTTAAATTTAAATATTTTTGATCGCTATGTTGTTTGTTTGCCTGTCGTTGGATTCAGCGACCAATCGTAGTAATTGATCGCTGATGATCGCTAAAATTTTTAACGACTGAAAATTACGATCGGTGATAGTTGGCGACAGTCGCTGCGATTGATCGCTGGATCCGGCGACAGTCGCTGCGATTAATCGCTGAATCCGGCGACAAGCAAACAAAGAACTTTTGATCGCTGTTATTGGTTTCTATCGCCAATGACAGGCAAACGAACATGACCATACTTTATGGTTTTTTTAATCTACAAACAATTCAAATACATACCTAAGTGGACTTCAATAATGTATATAAAATGGCATCATCACATATACAAATCATTAGACTAATAAACTCGGTAAAAGAAGGGAGTGAATTAGGTACATGGCAAGTAATAAATATTTAGGTAAATGACAATTGATATAAAGGATGCGGGAAAACTTTAATACGTTACTTTTTTTTAAATGAACCTTCAGAAAATATATTTGTTTGGCATTCTCGATACATAGATATACCAGTATTTAATATGCTAAATAATAATATATAATCTTAAGATAATAGATCATATATTTACATGACAAAAACAAAAAATCCATTTGACAAACTAGATGTCCACATAAGAAAAAAAGTTTTTAAAAAAATTACATATATATTTTTTTTTTAAACCTGTTTGACATTCATAAAAATTACTTACGATACTTAGTTGACATTCATAAAAAGTATCTAATGAATTATTTTTAAATGTCCACAATAAAAAAATAACATGTCACGGAAAAAATTATTTTTATGTAATAGTTAAATTTTATTCATTCAAAATAGTTGAAGTTTACAATGAAATGGGTTTATCATTTTTTTGAAAATTCCATATTTTCAATATCATAAAAGCCCAAATATTCAAGAAATTATTACTTTAAAATATATACAGAAAATATATCATATAAAATAGGATTAAAACCTATATATTCAAGAAATTGTTACTTTAAAAACATATATATATATATGATTAAATTTTTGTAGTTAGTAAAAAAATTAAGGGCATTGATAAGCGCAACGACATATGAAGTTTTTCCTGTCTTCGGACAAAGCGCAACTCGACAGCCCCTGCCTCTTCAACACACACATCAACCCACACTCTTGGGAATCGCACTTACTTTTTTTAAACAGAATTTCCCGACATTTATATGGTGCTTGATTCACATTTCCGAGCACTCCTGTTTATTACACCAAAATTTAAAAGAAAAATATTGCTTTTATTAAAATTAAAAAGAAAAAGTTATCTTTAATTTCATAAATATTGATGTTTCGAAATAATATATTTGAAATGATATTACACAAAAAATTACATGGCATCCACTAAAAAAAATATTTTAGATCTGATATTTGTAATATATTAGATCGATTACATACATACCAAACACGAGAATGCTGAAGATAGCTAAAACGGTGAACGAGAGTTGAATGTGTTTAGTCATCATAGATGATAGAAATTGATTGATGGTGTTTTCTAAATAATAAAGGTAAGAAAACATAGTGTGTCTATATAAGAAGTTATTTCTATTTCACTTTTAAACAAATCTAATTTTAGCCATTTATCTCCTTAAATTGTGATTTGAATGGATCTGAGTCAACGCAATCTCTGTTTATTTGAATGGATCTAGTCTACGCAAACTCCTTTTTTTTTTTTTCTAACGTAATATTTAAAATTTTTAAATTCATTATATTTTACTCCAAAAAATATATTTTTCAATTTAATTAAAAATTATGATTGTATCGGAAAAATACATCTACTCTATATATTGTTAGAAACATTTTCATGTTATTAAATATTAAAATATCGAACCGTGAAATGTGAGGGCAGCTAATGCTTCATACAATCTAACGGAAAGCTTGTAGACGATAAAATAATACGTTATCTATCTTTATATGGAACATTTAAAATATCAAAAATAGGTAAAGTTTGATAACACTATTTTATCCACTTCACGTTTGTTATTGTTTGTTATAAATAATATTGTTGTTATATAGATGCTCATTATATGCCTATTAGAATGCTTTAGAATACTTGGTCTTCAAACGAAACTCTAATATTATTTATATATATATTGTATATTATAGAATAAATTAATAATAAAGAAGCAATTCTCTAATATTTTTTGTTCATAACAGGTTTTCATTTTTTAAAGAAAAAGTTTCATTTGTTCTGCACAACTTATTATGTTTGTCACCTAGCTACTGAGTGATCCTGAGGTCGAGGGTTCGAACCTCTCTCACCCTATTATTTTTGGGCAATTCTCAAAAATACCGTACTTACAAATTTTGTTGCCAAAAATATCATTATTAGTTTAATGTTCTAAAAATACCACCAAAAGTTTTGGTTTTCCAAAAATACCACAAAACTAAAATTAAACTTTCAACCTTCAAAACTATACCCTAAATCTAAAATAGTTAACCCAAACCCAAAATTTTAAATTCTAAACTCTTGAAAATCAATTTTTTGTGTTTGTGTGTTTCAACCTTCAAAACTAAACCCTAAACATTAAACACTAAATCCTACCCCCTAAAAACTATACTCTAAATCTAAAATAGTTAACACAAACCCAAAATTTTAAATTCTAAACCTTTGAAAATCAATTTTTGTATTAGTGTTATTTTTGGAAAACTAAAATTTTTTATGGTATTTTTAGAACATTAAATTAATAATGATATTTTTTACAACAAAACCTGAAAGTATGATACTTTGAGGTATTTTTCGTTATTCTATGACATTCACATAATGCATGTGATCTTCTTTTATTGGTCATTTTTTAATTATTACTCCCTCTGTTTCACTTTAATTGATTTTTTAAGAAAATTTTTTTGTTCCAAATTAAGTGATTTTTTCAGAATTTTATGCAAAAAATGCCACAAGTTTACTATTTTATCATTTTGTTATTCAATTTAATTTGGTCAAAAAAATTTGTTAATTATGATACAGAAATTATAAAAAATATTTTATCAATTTTATTAATTTGTGTGTCAAAATCTAAAATATCAATTAAAATAGGACAGAAGAAGTAGTTTCTAGTTCCTCTTCCAATTAAATAAAGGATACGCCGCCTTTTTCAATTTGGAACTAGCAATATAATTTTCGTTTTAGTAACTTGTGTTAATATTTTAAGACTAAAGAAACGTTATAACATCAGTAAGTTTTTATGTCACCAAAAAACACCCTATGAGTTAATAGAAAATCTTGTCGAATCACCAATAAAATTGGTGCAAATCCGAAATCCCTCCAAATAATTAAATCTTGTTTCAATGCATCCTCTCAAGTCTCAAGTCTCAAGTCTCAAGTCTCAGTTTTGTTATAAACACTCCCCTTAGTTTTTATATAACCATCAATGTATCAAACGCTATCATATATGGAAATCATTATTGAGTTTTTGACCAATTAATTATGTGAATTGACTTGACTTTCACTATGGAGCAAAGCAAGTCCAGTGAATCATTTATTTATTTGTGTAGGTTCATCTTTTATGTCACCGTATTCACTTCTTATTCCATGAAATTGACGGAGTAATTTTAATTTCTTTTTCGAGTAAGAATCTGATCATGTATTCGATGAACCTAAAAAAATTAAACTATTATAAAAATGTAGATTAACCAATTGTTTTAGTCACAAGCCACTAAATCGTAAACAAATCAACCATTACTCTCCATTTTACACACTCTTGAAAGTCTCGATGGTGAATTATATGAAGCTCTTGATCATCGCCGTGATTATCTCGGCGGCTTTGTTTCCAGCGTAGGTGGTCGGATCTCGTCCGATGAAATGTGACAATTGCATTGACGGTGGAGAAGAAAAGATCATGAAGATGAGATCAGGTTTGGATGTAATCCGTATATTCTTCGAGCGTCAAGATATTTAACCTACGATGCAATGAAGAAAAACAAACCAGCTAAACCAGATGGTAAACCGGATCAACCGGATAACACACACCGACGAGGTTGCACTGCCGCTACAAAATGCCACCGCTTTACGAATTAAACATAAACCCTGTTTTTTTTTTTCTGTAATATTTTTTTTCGGTTGTTGTGTTTTATTTTATTTTTAATTATTTTTTTCAGTCACGTTCACAATTCTCGTTATTATTTAATGCCTTTGGATACTCTCAATTAGTCCTGGAGAAAAAACCAAACCGAGATTTTTGTGATTCTGTTCGATTTCGGTTATAGTGACAAAACCGATCGCGAAAAAAAAAATCGGTTAACATAAAAATTTCGGTTAATTCGGTTCGGTTTTTGGTTAACCGATTTTTTTTTTTCTGAATAACCAAAATTTACCACTAAATAACCGAACGACCCGAAATAACCGAATTTTTAATAACCGAACTACCCGAAAAAATCCGAAAAATCGAAATTATCCCTAAATAACCGAAAAAATTGGATTTTAGAAAAAAGAACAAAATTTCGGTTAATTTAGGTTTTGAAATCTCAAAACCGAAATAACCGAGAAATCGAAATAATCGAACCAATATTTATTTCGGTTATTTCGGCAAAATTTTCAAAATTCAAAAAAACAGTAAAATCAAAAAACCCGAACCGAAAAACCCAGAAAACCTAAGTCCTAAGCCTACTCTGAATATGCCTAGAGAGTTAGAATATACCTCATTCACAAATGTTTTTTCTTTTTCCTTATAACAAAACCATTTGAGCATATGCAATAAATTAATGGTTGTAAAATAAGTTAAGAAAAATATATTCAGGAATATATTGGTTTGCCGAATGTTCTTGTCTACGGTTAGTTTCTGCTATGCTCTTCACACTTTTTGTGGATATTATAGTTTCAAACCCAACTTTATAGTTTTAAACTCTTTAATGCTAAATCTGCAAGGCGTTCGATTTTTTCGTGTTCCTCAGGTAAAATAACCGTTAAAAACAAAATTTGATTCAAGATCAAAGTATTTTACATCATCTTGTTGACATCACTTAACCCAAATTTCTGAAATGGGTTCTTATTCTGGCAATAACAGTTCGCCTTAGATTTTGATTTAGATACAATGAGGGTGTTTCAGGGGCTAAGAGACACAGCGACGTCGTGTTATGTTCAACGCAAAGCCAAAAATAGACGCATCATCAGGATAATCTCGTCTCTCGATCTTGAAACAACAACTTGAGAACTAATTCTTCCCTTTTTCTGTACTGTAGTTAAAAATGATTATCAAGATTCATAAAAGAGCCATCTTGTCAATATAGTATATGGACATTTGGTTCATAAATCTGACTTCTACATATCTACAGCTACATCGTCATCATCAGTATCATCGTCTTCCCAGTCGAGGTTAAATGAATTAGCAGCTTTCTTAAGCTCGGTTAAACCGGTAAGATCCTCCAGGTATGTAGGATGGTTAATAGCTTCAAGTATGAAACTGTTTCCTCTCTCTCGATACTCCGATATCACCTGAATATAAAAATTAAACGTTATGAGCTTCTCGAGAGCTTGGTTTTGTTAAAAAGTTTTCATGTGGAAACTTACGGTTTCAGAGCAAGCGGTACAGCTGTTGGAAGCTTGCCCAAGCAGCGTGATCTGTGAGAACTGAGAAACTGATCCTCGAATCTGATGAGGTAATATCCCGAGAGGCAAATCATCATTGTTTCCTCCATTACTCAAGCTCGAATTGTCGCCTTTTGCATTGATACTGTAATAAACATATGTAAGACGATAAGCCTGAGGATTGAATTTTCAATGTATTCGATCTTCGAAAGACTTACCCAAGTGGGTGTTGTAGGACTCCGACTAAGAGTTCAACGGCGAGAGCTCCTGCAATAGGAGCTAGACCTGGGCGTGTAACAGTGCATTGTTGGTCTAGAGTTCGATCAGTCATTGACTGCAAATACAACAAAAGAGCGAGTCACGACAAATCAGAACTGAACCGAAGGTATCACGAAACAAAAAAAAATCAAAACCGAACAAGCCAGGGAATTACATCCTGAGGTGCAACCACGTCGTTGCAAAAGTAACAACCAAGTCTCTGTTTGTTTGTCTCATTCATGTCTAGATTCTGCATATCATCAGCCTGGGAGGTGGGGCCAGCGCCATGGCGCATTACCATGTAGCTGTCGAAACCTAAAGCAGCGTTTATAGCGATCTGAATTTCAAATCAAACACCGACGTATTAAGCAGATTGTTATAATTATATAACCAGCAAGATAGAAAGAAAGAAACAGAGTTTAATTACCTTACTGGCATTAGCACAAAGAAGAGAAGGTAACCACCGGCTTTCTCTTGTATCGGTTAACAAGAACACGGCATCATGAGATTCAATCAAATCGCTAAGGTGTTTACAATCTGCGAGAACAGAATCCTCTTCTTGGCTAGAAATTGGATGTCCGGGCATCGGTATAGCCATCACAACTCCACTAGATTCCATTGCTGGAAATATCTGTTTAAGGCTTTTAACAGCAGCAACAGCTTTAAACTCGCCACGGCCTACACAATCTTCAAACGTGTAGAGAGATTGCCTGACTGGATTAGACATAGCTACTTTGCCATAGTCAACAAAGGTAATATTGCGGATTCCCCAACCCTAAAGAAAGAAAGATAAAGAAGTTTTTAATTAATCAGTAAGTTTGTAAGATTGTTTAGTCTTGCACTTCCTTCAATACATACCATAAGGGTACGAGCAACTTGGCAGCCCAATGTACCAGCTCCAAGAAGAAGGCATTTGACAGAGGACAAAACGTTTAAGTTAAGAGACGGTAATGCTCGCCATCTCATTAGCTTTAAGTTTAAGTCAACAGCAGAAACAGCCAACCTGCGAAAGGACGTGAATCCGTTTCTCTAATCAGAATTTACCCATTTCGTTAACGAAATCGTTGACACAGAGCAAAAATGTACCTTGTTGGATCCATGGAATTAGCAAGGCTAATGGATCGGGGTACTCGTTTCCCTTTGTTAAGCTCCCATCCCACTGAGTTAGGTACAGTCTCAGCTGATTCACCTGATGAAAGTGTAACTGAGGCTTGACCAACAAGGGAAAGGTTCAAGTCAGCGAAACCGCGACTCTCTCTGTAGCAAAAGAACCAAACTGTCTCGAGGTTCCATCTTGAGCGAATAAGTGCTAAGTAATTTCGAAGTGGCCAACCAGGGTTAGTAGGAAGGTGACACGGGTCATAGAAACCGAAAAGTAACTGCAGGAAGAGAGATAAAGGTGAAATATTTTTCGGATTCTAACGTATATGGATGAGTTAGTTATACACATACCTTTTGATGACCACCTTGGCACGCTTCCCAGTCTTTAAGATATCTGATACTAGCTTTTGAATCAGAAGAAACCGAAACCAAAAAGAATGGAACATCTACAGCAAAACACACGGATACATAACATAGATTTTCAGCTACTACTCGTTGAATTTGAATAATACATGAATAGAACAAGAATGTTGAGTACCGGTAGTTAAATCTGAGTCGCGCCAATCGTTACAAGCAGCGGATACTGACTCCGCCTCTTCAGAACTAAAATACTCTGAAGCTGGCTTTAATTCTATCAAACTTGCAGGAGGATCAAGTACAAGCGCAGGAAACGCAAACCAATAACGAAAACTCCATTTCTTAAGGTCTGCGAAGGAGATAACAAGGAATCTTGATAACACAGCAGAGTCCTCAAGTGCTTTCCCTGATTGAATAGCCTCCCAAATCTAAAATTCACCAACAGAATTGTTAAAACTTCTGCAGACAAGAACCGGTAAATACCAAGCCAGAGATAAGTTTTGTATTACCTTCTTTGCTTCTGCTTTTAGTAGAATTTGTTTGTCAAGTTTATTAAAGCTTTCGACGGTATTGGTGTTATACAAAATCCCTGGAACAGGACACTTATTCCTATTTCCATGGCTAGTTCTAGCAATCAATGATTCTTCATCTAAAGGCAATGACTCTGATAAAAGAGTCAAATGATTTGAGACTTGTGGATGTGAACATGGTCCATAGAAACCTGAAATTTTTCAATATCCAAAAAGCACATTAATACCCATCAATTCTGAAACCACCCATTCGAATTACAACAACGAAGTCTAACTCTGAATTTTTTACACTAACGAACAAAACAGAGGATTTTAAAGTTCTCAGCTTTCTTGTTTCTCTAACCTAAACGGATCATGAGAACTTGCCCAGAAAACCAATCATTGTGAATACATATAATCTTCGAATTATATGTTAAAGTTGATGTCTTTGTGTGTTTACCGGTGATTGAAATCGGAGAATCATCGATTCCAAGTTTATCGAGTTTTAAAGAGGAGAAGCTGTGCCAGAAACCTTCGTCGACGGAACTGTTTAATGGAGCGAATTGAAGTACGATTGGTGGGGTTTCCTTCTCAGCCATGGCCGATCTTAATCTCTGTCTGATTGCAATTTTCTTATGAAGAGTCAATGAACTGTAAGAAAGACGAAGACGATGACGGAGAGAGGAGAGAAAGAGGAGGAGTCGTGCAAGGAACAGGGTCAATCCGGGTTTGGTCAGCTTTAAATCGAAGCAAACCTAAACCGGTTTAGTTTTTTAAATAAAGAGCATAAATTGGACGGTTCAGCTAAACCAAATTCGGTTGTAATTGTTAGTGTTTGCTTGATATATACCTAGTCATTAATTTTAAAAATATATTAATTTATTATAATTAAAATTTTAAATAATATTATTTTCAAAATTATAGTAAACATATAAAAATGTATCTTTTAAAACAAACTGATTTGCTCTGTTGTTTTACCATTCGATTTCTGAAAATTTTATTTATTTTGTCGTTTTAAAAATCTCAAACGTATATTTCTATTAAATTTTTTTTTGTACTTGATGGAATTCAATGATGTATATGCTTCATATTATCCCTAGCTAAAACCGTAGAAATTCGATGGACTTGGATTTGAAAGAAACATTTTCGAAATTATCAAATCTTTTGCATCACATAAGCTTACAATTACACAAAAGCATACAACAGTCTAGATACAATTTTTTCACATAAACTATTCAAATTATTTTTAGACATCAATCCCACACGCGCATACACAATTAAAAGCTTAAACGGGTACTGAACCGGTTTTGTTTCATATAATTGGGTAAGAAGCTTTCATGGCAAGACCACATAGTCCTTTATCCTTGACATCTTTTTGAATCCTCATATATCCACTTTCTCCCCATTTTGTTCCCCAAGAGTTTTTGATGATCCAATACTTTGATCCGTTCGTCGATTCATCGTATCCAATCGCAGTCACTGCGTGATCAAGATACGTAGTGCACTCTCCGGTGAACACACCAGACGAATAAAATTGAAAATCAAAACCACCTCCTTCAATTCCAACGCTGACCGGTTGGTGTGCCACTGCCTTCATCAGTGCTTGCTCGTCGTTAACCGGGACATCCTCATAACCTATGATGTGTGAACGTATAAGAGGAGATTATTAATATTAAAAATATAATACATCAATTAAAAATAAAAATAAAATATATATATTTGATGTATATGGTTTGGTTCGGTTTGGTTAATTTGGATGTGAGAATTATGATCGAAATAAAATTAACTCAGTTCAGTTCGGTCAATAACCGATCATGTTTATAAGCAAATTTTGTTGAACCGATCATGTTTATAAGCAAATTTTTGTTCTATTCGGTTTACGATTTCGGTTTAGATATGAACTAATTCGGATTATTCTGTTCATTCTATGCGACCATCTTAACTAAAGTAAACCTGTAATAGAAGTTGCTTTCGGGTTGGTCTTTTTGGAATTGCAAGTAGCGTCTTCGCCTTTATAAGGATAATTTGATTCAGTTGTCAAGCCGCCAGTCGCCTTTATGTGCTCAAACGCAGTATCCATTAAACCGCCTTCGCAGCCAAAATCGTTTGTGTCACAGTCAACAAGCTGTTGTTCAGACAAAGAGATAAGTTTCCCTTTCTTTATCTGTGTTGCTCCTTCAATAGCCGCAACCGCTGAAAACGCCCAACAACATCCTACCCAAACATGGGTCATTACTCATTAGTGTCACAATCATAAATAATTTCATGTATCTATTTCATAAAACGGTATGACCAAATGAAAACATAGCAAAATTATCATAGAGATGTAAACTTTGTATTTGATTTGGTTGGGTTATTTCCGTATAATCTACCTTTTTGGTTTTTTTCGGTTTTGAGATTTCATTAAGATTCGGTTCGGTAATAAGAAATTATTAATAAATAATTTTAATTTTTATATTATATCAAATAAATATAACTGACTCTACCTTTTTATATATATCTATAACTAAGAATTAGAAAACTTTAGTAACATATGGTTATTCGATTCGGCTAGTTACACTAAAAAATTGGTTTTTATCGGTTTGTTCACTATGAATCAACTCAAATCGATTGGTTACAAAAATTTCATTTCGGTTTCAATTCTAAAAGGCCGGTTCAATTCGATTTAACTTTTATATATAAGATATGAATTATAAAGATTTAATTTATACCGCAACTGCCTTGGTTCTTGATAGGGGTCACAGCTCCTTTCTTCCTCCAGTCAACTGAAATAGGCAAAGCACCAGAAGAAACGTTTTGGTACCTAAACATTGTCGTTTTAGTTTGGCTTTGGCTAGACAACGCCGAGACTCCTTTGAAACCAGTGTACATCGAACGGAATTCGTCATTGGTTAAATCAGCAAACTGATTTACTGCAAGTTTGAAAGTTCTGCCGGCGGGAATGCTATTTAAGTGTTCAATACGTTCGACGTTGCTTTTGAACACAACATAGCGATTATTTTTCTCTTTCACATCCGCGTAGACACGGCCGTGTCTAGTCATCCACTCGTTGTGCCTCTTTTGCATGATGAGTTCATTGTCGAGTGGACGAGAAAGAGAGATGGAGAAAAATGCTGAAATTAGAGAGACTAAGAGAAAGATTTGCATCTGTTTTAAAGCCATTTTTTAAGGAAAGTTAAATGTTTTTGGTACTAAGTTGGTTACTCCAAAAGGGTATTGAGAGGGGTTTTATAGTGAAAAAAGGTTGGATGTAATTGGTAATGTTCACATGAAGTGACTGATCCAAATCAAAGCATTTTTGGTTTACAAGTAATGACTACATTCATTCATACATAACTAATTGATCGTTGATGTGTGATACGTAGCCTTTTTCCCCTATATTAAACTGAAATCAAGTCTTGTTCACGTCACTTTGCTCGGATTTTTTGTTTTAGTTGTGGGTTTAGTTTTGTAAACAAAGAAAGTTGATAATTAGTAAGTTTGTATCTATTAAACTTTAATTTCTCTAAAACTTGTGGTGCACTATAGAGATATTTAAATTTGGATATTTGTTGACTGTTGATGTTTTGCCTAAGTACTTATTTCAAGAATTAAAATTAATGTTTTTGAAAAAAAAAGACATTTCAACAAAAAAAAATATTATGACTATAAATAACTTAAAAGAGACTTTTGAAACTTCTTTTTATCATCTCAACATATAAATTTATGTAGATTTATTTACTCTGTTTTGTTAGGATCATAGCTTTGATAATTAGAAATTAAGACAATGATATATTTTTTTAATGAGTATAATCAAATTGATTGACTTAACCAATTTCAGTTTGGTTCCAGTAAAATGTCTGTTCAATACGGTGTAATTTGTATATATGAATAAACGATTTGATGCACAAGCACTCGATGCTCCTAACCAATTTACTACTTTGTGTAGAGTTTCTAGTGTCGGCAAGTTTCAAGGTTTTGGAAGCGTTTTCAACGTAAGTATGTCTATTGACCGTGACTAATCTCTCACCTCCCGAAGTATTTGTGGTTGTGACCCCGACTTACCATCGTTTCGCATGCGGCAACTTCAACTTTTGTTGAATTTGTAGAATTATTAAGTTTTGTATTCCATTTAGTATGAATGAAATCAAATGGTTTTGCCCAAAAAAAAAAAAAAAACACGATTTGATTTATACCGAAACTGCCTTGATTCTTACAATGATATTTTTGTGTAACCCAGTAGATTTATATATTTTGTATATTCAATCGTTTGTTTTTCGGAATTTGTAAGTTTTCCTTCTTTTTTTTTTGGTGTGTAACCGGTTTAGTCGTCTATAGACAATGACATTATTATTTTTATTTTTATCCACCAGAAATTGGAAACGTGAGTTTTCGATTTTGTTTTAGCGGGATAAAGTCCCAAATCGTTGTAACTTGCTACGTAGTTTTATCAAAAATAATAATAATAATAATAAATTTGCTACGTAGTTACGTACAGTAGTACGTAGGTACCTTTGATGCATCAAAATCACTAATCTCGTAAAAACATGGAATCTTCTTTTGTCTTTTTACTAATTAATTAGTTTGAATTCAAAGATTCCGTTTATTCACAAGAGAACCATTCGTGCAAGTTAAACGCTTAATCAAAGCAAGAAAGAAAAATGATTCGACAAAATTAACTAATTCGATCAAATCATCGAATCATAGTCACGCACAACAAGTGAACTTCATTACGCTAAGTATTCCTTTTTTAGATAAATCGATAGATATGATTTGCTAAAAGTTTCCTGTTCAATGATGTTTCCCACCAATTTCATCTATTTGAATCTCTATGAAAGTTTCTATTTCTCCTTAAAATACAATATAATTGTAGTTAGGGATAATAGAAGAAAAATGAATAATCATTAGGCGACAAGAGGGATACGTACGAAATTGCATTTTTGGACTTAATTCCAAATTAAATTTGGCTGAAGTGATAACGTCTAAAAGACTAAATTGAAATTGACAAATAACTACATATGTATATTTACAACTCTAATGATTAGAAAATTGTTATATTATAGTTATATATTTAGTTTTCTTACGCAAATATACAAAAGTAAGTAAGACACATTCTTCACATGGTACTTAATAATAGTAAAAACGTTATGATTGTAAATTGGCATATAAAAAATAAATAATACTCCTTCCATTTTAAAATAAATGGCATTCTAGCCTTCTACACACAAATTAGGAAACAGATTTAAAACTCTATTATACCCCTAATTTAGTTCCATTATTTTTTTTCTGTAAACATTTGTTAATTTTGGTTGAGGTTAAAAAAAGAATACAATGTGTAAAGTTGCATTGAAATTTTAAAGTGACACTTATTTTGTAACAAGAAAAATATACTAGAATGCTATTTATTTTGAAATAGAGAGAGTATATGAACTCTTGTAAGGAAAAAATGCAATTTAAATATGGAACTTTCATAAAGTGGCAAAAAATGTTCAAACCTTTTCAATAAAACTTTGTCATTGTGAAAGGAATCACCCTAGTCAAAAGCAATACAGTAAATCACAATCACCTCAATTAGAACACAGCCGATTTAACTAAATCAAGTTTTTTCTTGAACCAAAGGTATATCTCATGCTATAGTTTTGACTGGCAAATAGAATCGACTTGCTACCAACTAATACGAGTGTGTCTCTTTTTGTTGACTTGGCCCAATCTTTCTTCTTCCACTCTTTGCAAAACGCCTAAGCCCAAATATAACTAATATGTCCCCAACTAATTCTCGAGAGAACCAAACCTGAAACCCGATTACCTGGTTTATGTCATATTTTGAACATTTTTTAGCATTTTATGAAACATCGGTAGTTAAATAGCATTTTCTCAATTCTTGTATAGCAAATGAGTTAAGATCTATATACATTATCTTTAAGCCATTGAATATATGATGATTATTAGCACTTCTTTATCTTTCTCTACTGGTCACATGACACTCTAAAGTCTAAAAGTCTAGACTAAAAAACTTGTGCAGCAAAAAAAGAAAGATTTTATACTAAGAAGAAACAAACAAGTAAATAAATTAAAATTACTATAAGAAAATCGTTAACTTAGTCATTTAATACTAATCAATCTTAACTTTTTTTTTATCAACTATGTAAATTTCCAATAATAACTTAGTCATGTTTACCCAAAATAAAAGAAGAGTTCATGCTAATTTTGAGTTAATAAAGTATATAGGATGCTAACACATCTGGAGTAAGAGACATTCGTAAGTAAGAAATGTGTCAACACCTAAGTTGAAGCCTTACATGCCTTATGCAAGGACCGGACCAGAAAGGAATTTCATAGGTTAAGAATTATGTGTTTAACACATCCACGTATTGACATACCAGAAGAAAACTATGATATGTTCATGATGCTAGCAAGCATTAAGGACATATATATAAGAGGACATGCTTTAATATATCTTGCAAAATTCTCTTTATCTTGTACCTTGCAGTCTTTGCAACTCGTTTCCATAACAGTGACTTGGCAGCATGCTATTTGGTTTAGTGATATGATTTCAAAGCATACTTTCCTTTTCCGGATTTCAGCGACATGCTCTTTACTAGGGATAAACTTGAAGTTAGAGACTTTCCATCCCGAGTGATTGTCTCTAGTGTGCGCTTCCGGAAGGATCTCGTTAGCACTTGTTCTTTGATTGCCTTTACTCTTTTTGCATATATTCCATGTACTGTATCTATTTAATGAACCAAAATATATATATATATATATATATATATATATATATGTATCACTTATGGTTTTCATTCCCCTAGGTTTCATAATGAGATTTGCTAATTTCCTTAACTAGGGGACTGTATTGAATAATAATTTCTAAAGAATTTAATTTGTTGTAAGAATATGTTGTTATTTGATCATTAATTTTAAAATCTCGTTTATAAATATTAATTAAGTACAGTATATGGACAATATAAACAAAATATTCAAAATAATTTATAATCGACTGTTTTTCATTAAAAGAACAAGTTTTCTATATAAAACTTAGAAATATTGTTTTTATTTTACCTTTTATTTAATGTCCAGTGATTTGACCGTATGTTAATAATTATGGGTTCTTCTAATTTTAAGAAAACACCAAAGAGAGAAAAAAGGGTGGTCAATAAACAAAATTAGAAATCAGTGCTATAATTAAGCTATAATAAACTAATCATTCTTTTATTCGAAACGTATAGAAACTAATTTTAAAATTTAACAATCAACGACTTTACTTTTTTGTTTCAATCTAAAAATAACAATTGGGTTTCTAATATAAAACCAAACTCGTTGCTCCACGAGAATAGTTGTCCTCTTCTCAAACATATCTCAACTTATTGTTTGAATATAAAAAGAGATATCAAAAAGAAGAGAAGACCAAAAACAAAACCAAAAATCTCTCTAACAAAAATGGCTTCCAAAGCTATCTTCTTCTCTTTCTTTGTCGTTTCCTCCGTGTGTTTGTCCTCTCTCGCCGGTTTCGCCACCGCTGATGCTGACGACTTCGATCGTTTCCAGATTCAGGGATCTGTTTACTGTGACACTTGCCGTGTTCAATTCGTTACCCGTCTCAGCAAATTCCTCGAAGGTATATATATAAACACACCGTATTAACGTATATGTATGTTTATATATATGTGTGCTGTGTGCATGGATTTTTTACCACGTGCAACCGTTGCATTTGAAAGGAAATTGATCTAGAATATTTTACGTTTAATAAACAAAGTTTCATGTGATTTGAAAATAGTTTGAGACGGGCCATGCATGCATGTGTGCTCAGGCCTACTATCTTTTGCATATTTGAGGGATGCATGCAATGTCGTAAAATAACTATATGAGTTTCTCAATCCGAATGAGTTGAGGAAATTACAAACATCTTTATAGGGCAATCCAACCACAAAAGCTTAACTTGTTTTAATTCAAATTTATATATGCGGAAACAATTTACTAATTAATGGTTAGTTTGACTTTAGGTGTTAGACTTTAGTGCTAGTGATTCGCTCATCCCTATTATTAGTCCTCCACAAACTCAATTCATAATCGAAATAGAGAAAAGCTTGAGATTAGAACGACAAAAATATATTACTCCTTTAGACTCCATTTTTTTCAAATAGCTTGTACATCATCGCTTTGTGAAATTTATATTAATTAGACACGGAACGAGTCTATCGCTAACATATTCAGATTTTAAGATATTTCTTTTTCACTTATAACAAAAAAATTATTCATATCGTTTTTATTTTTGATACTCGGGAATCTCGGGATAAAACCCAATTAATACCTGACACATGTAGAAAGTCGGGTATTTTGCCATTGATGATATCTACAGTGGTCAAAAGGAAACCACAAAAAATTTGGTAGATTATAGAAATCGATCCATGGATCAAAACAAACCATTGGATGATACTGTCTTCAATCTATCATATATATTTTTTTCCTAAACCGTGAAATTTAGCAGTATGCCCTAGCCCATTTGGAGATACCTTTCTCCCAAAGGGAACCCGAATAGGGGCACAATGAACTAATTTCAAGTGCTCATCACTAGCCTACCACATCTTTGGTTTTATTCATATCTTTAGTCAGACTAATTCATATTTATTTTATTTTATTTTTACATTTTTTTTGTGTTTTTGTGAAGGCGCGAAAGTGAAGTTGGAGTGCAGGAGCAGAACAAACGGAACCGTAACATTGACCAAAGAAGCCGTTACCGACAAATCAGGAAGCTACAAGATGGAAGTAACCGGTGACCACGAAGAAGAAGTTTGCGAGCTCGTCTTGGTCCAATCACCAGACAGTGGTTGCAGTGACGTCAGCAAAGAGGCTTACTTACGTAACGCCGCCAAGATCAGTTTGACGGCGAATGACGGAATCGTCTCTCACGAGACACGGATCGTTAACCCTCTTGGTTTCATGGTTAAGACTCCTTTAGCTGATTGTCCCGCTGCTTTCAAGGAGCTCGGTATTGTCCCTGACGTTACATTCTAAGCGAAAAGAAAGAAAAAAAAATACATATGACATGAGAGATTTTCTATTTGCTTAATTTTATCAAGTTTATCATTGTTATAATGAATTAATATCATCATTAACTATTTTTCGCGTTTTGGTTTTGTTTAATTTGATGTGTGAATGATATTTTGTCGTTTTACTAGGATTTAATCTGCTGTATATTGCGGAAAAAATTTTGTTTACAAAATTGAATCAACTTAATTTGACATGTCTAATATTTTAATATTAGTAGTAGTAGCAAAATAATAAAATAAAAATTTATCTTTGTTGTAGCACTGGGTTAATGATATTTTAAATTTATACTAAAGTCGATCCAAATTCGTCCCGCGATATAATCCGTCCCGTCGTATTTAAAACTTTTTATAAGTTTAATTAAATATATCAATATTAATATTTAAAACTTACGAAAAATTTAAAATTTTTTATCCAATATAAATTATCATATATGACTCTAAATCATTGTCTAAAAGTTTAAAATTTTTAGCCGATATAGAACATTGAACACATACTTTTCTTTTCATTAATTGAGTAATATATGTCTGTTATTAAAAATTTGAAATCACAAAATATACATAAAAAAATTTAGATTTTTATTAACATTATGTACTATATGATGATTCGAAACAATTAAAAAAACCAAACAAAAATTATAGGAGAATTATAATTTTAAATCTTAACAAAATTTTCTAAATATTTATATTATAAATTGTGGAATAATATATGGATATTACTAATTTTATAATTAATGTTAAAATCTTTTGATTGCGTTTGGCTATGGAGTTAGTAGAGAATTAACTGTAAGAATTATTTGGATTACATGAATAGAAATATTTTTTTATTCCATACTTACCATTAATGAGCTTTCTATTTGTTCTTAAAATTAATGGCATTTTCTGTAATAACTTATCATACTAAAGTTTAATTCTATTAAATGTACTTAAAAAATATTAATATAGATAATAAAAAATGTTATTTGGTTACATACACTTGAGAAAATTATTTATTATTAACTTATAACAAAAAGAATAAATTAGTGAATAGAATTTTATCGTTGAATATTGGATTTTAGATCTAAAACCAAATTTAGAAGGCGAAAAATTGTTTAAAACATAATTAATTTGGTTGTGATCGATCAAGTTGTTTATTATTATTACTATGAATTGATATCATCATTATTATCGCCTTTTTGTTATTTTTGTATGAGTAATACATGGTTGTGTTATAGTAAAAAGAAAGGAGATTTTTATAAATACACTAAATATTTATAAAAACTTTGAAAACTACACAAAATTTTATAGTATTTTAAAAATTACACTTTTAAAATTAAACATTTACCATAATACCTTTTTAACTTATTTAAGTATTATTTAAATAAATTAACTAAAACTAATATAAAACTTGTAACTAGTTTTAAAATAGTTTAATTTTAAAAAATTAACTAAAATTTGTAATTAATTTTTTAATAATAAAAATTAAGTAAAATTATTTACCATGTCTAAAGTAAACATTATCTAAAATTTTGAATAAATATAAATAGAAAACTTATTGTTGACAATATTATTTTGATTTCTAATTTATTCAAAAATATAAAAATATATTGATATTTTTATAAACTTATTTCATTATCTAAAAATATATTGATATGTTTATAAATCAAAAATATATGTTGATTTATTAATAAGACCAATAAAATAAATAAATAAATAATATATATATATGTTGATTTTTTGAACTATCTATTTATTTTTCACTTCTCTTGACTTAATTTTCTTATTTATCGACTTATTTTAAAACATTCGACTTATATTATGGCTAGTTGATTTATAACATAGTCGATGTTTTAAACTGTTGACTTATTTTTTTTGTTCATAGATATATAATTTTTTCTGTCGACTTGTTCATTAATGATAGACTCAGTCTACGTTGACTTATTAATATGATCGATTTTTTGAACTGTCGACTTAAATTTTATTTTCGTAGACTAAATTTAATTTCTATCGATTTATTTAAAAACAGTCGACTTATATATTACTGGATAGATTTTTTATATAGTCGACTTTTTGAAACAATTGATTATTTTTTGTTTGTTTGTTGACTTATAAGTTTTCTACCAATTTATTTATTTTTGGTATACTTATTTCATTTTAAGTTGACTTATTAATAAGGTTGATTTTTTAAACTGTCGGCTTATATTTTATTTTTGTCGACTTAATTTTTTTCTCTGTTGATTTACATTAAAACAGTCGATTTATATTTTGATTAATATGATTTTATACATTATCAAATATTTTGAACTGTTAATTTATTTTCTTTAAATTAAGCTAATTATTTTTGGTTATTTTATTTAAATAAATATTTTTTAAAAATAAAAAAATAATTAACTTATATTCGTAATTAGTTTTAAATAAATATAGCGTATTATAAATATATTTTCAAAACTTTCGACTAAATGAAAAAATAATTCAAAATATATATTTAATTATATATTTAAACTTCGTAATTAATTTAAAATCAATAATTATCTATATAATTTACCAAATCAACCCAAAATCTTAACAATGTTTTATTATATAACTAATATTAACCAAAGTAAATTAATCTATTATTATCACTGTTAATTTTAAATTCAACATTATTATCTAAAATCTCAAAAATAATATCAAGTATCTATTTTTTTAATATGAACAGTATAATTTCAATTTTAAAATAATATATCTAAAATTAATTAATTAAATTATTTTAGTTTTGTTTTCTATATTTTTAATTATTAATTAAAGACAAAAATGTCATTTTATACAAAATATAAGGTATATTTCAAATACTTTAAAATTATAGTGTTGATTTCAAATTTTTATAAAATTTAGGGTATACAATCAAATTACTCTTAAAAATAATGTACTTTGGTTATACACCGGTGAGGTAATTATCTATTAATTACAATGCATATTAGTAATTAGAAGTTTACTTTGCCATGGATATATAGTGATTTGTACTAGTGAATTGTTATTGCGTCATCACTCGGATTCAAACTCGCATAATGCATATTGTTAAAAAATATATATATAGAAAGTTATGGTTGAAAATTGGATTTTTAGATTTGAAACCTTGTGAAGATCTAATTTTGATGGATAAATAGGGGAGGGTAAAATAGACTCGTAGTCCTAATATAAGCTTTTCGATAGAATTCTTTCACTTTTGTTTCTAAACCCTTTGTCTGTTTTTCATGGTATCATTGTTGTTATTGGTAATGGTTTTCATTTGTCCCAATAATTTTCGAACCTAAAACATGTATATGGCCCTAATATGATGGATAAATAGGGGAGGGTAAAATAGACTCCTAGGCTTAACATGTTCGGTCCGATAATTTATTTTTTATCCCGGGTCCTCGTTTCTTGTTTTAGGTTTGCTACTTTCTTACAAGGTTACAACACTGAAGAACTCCAAATTTGTATTTCAATTTTTATTTATTGGATTACAGTAGCATTTTATTAGAAGATTGTAACATTAATATAAGTATATATAATTAATGTTTTAATCCGGTAGTATAAATTTATAAGTCTTAAAATCTCTTTCTATCAATCAATAGATTAAAGACGCTTTCACAAATTTATAATGGAGGGGATAAAATAAAAACAAGAATACGATCCACCTACTTTATAAATGAAAGTTGTTTTAAATAGACATGGTGCATAAGGAATTAATAACAAAATAATTTCGCAAGTATGATCCCAGGTGAAACATATGGACCCATGTCCCACGTGATTGGACTATTTTTATCTTTTAAACTTTTGGTATATAGTGGATGATTATATTGATGTTGCAGACTAAAAAGCATATAGGAATAAATAGATATTGCCCCCACTCAAGATCTTCTCTAACATATCTTGTCCAAATTATATAAAGCTTCATTGCTTCAAAGGTTTTATTCATCGGGTTCTGGTTTTCCGGTCACCGGACTCTGACATGTCACCGTCTGCCAACTTTTTCCCGACAAAGGTGTACGTACCTCCATGTTTTAGCAGATATATTTTTACGTGGTCCGATCGGTCCGAATATTTGTGTCTTCCTTGTCTAACCGATGTCCTTATATTTTCAAAAAGAAATTCAATAATTATTATTTTCATGCTTTTTAGTCCTTTCTGGTTTCTTGATTATTCAATCCATTAATGTTCTTTAGTGCTTTAACCAGGAATATAATATTTTGGATATTTTGTCACCTAGTCTCTAACGCATTTGTCAACTGATATTTATAATAAACTTTCAAATGTAACGTCGTTTAGAATTTTTTTCTCTTTTTTTGGCTATCATAGTTAATAACTTTTCAAATCCTGTTAAATTAGCTTTGGAGTGTAAAATACATTTACGGTGATGAGTTTAAGAATTAAAAAATATGTTTTTAATTGAAAAATACATAAATAATTCGTGATTGTTTATAGGAATTTTCCAAACTTTTAATGATTTTCAAAAAATGAGATTTTACTAGTTGAATTTCAATTAGTTTGTATATACATAAGATAAGCGTACGTGTGGTCATTGAGTAATGACGCATATTTGCTTTAAGGGCGATTTTTAGGTGATTTTTCGCCTTTATCCCACCATTTTAATTTTTCAACCTCGAGTGATTTTCTTATCAGCGGAATCTTCTTTTCTGATTTGGTTTTTGTCGGCTGTTATTTTCTGCCTAAACAATTTCATGACAATTTTCTTTTTCTCTTTGATTTCGGAGGGTGCTACTCATATAAATCGCCATGGACTCTCTTCTATAAAATCTTCGATTCTCCTCCCTCGCTTTCTCAATCGTCTCCCCTTTCTATCCAGAGAATTGCCCTGTTTATAATGAGTGACAGACCAAGGAATAGTTTTCAGGGGAGAACATGAAATAGGAGACCATGCCCAAGATTTTTGCACAATCATTTTCGCTACTAATGGACATCAGGTTTCATCAATAGACTTTGCGGATTTCAGATTAACTGTAATTCAAACCATAAACAACGACTTAACACGAGAGTTCAATGATAGTGAAATCCACAATGCAGTTTGTCAAATTGGAGACGATAAAGCTCCGGGAGCAGACAGACTAACATCAAGATTCTATAAATAATGTTGGGATATAGTTGGAAACGATGTTGTCAAAGAAGTCAAATCTTTTTTTGCGACTTCCTTTTTGAAAACAAGCATCAATCATACTAACATCTGTATGGTACCTAAAATTGATGACCCAATCACTCTCTCCGACTATAGACCTATTGTTTTATGCAATATCTTATATAAAATTATCTCAAAATGCTTAATGAGACGTCTCAAAACTCACCTCGACGCAATAGTTTCTGACTCTCAAGTGGCTTTCATTTTGGGAAGACTTATTTTTTTTTTTTTTATGAATGCAAAATTATATTCAACAAAAAACGATTTTTACAATAAATGCATCATAGATAGTTAAGAAGCAGAAATAAGTTTTGCCGGTGGTTTTAAACCATAACTAGAAGCTAGTTTAATCAACACCACGAGTATGAAACCAAAACCGGAGTCCAGCTTCAAATCTCTGGTGTCTCGAATGCGGTATGGTGCTTAGCCTGTTTCGGACATTTTTGTCAATAAGTTTGGAGAGCGTTGAAGCCGATAGAGCTAGTTCCCCATGCCTTCGTCCATTGCGTTCTCGCCAGATGCTGTGAATCGAAGCTTGGAAAACATACCTCAGGATAAAAAGATGTAGGCTATGCTTTGTGGAATCGAGTAATAAGGGAATGATTGAAGTCCAGCTCAATGTAAAGTCGTCTTGGAGGATGCCTTTAGTTAGAGTCGACCAAATCAATGATGAGTATTGGCATGAGAAGAAAAGGTGGTTTCTGGTCTCCACATCTGCATTACAAAATACACATTCGGTCCGGACACCTCTGTTCCATTTGCTGAGTCTATCCCCAGTGGCAAGTCTATTGTGGAAAGCTATCCAAGAGACAAAGGAGTATTTAGGTGTCGATAGAGGGAACCAAACTCCTTTATACCAGTGGCAGGTCGGGGCCGTTGTTCTGATCTGAAACCAAGTACCGGACGACGAGAAGGTGGGCTTATAGCTATCCTCTGTTCGCTTCCACAAAGATAAGTCATTACCTGTGGTTCGCTCCTGACAAGCCCAATCAAGGTAGGTTTCGATTTGATTTAGTACTTCAATTCGATGCCTTCTTCTTCTATGGGCATCCATTGCATCAGCCACGGTTGCTGAAAGAGCAATACCCAGTTCGATTATCCCACGATTTCCCACTTTATTCAACAGAACCCCCAGAGGACACCAATCATCATGCCAAAAAGAGGTAGAGGTACCTGATCGGACTTCCATCTTGTGAAACCGATGTGCCTTGTCTCTATACTTTAGAATTTTCTTCCACATCCAGGAGCCAAGTGTCGTGGTATGTTTCACCGACCATAAAGTGGCAGAGCGAATGAGGTTGGTCTTGGTCCATTGCACCCACAGTGAATTTTTGACGGTTACAAGTCTCCAAATCAGTTTCAGAATGCTGGTCGTGTTTACCTCTTTCAACAATCTAATGCCCAGGCCACCTTCTTGTTTTGGTTTACAGACCTTAGTCCATGCCACCTTTGCCTTGTTTGGGTTGAGCTTAGGCCCAGACCACAAGAAGGCTGAAAATAACTTCTCAATCTCATCAATGCAAACACTGGGGAGTCTAAAAACAGAGAGCCAGATAGTTGTAAGGCTGGAGAGAACTGATAAAAATATGCTTGTCCAGGACGTTATTCTTGCACGAATTTTTTCTAAAAGAGGTAGGTAATCAGACGACATCATTTTCCGTGTGAGTAAAGGGAGACCGAGATAGCGAACCGGTAGTATACCTGGGTCTAAAAGGAAGTTATGTAGAATCGATGATCGAGAGGCTTGTGAGATCCCAGCCATGAATATTGTTGATTTCTCCAAGCTGATTCTCAATCCCGACATAGATGCAAAATTCTCAAACGTTTTAAGTATTCCCTCCACAGACTTTGATGATCCATCTGAGAACACCAAGATGTCATCAGCAAAACATAAGTGGGTAAGATTCATACACTGACCTCGGGGATGATACCCAATCATGCCTTCCCTTGCCTCTCTATCCATCATACATGATAGAACATTCATACAAATAACGAAGAGATACGGCGATAAGGAACACCCCTGTCACAAACCCCTAGCACTGCAGAAAAACCCTGCGAGTTCTCCATTGACCTGCACCGAGAAAGATGTTGTACTAATGCACAACTTAATCCAAGCAATAAACATGTCCGGTAGGTTTATGGCTTTTAATGTATTAAGCAAGAGGGACCATTGGACGAAGTCAAATGCTTTTGATATATCTATCTTCAGAGCACAACGACTGGATACTGACTCCTTATGGTAATCCTTAACTAATTCCGAAGCAAGCAACACATTTTCCATCATTAATCTATCTTTGATAAAAGCAGACTGATTTGGAGCTATAAAGGCAGGTAGAATCTCCTGAAGCTTATTCGCTAGAATTTTCGAGATAACTTTGTATAACACATTGCAACAAGATATAGGGCGGTAGTCCTTCATACCTGATGCCTCGTCCGTCTTGGGTATTAAAGCGAGGATTGTTGTGTTTACACCTTTGGGGAGAAAACCTTTCAAGAAGAATGACTGGATTGAGATGACAAAGTCAGTACCCAGGACAGCCCATGCTGATTTGAAGAACTCCACCGTGTAACCATCCGGGCCAGGAGATTTATGGCTTGGCATTGAGAATAACACTTTTCGAATCTCTTCCTCAGAGACTTCTTTAACATGCTTTTCGTTATCGAAACTGAAGCATTTGAACTTTAACAAATTCTGAATCTGATCGATACTTGATCCCTGAAAATCTTGAGGTTTTTCCTGAAAGAAACTCTTGAAGAATCGTTCAGCCTCAACCTTAAAATCCTTTTGGGTTGTGTAAACGTTACCCTCAGAGTCTTTGATTTCCCGTATTGAATTCCTTGCAACTCTCGCTGTTACACCCTTATGGAAGTATTTGTTGTTCTTATCACCCACTTGTAGCCAATGCAGCTTAGATTTTTGTTTCAGGTACCCTTCCTCCAAGCCAGCCAGGAAATCCCACTCCTTAAGAGCCTGATTTTCTTCGGTTATTGCCTGGGAAGA
Source organism: Turritis glabra (assembly GCA_900406565.1). Taxonomy (NCBI): domain Eukaryota; kingdom Viridiplantae; phylum Streptophyta; class Magnoliopsida; order Brassicales; family Brassicaceae; genus Turritis; species Turritis glabra. The sequence continues at coordinate 1,079,619 of OVBN01000165.1, read as the reverse complement.
GGGAACTTCCATAGTAAGCTTTTGCTTCTCACATAGCTTTGCATAAGCTGTGTCAACTCTATTGGACAGGTTACTCAACCGGTGTCTGCTTAGTGATTTGAGAACGGGCTTAAAGGCTTTTAGTTTCTTCGAAAATCTATACATGGCTGATGTTGAATGAAAGAGAGCTGGTGTGCTGTCCCAAAAATCCTGTACCACTGTCATAAATTTGGGTAAAGTGGTTAGAACATTTGAGAACTTGAAAGGTCCCCTTGGGTTAGATAATGTAACGCCAATCTGAAACCGACATCGTAAGTGATCAGAGTAACCCCCTGCTTCGAAAATACCATAAGTTGTTGGATACTGGCGATTCCACTCTTCATTTACCAATACCCTGTCGAGCTTCTTACTTACCAGACCGTCATCTCGTTTATTAGTCCACGTGAATAAAGAGCCATGATGACTCATATCCGCAAGAGAACATAGTCTCACCGTGTCTTGGAAATCTCTCATGCCCCTTGGAATAACTGGTGAGTGTTGGAACATCGAATGCTCTTCGGCATCCAGTATTTCGTTAAAATCTCCAAGGATGACCCAACTTTTGTTTCGAAACAAAGGCGAGACATGATGATTCTTGATGTCGTCCCACAATTCTTTCCTTTCCTCTATAAAATTCGATGCATACACAAAGGAGACGAAAAACTCTTCTAAACTCGCCTCCAACAAAACAGAACACGTAATCATTTGTCCACTTTTGAATACCGGAGTAAGCCTTACATTGTTCTTCCATACAACCCAGATTTTTCCCAATCGATTATACTCGTAATTGGCCATAAACGACCAGTTCTTAAACACCTTAGAGAATATTGTATTGGCTCTTTTTTCCTGCACTCTCGTTTCAAGCAAGCAACCAAAAGAAAGAGACTCCTTATGGATCCAGTCATGTACCACAGAATATTTAGATGATTTATTAAAGCCGCGCACGTTCCAAAAGAACCCAGACATTTAATGATGTTTTTGGGAGTACCTTGAACTCGAATTTCTTTGGGATTTTCCCCTTGCTTTTTGAGTTGGAGTCTCCGTGATGGTTTTATAAGTACTCTTTGTTGAACGGGCCAGATTGAGTCGCAAAGAACCTGATTGTTCGACCTCCGCTGGGTTGTCTGGCACAGGCTCAGATAGTTGAATTTGAGAGTTTGATGTATTGGCATTAGTTACACGGACAGGAGCTTCTTCTGGTGGGTCAGTGTTGCCAATGATCTCCTCCTCTCGCTCGCTTAAAACCGAGTAGCGTGAAGAAGCTAGAAGTTTGACTTGGCCATACTCCTGTGGACTTCCTTGTGTTTTCTCTGAAATTTTACATCCTTTACCTGGAGAGACTTGTGACCATCCTTCCGATTCGACTATCTGAGTGGCAGTCGGCTCCACTAGCAGATCAATTTGTGGCGGGGCCGAGATACTGTGGTCTTGTTGAACCTATTAGTTTTGAGTATCTGGTTCGAGCATTGGTGGAGCGTCTTGTTTCAAGCTGTTATTCTCCGCTGTCACAATCTCACCTTCTTCCAAGTCGATTACGTTCTTCTTTATTGGAGATCTTTGTTGAGTCACACATACTTCCTTAAGGTGACCCCATTTACTACAGCTTGTACATTTAGGAGGCAGCCAAGGGTAATCAAAAACTACCAGAACGTCTGATTCTTCCTCCATTTGAAAACAGAAGTGTTTAGGGACCTCCTTGGATAGGTCTACCTCCACGAACACCTTCGCTTCCTCGAAATTGGTACAGAGCTCTGTATCCGGATGCAGACGGAGTGGGAGATCCACTGGACTTGTGAGAAAACTTAGCCCATCCCAGGAAAACAAAGAATGGGGAACATTCTTCACTGTGACCCACAGAGGCATCGTTGTTAATTCTGGTTGTGCCTCTTCTTTGATTGGAGACCATTTGGCAACTATCATTGGCAAACCCGCTATGTTCCACATACCTCTACGAATGATTCTCAAACGTGTTGCTGAATCTCGGATTCTGAATTTGACTGAGGTAGAATCAATCTCAAAGACATCGATTTTGATTGATTTGTCACCAAGAGTCCATATCTTGTTTACTATGACATGGATCTTAGCAACGTGTGGAGCTTGAACTGGGAAACGGCCCACTAAGAAATCCTCCCATAGGGGGATCGAATCTGTGGTGACTTCTTTCGGAACTGCTATGGTTGGGACACCATCAATCACAGAGACTTGGTAGTCATAATTTTTCAGAGAAGGGCGTTTGCTAACGGCAGCTGCATAAGACTTTTGATTGACAGATCCAGAAGGGAGATCTGCTAATACCTCCTGAGATAGAACTGGGATCTCCTTCCCCGACATGGATTTACGGCGGAGGCCCCTGCAGAGACCTGAAAATTCGAAGGAAGACTCCAAACCTAATCGCCCACTTGATCGCCTTGGTGCTGACGTGGAGACTGCTGACTGGAATACATTGGAGAAGACTTATTAGTGATAATGTTATGATAGAGTACGAAATTATGCATTCTTTAAAGGTCAGAAAAGAGTCTCCCAAACATATATGACTGTGAAGACGGATGTTAGCAAAGCATACGACAAAGTTGAATGGAATTTCTTGGAAACAAAAATGAGAATTTTTGGGTTCTGAGAAAAGTGGATTAGTTGGATTATGGCGACAGTACGTTATGTTCATTATTCAGTCATGATCAATGGTATGCCAAATGGGAATATTAAACCAACTCGAGGCATACGACAAGGTGATGCTCTGTCACCTTATCTTTTTATCCTTTGTGGTGATATCTTAAGTCATCTCATCAAATCTAAAGCATTTGGCGGGGAGCTAAGAGGAGTTAGAATCGGAAATGGGGATCCAGCCATAACACATTTACAATTTGCTGATGATCTCTATTTTTCTGCCAAGCTAATGCAAAGAACTGCTAAGCTTTAAAAGACGTACGTGTTTGATGCTATGAATACTACTCAAGCCAAAAGATAAATACAAACAAATCGATGATAACTTTTGGACCTAGAATCTATGGTTCTACCCAACATCATTTAAAAAATATCATTGGCATATCAAACCATGGTAAATGAGAGAAATATTTAGGTCTACCTGAACAGTTTGGCTGAAAAAAATAAATGTTTGAATACATTATTAATCGCGTTAAGAAACGTAGGTTGAGTTAGAGTGCAAAGTTTTTATCTCCGGCGGATAAAGAAATAATGAACTTGGTCGCACTTGCCATGCTAGTTTACGCGATGTCTTGTTTCAAATTACCTAAAATAATGATTTCTGAAATTGAATCTTTATTAATGAATTTCTGGTGGGAAAAAATTCTAAACAAAAAGAGAATTTCCTGGATAGCTTGGAAGAGATTACAATACTCAAAGAAAGATGTGGACTTGGTATCCGAGATTTGGCAAAATTTAATGACGCACTTCTTGCGAAACAAGCTTGGCGGATAATACAACACCCACATTCTTTATTTACCCGTATTATGAAAGCTCGATATATTAGAGATGATTCTATATTGAATTCCAAGGACTGCAGACATTAGTCGTATGGTTTGACTTCTTTATTATCCGGAATTGCCCTTCTCATCCACCTCGAGCCATCTCTGCGGAAAATATCCACAAAGAGTTACCCTTGGAAAACATGATATTGAAAACGGAACTTCAGCCCTGTTCTTTTTCACGACGCTCCGACTCCACCAGTGACCCAAAAAAAGCACGTTTTTTCTCTGATTTATTAGTGTGGTGTTGCTGAAACTGAAAACGAGCGACTCTGATTACTTTCAAAAAGAAGGATAGGTGTCGCTATAACATACAGCGACAGTTTTAATGGCTTTAAAAAAAGTAGCGACACTTCCGGCGATAAATGAATAGTAAACACGGCAAAGGAATTTCTCTCCACAGTTTGTATATTTTTAGTCGCTAACTTTGGTCGCAGCATCGTGAAAAAGAACAAAGGCTTCATCGATCTTGGGATACTGCTAAAATTTCAAATTTTGTGGATTTTTGTGAGCATGCTTATGTCAATAATATTCAACTCTTAAGAGAATAAAACTCGTATAAACTCATTTGGAACTATATATAACACTTCTAGGGACTACTCCGTTCGCTCTGGCTATTGGCTATTGACTCATGATCCCCATGAGATGCATGATCTCCCAAACATACCTCATGGTTCCGTTGAACTGAAATTTTTTTTTAGAATTTACCAATCACTCCAAAAATAAAACATTTTCTATGGAGAACCGTTTCTCGAGCCCTACCTACATCGACGAGGTTTCTTACAAGAGGCATGCGGATAGACCCCATATGCCCACGCTGTCATCAAGAAGATGAATCAATCAATCATGCTCTATTTACTTGCCCTTTTGCAACCACAATCTGGCGTTTGTAGAATACCCCTTTCTTACACTTACACCATCTGTCTAACGGCATTGAAGAGAATTTAACATTCTAAATCTCTCTCAACATCAAGGCATTACGGATGTTTAGAAGCTTCTTCCGCTGTGGTTACTTTGGCGAATTTGGAAAGCAAAAAATAATTTTGTGTTTAATAAAGTCTGAGAGAGTCCATCAAAGACGATTTTAAAAGCGCAAGCGGAAACAAAAAACTAGCTTGACATAACACACAACCACAAGAGCAGAGGTTCTACGACAAGTCATAACACTTCGACCTCGGCGTCTTGGTCGGCCCCAAATTTTTTAATTTTCAAGTGTAATTTCGATGTAGAATTTGATATAAAAACATTACAAGCAACGGGAGGATGGATTATCAGAGATCATCAGGGGATACTTAATTCTTGGGGATCAGCTAAACTTAATCATGCCTCCACTCTGTTGGAAGCTGAAACAAAGGCATTATTGGCAGTTCTTCAACAAACTTGGATCCGTGACTTTAGATCGGTGTATTTTGAAAGTGATTGTGAAATTATTATCAACATTGTAAATGGCTCTTCGAGAAATTGTGCACTCACAAATCTACTAAAGGATATACACTTTTGGGCATCGAAATTGTCCTGTATTTGTTTCTGCTTTACTAAGAGGGAACGTAACGGAGCAGCGTATAGTCTAGCAAAATTTGGTTGTAATTTTTCCAATTTTTATTCTGATTCTGTATTTCAACCACCTTAGCTAAAAGACCAATTATATATTGATATCGTTAATTCAATATAAATCTATTTCGACGAAAAAATAGGTAAGCATACATGTTTTTGACACAAAAAGAATATAAGTTAAGCGTACGTGACTATGGTTTGCACCCTTAGATCCCGGGACTTTACTTATTCTTTTATTTTCTTCATTTTTTTGGTGCGGCCAATAGAAACTCGTAGGTCAAATAGTGGAGATCATGATTTTGTGCGTCGTCCACTTTAGACTAATATATATATATATATGCTTAAATAATCATTCTTTTTGACAAAAACAAATATGTTTCTTATAGACTACTTCTTTATAAGGAACATAATCAAGTTCTCTAGACTTTACGTATGATATACCTATGATTATTTCCGAGGTAGCTTATATATTTCGTCGATTTATTGTTGTTGCTGCTACGATGACATGACTATGACGAAAATGACGTCATAAGGTAAATTATTGTGATTACTATAAGAATGATTTAAATATTAGGTATCTATATAGTTATATACTTATATATAGTAAGCTATATTAATTATTCAACAGTCACTAAGACAAGCAAGTTGATGAACTAATCAACAAGTCATAATAAGAAAGAACTTATATATACCAGCATAATACAAATGATTGATCTGCAGTGCTAGTAGTCCTAAATGTGTTATGAAAGGTTGGACCTAAATATTATTATTACGAGTTTACGACAATATTAGTCCAAACTACTATACTATATTTGTAATCAGTTAAAACAATGTGTTATGAAAAGTTGGACCTAAATAATATTATTACGAGTTTACGACAATATTAGTCCAAACTACTATACTATATGTTTTAAAAAGTTAAAATAAGAATTATTAAAAAAATAAAAAAAAATTACAACATAATAATATGTAAAAAGGTTTATCTATGACAAAAGAGGTTGAATAAATAATTAAAAGCAAATTAACAAAATTGTTTAAGAAATCATAGAAAATTAGGCCTATAGAAAATGTGCAAAAATGGAAAGAAAGCACCTTCTCGTTGATCCATGACAGGTATACCTCAATCGCATTGTTGTAGCCCCACTCAATAAAATATATTCTCTCAATTTTTCTTTCAATTTGTACAATAAATATTGGAGAAGAAAGTGGTACAACTTGTAATGTTTATTCTGTAACCAATCGAAGAGGTGATACATATTTAACAATACAAAAATGAGTATTGCAAAATATGTATATGTACATTTTGTTTCTTTCAAAACTAATGGTACTAATATATAGGGTAGGATATGAATTATTATTATCATTTTCATAGAAATCTGAATTTACTTTTATATTTTCCAAAAAAAGCCTTTATTATATTTTGATATAAATTAAACATTTAATTTTTATTTTCTAAGAAAAATTAATTATCTTTTTTGTTAAATAAGAGAATTAATTCTCTTAAATAAAATTTTTAATATATTTAAATATGTTGGTGACTAATTTTTATAAATAAATTATGAAATGATATTTATTTTGGAAACTAATTTATATAAATTAATTTTAAATATGAATTGTTTGGTTTTTTCATTAAATATTTTTTCTAATTGGTTTTTATTTTTATTTATAACAATGTTTACTATTTGTACTATTACAACATTACCTATCATAATCATGTTTTTACTATCATATATCTTCCGTACTATTTATATATTCCTTATCATCTCCAAATTTGGTACCACATCAGTATTATTATATATGTCACCAATAAGAGCCAAAACTTTGTGTAGATTTTTTAATGCTACTATATGTCAAACATATAACTTGATATAAAAAAGAAAGAAAAAACTAATCATATAGATATGGTTCTTTCTAAAAGATGGGCTGGGCAACTGTTTCAAAATAAAGTTAGCCAAATTAGTTATTTAAAAAATATAATAAGATTTAATATTGTTCGGAGCTTAAAATCATTTAGGTTTTATTATTAAAATTATGATTGGTAACCACAGAAGGAATAAAGACTGAAACGTTCATTTGTATATTTGTAAATTGTAAATTAGACATTCTAAACAGATGATTAAATCATACTTTAAAAGTTATGGTACTATGTGGTTGAATAATCCGACTTTGCTCCTATTCGAATTCTAGATAATACATGTATTTACATTTAAAAAAAAAAAAATCTACTAGGAAGTAGTTAATCTAATTTACTATGTGTAGTTAAGTTTTTATTCTTTATCAAAGTTAAATTTGAAAAATAGTCGATGATTTAACTGTTGTTCTATTTTTGGAAATAAACTACTTTACTATTCAAAAATACTACTTTTCACCCATAGGTTCATCACTATTATTCACATACAACACAAACGATGAACACTACTATATAGTGCCTATACCATGTTGCTCTCATTGAATCTCGTGTTACATATATATACTATAAATTCTATAAATTAATAACTCGATAAATTAATATTTTAATAAATTAATACATTTTCAATTTTAAATTGATTTTTTTAACTTAATTAATAAAATAATATAATTTTAATTTTTCTAATTTATATAAATTATATTATACTTATTAAGTAATTACATACATATTCTATTATATAAAACTAGACACGTTTCATTAGATTCCAACGCTTAAAGAAATTTTAATAAACTAAATTACAAAGTATATTAATTTTCAATTAGATTTTACACTTAATAAAGTTGGTTGCGTTTCAATAGAATCCAACATATAAATTTTTTTAATTAACTAGATTATAACATTTGTTAATTAACTGATTAAAAACACATGTCAAATATTCAAATTTTGTAAAATTTTTAACTTTAAATAAAATAAAAAAATTCCATTTTTGAAATTAATATCATAAAAACAAATTTTCAAATCCAAAAGTTTCGAATTTTTGGTTTATTGAATTTAATTTGAATATTGGCATATGTATACATATATAGGTCCACCTAGATAATTGTGTCGGATTTTGAAATTAACCAATCAAAATAAAATATGAATTTTGATATATTCGCATGATATGATTGAAAGCTAGTGAGTATTTTCTTCTTTTATAATATACAATATTTATCTACTCATTCTTTTCTCATTTTTTGGCCAATATATATCCATATATTCCCTTACAGTGTTTCTCAAGATCTCTCTTTTAACCCCAAGAATAATTTCCTTTTCTTTTCCTCATCTACACCAAACTTCCTCTAACCATGTCATCTCACAATCCACCAGATCAACCTTCTTCCTCTTCTAACTCCGGTCACCACAACCCACAACCGCTGCCACCGCAACTTAGCCGCTACGAATCGCAGAAGCGCCGCGATTGGAACACGTTCTTACAATACCTCAAAACCCTAAACCCACCCGTGACAATCTCTCGATTCGACCACACACACGTCCTAAGCTTCCTCAACTATTTAGACCAATTCGGTAAAACCAAAGTCCATAACCAAGCTTGTGCCTTCTTTGGACAACCCGATCCACCATCGCCTTGCACTTGTCCTCTCAAGCAAGCTTGGGGAAGCTTAGATGCTTTGATCGGACGGTTAAGAGCTGCTTATGAAGAACATGGTGGTGGATCATCCGATAATAACCCGTTTGGAAACGGGTCTATCCGAATTCATTTGAGGGAAGTGAGAGAGTTTCAAGCCAAGGCTCGTGGAATCCCGTATAGGAAGAAAAAGAAACGGAAGAAGACCAGAAACGACGTCGTTGTGAAGAAAGATATTTCAAACTCTTCGGGTCATAATCATAATCGTTAGTCCACTTGGATCTCGATCATATTCCAATATAAGGTAAGCATTTTTTTTTTTAATTTCTCCTTCCTAAATTTCCATTATTAGATTTCACTCAATCATTAATTAGAGTTCAATTCTATAAAGAAAACAAAAATTAAGAAATATACTTGGACCAGCTGTTTAAAAAAAAAAACCCTAATGGTGACTGACTGGTAAGTTTTTGATAAAAAAAGAAAAGAAAAATCTAATATGAGAAATGATGTTGCTCTTCTATAATCTTTAATAACTGTTCCTTGGTATCTGGTAGAATTACTATTCACTAGGATGATTAAGTTAATTTTGTTTTATTCCCTACATCTTTTAATATAATTAAACTCGATATAAATTTGAAGGCTTACTTTTTTTAGCTTAGTGGCTAATCTATAACACGGTCTACGGCCATACATCCTAATAGTTAGTATTAGTGTTGTCAATTTGTCATCCTTCAAGTCCAAAGATCAAATCTAATAGTATTCGTGTGTGAGTTGTAAATGACCAAAAAATGAAATTGTAGCTATTACTTATAAACCTAATCTCAACCCAAAACACTAAATTAAGTCGTATATCTTATGTGTGTATAGAGCTTATAACTTTACTTATTCATAAATTGATAAAGCATAATAATCCGCTGTTCCTTAATTAGGCCATGTATTGTGTATACTATATAGGTCTGGTAATTCTCGTTATAATACTTGTAGCTTTACGTTGGGCCTAATGGCTAATGTTTTTATTTTCATAATTTAAAGTTATATATTAGTACTGACTAATCTTCTGTTGGCATCTTAAATAAAAGGAAAACTCGATAAGTATGCTTAATATTCAATCTCAGTAATAATGTAAGATGGCTTGATTAAGTAATGAGCATTCGTTGGAAAACGCAAATATATATATACTAATAAAAATTCTTCTTAAATGATATATGTAACGTTTAAAGTCCATAAGATGCATGTAACAATCAACTTTGGGTTCGCTGTTTTTGACTTAGATCATCCAAAATGAACTTGTTGAAAACTTAGATCCTAAATCGGATTTTTTTTTCCACCATGGTAGAAGAGTTTGGTCATGTTTCTGCGAATAATATTGGGTTATTATCAGTTTTCTTATTTTTGTAATCTTTTCTTTTGAAGATAAATCAAGAGAGAGTATTAAGAGGACTAAAAATGGGGAAGATGAACTCGATCAGCACTTGGACACAGCCTCCAATTTTTGGATACAGTTTTGAAGCCATGATCAACTAATCAAGCCCGGTTAAATAGTTTTAATTTGAGTCCATTTCTAAACTCTTAATATATTGATAAAAGCCAAATATATATATGTAGTACGAATGTACGATCTTGTAGGCTTTATCCATATAGACATGCATGTATCATACTTTTCAAAACAATATATATCTGTAGATCGAAAACCGGTAACAAAATAAGCAAAACAAAATAGAGAAATTAAGAGTATAATAATTTTCATATTAAAAAAGTCTTGCGGAAACCAACTTAATTTCTAATCGTTATTGAGTGAACTCGTGAACGGATCCTTGTTCTGTTTTTATTTTTTCTTTTGACTCAAAAATCAAAACCTTCAGAGATTTGGGAATGTGGGATTGTGATTGAGATTTTGGTTCTTTTGCCAGTCTGTATTGACGTTTCAATCACAATCATCATCATCAATACAATAAAAACACTAAAAATTTCTTCAGGTCTGACACCTCAGCATTTTGGGTTATTCTCAGGTTGACACATCGTTAAAATCGTCATCCAATGAAAACATTTTGATTAATACACATCAGCTCTCCAGCTTAACACATCAGCTCTTCAGCTTGCCACATCATTTTTTCATTAAAATACATTATTTTAAAAAGACAATCAATCAAATTAAAACAAATAATATACACCATCATTTTAATTTATTTAATATTGACACATAGATTTCTAATTTGTTAAAAGAAAAACAAAATCAAATTATTTATAAAATTATTTAGATGTAAAAATTGACTACTTGAATTTGGACAAATCTTTTGCCAAAACCCGACATCATTTGGAGACGTACGTGGAGACGTAAGTGCACGCACATATAATTCAACAAAAAGACATGATATTTAAGGTTAAATAGATTGAAGAATATAGATTGTTTTAAGACATGTACTAAATCAAGAATTGGTCATATGATTGCCCAACGGATGCAAAATTTTACCTCAAAAACTACTGAATTGGTGTTTTAGACACCAATAATTACAAAACAATTTTAAATTTGAAATTTTATCTAACATAAAGAAAAATTAAAACATTAACAAAAAATAAAAAAATATTCCGCAGCGTAGCGCGGGTTCTCATCTAGTGTTTTTAAATGAAATTTAAATTTGGAGTTGACAACAAAAACTAATTGGTCGTTTTCAAACTTTAGGTGTTAGAAAAAAACTATATTAACCGGAATTGCATTTTGGTTTAGCTTAAATATTCGGTTCGATTATCGGCTACCCTCAAGGTCAAGGTAAAGACTAATCCACTAAACTAAAAGAGTGATGCTGGTTTGGGCTTAAAATGGATCTATAAATTTTAGGCTCATTTGGCCTGTTCCTAAATTTACCATTTTAGATTACGTCTAAGTTATAACCTCTCATCTCTGTTGTTCTTATATATTTCATTTTCTTTTTGTCAACTTTTTTTTCTTCCTTTTAACATCTGTCAACTATTTGTTACTTATTTATACACTATAAATGTGTGATTAATAAGTGTGCTTCGTGTGAACCAACGTGGATCCATTATATGCCACTAGTTTTACCACAGTTCATGTCATAACCTTCCAAACTGAGCCGCAATATATTCTCATTACAATGACGTTACAAAGCAAATTGTTCCTTTAATTTTGTATACAACTATTACAATTGAGTGTCATCTAAATACTTTGTTATTTATGTGCATGTATATTACAATGTACTTAAACCAAATATTTTATTCGAATGTTAAATGTCATATAGAATATATAAATAAATATCTGTTGATATGCTTTCACAATTTCATAAATTTAGTATTTCTTTCAGTCGGCCTTATTCTAAAGATATTTATGATCTTTTGGTCGACCTACAGATATTTCTCATATAAATACTAAAACTTGCCACTTCAGAAATATTTGAAGACAACAACCACAACGGTCGGTAGAAAAGTAATCTTGTAAAAAAACAAACAAAAAACTAATGAAAACATCTCAAAAACAGCATGTATGCGGTTCGACATTGGTACAAACTATCAAGGCTCCATTACCTCTAATATGGTCAATCCTACATCGTTTTGATAAACCCAAAACTATATAAACAGTTCGTGAAAACCTGCGAACTACGCTCCGGCGACGGAGGAGAAGGTTCTGTCCGTGAAGTTACGGTGGTTTCTGATCTTCCGGCGAGTTTCAGCCTTGAAAGATTGGATGAACTTGACGATGAGTCTCATGTGATGTTTATTAGCATTATAGGTGGTGATCATCGTTTGGTTAATTACAGGTCGAAAACGACGGCGTTTGTGGCGGCGGTGGAGGAGGAGACAGTGGTGGTGGAGAGTTATGTGGTGGATGTGCCGGAAGGAAATAGTGAGGAGGAAACGACTTTGTTTGCTGATACTATCGTTGGGTGTAATCTTAGGTCACTGGCTAAGTTATCGGAGAAGATGGTGGAGCTCACTTAAAGTTGTAAAAGTCGTGGGATTGTAATAGTATTAGTTTTAAGAATTCATATTTCATGACGTTTTAGATAGCAACTAGCAAAATGGGTCTTATTCGACGGGATAGGTATTTGTATAATTATGCATTTATACGTCTTGTGAAATAACTGAAAAATAATTATACGTTTTTTCATAAATAAATTTAGTTTTATTAACTTGAATAAAAAATTACAATTACATGATCTTGAAACAGGAAACGATTTAGACTAAATGGAGGTAATTAGAAACGATCTTTGATAATATTGTACCAGCTTGGCTGCTTGATTACAAAGATCGAGGGATGTCCCCATATTAGAATTGTTGTGCAATTGGGAAGAAGGTCGTTTACTGTTTTACAGTCGCCTCCCACTATAACAAGAAAATTGCATAGCATGGAGGAGAGCTATTTCTTTCACTTCCTAGGCATTACTCGTTATATTTAGTTTTCAGACACCTGAAAGTTACGTAAGGTAATTCGGAGCAAATCAGAACTTAAATCTATCATATATGTGCAAACAAACTACTTTAGATTGTTTTATTTTATTTAAATCATCCGAGATGAATTTGTTGAAAACGTTTTATTAAAATTGTAATCAACCTATAATTTTTTAGATGCGCTCCACACTAATAAAAACAATAATTTAAAATCTTTTGGATTAAGAATGTCAAAATTTGTGGTTTTAGTTTGGTTATGTATCGATTGGTTCATATTCCTTTACTCCTTATTGGGTTCCTAACACAATATATAGAAAACGTTAATAAACCTGTTAAATGGCATATTTTTTCCACCATGGTAAAACAGTTTGGTCATCTTTTTCCAGATATTATTGCGTTAACTTTGTAAGACAATTAATACAAAATTATCTGTTGAGTTTTTAGTTACTTTTCTTTTTGTCTTTGTAATTGTTTCATTTTTTGCAGATATCAAGATTACTAAAGGTTAAGATCGACTCGATCAGCATTGAGACGACACAGCCTCCAAATTGTTGGATACAGTTTGAATCCATTTCTAAACTCTCCTTTCCAAATGTATTAACATAAGCCAAATTTTGATATCATTCAAACTTAAAATCTTTCTTCTTTTTGTTTCCTTTGATAAAAACTCTTGTTATTGTAAGTGCAAGATTGTAACGGTCTAGGTTCAGTCTTGGATGGCTTCTTGAAACTTGCTTTGGTTGGGTTGGTATCTTCATTCTTCTTGAAAGGTAAGGATATAAAGAAGTACGAGGAAAGTTAAGACTAATCATCAACTACCAACCACTCAACCACTTTTTTACTGATGACAAGTTTCCTCTACCAAAGAGGATTGTGAGTATTAGTGTGTGTCCAATCAACTAGCTCCTTCTCATTTGAAACTTGATAGAGGGCCGTCTTTTAGCATGTGCAATTGGAGAAATCGAATATGGTTTACTTTTTTGGGGGGGGGGCAAAAGCTTGTTTTTCATTCAGTTACTATCACTCAAATGTAGTACAAGGCTTGAGAGAATAACCATTTTCAATGTTTGATACAACAAGGTTAAAATCGATGAAAAAAAGAAATACGATAATTCCACGATAATTTCATGATAGCTTGGATGCAAAAATTGTAAAACACAATGTCACATACGAGAAGATGGTCAATCAGAGACATAACCACGGACAAACCTATTCCAAAACCACTCGATCAGAGTAACCGTCAACCTATTCCAAAAACCACGGACTCACCATCAATCTCATCGAGCTTCTCGGATTTCCTTCGAACAACTCCTTTTGTTCGATGAATCCTCAAATCACTCGAGTAATCCCAACTTAATACTCGACAAAGTATCCTTGGCACCAACCAAGATACGTGGAAGACGGGCGTTACAAAAACTCTAGGGTAAACAAACATGGCCTAAAATACTTAAAATACCCTCAATAAAACGCCCTTCATCTTTTATGTGTTATGGCCGAGTGACCACTCCCTCTGAACACATCAATTCTTCCCTTTTCATTTTCTGACTTTAAACCAAGTGACCACTCAAAACGTATTCAAAAAAAATCTTCTTCTATTCTCTGACTTCAACACGAGTGTCTACTCAAAATATACTCAGAAGACTCAACATTGAGATTTATCTCCGTTTGTAGCTTTGTCGAAAACATTCAAAGAGGGTTCGTGAAAGTGGAATCCAAATCAGGCTTGTGAATAATTTGAAACTGTTCTTCATGAAAATATTTTCTTCCGATAAGGACCGAGATAAGCTTTTCAACCAGGTTCGAAAATGATAGCCGTAATACCGAATAAAAGATGTCATAACATGACTTGACTGGTGTCCTCTACCTTTCAAGTCATAGTAACGATGAATCGATATATATGGGATGGACCATAATTTTAAGAAAACAAACATGTGCCTATTTGGAGAGACAGTTGGGCTGCAGTTTTTTGTTTTGAAAATAGCCAAGGAGGGAATTGGGCTTGAGATCTGTTTCTGAGACCCGTTAAGGGAGACCACCAACCCGATTAGGGTTCCGCCGTGCGCCGTCGACAACCTCACTGGACAAGGCGCAACTGACGGTCCAAGAGTTAAATATCCTGCCGTCAGCGAAATCCGGTGAGTGGAATCTTCTGGAGAAACCGATATAGGTCCAGATCTTGTCGGAACGATGCAACAAAATTCCAAGGTTTGATGGTGAGCACTGCTGGAAATAGATGTCAAACTTCTACGATGAATACAGAGACAAATCTCGTATTTTTTAAGTGGGAAGTAGATGGCTTCGCAGGACTCCTCAGCTGCCGGCTTCCGAAGTGATTCTGTGAGCAGAGAAAAAGGCTCGCCGGAAGTCAAATCCAAAATCTCTTGCAGGTCACATCTCCATGGAAGACAAGCATCGAGAGAGAGGCGAGGATAACTAAACGAGCGAGACAAGACAAGGTGGGTTTGTCGAGAATATAAAGGGTTACCAAAAACTTCAGACGTCAACACAAGCAAAAGCTTCACCAACGCCAAAAAATAAGCTTTGGAGAACAATCTCGATAATCGAGTCTGGAAAAGAATCTGAATAGGCATATAGGTCCACGTGCGGTGTTTCATTTATGGTTCACTTTAAAATTAAAATTACTGTTTAACCAAGTCCAAATCGAAGGTTCAGTTTTTGTTTTTCAAAATTTTAGGTGTTAGTAAGAAAAACCATATAAATGTTAAACCGAGATACATTTTGGTTTAGCTTATCGGTTTCCGGTTGAATTATCATTACCCTCCTAAGGAAAGAGTGATGCTATTTTGGGCTTAAAATCGATCTTTAAATTGTAGGCTCATTGGGCCTGTTTCTCAACTTGCCGTTTTAAAATATGTCATTCCTCTCATCTCTGTTCTTATTTTGTTTTTTTTTTGTTTATTGTTTTTCATTTTTGTCAACTTTTTATTAACAATATAAATGTGTGATAAATAAATGTGGTTCATATGAACGAAATCGAAAACGTGGATCCATTATATGCCACTAGTTTTACCATATTCCATGTCATAACCCTCCAAATTTAACCGAAATACATTCTTCATTACAATGACGTTACAAAACAAATGTTCATTCTAAAGTTTACAATCTATTGCTATATAAATATATTTTTGATGGACACAGATATATCATATAGTCATCATACGCTACACATCCTACACAGTTTGATAATTAATCAGTATTTGTTTTTTTGTGCATATTACCAATGTACTTACACCAAATCCTTAATTTGAATTTCTTTTTCTCATCTTTATATAAATCAATAAAGGTTTTTTTTTACTTGATATTACTTTCATAATTCGCAGAAAACGCCAAAAAGGACAACTCATATTTTCAGTCGGTCTTGTTCTAGATATTTCTCATATATATATATGTACTCAAACACTTAATGGAAGCTTCATAAAGATTTAAAGATATTATCATACAAGACAACGGTCGATAAAAAGGACAATCTCGAAACAATAGTAGCAAACACAAATGGAAACTTCTCAAGAATATCATAAGTGCGGTTCCACACTAGTACAAACTATAGATGCTCCATTATCTCTAGTTTGGTCAATACTACATCGATTTGATAACCCTCAAGCCTACAAACAATTCGTGAAATCGTGCAATCTAAGCTCCGGCGATGGAGGAGAAGGCTCCGTCCGTGAAGTGACGGTGGTTTCCGGTCTTCCGGCGGGTTTCAGCCAAGAAAGATTAGATGAACTTGACGATGAGTCTCATGTGATGGTGATTAGCATTATAGGTGGTGATCATCGTTTGGTTAATTACCGGTCGAAAACGATGGCGTTTGTGGCGGCAGAGGAGGAGAAGACTGTGGTGGTGGAGAGTTATGTGGTGGATGTGCCGGACGGAAATAGTGAGGAGGAAACGACGTCTTTTGCTGATACCATCGTTGGGTTTAATCTTAAGTCATTGGCTAGGCTCTCGGAGAAGATGGTGGCTCATCTAAAGTTGTAAACTTTTAGATTATAGTTTTTAAGAATTAAAATAAGGTTTAAGATAGCTACTAGCAATAGTCATGTTCGAGGGGAAATAAGTAAGTATATGTATAATATATTATATATGTATGAAGTATATGTTAGTAACTTAATTAGTAAGTTACGTTTGCTCTTTTATTTCAATTTTTTATTCTGTTGCACTCAAACTCTCGTAATATTTTAAAATTTAAAATAGTAGTACAAATACGATAACAAAATATGTAATTTTGGTGTGGTAGAAATAGATTCTTTGGGCTCAGAGCTTTTGTATGAATGACAACGGATGTTCCCGATATCTAAGAGAGGTTGTGCCACGCGAAAGACAATATCTAGTTCTACTCTGTCCTTTTCACCTCTGCCAAAGAAAATGGTTTTTTTTTTTTCTTTTTTTCCCGGTTAATGAAACATGCTAAAAATTTGAAAGTCTATAGTCTGTACATTAAATGTAGAGCGCGTTGGCTTTTGCTCTCATTTTTTTTTTGTCCAACCTTCTAAAGTATTTAAGTAATTAATGAATAAATCAGAGAATGAAGAAAGAATAACAGGTTTGCGTCTTACTAAGAACAGTCCATCGATACAACATCTTTTGTTTGCTAATGATAGTCTCCGTCTATGTCGAGCAACATTTAAGGAATGTTTGGAGATATTGCGATGCCTCAAGTTGTATTGTGAAGTTTTAGGACAAGAGATAAATTTTTAGAAGTCATCTATTACATATGGGGTAAAATCGATCCAACAATGAGACATCTATTAGGGATGTTGATGGGTATAACTAAAGATCCAACAATGAGACATCCCTAAACTAAAGAAGGTGGAGCTGGTACTTATTTTGGATTGCCAGAATGTTTTAGTGGATCTTAGCAGAAATTATTGGCATTCATTAGTTATAGATTAAAAATCGCCTTAGTGGATGGTATGAGAAAACTTTATATCTTGGTGGCAAAGAGGTACTTCTGAAATCAATGGCGATGGCTTTACCTGTTTATGCAATGTCATGTTTTAAAATGACTAAGTACCAATGTACACAAACTACGAGTGTGATGTCGAATTTTTGGTGGAATGAGTGTGAAAGGAAGAAGAAAATGCATTGGGTTTCTTGGGATAAAATGTGTAAATCAAAAAATGAAGGTGGATTTGGGTTTCGAGATATTGGTGACTTCAGTCAAGCTTTATTGACTAAACAAGCATGGAGGATCCTAAATGAACTGCAGTCTTTACTTGCAAGAGTTTATAAGGCGAGATATTTTGATAGGAAATACATCATAAATGCAAATACTGGTTCACGTCTGTCTTATGCGTGGAGAAGCATATTACATGGAAGAGATTTGTTGAAACAAGGTTTGATGAAATTGATTGGTAATGGAGTTTCAACTACAGTTTTGATGGACAAATGGATTCTTGATGGCAATCCACGAAGGCCATATCATAAACAACGCTTGATTGATTTGAATATGATGGTGTCTTATTTAATCACGGTGTAAGGATGTTGGAATCAACAGAAAATTTTGGATCAGTTTCCTCCTGAAGATGCTACAAAAATCATGTCACTTCCTCCAGCCTTAAACCTTGAAGATAGAGACATTTGGGCTTATACTAAAGATGGTAGTTACTCGGTTAAGAGTGGAAGCTGGTTGTAGTCACATATGAACCTTGGTTATCCGAATACTCAAGCCATCTTACAACCTATAAACTTGATTAAAAGCAGAGTTTGGAATGCTAAAACTGTCCCAAAGATCCGATTATTCATGTAGAGGGCACTTTCTGGTGCATTAGCTGTTTCAGAATGTCTAAATTCTTATGGGCTGCATGTGAATCCTATATGTCAAGTTTGTGGAATGGGACTTGAATATGTGTGTCATGTACTTTTTGAATGTACGGCTTCTCAGCAGGTATGGGTACTGGCCAAGATACCCCTTCTCGTCAAGGTTTTTTTATTTCTCTTAGTGAAAACATGGATTACATTCTTACTTTGATGGAGAATTATAGATTACCTGTAGCTCTCAAAATTTCAATTCCTTGGATTAATTCTATGAGGTATTTGGAAAAAGCAAAATGCTACTTTGATTGCTGGTAAAACAGGAGATTTAAAAACATTGGTGTCACTAGCCATGGAAGAAGCAACAAACTGGTCAAAACAGGATGAAGTAACAGCCCAAGAACACAACTGAGCAATAACCAGAACTAATTTAGCGGAGAAAATATGGTCCAAACCTGTAAATAGTATCATCAAATCCAATGTGAGTTCTTATGAATTAATTCATCTTTTATGTGTGGTGGAGCGTGGATTGCAAGAGATGATAATTCAAACGACCACACCCGTTTTTTTTTTTTGCGACTATTACGCCCATACATAATAGTTAAAACGAATTAACAACAATAAAACTCGGCCTTTATTAAACATTCCACAAACCGTCAACAACAGAAAACACAATTAACAATACCATTAAATTCAGCACACAACAACAACAACACACAACAACAACAACAATAACCGAGTCCTAATCATCCTCTCCTCTTCGCCCTGATTCTACGATCACACTTTATCTTTACCTGCAACTCAGAAAAACATAGAGATGCGTAAGTATTATCAAAAATACTTAGTGAGTCGGTCCTTCCATCTACGAGCTATACACACAAGCAACTAAGACGAAAAACCGCTCACAACACAAAAAGGCAACAACCACAAAACAAGAAGTAACCGGATCGATCGATCCATGCTTGGATCGATCGATCCTAGCCCACAACAAACACGGATCGATCGGTCCAACCATGGATCGATCGATCCGAACACACCTTTTGGATCGATCGATCCTCTTACCTTTGCAACCCGACACTGAAAGCTTTGGATCGATCGATCCCACCGCTTCTGAAACACCGGATCTCGACTCCAAACACCGCACACGACCAACGACCACCCAACCTCGCTTCCTACAGATGAAACCCAAGCCCACACAGCAAGGAAAACAAGCCACACAACCAAGAACAAACCACACACAACAGTGATTCAACAAATCTAAGCCAACCACAACAAGAACACACAAGCTTCTCAATTGCTTAGATAAGCTCAAGGTCACGCACTCACCTTCAGAACGAAAGGATTGCGGACAGAGACAGCACCACCACGAAGCTGGAAACTCCTCCACACTTCTTCAAACGACTCTCTGCAACCCAAACCACCAAGCTTCTTCCATCCTAAGCAACCACAACTTCTCTCTTGATCTCTCACCCAACACCCAAACCTTCGAATTTACACTCTCCTTTTCCTCACAAAAGCTCCAACCAACGCCCCGGAAGAAAAAGGAAGAAGAGAACACGAATAAAAAGGTAGGTGAGGCCAAAGAGAACAAAAGGGAAAGCTGCCGACAGGCTTGGATCGATCGATCCACCACTGGATCGGTCGATCCACCCTTCCTCTGCGACAGAACGATCGATCCAACGCATGGATCGATCGGTCCACACAACTTGGCAGATCGATCGATCCTCTCCTTCAGCCATACAACGACAGAGCTACGGATCGACCGACCGACTATGGATCGATCGGTCCTTCTATAACTTCACCAGATCGATTGATCCCTCACCTGGATCCATCGATCCACTCAAGCTTCTGGTCAAACTTTGACTTTTTGACCTTTGATCAATCCGCTTCCCGTTCCCGAGGAAACTTCATTCCCGAGACATTTAGGATTGATTCAAAGAGAAAGATCACATTTCCACCAACCTTAGAGAATCGAAACGCCAAGATACGAGTCCTCTGTAACGATCCCGACAATTCCTTTTTTTTTTCCGGAACACGGGCGTTACAATAATGGTGCAGCAGTTTTTCATGCCCGTGATGCTTTGTTACCGGCCTTTAATAAGATCACTGCAACATTACGTTTTATTTTGTGGATGTTTCAAAGTTTAAGTGATCTCCGTCTAACAAATATAGAGGTATGGTTAGACTATGCTCCTGCTATTGAAGCTCTGAATAATCCCGAGAAGTGGCCCCGCTATTTTTTTTTTGAATTGAATGTAAAATTTATTCAAATAAAAAATGTATTTACAAAGACTGTGACCAATAGGCTGAAATGATTTAGACTTTAGAGAGGGAACAATTGAACCAAAAACAGTTTGTAATCATCTTTCAAAAAGGCTATGGAGTGCCCGTAGCAAACCAAAGTGCAAGGCCATCTGCATATGAATGATCTCCTTGAATTCGAGGGAGCTGAAAGGATATCTCATATTTTTGTCTATGAGCTTCACTAGGTGGCCTGAGGTAGTGTATGGTTCTCCATGTCTTCTCCCATTTCTTTTGCGCCATATGTGGTAAAGTGTGGATTGAAAGACGTATCGGATAGTGAAGAGATGTAGCTGATCATAGTTGGGTCTATTAAACAGAGTGATCAATTGATTCCATTTGAGCAGAAAGGTGGTTTCGAGATTCATCAGGGCTTCCATAGAAGATGCAATCTGTTCTTTGACCCGAATTCCAACTGTGAATCCGTTCACCTGTTGAAATGCGATTATTTATAGCTAACCATGTGAAGAAAGATTACTTGGGCGTCGCGTTCTTAAACCACACGCCATGATACCAATCTTTGTGAGGTTGAGTTGTACACACCAAATTCTTGGTCTCCTTAGTTATAAACTTTTTTTTAAACTTATCACCCCGATCTTTCCATAGAGGGATGTCATCGAAGTCTCTTAAATGAACCCGTTCTTAACTCATTTGTATGGTGCCTTCTCCTTCTGTGATGCAACAGTGTCCTGTGAAGATATGCCCATATCAATGTATCCTCTACTCCCCGTTATGTCATATAAGTGTCCCAAGTTAGACCAATTATCGAACCAGAAAGAGGTTGTCCTTCCATTTTGTATTTCGACTTTGTGAAACTGTTTTGCGATATCTCTATATTTCAATAACTTTCGCCACATCCAAGAACCCATACCTGTATTTTTTTTTTAAGACCTAGAACGAACTCTGTTTTAGTTGGAAACGATGAAATCCATTTTACCCAAAGTGAGTCTTTCCATGACAATATTCTCCATATTGGCTTCTTTAAGAGATTGAAGGCCTAACCCTCCTTCTTGCTGGGCCTGCAAACCTTCATCCATGCCACCTTTGCTTTTTTCGAATTCAGTTCAGGGCCAGACCACAGGAAAACTGAACAAAGTTCAGCAATCTCTTTAATGTATTTGTTTAGGAGACGATATGCCGATATCCAAAAATTTGTGGTGCTAGTGATAACAGACTGTAAGAGTTGTGGTCTACCAGCCTAGGAAAGATGACGTGCAGTCTAAGAAACTAGCTGATTTCGAATTTTTTCCAATAACAATGAGTAATCTGATGCAGTCATTTGCTTGGTGAGAAGAGATAGTCCCAAATATCTCACTGGCAGATGTCCTTGAGCAAAAGAAAGATATAAGTGCGAGAGTTCTCGGATACACCAGCTAAGTAAAGTGTTGATTTTTCGACACTAATCTTCACCCCAGAATAGGTAGCAAAATCTTTAAATATTCTGAGTATTCCTTCAAAAGATTTCTTTTGCCCATCCACGAAAACCAATAGATCATGTGCAAAACATAAATGAGTGAGCTGCATGTTCTTACACTTGGGATGATAACCGATTCGTCGCTCAGCCACCTCTTTATCTAAGAGTTTCGAGAGTACATTCATGCAGATCAAAAAGAGGTATGGGGAGAGCGAGCATCCTTGTCGAAGACCTCTTTCGGTTCTAAAAAAACCTGCTAGTTCACCATTCACTTTTACAGAAAAAGACGCAGTCGGAATACACAATTTTATCAGTGTACAAACCTTGCCGGGAGATCCAAAGCCTCTAAAGTTTTTAATAAGAAGTTTCATTGGACTGAATCAAATGCCTTGGAATATCAATTTTCATGGCACAACGCGGAGAGATCGAGTCTTTGTGATAGTCCTTGATGATTTCGGTAGCAAGCACAACATTGTCCATCAATAACCTTTCATTTATGAAAGCGGATTGATTTGAGGCAAAGAACTTAGGTAGCATAACATTTAGCCTATTTGCAATGATCTTAGAGATCACTTCACATTGTAACAAGATATAGGCCTATAATCCTTCATTTCTCGTGCTTCATCTTTTTCGGTATAAGTGCCCCCGTTATCGGACATACCTTGGTTATATAAACAATCTTCTTCCAAGTTTTAGATGGTGTAAGTTTAAGGCATCGTTTCCTTAAACTAACTCTATAGCTCGTGACATAGCTAAGAGTGTTACACGAGATGGGCGTTTTCAATCTTATTTGACGTTAGGGGGACCTGCTTGGCTTCATGCTAAAGTCTGTGTTGTGTCGTTGTTGTTGTGCTCTGTTTTAGCATTTTTTATGTGGATGTTTGTTATGTTTACATTTTAATAAAATCACAGTTGAAAAAAAAATAGATTTCAAATAAATTATATATATATATATATGTATATAAAGTATTTATTGGTAATATAAAGCAGTATAAGTTTTTTCTGCGGTAAAAAATAACAAGAACACCTATAAAAAGATTATGAGTTCGAATCTATTTCAGAAAAAGATAATTCTTAAAAAAAATAGTGTAAAGGCCTTCGTACCAACAGAGATTACAAAGTTATGAAAAAATATACTCCCTTTAGTTTTAAAAGATTAATATTGTAGTCTTTTTATTTTGTTCTACAAAAATTGATTTAAAAAAATTTTCTTTTATTTTTTATTGATTGATGTTATAAATCGTAAACTTCAAGATACAGTGACTGAAAATAATTAAATTTATTAGATTTCTATTGGTTCATAGTTATTGAAAAATGTTTAATATTAAAATAATTAAACAATGATTGTTTCTTAATACGCATGACGAACAAGGCCATGTTCAAAAGGGAATTAGGGTTTCCCTTTTCAGCCCACTTATCCCCGATTGGAGCATCTTAAGAAATGACGGCCCAAGTCCTCAAATTGCTTGGCCCAGGTCCGCTTTACTTAATCTTTCGTGTAGCCTTTTAATTTTGATGTTACGACACAATGCCATGACCAGCCGAGGACACCTTTTGAGGCCTATGTCGACATCGTTACAAGGTCTAGTCGATTATTCTCTCACCAACCTCAAGCAATTGCAACTCTCAATCACCCATACTTTAGGAGTTCGGATCCAGCTCCCTCATCTAGTCTATGACCAATTTCATTGATAAAACTCCACTCTTATCTGACCTTGAGGGTCCTCTACTTTGGATCCAGACCTTCGAACCCTGGAACGATGGAAGCTATCGTCCAAGCTTCTCCATCATGGAGAGAAACTCGGTTTCGCCCTCCTCCCTTGTGGAAAGAAACCGCCCAAATCTCTTAGTCGCAACGTGGTTCACGCCTAATATCTAATTTTGCTACTCCCAATGTATCAAATTAAATGATATTTTAGTTGAATGCATGTTAATGAAGAAAATTATTTAAAATATCCCTATATTTTAATTAATAATCTAAATAGTATGAATAAGTAGTAGGGTTACATGAGAAAATAAATTAAAATTTTGTACTAAAAATAAATTATCACTTATTTTGAAACAAATAATGCTAAAACCTCATATGTTTTAGTACAGAAAGAGTAATTATTAAGTATTGTGGATTCGAATTATACTTGATGTAGGTAAAAGGATTTGATATCATATTTAAGTATTATATCGATTATTTGCGAAATTTGTTTATCATTGTCAGCAAATTCGTTTATTGGTTAAAAACAAAGAAAAAATAGTTTATTGGTAAATATAAAAATGTAAAACATGATGTAATCCATAAATTGTTATAACTTTCTTTCCTTTTTTAGATTAAAAAATACTAAACAAAATTGGGTCAATTAGGTATATTACCATATTTGAAAATGAAATAAAGAATACAGCACTATAATGTTGGAAATTAAGAAACAGGCACAAGGGGATAGTGAAAAGACAATATTAGAGTTTAAGAATAAGAACAAACACACACACACAAAAATAAGAGAAAGAGGCTAACATGATTGGGTTCTGAGGGTATCTCTTATTAACATCCATCTTTGTTTTGACAAATTATAAACCCCAAGTATTCATATATTTAACATTAATCTCATATTAATAATTGATTAAATCTTTCACTATTATAAAAAATCACATATTTTTTTCTACGTTTAACATGATTTGAATTTTTAAAATCTGATAATACTTTTTTCAGATGTCAATAGTATTGCCAATGAAAAACACAATGTTCTATATAAACACATATATAATAGAATAGTATATATATACTATTTATCATAACCTTTAATAGTTCAACTATAAATGCAAATTACTATACCCCAAATCAATATTCAAGTCTCAAACACAATAAAAATAAGTTTCAAATTCTAAAAATAAACTAAAATAGTGAATAGTATTTATATATATGGAACACATAAATAAAACAATCTAAAATAACATGAAATAGTATGGAACGAGGCGTGGTGGCAATGATGACTCCGACGAGGTTGACGATTAAATAAAAGATTACATTTAAGCAAAAATAAATTTAAAACCTATTAATAAACTCAGAATCTAAAAGTTATGTTTTGTACATTTTTTTTGAAAGAATAAATATGTCAACCTTTTGAAATATTTATGTTAAACGTAGATCGAATGAGAACACTATACCCTAAAAGATACAATATATGGAATCTAAACGATCAATTTAAACGAAAATCAAAGAATGAACGCTTTACCCTAAATGATATAATATACAAAACTCGAATTGATGAGTTAAATGCACTCCAAAAAAAAAACACTATATCTTAGAGATATAACATATGAAACCTAAACAGCCAAGTTAAACGCACGTCGAATAAAAAATATACATCACAAGAAATATAACACGTAAAACCGACATATATGATCGACGAAATTATAAAATAGAATGGTTTGTGTTAATATAGAACAGCGAATTTGTTTATATACTTGTATTGGATAATTAATATATCATTAGTTTTTTGGTTATAATCTGTAATTTTGTATAACTGAACCGAATGCTCACCCATATGACATGTACTAATATTAAATGAGGGGTTGAGAAATGACCACATAAAATACATCTTCATAAATATAATTAGATACATAACTTTCTTATCCTTTTAGTACTTATACATTGTAAATATGTTATCGATATGTCTAGAAGAAGAGAGGGAAGTCACATAGTCTCATTTGATATCATGAGGTGTATATGAAAAAAGATGGAAGTCATATAGTTTCATGCAACAATGGTAAAGTAGACAATATTACGTGTTATATATAGGATATCATATGAGCATAGTTACTATGGTTAATTTGTTAATTAAAATTTTTTTTCTTAGTTTTTTTCTTGGTTGTACAATCCAATTTCCCAAAAAAATTTATACTCCATTAAAACGTTGGTCCTTTTTTTCTACATAAGAAACAAAGTTGCCGCTGGTGAATTGAATGAACATTTACATACACTTTTGAAGAGTTTGGTATTTAATAAATTATAATAAATGACATTATTAATAATTTGTCATCTTCTTCACCTTGTTTCGATGCATCTAAGGTCCACATTATTGATTACACGAAGGTACGCCTTGTTTATTTTTGGGAATTGATTTAGAAAAGCAAAAAGTATTTGATTTTTTTTTTTGTTTGCTGATATACTATCATGATTTTAAAATAGACCATAAGTTACTGTTTTTATTTTTCTCTACCTTTATAATAGTGCCCAGGAAAGAAACAACAAATAACGACTACACTATGAAAAGTACACAAGTAATTCGGTCAATGATAAATCATGTATACTATACGCTATTTATGTTGTTTTTAAAAACAGCTAGAAATAGTATACTAGCAAAAGAAAATGAAAACAAAAAAGTAAAATAAAATAAAATAATTGGACATGATTTTTTTTTTTTTTTTGTTAATGATTGGACATGATTTAAGATGAATAAATATAGCATGGCGTGACATTATGCAGAGAGCTAAAAGAATTATCAAAAACGTTGCGTGGCCCCGAAAATACCGAAAGCATGTGTTACATTATTTATGAGTGGGTCTATCTAATCAAGAAAGAAAATGACTTACATATTTTGAAAATTTAGGGTATTTAAATTTAGGGTATTTAAATTTGTCCGATATACATAAAATGTAATTATCTGGATCTATTTAAGCATTGGCTTTGTGAATTTGTAGAGTATTTGAATTTCGAATATTGTCAAACTAAAAAATCAAGATATCTATTGATGTCCGGACCTTATATACATAAGAAAATATACAAAACTAAACTTAAAATTAAAAAAATTTCATGGCTTTTTTTTAATTGATTTCCTTTTAATATATTGTAAAACTATCAAAATTTGGATAATTATATCGGATCGAATATTTGATTACATATATATATATATATATATATATATGTGTGTGTGTAATCCAATATGTTTGTTTATTAGCATTTTCAGTCCTTCCCTTAACATTACGCAATGTTATTTCTGGATCCGACAAAATTAATATAGTTCTCAGTGGCCGATCAAATTGACGTGTTTAAGTTTTTTATTATTACTTGTCATACGCTCTTTGTTCCGATCCATAAACTCAAAATGAGAAAAACGTTAAGGAAATAATGTGTATAGTAAACTAAAATTTGTAGACTTGGAATTTTATATAGAACTTAAGAATGAGACAAGTGTACGTCAAGCTAGAAAAACCAGTGTACTACTGGACGAACTTTTTTTCGATACTAAAAATGCAACTGTGCAAAAATGTGTTGAAAATAAGACTAAAATTTTCACGAATTATATGATTGGTAATAATATGAAGTAAAAACAATATTTCAACAACGATGATGATGATATGAAATTATCGAAGTTAGACCTTTATTTATATTTTTTTATCAGTGGCTAAATGAAACATAGAAACGCATGTTTGTGTTGTGACAGAAAAATATATTAAGCAAATAAGTGTGTATTTAGTAGTTTATTAGGTAAGAATTCGATCCGTGTTATGCACGGGTACATATTATGTTATTAATTTTATAAATAGTTTTATATATTTATATTAAAATATGTGTATTTTATTAGTTTATTAAAAAAATTTAATACATTTAAAAAGTACATAGTGGTTGTGTTTAATTTTATAATATGTTTTAAATACAACTCAAAAATTAAACCAAACTATTGTGTTTAGTTTTATAATATGTTTTGAACACCACTCGAAAATCAAAACAGACTATCTTTCAGATCTCGAGCTCTTACTATAGGTCAATGGCTTAATAATTTTTTATTAAAAATTAGTACATATAATTATTTATACATATACTTATATATAAGTTATGTATATATATAAAAATAAATATAGGCATATATATAAAAGTTTTTACCTTAAAAAGTATATATATTTAGTAGTTTATTTTATGATAAGTAGGACTATATTATTTTTATTTTATCTATGCAAATAATCATTAAAAATAAAAATAAATTATTTACAATGAAAAATATGTCAGTTATTTATATTAATACTTAAAATGTATCACAACTTTTTAAAATTTTTTAATATATTTGAAAATTCTTGTATATAATATCAAATAATATTCAAAATATATTGAAGTTCATTTCCAAAGTATCATTCACTTTTGAAGTATACATATATAATTCAAATTTTGTCTAACATTTTTTCATTCCGCAAATTTTTTGATTCGCACAAATAATTATACTGTATTACATAACCTTTCAATATGCATATTTCATCCCACTTTGTAAATTAATTATATTTTCTGTCATTTCGCATTTACCTAATGTGTAGGAAGCAGAGAAGCTTCATCGGAGGTCCGCCTCCCGCTTTGGAATTGGAGTCAGAAGCCTTCGAAAGCTTTCGGAATCTCTCTTCCATGGTGCTTCCGAAAAATCCACTTTGGAAGCTCGTTGGAATCTGGCGATTCCGTTTTGGAAGCTTGTGCTTCCATTTTAAAATTTTATTGTCACAAATAAATAAATAAAAATGAAATTATTTTTGATAGTTTTCTTATTACAAGAAGTCCTAACTAATTATACGATTTAAATTTTGTGCATACTAATCTTCGTATTTTTTTAAATCATACTTAGAAAATTGGTAACGTAACGAATCATATATGTAAGGTATGTTGGAAGTGATTAATTGAATTAAATTAACTTCGATAGACTTGAGTTTTATGATGTTTTTACCGACAATACAAAATTCGAAACAATTTTTTCATGAGATTGAGGAAAATGAGAATGAAGAGAGTGATCCAAATTTTTCACTTTAAATTATTTGATTTTTATTTGCTGTTTAAAAAAGAGTATTTGATTTTTATTTTTAGTTGAGTTATTAAAATATATGTATTAGATTTGTGTGGTTAAATATAATTTTTAATATGATATAATGTTTTATATTTTAATATATATATATATATATATATATACGTTTTCAATACGTTTTCGTTTCCTAACGTTTTTATAAAAATCGCTTCCCCGTTTTCGTATATCCGTTTTTAATTCCATGCAACCTAAAACGTTACGGGTCAAAATTAGAATTCTTTTATTTTATTTAGAAACCACTATACACGTTGCGACGGATGATTTACGTTATGGACAAAAACACATTTGTTTTGGAATATGATCAACAATGTCGTTTCCTATCAAACAAAATTTCATTTCCAATATGTATCAAAACTCACACTATTAATTTCTTAATTAATATTTGTCAATGGAGTTGTTCACGAGAATCATAACCACATAATAGTCCAACAACAAAAGTTGAATTGATTCTATCGAAATTCGTATTATATTACCATAAGAAAGGTGAGCATATCTATTATTTTGTTTTTCAAAAAAAGTTTTTATATAGGTAACTAAATAGGTTTAAAAATATATTTCTCTAATTTTTTAATCCTATTTTATTTTTATTTTCTTTACATTTTAGTTTAAATACTATCAATTGTTTTTTTTACCATCATCTTTTCTCAGTCAAAATTATTACTGAATAGTATATAATATTAATATATTATACAATCTCTTATCACTAGTTTTTATCGCGGTAAATTCTAAATTGTGTTGTCATGTCTCATATGTCCTGTCTCGTCGATGGTTTGTTAGGGACAGTCTCATATCTAGTTTTTAGCCATAGCCATAGCCATTCGTTGTGGATAAACTTTCCGCTGGGTTCTAATGCGGCCGAGATGTTTGTGGGGTTGTGTAGGTTAGTTTAGGATCTGGTTCTACGGGTAATCCGAGATTATGGTATGGATGCTTCACTCTTCTTTCTCTTGATGATAGCCCAGAGCGTTGGTCGTAGCTTGCTAGCGTTCTTATGTTTTCGTGATATTGCTGAACTTGCTTTTGTCCTTTGATGAGCTTTATTGTGATATCTCCAGTTTGATTGTGTGCTTTTCTCCTTCGAATTTAGTGTTTTTTAGTTTGAGGTTTGTTTTGCTCCTTGTCTCTATGCTCAAGACCTGGTCGAGGTCTAGTCAATTCATGACTTCTAACGAGGCGTTTCCTAGTCGTTTCCTAGTCGTGGTATTCGACATCGCCGTTTCCGGAAGATTTGTGGGATTTGGTCTCTGTGTCTCGTGTCTGTCATGCCGGAATAGATATTTAGGTTCATTTTCTTTGAGAGGTATCTTGGCTTCGCAATTTGAGGTTTCGTTAACTGCAAGATGGACGTGTGTTGTCCTTTGTAGCTAGCTATGTTCATATTGGTGTGGGAGTAAATTTGGCAAGTCTGTTTTCTTTCGAGCTCTCGTCTAAGCTTTTGACTTTTGCTTTGTTTTTTGTGGTTTGTTTTCCCCCTTGATTTTATTGCTTCGTTAGATTCCATGTAATTTAGAGCTTCACTTTCCTATTTTAAGCTTTTGCTTCACTTTTTTGGGATTTTAATTTCCGGAAAATCTATATTAACATTTTTGAAGTACATTTTAAAGAGAAACTTTTGTTTTGTAAGATATTACATAAAATACCATTGATTTAAAAAAACAAATTATGAAAGTCATTAAGGATAAATATGGAATATGAAGATATTTATATATATATGTATCCAAACAATCTTTACAATCAATTCTCTACTATCTATATAATCAAACACAATTAAAATTTTTTAATTTTAATTATAAAATCTGAAATATTCATATAATGTTCCATAATTAATCGTATAGATATTTAGAAAATTTTGTAAAAATTTAAAATTATGATTTTCCTATCATGTTTGTTTGATATATTTTTTGATTGCTTTGAATCATCATATAATATATAAAATTAATAAAACCCTAGATTTTTTTCTGCATTTGTCGTGAGTCAAATTTAAAAAAACGGACATGTATTACTCAAACAATGAAGAAAAATTATGTGTTTAACGTCCCACATCGGCTAAAATTTTTAGGCAATGGTTGAGAGTCATAATATAAATATGACCAAAATGAATATAAATCTAAATGAGCAGGAATCTTAACTTAACAAGCATCCAAATTTTAAAAATTGTATCTGATTTAATTCGGTTAGTTAATCGAATCGTTTAATCATACCGGATAAAATAAATTTTAAAAGTTTACACTTATTATGAATATTTACACTTATAAAAATTTAAAATATCACGGGACGGGGTTATATGACGGAACTGGTTTAGGTCGACATTAATATAAATTTAAAATATCATTAACTCGGTGCAACAACATGGGTAAATCATCATTCATTATTTTGTTAACACTATCAATATTAGAATATTAGACATATCTAATTAAGTTGATTAAATTATGATTATGTAAAGAACAAATTATCTCGCGGTATACCGTGGATTAAATCCTAGTATTTAGTATTTTCGCTGACATATGTATTTCGACAATGTATCATTCTCTTGAAAATTTAATAATAAAAATAGATGAAAAAAAAAAAGAAAAAAAAATTAATTGTGTTTTCATAAAAACACTTTATTTATTGACTACTATTTAGTACTTTAAGAGCATCTACATTGGTTATAAACTCTTAAGAATATGTTAACATTAAAATATTGATACTTTTACATAATTTAATTAGATATTTTAATTTTAAAATAAAACATGAACCAATCAAAACAATACAAATGTTAAGAGGAGTTCTTAGTGAAAACTCATAATATCTTCATAAAAACATCTCTCTCATTCTTTCTTCCACTTTTTCTTTATTATCAATATTTTAATAGAAAATATCTCACTAGTTATGTTCTAACATTCATTTTTTGGTCCTCCCTATAGATCCATTTAAAAATACCCTAAAATAACAATAAAATAAGTTTTGTGGAGAATTATAATACACACTGCACAAACTTCCAAACATACCATTAACATAATTTAAAATTTTAGGTTTGCGTTTAATATTTAGTTTTTAGGGTTTAGGGTTTATTTTTTAGACGATTTTGACATTTTTCAAATCGCCCTCAAATGTTTTTTATATTAAATTTATGCTATTTTTTTAACTTTGAAAAAAAATGTGCTAAAATTGAAAACAAAACTTATTTTGGTGCTATTTGTGAGAATTGATGTTTCTTTAAATATTTGTGTGTCCTAATAAATGGTGTTATCTCTCTGATAGTAATAGTATATAGCAGAGCAGAAAACATCACTAACTCTCTTGATTCTTTACACTTTCTTTAAAGGGTTTTTTTTTCGTTAAAGAGAGTTCTTGAAAGGATTTTTATCTGAAGCAACAATGGAGGACAAGAAACTGAATTTAGATGCTCCATTCCTATCCGTGAGGCTAGTTCCGACCAAACCAGATCATCAAAACGAATCAGAGAACATTAAGAAGAAGACGAGGACGACGAGAAGGACAAAATTCGAAGATTCGCGTCAAGAAACAGAGCAAGAAACTCTGATTCGATTATTACAAGACCAGAGTTTCGATCATGTAATGGAACCATCTTCAGTTCCTTTCAAATGGGAACAAACACCTGGAAATCCAAAGGATCATCATACACTAGTCGAAGAATCAGACCTAATCAAAGCTTTGGAGATGGTTTCTTCAACCGCAAGTTTCTCTGTTTCTTCAAATGGAGTAAGTGAGTTCGAGAAGAATGGAGATGGAGACAGACCGAGTAATGTATCAAGAGATGACGTCATTCTTGAATATCGTGATATCATCATGTCGAGATTTTTACAAGCCGCGGAAGCAATCGCCATTAAAAAGAAGAAAGAAGCTTCTCGAGTTGAAGAGGAGAAGAAGAAGAAACAGAGCATTGCTCTAGAGAGAGTCTCCATGGCAATTAATCAAGATTTGAACAACGACGATTATGATGATAATGACGATGATTATGATCGTAATCATGGTATAGATGCAACAGTTTACTCAAATGATCCCAAGAAAGCTCAGTTAGGGTTCTTGCCATGGTTCTGTTCCAAGAACTCAGTGGATGTTCTTAACCCGGTTCTCTCTCGGATCAAGACATGTCAGGATATTGGAGTAAAATCGGGGAATATCATTAACCCGAAATCGCTAGATTCTGTTTGTAAAACCAGATCAGCATCACCAAAAATCTTGAAATCAAACAAGGTTATAAGTAAGTCTCAAGAAATCTATGCAACACCAAGATTTTCAAAAGAGATTGCAAAAATTCCTCTACCGAAATCCGGCGAAACACTCCAAATCCCGAGAAATCCTTCGAGATTGCAAGGAACAACCGATCAGAATCAGATACAAGAAATTAGGTTTCTTGTGGAAGAAGTTAGGAGAAGGAGCAACATAAACAAAAAGAGGTCAGAGAATCTCTCTGTTTCTCAACCTCCATTGCCTAAAACTCCTTCAGAGTCGTGGCTTTGCCGGACACTTCCGAGAAGCTCTGCCGCCTCCTCCGTCGTCTCCGGT
Organism: Turritis glabra; assembly: GCA_900406565.1. NCBI lineage: Eukaryota > Viridiplantae > Streptophyta > Magnoliopsida > Brassicales > Brassicaceae > Turritis > Turritis glabra. Next base: position 1,045,796 of record OVBN01000165.1, on the reverse strand, counting down.
CAATTCGCCATTGTCGTCTCCGGTCAAGCCGCCCGTTTCAAGAAGAAGATGGAGCAAAAGACTGAACCTGAGTCTATAAAATGGGAGACGATTGTGAAAACATCGTATAAACACCATCATCATGTTCGCTACTCAGATGTATGTATTAATCTGTCCTAACTATAAGAAACTTATTAACAATCTTTGGTATATTTTTCTTTTTTTACTATTTTTATATGTTTGGTTTTGATTAATTTGATGGTTTTCTGGATTATGTGCAATTGTGCAGGAGCTTATTGTTGGCCATCCCTCTCGTCAACACAAATCCTAAAACCGGAATCTTTTTTTCTCTATACCGAGATTCTGTTTTCCGGTACAGTAAAATTTAATAGTATACTTTTGGTTCTACCTTCTGTTATAATTACGATTGTGGTATTGTAGAGTTTGTACATGAGATAATGATGTCCGATAAAATCCGAGTTCCGTGTCGGACCGGATCGGGTTAGGTTGGAAACAGCCAAATTATTTCCACCAATATCAACATCAATCCGAACTATTTTAGGAATTGTATTGATCCAATTATCCAAACATTTGGAATGCAAACTTGATAATTCCACATGCTCAACATTTGTTCTGAGTTAGTTATTTTCTTGGTACTTGTTATCATTCAATAGCATCATATCAACATGAATTATCAATATCAGTGTCTAAGGAATTTATTGATTCAAAATTTTGGAATGAGGAATAGGAAACATCCAAACATTTGGAATGAGGAGTTGTAACTACTCAAATTGAATGATTTGTTTAATGAAATTTTTCATATGATCATAGTATTTTAAATCTAATATAATTGTTTACAGATGTATTATAAAATTTAGGTTTATTCAACTAGTGATTTACAAAACCACCAAAAATAATTTTTTATTGGAAACTTTTAGGTTTTGATTTTGTTTGATGATTTTAGTCCAAGGTGTATTTGAATAATTTAAGATTCAAAATTCATGGTTTTAATTAGGGTACTTAATACGGATAAAAAACGTATCTCGTTTGAACCAAATTAAAAACAATCTAACCAAAAAGTGAATAAATTGTATGATATCGACTCAGGTTGTATATAGATGAATGATTTAGGCCTCTGTTGATATCATATTCTCGTTATGATTCTTAATTAAAAAGCCCAACAACTACCAACAATTTTCATGTAAAAAAAAACTCTAATCATCAAAAAAAATATATTTAAAATTGATTAAAAGTATAAAGTAGTGGGTGACATGTACTACTATATAGCACATGAGTTGATAATTAATCGTATGTAACTTCGCTTATTATATTCGCCACGTCACTAAACACTGGACCGTTGATCATCACACTAAGTACTATCCAACGGTCCTATAAGCAGTTGGCACGTACTCTCAAGTCAACTCTAATTTAAAATGAATTAAGTTTAATCAGATCTTAATTAAGTTTTGACTAATCTTTCGCGCCATATATATGTCCGATACGTTATTAACTACGGGAGGAAAAAAGACCAAAAAATGAATTAATTTCTCGTTTATTTTTAATAAATTATAGTTTTGGTTATGCGAATACAACATTTCTATAATTATGGAAAATCTAAAGGATGTTAATAGGGTCTTACTCATTGATAGGAAATTTTTAAAAAAAATAAAAAAACAGAGACAGTTTTGTGGGGGAAAATTGTTAAAAAAGAATAAAAAATAGGAAAAAAAGATTCGGCAAAGAGAGAGGAAGAAAAAGGAAAGAGAGAGGAAGGAGAGAGAACCCACCACCCTTTGGCCCTGGAGAGACCAAAGATGGTCGAAGAGAGAAAACTCTGAGATCATCATCATCATCATCATCACCATCACCATCATCTTCATCTTCCTGCAAATACAAGGTCAAGTTTGAAGAAGAAATCAGAAAATATAAATCCAATATTCGTTTTTAAACAAAAGTTCTGCCCATTTTTTAGTTTTCTTAAAATCATTTTCTATTTTCTGGGATTTTTTTTTTTTTAATTTTCATTTCTCAAACCCTACCCAATTCTTGGATAAGAAGTTTCTTCTTTAAGGTAATTGTTTGTTTTTGTATACGCTAATTTGCAATGTCCTTCATTTATGAGGGAAAATTATATTGATTATTTTTTGGGGGTGGGTTCCATGTTTTCTCCACATTGCTTCTTCAAGAGGGTTATTCTTATTCTTTGTTTTTTTTTTCTAAAATTATTGTTTTATATTTGTTGTTAAAGTTTTGATATTTGTTTGTTTGTTTCTTGTTGGCTTTTGTTTTTCCAGGATTAACGAGAAGAAGAGAATTAACGAGTTGTTGACTCTTAGGACATGAACATTTTTTAGGGTTTTGTGATTTTGCAAAGCTGGAGACAATGAGAGACCCTGATTGTTAAATCATCAACCTCGTCGTTCTTCTCTTACCGAGGATTCTGTAAAATTTGTATTTTTTTTTATTGGCTCATTTAGGAAAAAATCTGGCGATTTTGTATAGCATTGGTGTATACCTAAAATGGGTTGTCGATGGAATCCAATTGGGTTCCAATTCTCTTGCTTCATGTTCTTGATCATAACCCTTCAATCTCGTTCCTCGTTATCCCTCGAATCTGAAGGTTAACAACTTTTATTTCTCGATCATTATGTTCTTTTGGATCATTTTTAAAAGGGTTCTTGAGTTATGGTTGTTTGTGATCCAATGTAGGATTTGTATTGTTGAAATTCAGAGCAAGGGTTGATTCTGATCCTCATGGAACTCTTGCAAATTGGAATGTTTTTGATCATGATCATTTGTGTTCTTGGTTTGGTGTAACTTGTGTCGACAATAAAGTGCAGATGCTGTAAGTATAATGTCCTTTTGTGATTCTTGTATGCAAAATTTGTCTTATTTTCTGATGAATTTATTTGTTTTGTTTTGTAGGAATCTTAGTGGTTGTTCTTTGGGAGGAACTTTAGCTCCTGAGCTTAGTCAATTGAGTGAATTAAGATCTTTGTAAGGGTTTCTTACTAATCTCTGATCTTTTGCTATGCTTCTTGAAGATTAAGAACTTACTTTGTTTTGTAGAATACTATCCAAGAACAATCTCTCTGGTGATATTCCAACGGAATATGCGAATTTCGCAAAATTAGAGTTCTTGGATTTGCGAGATAATAAGTTAAGCGGAGTAGTTCCACCCGAGCTAAACAAAGTGTTGACACCAGAAAACTTGTGAGTTACAAGGCTTGTGATGCTTTTGATTTAAACCAAATCAATGTGTTGATAAACAAAATGTTCTGTTTCTTGGTGGGTTTAGATTGCTTTCTGGTAACAAATTTGCGGGTTTTATGACCATAAAGTTCCTGAGACTTCAATCGCTATATAAAGTCCAGTTGAACAAGAACCGAGAGTTGTCTTCGCTTTCCGCTGATCTCCTCGACTGTGTAAATAGAAAACTTGGATACTGGTAATCAAAATTTTAATCCTGTTCTTGTTTAGATGGAGAAATCTTTGTTTTGAACTGACTTGTGTTTTAATTTGAATTCATTTTGACAGTGTTTCAAGGAGAAGTTTAATAAGAACAAACAAGGCAAAGGCTTTCATATTACGGATTAAAGCAACTTCAAGACATTACATGTAAGCATTTCCTTTTGTATAAAGATTCTCTCAGTCCTTTTGGTTTGATAGGTATATTCCAATCCTCAGTGTTACTGATTTTTTATGTTTATGTCTCTTCAGGGTTAGAAGAGAATCTTACGGGAAGAATTATGTCGCGAATTATCACCCAAGTAAGGCTAAAAGATTACTGAAAGCTCTGCACTTGGAAACACACGGAAACTTATCAAAAGTTTCAATTTCTTTCTCATTTTTTGCAGGTTATTCAGAGAACGAAACTAGTATCTTCAAAAGGCGCGAGTTGCTCGAGGGAACAAGCAATTTAGCGGCTATGCCTGCACCTGATGCTCCTAGTTATTCTCCTGAGATTGTAACCAAATTGTTTCCTCGCAGCAGCGGGGCTTTTCCCGCATTAGCTAATGCAAAGAAGAGAATACCTCCGTTGATCCCTCCTTCTTCTTCTCCTTCTCCTACCAACAACACATACTCGACTGATCCACCGAGGAAGTTTGAAGAGAAATCGAAAGGATTTAAGGACGTTTGGTTGTACTTAGTTATTGGTGTTTCTGCTTTCGTAGCGATGCTGATAATAGTAGCGGTTATATTCTTCTGCCGGAAAAGAGCTGTGAAGAGTATAGGTCCATGGAAGACTGGTTTGAGTGGACAATTGCAGAAAGCTTTTGTTACCGGTAAAAAAATTGTTAAAAAAAACTCATATTTGCTCTGTTTTCGGTTTAACGTAATGTGAGAAATGTTTTCAGGTGTACCTAAGCTGAAACGGTCTGAACTAGAAACAGCTTGTGAAGATTTCAGTAATATCATTGAAGCATTTGATGGTTACACTGTCTATAAAGGAACTTTGTCAAGTGGTGTTGAGATTGCGGTTGCTTCAACCGCGATTTTGGAAACTAAAGAATGGACAAGAGCTATGGAAATGACTTACCGCAGAAGGGTGAATTATTTTTCTAACTTCTAAAACCGTTTCTTTTGCCTTTCTCGAGAATCTTGATTGATTTTTGGAGAGCTAAAATTTGCAGATTGATACAATGTCAAGAGTTAACCATAAGAACTTTGTGAATCTAATTGGATATTGCGAAGAAGATGAACCGTTTAATCGGATGATGGTTTTCGAATATGCTCCAAATGGAACTCTTTTCGAACATTTGCACGGTAATAAACATTTAAATACGTCCCCATATCAAGATCTAATTTGACTGATTATGATTATCACCAACCAATCTTTATCTTCTTGTTCAGATAAGGAAATGGAGCATCTTGATTGGGGCGCAAGGATGAGGATTATAATGGGAACTGCTTATTGTCTGCAATATATGCACGAGCTTAACCCGCCAATTGCACACACGAAACTTGTCTCATCAGCAATCTACTTAACCGATGATTACGCAGCCAAGGTTCTTGCTTTCTTGCTTAACAAGAAAACTGTTTCAGTGGTTCTTTCTTTCTTGCTTAACAAGAAAACTGTTTTAGTGGTGTTATTGAATCTTAATGAAACCCAGTGGTGAAATAATATTTCATTTTGCAGGTCGGACAGGTTCCTTTCAGTGGACAAACCGGGAATAAACCGAGAAAACCGATGAGTGGGGATTTAGACCAATCTTCATTGCCATTACCACCTGAACCAGAGACTAATGTCTATAGCTTTGGAGTATTAATGCTTGAGATTATCTCTGGAAAGCTCTCAGATTCAGATGAAGAAGGATCAATTCTAAAATGGGTAAAACTCAAAAACCAAAATCAAATCTCAATATTTCTTAAACTTACATTAGTAATGTAAAACAATTTTGTGTTCACAGGCATCAAAGTATCTGGAGAATGATAATTTGAGAGATATGATTGATCCTACGTTGACAACATTTAAAGAAGAAGAACTTGAAGCTATATGTGACGTGGCACGACATTGTCTGAAACTTGACGAAGGTCAAAGACCAAAAATGAAAGATGTGGTTGAACAATTGAAAGAAGTAATAAACATTTCTCAAGAACAAGCTACACCAAGACTCTCTCCTCTTTGGTGGGCAGAGCTTGAGATCTTATCCTCTGAAGCTACATAACCAGGCGAAGAACGATTCTCTCTCCTCCTCTCTCTTTCTCCTCGAGTCGTCACACGTATCAGAGGTTCACAAGCTCTTTCTCTCTCTGTTTACTGTAAAAGTCGTCGTTATTAAATGTTAAAAAAGTTGTTTTTTTTCTTAATTCTTTCTATTAAATTTGTTTTCTTGGTTGGTTTTGATAGTGTATTTGGAATCCAGATAAAATAACGATGTGTTTGTATAATTGTTGTATACTATCATACATATACCTATTACGTATATATTGTACGTATTTTGTGGTGAAAACTTGTTTGTTACTATTAACTTCGGCTTCTTTTCTAACATTATATCAAATTATAGATTGATAACATGTACTTCGCCGGGTGCAATATTTTTAAATTGTAATTTGTTATTGTATGAATTAATTAAACTATAATTATTTGTGGTGTCAGAGTATAATGCATGTGAATTGTTAGTAGAGTGATTGAGTTAACTAATGTATGTTAATTGATAACTCGTGTTGGCATTCGGAAGCAAAGTTTTAACATAATTTTTATTTGTTATTATATTGTAAATTTTTATTGGTGTTAGCATGTGTACATGCTAATCTTGTATAAAAATTATTTTAGTGTTATTTGTTATTATTATTCTCCTTCTCGTGTTAGGCACTGCGGATTAGAACTTTGACGGATTTGAACATTGATTTTAACATGCGGTGTTCACGATATAAATAATTATTTAACTTGTGCTAACATCTGGTGATTAAAAAACATATATGGAAAGAACTAACCTTAGTCGACTAATCTATAGATTCGTATGATTTTGATGGTTTATATATCTTTGAGTTTTAAAAAATTACGTTCGTGTCAACCTAGTCGGGTCGGATTAGAATTCGTGTGCTTCTTTATTCATCTAAATTTGCTTTTACTGATATAATACTCCTGATGAATATTTTTTTTTTTATTTTAATTGAATTTTTTTCAATGGCATTTATAATAATTTTTGCCATTGATTTCCGATAGTCAATCAATTATATGTGATATACATAAGATTAGAAAAATAAATTTGTATAAATGTTAAGTTTTTTGGTATTGATTTTATATAGCTTATAGTATTAAGGAAAAATGTTAATTTTCAAGTTACAATGGTCATCATCTTTTAAATATTAAAATAAGTGGAATGATCATTGTTTTTGAGTTCTAACAAATACAATTTCACATATGGTATTTGGTATAGGAAAATAAAATAAACAAAAGAGTAAAACAGAGAACATTACAATATGCCCAACAAAATAGGTTACAAAAATTGATTTGTACACAAAACATGAAACAAAAAGTAAAAAAGATAAAATTATAGAGCAGTCAGTCTCTGTTAAAGTTCTTTCATATAAGTTAGTAAATTCAATCTGTTTTTAACATCATAAACTAAGTTTTAAAACTTAAATAATATAATTAACCAACAAAAGCTTTTCAAACACAATGAAAGCAGGATGAATATCAAATGTGTGTTTTGTTATCATATGAATAACATTTCACATTTTCGTTTTGAAAATTGAATTAAATTAGTGGGATATATATTATTTATGTGTATTTTGATTTTCTAAAGATAGTATTTATATGTTATGTGATATATATATATATATATATAAGATTAGGAAAATAAATTTATGTAAGTGTTAACTTGTTATGTATCAATAGTATAGATAGTTTGCGAGTTAAAAATATTTGTAATGAATCAATTACAAAAAAAAACATTTTTTCGTAGGTCATTGTGAATACACTTTCGTCGGGTGTTTACGGGATTAGGCACTTTCATTATAGCAAAAGACAAATTTGCCTTCCCACAAAAGAAGGATCTCGATTCTCTCTTTCACAAAATCAAACAAAAGTTTGAGCTCCGCAGTTAATGCGAAAACAAGATTGTCACCATGAGCTCCGAATCTGCGCTTTCGATCCCGGAAAGAAGATCATCACTACTATAAAGATTCTTCATGTCCCATGGTCATTGAAAAAAGGTATTTCTCTTGCTTCACAAAGAAAAAAGGGTTTTGCTTTCATTATTTTGTGTGTTTTTGTTTGCTTTGATTTTCTTCTTTGTTATGGTCATTTGTGTCTTGTGAAAGTTCGTTGACAAATTCCTCTTTTATTGTTCTATTACATCTAGAACACAAAACCAAAACCCTAAGAAGAACCAAACATATCTTGGAGATTTGGTGAAAAGATCTTATAACTCTCCCAAATCCCTATGGCTCCCACACAAACCTTTAAGTTGTTCTTCTTCCCACTTTGTTTGATATAGGAATCTGATTTTCATGAGATAATTGATTGAATTATAGAATAAATTTTTGAGCAAAATTAGTTCTTCTGATTTACTGGATCTTCTTATTTGTTAGATTGTTATTGCTTATAATCTTTCTAAAGCTTTTGTCGTATGATTTTTTTGCAGAATTGCTTTCGAGAAGCCAGTTATTTCCTGAAAAGACGGTAAGAATCATGCCTTTATGGATACAATAAATTTAATGAATATATCATTAGGTGAAATTCAAAACTCATCCTTTTATCAGTACACTTTATTTGATAAGTGTAAAGTCTTCTAAATTCATAGACAATCAAAATAGAGAAGCTACACATATTACCATTAAAAAGCAAATATAGAAGAACTTCACTATTAGTATTCTCATCTTTAGTCTTCTCATAAGAGATTGATTTAGTGCATTGTTTCTTCGGTATAGATGGACAAATAACTTTCCAGGTTGCGTTGAGTTACAAATCTCTCAAAACGGTTGGCTTGTTCTTTTTTTTAACTGAAACAGAGATTTTTTTTCATCCTACAAACCAATCACACGAAAAAATATAATTAATTAGATTATATCATAAGTTTACAAATAGAATAAGAATTTTTCTAGCTATAAACTCGACTCATTATTGTTGGAAGCTAGGATCTGAGTATTTGTTTATAGGTTTGATGAAAAACTTATATATAGTTCATTTTCTCAAATCATTTGCAGTCTCTCCAGATTTTGAAGTATATGGCTTCTAGAATGTAGAATCTTGACGTCTTTAAGATAAGTGAAATCAAAATTTTCAGTAGTTATTTGGTCAATTACGATTTTGTTACAGTTTTTAAGGGTTGTTAAGGAATAATTTTAGAATATTTTGTAGGTTAATTTTGGACTAATTATGATTTTCTTAAAACTATGATCTCAATCTTTCCGATATCACAATTTTTTAAGGCAAAAATATTAGATTTTCCCGTTTTAAAATATTAAGCCCTTAAGGTTCATATATACGATTTAGGAACCGTGAGTTATTGATTCCTAAAATTTCTGAAACTGTAAATGCAGATTTTGTTATACGGTTTATGAATATTAATTTGACCCGAACATTTTCATTTCTGTAAGATCTGCGCGTTTATGAATGGGTCGGATACCGGGTCGGCTTATGCAACAATTTTTATTCTGATTTTGCCCTTAAGAATTTATTTTACATTTATTTCAACACATATAACAAATGGCATAAGTCCTAAATAAAATAATATGGTTTAAATGGCTTGGCCAAGATGTTGAAAATAGCTAAAATGTTTGCTCGATTAATAGTATCGATTTTCTTATTTATATTTTATTTTATTAAAAAAAAATTTCATCTCAAATTGATTAATACTTCCAAAATAAAATTACAAATTCCGATGGAAAACAAAGAATCTCCAAAAAGTTAAACCCACAAAAAGGAAAACACATACACTCAAAAGAGGGAAGCACAAGACCACAAAAGGAAATCCAAAAACTAAAGTTACTAAACCTAAGAATCGATGTACAAAAGGGCCCCAAGAGAAATAAGGTAAACAATATAAACTCAAACCAAAAAAAGGTGGTAGGTGGATAAAGGAGATAAAGGAACGAATTTGCCTTATGCGTCAAGTGAAGAGAAACCTGATTAATGCTGATTAAGTTGCTCCCATCACGAACTTTATCAAAACGGATAGACCACGAGCTAACTCAATCGATCCAAAAAACGCAAAAGCCGGTATGGACGAACTGGAATAAAATTGCTTTAGAAGGCAGAAGAACAGCGAACCGCAAATACCACATGCACCGACCATCGGCCAAGAGAACCGGCTAATTGGAATTAGAATTGCAAAATCGACAACAAAAACAACTGATCTTTTGACAGTTTGTATTTTTAATTGTCTTATACAGCAAATGAATTTTATTTGTTAGTAATAATGTAAGACTATAGTGGTGATCTACTAGTATTGTTTCTTCTCACCTAAAAGAGTGATAATAGCTACTTGTTTTGTGATAATAGCTATTAATAATTGTTGATCTAGTTACTTATATCCAATAACTAATCCCACTTATATCCAATAACTAGTTTAATAGTGGGAGATTGCTACACACATATAGTAGTCTAGAAATTTTTCAACTTCGGATATGGGGCAATTATAATTCTAGTAGTAGCTACCCAAGTCCTCACCGCAAGATTTTAAAACTCAGTGATGTTTATTTACTTTGTCAGTAACGTATATAATACAAATACCCAATAATGTTATAATAAAAGATATTGATCATATATATGTTCATGACCTGAACCTGTATATATGAGACGGCACAGTGTTTAGAAAAAAAACGACGACCGTGACGTACTTTTTTATTAAGAACGTTACACGACGAGACTCGCGTGCCATGTGTCAAACTATCCTCATACGTGTCTGATTCACTGCTATATATAGAGCCAATTAAATCGCAGGTAACGATATTAGTCTTTGGTATTTTTCATTTTTCTAGATAACCAAAATATTGTGGACCGCTTGAACAATAAATTCCTTAGGAACCAAAACAGGTAATTAATCTATTTTTTTCTTTTTATATCAAGACTCGATCTCGTGATTTTGAGGTGCATTTTTTCTTTATATATAGGTTTCCTAGTGCAGAAGTACACACTACACTGGATAAAACTTTTATTGTAGCTTTTGAACAAACTTTTTATATTTTATTTCGAAAATAAAATCCACCTTTCGAATATGTGTTTTTTCTCTGCCGCTTCCATTTGATGCATATGAATAAGTAATATCGAGTTTTCTTGTCATTTTCCCCGTAGTAAAAGACAAAGTAAATTAAAGAAGCTCGTTAACATCCATAAGTTGGAGAGGACTCGTTTCCAAGATATTCTACACCTCTTTTTAAGTCTCTAATCCCCATAGATATAATATATTTATACAAAAAAATAAAAATATCATACTTTAAACAGTCCGGTGTCTCAGGACATCCAAATTAGATATATAGTAATTAAATTTTTTTCCCTTTAGTAACATCGTGAACTTATATTGTTACAAAAAAAAATCACAAACAAGTGATACCAACGAATTAGTTGTTGACAGCTCTGATTTATAAGACTAATATTTTTATTGGTGAATATTAGGAATTAAAATTAAATAAGTATATGCTAAATCTCCAATTTCTTTCCTCTTTAAAGAGGTAAAGTTGCCACATGGAACATTTGACACCATTCTGAATTTCTGATTCAGGAACGTTGTATCATATCTGCCCGTGTAAGTCTTACATCGATTTAGAACTTAGAAGAAGTACGATACTTGTTGTTTTATCCTATTAATACTATATATATATATATATATATATATGTGTGTAAAATCTTGTTCTTTTCTATATCGGGTCAATGTGAATTGATATATCCTTTTTCTGAATGAGTGTGTCGGCTTCCGTTACTTAGAAGAAAGGGTTTTAACTTTTCTTTTTCCCGATAATAAAGAACATATACAACCAAATTTACACAAGATTAATGGTAAAATTACTATTTTTGGAACGACAAGTCGCACTCTCTATTAGTTTTCTTTTTAGTTAAAGACACTCTCTATTAGTCCTCCACGTAACACATGCATGCGTTATTTCTTCTCGATTCCTCGCAAAGCACGTATAATCTTCCAACTTTCAATACTAATACTCGTTTTAAAATGTGTCCAATTAAACTTTTTCTGTCCAAGTTCACTTTCAACTTTTGAGTTGTCAATGCTTCTATTTTTCTTAATTTTTTTGACATTTGTCAATGTTTCCATATATAAAATATTAAACGATAATAACTTGGTTCGGTTTAATATAACGAATTTTGTTTCGTTCAATTATGAAACCTTTGTAAAAAGAGGATGAATCGAAACAATATAACTTCTATGTCAGTCTGAATTGAGCTTTTAGCTAAATATATCAATAACTAGAAGAAAATTTAATTGTTTCTTCATTAATTCAGTTTATTCGACATGTTATCCATTAGTATTATATATAGTGTATAGCATTATTTTTAGAGATAATCAATAATCAAAGAATAAATTATGGTTGTTTGATAAATAAATTAAAAAAGAAGAAAATATGGTTCTGTCCATTTAACTTTGAACCTATATATAAACCCGACGAAATGGAACCAAACACACACAACCCAAACACACCAAAAGAAATAAAACCTATTGATAACCAACATATCATCATTATATACCCAAAAAAAAAAAAATGGGATCTTCATCGAAGAACATCCAACAAGCTCAAGAAAGTTGTTATCTCGAGTGGATGAGTTTGCAATCTCAACGCATCCCTGAAATCAAACAACTCTTAGCTCAACGACAATCTCACGGCGATGAAGATAGTGATAAAAAGCTCCGTGACTTAACGGGAAAGATCATTGGAGATTTCAAAAATTACGCCGGAAAAAGAGCTGATCTTGCTCGCCGATGTAGCTCAAACTATTATGCGCCGTCGTGGAACACTTTTATAGAGAACGCTCTTATTTGGATGGGGGGTTGCCGACCATCTTCTTTCTTTAGGCTCGTTTATGCTTTGTGTGGGTCACAAACTGAGATCCGTGTGACTGAGTTTCTCCGCAACATCGACGGCTACGATTCTTCAGGTTAGGGATTTGGACGTTTTCGGTTACTTCGGTTTCGAGGAATATAATAAAAATATATATATATATATATATTTTTTTTATTTTATTTTTTGGTTCGGTTCAGCAAAATTTTGGATTGGTTTGATTTAGATCCGATTTCTCATATTTTTCAACAAAGAGTTTTGAGAATTTTGAGAATGAAATTAACAATTTTTTTGGCTCGGTTTAGATTGGTTTGGCTTTAATCGGATTTATTATCATTCCGATTGTTTGTTATCAAGAATTCTTGACCGAGTTGAAGTATTTTAGTATTCGGTTCATTTTGTTTGAGACAAACATATTAGATCCCAAGGATTTAAGAATTTGGTCCGGGTCTATGTTATACAAAAATATTCCGTTTTGTTTTCTTTTGGTTTTTAACGTAAAAATGATGAAACCATAGATTTTATACCAAAATTCGTTTGGTTTCGTTCGAGTTTGGTTCAATTTGATTTGGTTTGACAGGTGGCGGCGGCGGCGCATCACTTAGCGATCTAAGTGCGGAACAGCTAGCGAAAATCAATGTGTTGCATGTAAAAATTATAGACGAAGAAGAGAAGATCACCAAGAAAGTCTCAAGCCTACAAGAAGACGCGGCGGATATTCCCATCGCCACTGTGGCTTACGAGATGGAGCACGTCGGAGAGCCTAACGTGGTGGTGGATCAAGCTCTCGACAAGCAAGAAGAAGCTATGGCCGGTTTATTGGCCGAGGCCGATAATCTAAGGGTAGATACTTTAGCAAAGATCGTCGAGATTCTATTCCCCGTACAAGCAGTGGATTTCTTGCTCGCCGGGAAAAAACTACATCTTTCGATGCATGAGTGGGGAACTATGAGAGATTGTCGCCGTCGTGAATGTATGGTTGACGCCGAAGGTGATTCCGGAGGAGAGGAAGAGAAGTAGTCGTTATTATATTAGAGATGATATTATAGGTACGTTCGTGTCAAATATAAAATTGCATAATAATAACAAGATTTATAATCTTGATATAGTAAAGTTATATATATGACATATATTTTAGGGATATAACCCTTATATATGTTAATTTTATTTTCTGAAGTTTTATCGTAGCAGGGTGCAATGCGTTACGTTGGTTTATATAAGTACTTAAATTTTGTTTTGTATAAGATATAGATAGATGTTTTGTTTTTTTAATGCAGAAAGGTATTTTTAAATATAGTCATATCTAATAATTACTGTTTCGTTATAAGATTGTAGCTTTTAATAATAATAAATTAATTTATAAGAAATACATTTTGATGTTTTAAATATTTTATTAATTGAAAGATATATTCGAGTATTTTCTTTTTAGAGTTTATCCACGTGGCATTTTACTCATCAGAGATACAGTAAGAAGCAAACATGTTCTCGTCTCGACAAGTCAGCTAGGAGATTTTTATCCAAGATTGCATTGGATTTTATATTCTAAAATCTAAATAGATCTCTTCTTCAATTTTATTTTGTGTTTGGGAATATTCGAAAAAAAAATTGTTGGAGAATCTAATGTGATATAAATAGATGATTAGTAAAGACCTTTGCCTCACCATGAACCTTCATTTTCATGTCAGTTTAACACTTGATTTAGTGAAATACCTTCCATGTATTTCGTCGTAAATCTTGAAAACAGTAGGATTTTAATTGAAATATAGCCTTCCATTATGATAAATTGATTTTTTTCATTGAATGCATCCTCTTTTTAGCAACACCAAAACTTACATGCATGACGGTTATAGACTACTTTGTAGATTTGGTAAAAATAAGAGTTCTAGTTCTTTAACAAGAAAAAATAAGAGTTCAAGTTTTGAAAATTCAACTGTATAACTTAATATCAAAAACTGTTGACCAAAAAAAAAAAAAACTTTTCTCAAAAACTCTAAACCTTAAATTAGCCATGGCACTCGATTTTCTCGATAAACTATTTAGTTTATTCGGTTATTTAAAAATTTTGACGATTTTAACTGAATAAAAATTCGGTTCGTTTCGATTCGGAAATCTGTTTTTTTGAATCGGTTATAGACTAAAAATTCAATTTTGAATTAAACGATTTATTTTTTTCTCGGTTAAATCGGTTTAAATGAGTTCAAAACCAAAAAATTTATATGGCAACAAATTACAAATATAAGATACTGAATCGTATGTATATTATTGAGAGATGGAGACGTACATATATACTGAAGAGAAGAAGGATCTAGATTACATAATTACAGAAAGAGAATATTGAGTAATTACTGTCTTGATTCAGTCATATCTTTAACATGCCCCCTCAAGATGGAGGAGGATTAGCGACTCCAATCTTGTTACGAAGCTGTAGAAACCGAGATCGTGGAAGAGGTTTGGTGAGAGCGTCAGCGAGTTGATCGTTTGTGTGAACATGATTGACGCGAAGAATGTCGCCTTGTATTTGACCGCGGATAAAGTGATAGTCTAGGGCGACATGTTTCATACGAGAGTGAAAGACAGGATTGGCGCAAAGGAAAGTGGCCCCTAAGTTGTCACTATACACTACTGGTGGAGCTGGGAGTGGGATACCAAGTTCTGTAAGAATGTTGCATATCCATCGCAGTTCAGATGAAGCATTGGCCACAGAGCGATACTCAGCCTCTGTGGATGAACGTGCGATGCTGGATTGCTTTTTAGAGGACCAAGAGACTGGAGTGTGGCCAAGGTATACAACATAGGCATTCGTGGATAGGTAATCTTCTGTATCTCCAGCCCAGTCGGTGTCGGAAAAGGCATGGAGCTAGAGCGTGTTATGAGCGGGGAAGAAAATACCGTGTCCAGGAGTGCCGGCTAAGTATCTTAAGACCCGTTTTGCAGCCTGCCAATGTGATTCAGTCGGCCTGTGCATGAACTGAGAAAGACGGTTGAATTAAAGCCATCAATTGAGATTACTGGTCAGGTCCAAACATCTGTAAAAACATATTCTAAAGGGCGAGTATATGTAATAGAAGTAGTAGCAAAAGGCAACTTATGACTTTTATTAATAGAGCAATCAGTGCATAAAGAGTTTGTAGATAAAGATTTTGATGTGGGAAGAGAGAAACGAAAGATAATGGTTTTAATAATAGAGCTAGAGGGGTGTCCTAAACGATAGTGCCAATCATCAAAAGATGTTTTTGGTGTGGAGGAAGCAAAAAACGAATTTAGTGTTGTAGGAGAAACAGGCCATTCATATAAGTCTCCCTTAGTTTGTCCTTGGAGCAATAGGATTCCCGAGGTCAGATTCTTCACCTGGAAGTGTGCCGGGAAAAATTCAACAGAAACTATGTTAGTATAGCATAAGCGATAAACTGAAATAAGGTTTTTATGTATGTGAGGGACACAGAGAACATTATTGAGAGTGAGATTGCGAGAAGGAGAGGGAAGGGAGAGGGAACCAGTGTTTGTTATATTGAGACCGGATCCATCCCCAATGAGAACCGCATCGTTGCCTTGGTACGGCTGATGCATTGCCAGATTCGCGAGATCACTGGTCATGTGGTGTGTTGCACCACTATCCATGAGCCACGCAGCATTCGGATGAGGAGCCCCTAAGGCAAGGTTTGCACGCGGCTGCCAAAGAGGAAACGTGGGGTTACGAGAACTGTAGCCAGGGTTGTTGTTGTTTGACAGTTGAGAGCATCGCCTGGCACTGTGCCCATAGACACCACACAATTGGCATTTGCGTTGATAGCCGCCTTTGTAGCCATTTTGATAGCCACGAGAGTCTTTTGAGAAGGTGGGCTGGTTACGGTTCCAGGGCTGGGAAGACCGATACTGTGGAGAGGAGTGAGGTTTGCCCTGTGATCGTGTTGCAGCAGTGTTTGCAGTGACCGGAAAAGGAGATGGGGATGGCGTGATTGCTAGAAGTTTGGCCTCTCTGTTCAGAAGTTTTTCATGAACTTCAGTCACTGAGGGAATGATGTCTCGACCTTCAAGCTGATCAGAGACTGCCTTGTAATCATCCGGTAACCCGCCGAGGAGGGATTCAAGCTGATCTTCAGAGTCAACTGGTTTGCCTAGAAGAGCGAGCTGATCAAACCGGGTGATGAGGCCTTGAACATATTCATCAATGGTCTTGGTGCCTTTAGACCAATGTTTGATTTGGAGTTTGAGTTGCTGAATGTGCCCGCGACTTGGTTTTGCGTAAGTGGCAGCAAGTGTAGCCCAGATCTCAGCAGAGGTTGTGGAGGTGGACACTAAAGGTTGAACAGAAATGGAGAGAGCGCCAATGAGACTGCTGTATATAAGTTTGTCCTGGCGCTTCTACAGAGTAAATGCAGGATTTGTCGTTGTTGTGGTGTTGGAAGTGACTGTGGCGGACGGAGGAGGAGTTGATCCGTCGAGATAGCCGGCCAGATTGTAACCATCGAGAAGAGCGTGAACTTGGAGTTTCCACATCATATAGTTGTTTGCAGAGAGTTTTGTCACGTTGGACATATTGACATTGAGAAGGATTTGAGAGTTTGTATCAATGGTTTCTGCTGAGGAAGTGGACATCGTGTGGGATAAGAGAGAGAGAATTGGGATGAAGACGAAAGAAGAGAAGAGAGGAAGAGAGTACGGCAGTGGAAAAAAAAAAAACTAGGGTATCGTACCCTGCTCTGATACCATATAAGATACTGAATCGTATGTATATTATTGAGAGATGGAGACGTTCATATATACTGAAGAGAAGAAGGATCTAGATTACATAATTACAGAAAGAGAATATTGAGTAATTACTGTCTTCAGTCATATCTTTAACAACAAACCCATTTTATTTACAAATTCATAAATTTTAAGTAAAAAAAGCTCAATATTATGAGAAATGAGAAATCTAGGGTTTTCGGAGTGTGGGGCTCGATCCGCCGTCGACAAAATCATCACCCACCAGATTCTCATCAAGGTCAGAACGCTCAGCCAGATTCTCCAACTTGCTCTATGAATTAATATATAAAACAACTCAAAAACAAATCTCCAAAGAACCCATAAACTATGATTATACTCAAAGAAACAAGGAACAATATGAAATCTAAACACAAACACACAAGGGCACGCCTTATTATAGAGTCTAAACAACAAGACATAGACTAATCGAAACTCTTAGAGTAAAGTAACTCAAATAAAATAAAGAAAATAAACCTTAAAGGCGTTGATAATATATTTGAAAAGTTGCTGATCGGTTCGTAGCTCAAAACCGAATCGAAATCGATAACTCTAGGTTCTTTCGGTTCGATTCTTATGGTTATCACCGAAAGTCCAGGACTATCTAAATCATTAAACCTAACCAAAATCTAAACCTTAAAATAAGATTCAACAAAAAAAAAGAAAAGATTTCAAGTATTCTTAGAGGTCTAATATAGGGTTAATGCTAGGATTACGATAAATCAAACTCTTAAAATTAAATCATTAAACATAACCATAAATCCCCAACCACATGGTGGTATACTGGTTACATGATTCATGTCGGTGCCCTCATGAACATGATCAACCTTTCTATATGCTTCATATTTACTTATTTTTCAGTGATCGCCTCCCAATGGAGCAGACTAAATTTGGCAGGTCTGTCCACAGATTTAACATCATGCAGTAAGTATGGGGTATATGGGTTCGTGGCAGGCCGGGCCGAGTAAATTGGCCGGTGTTAACTGTTAACAACCTTATTCGTGAAAAATGGAGGGCCCTATCTGTATTACGACTCCAAGATTTCTCCGCCACTTATTTTCAAATCATGACATTTTATGCGTTAATTTAAATCATCTTAAGATTTATGGACAGGACCGCCATTGCCATTGAAGTCCATATATATTTGTGATAACAAAATCTATTTCATACACACACAAAAAAATCTGAGATATTCAATATTAACAACAACTAGCCTCCACTATATTTAGGAGGCCCACTCGAAGCATCACCGCGACCACAGAAATCTGAGATTATTTCGTCTTGTATTTTTTTAGCATTACTATTTTAATATACGCAAGATTTAGACCCAAGAAAAAGGGAAAAAAAAACCAATTGAAATTTAGTCCATTTTCTCCTTTCATGAACATTTCCAGAATTTGAGCTCAATCTCTTCTAAGCCATGGAAGAAACATTCCAAGACGAAGTTAGTCAATAGCTCATCCTCTGTTTTTTCACAAGTTCATTGTTCCCAAAAGAAGTGTCAAACAAATGGATAAAAACGGCATCGTTTTGATGCGAAAATACGAATTAGGCCGTCTTCTAGGTCAAGGCACATTCGCAAAAGTGTACCACGCACGTAACATAAAAACAGGAGAAAGCGTAGCGATCAAGGTGATCGACAAACAGAAAGTCGCGAAAGTCGGATTAATCGATCAAATCAAACGAGAAATCTCAGTGATGCGTCTCGTTCGTCACCCAAACGTCGTCTTCCTCCACGAAGTCATGGCGAGCAAAACGAAGATCTATTTCGCTATGAAATACGTTAAAGGCGGTGAGCTTTTCGATAAAGTCTCTAAAGGAAAGCTTAAAGAAGACATTGCTCGAAAATATTTCCAGCAATTGATCGGAGCAATCGATTATTGCCATAGCCGTGGAGTTTACCACCGCGATCTCAAACCGGAGAATCTTCTTCTAGACGAAAACGGCGATTTGAAAATATCCGATTTCGGGCTTAGCGCGTTGAGAGAGTCCAAGCAACAAGATGGCTTGCTTCACACGACATGTGGAACACCTGCTTACGTGGCACCTGAAGTGATCGGCAAGAAAGGTTATGATGGAGCTAAAGCCGATGTTTGGTCTTGTGGGGTTGTGTTGTATGTGTTATTGGCTGGATTTCTTCCGTTTCACGAGCCAAATCTTGTGGAAATGTACCGGAAAATCACAAAAGGCGAATTCAAATGTCCAAATTGGTTTCCTCCAGAGGTCAAGAAGTTGTTGTCTCGGATTCTTGATCCTAACCCTAATTCAAGAATCAAGATCGACAAAATCATGGAGAATTCTTGGTTTCAAAAGGGTTTCAAAAAGATCGAGACGCCAAATTTACCCGATAGTCATCAGATCGACTCGCTGATCAGCGATGTCCACGCAGCGTTCTCGGTACAACCGATGTGTTACAACGCGTTTGACCTAATCTCGTCGCTGTCTCAAGGATTCGATCTCTCGGGTTTGTTTGAGAAAGAAGAAAGATCAGAATCAAAGTTTACAACGAAGAAAGAAGCAAAAGAGATAGTGTCGAAATTCGAGGAGATAGCAACGAGTAGCGAGAGATTCAATTTGACGAAGAGCAATGTAGGAGTGAAGATGGAAGATAAAAGAGAAGGAAGAAAAGGACAGCTTGCGATTGACGTTGAGATATTTGAAGTGACAAAGAGTTTTCATATGGTTGAGTTTAAGAAAAGTGGAGGTGATACAATGGAGTATAAGCGATTTTGTGATCGTGAGCTTAAGCCTTCTTTGAAAGATATTGTTTGGAAATGGCAAGGAAACAACAACAATAGCAACAATGAGAAAATTGTTTGAAGTGATTAATTAAATGTTTTTTTCATCTTAAGATTTTCTTGATTTGGTTGTTTTTCTTTTAATCTCTGTGTAAAATGTGAGATTTATGATAATGGCTGCAATCATCATCACATATCTTATATTGTTATCTTTTATTGGGTCAATAGTTACACAAATATTTAAAGTAAAGGAAAGTGACAGAAAAAAAAATGGATTAACAAATTGTGTATGGTTAAAGGTGCTCCACTAGAATTTAACATATTTAAAAGAACAACACAAATATGAATCAGCTAATGGTGTGGCACCTCTCTTAGGAGCCATATAACAGCGACCAACTTTTCACACCTTTGGCTTGCAATGCTAATACTTTTTTCTCATGATTTTGTTTTAGTAAACTCTACATGTTCAATCTGAGCTCCTAAACCGTCAGGTTAATATATAATTGAAGTTATTCAGTAGACAAAAAATATAACTTAAAACTTTGTTATAAATTTATTTTTCCTTTCCAACAAAATCACACAATGCTTTTCAAAGTAAATTTCTGTCATTTTTCGAATTTTACATCGAAATATAGCAAAGACTAGGATCAAACTTCTCCGGAAACAGTTAAAAAAAAAATGCAAAATCGTAAAAGATCAGACGTGAATAACAAAACTTGTTTATTCAATCTGTGTTTTCTCTTTCTAGACATCAATGATTCATAATCTCACCACTCTTTAGGTCTAAATTCTAATGTCTCTCACACACCATTCAAAGAACAAAAACATTACAGTTCGTCAAACTCACATATGATTCAAAAATCTAAAGCAAAAAAAAAATTTCATTTTTCATCTTCCTAATCAGTATCAGAAAGTAAATAAGCTGGCAAAGAACGCGAACTAGAAACCGGTTCGCCATTTTCCGAAGACAAATTTTGCAACTTCGGTTTCAATTCCTTATTACAAAACTCATCATACTCCATTTTATCACCTCCTTTCTTCTTGACTTCAACAACAACCAAAGCTGGAGTCAGTTCAAATATCTCTGCAGCAATTGACAATGGACCTTTCTTACTTCCTTCTCTTGAACCTTCAAGACTCACTTTACAATCCTTCTTCCGCACCGTGAAGCTCACGATCTTCCCGATTTCCTCCAATTTCGATATGATCTTAGCAACAGGAGCTCCAGATATAAACCTAGAGCCTTCACCATCATCTTCAAACAAACCCGAAAGATCAAAACCGGGGGAAAACGAAATGATATCAAAAGCATTCAAACTAGCGGGTCTAGGCATTGAAACCCCCCTTCTCCTCCCATCAAAAGACTCTAAGTCCTCCGGTTCAGAAACCGTAGAAGACCTCCCCGAAACCGATTCAACCGACTCAATCTCATCATCATCAACAACATTACAAAGCTTATGATCATCTTCAACATAAAACTTAATATGCTTAAACCCTTTCTTGAACCAACTAGTATCCATGATCTCCGGCATTGTAAACCGTCTCTCCGGTTTAGTCTCCAACATTCGAATCAATAACCGGTTAATCTCAACCGGAAACCATCTCGGACACCTAAAATCTCCTCTGTAAATCTTCTTATACATAGCCATAACATTCCGATCATGAAAAGGAAGAAACCCCGCCATTAACACAAACAAGATCACTCCACAAGACCAAATATCAACTTTAGCTCCGTCGTAACCTTTCCGGGCAAGAACCTCCGGTGCCACGTAAGCAGGGGTCCCACAAAAAGTATGAAAAAGCCCGTCTTGTCGAATCTGATCAGAAACAGCACTTAGACCAAAGTCAGAGACTTTTAGGTTTCCGTTTTCGTCCAAAAGAAGATTCTCTGGTTTCAAATCTCGATGATAAACACCACGAAAGTGACAAAACGATACGGCTGAGATCAATTGTTGGAAATATTTACGTGCGATCTCTTCTTTTAACCTTCCTTTAGCTACCTTGTTGAACAATTCACCTCCTTTAACGTATTCCATTACGAAATAGATCTTCGATTTCGTAGCCATGACTTCGAATAGCTGAACGATGTTTGGATGACGAACACGACGCAAGATTGAGATCTCGCGTTTGATGTGTGCGATTAAACCGCTTTTGAGAACTTTCTCTTTGTCAATTACCTTGATCGCTACGCTTTCTCCAGATTGAGCGTTTCTTGCGAGATATACTTTAGCGAAGGTTCCATGGCCAAGAAGCCTACCCATTTCGTATTTGCCAAGGATTAGAGCTTGTTGATTGCTCTGTTCCTGCTTCTTCTTCATCGATTTCACTTTTCTCAGCAAATCCGCCATTGAAAGCGAGAGATCCTCGTGAAATGGTGAAGAAATTTTCGTATTTTGAGCTCACAATCGTCTTGATTTGAGATCGAAGTAATTTGTCACCCTTTTTTGGTTTTTCTTATGATGTTGTAGAAGAAGACGATCTCTCTCTCTCTCTCTCTCTTCTCTTCTTCCTCGCTTTGTATCTGTTCTGTTTTTAGGGTTTTTTCCTGAAATAGGATTTTTCTTTTGTGTATATTTGGAATTTGTTTCAGAATTGGTAATACAAAAACAAAATTTGATCAAAGAATTGGTATACAAAATAAATCTCACTTTTGGTATGTACACCGACACATATATATAGCCTATTGGTCAAATTGATTTAGTCTTTTTTGCATTTAATTCTTTAATTGCTAACACCATTTTAGAAAAATCACTGGGACCGATGATTTGGATAGAAGAATAAAAGGCTTATTTATCATATTTTGGATTTAGACTTCCGTAAATATACAGGGAATTATAACTTAGTCGTTTGTTTTAACATCATCGTGGTGGACTGGTGTCATCATAAATATAACTCACTGTAATTTGTGAATTAGTAAGATTTTATAAAGTTTTTTTTTACGTTGAATTATTCTATTGTTTACTTATATAGATTATAAAATCCAAAAAATGATTTATGATATAATTAGTTAATACATCATTATTGTTGAGTCTTTTTTATACAAAAAAAAAAATCTGCTTACACTAAATATAAATTGTTAGATGTTGAAGAGTTTTTTTTTTTTTGGGTCAAAAAGTTAGATGTATCTTTAGTTTTAATGTATAATTATTAATTTATTTTTATTTTGATCCTATTGCAAATAATATTTTTGCCTGCGAAAATTCAAAACATTAAATAATTTGAAATAGGAGTAAACTATATTTAAATAGAAAAGTAACAATGAAAAATTTTAAAATATATATAGAATCCATCGACATGGAATATTAATAAACAAAAAAAATGTTTAACCAAGAGGTTTTGAGTCTTCGACTCGTAACTGTAATCATCTCGGAAAGAGGAACAGAGCATTTCCAAGCATCAAGACTCGAATCTAAGACCTAGAAACGCAGTTTCTTTGAAAGGTCCCTAAAACACCTAGATGCATTGCAACTGCTACTGACCATTTCCCAAAAGAATTTTATAAAAGAGTAAAAAACGAAAATGATCACATCTTGGCATTATAGAATATTCAATTACAGATCGTAGATGTCATTATCATTTTAATGGTTTCTCGTGTTTAATTTCTACCTTCTACGTGTGTTTGCCTACTCATTTTCTCAAAACGAATCAACAACAGCTGTGAATAAATGTAACCATTAGATGTCTTATAATGTACGGTGTAGATCCGTCGAAAATATTCTATTAAGAAATTATAAAGCTTTAAAAAATTACACCACAAATAAAGAAGTGGCTAATTATGTTGGCAATTAGTAGACAGGTACTTAATTCTAACACATGACTATTTCCAAAATTGAAGTATCACCTACTTAAAAAAAAAAAGGTCAGTTAGAAAGCTCAACATTGATAATAGATGGTATGTGGAGTATGTTTTTGAAATATAATTCCACTGGTTACATACCATTCACAATATGTTTTGCACAGGATGAAATTTTTTGAAAAATAACAAATAATTTTACTAGTCAGCTCAATTTACAAGTTATATCAATTGTTTATAAGAAAACCAAAATGTAAGTCAAAGGTATGAGATTATCAAGGGAAGTCGGTGGGGCCGTAAGTCAACATAACATAATGGTCGGTCAAGATTTAAATATAAGCAAAGTGACAAAATGGAGAGTTTACACTTGTCGTGAAATTGAACTAATTGCTGGATTTGATAGATTACCCAACCCATCTAACAAAATCTTTTTCATATTATTAAGAGTGCTATAAAGATTTAAATCATAGGTTTTTTGGACCGTACATTTTGATAATAACGTGCACGTATCAGGCCACACTTGTAGTTGGTGAATAAACCTTTTTCGACAGGGGTGATTCTTGAGAGTTAGAGGCTTAGAGAAATTAATCAATTCTTTCTTTTTTTGACAAATTTCTATGTTTAGTTGTCTCTAAATTTTTTTGTAATTAGTGTTATCGGCTTCTGTCTCCTAAAATTTCATATTAAGTTAGTCAGAAGTATGTCTACAGAGTTTTCAGTGTATGTAATGCGGATTCGATATCATTTTCAATATATTTTTCCGATGAATATAAAAAAAACTTTTCTCTATGGAGAATTTTTAAATTTGTCAAAAAAAAAAAAAAAAAAAGGTCATGTAAACTTTTCTCTTCTGATATTTGGGCTTGCACAACTAAAAAGAGAGAGATTTAGGTTAATGCACAATCATGGACCAGTCAATCGGCCTGGATTTTATTTTCTTTATTATGGGCCTCTAAGTCCAAAATAAATGAATTCGGCCTAAAATTTCTCTGTCTAAAACAATTTATCTATGACAAAATTGTGATTTTATTCTTATCGGAGAAATTTTTAATAAAATACTTCTATACCTTTAATCAGGTAACTTCAGATTTCAAAACCCGAGCGAAGATTAAAAGCCGATACAGCTTATCAAATCATATAGTTGGGCATTGTAAAATAAAAAAACTTATCAACAGTCCGACCGGTTCGGTCTAATGGTTTAGTTATAAAAAGTATTATTTTGTAAGCCAAAACCAAACAAGGTAAACTAATGAAAATCTATTTTGCTCTTAAAAATGTCTTAATAGTTTTATATAAAAAGAATTTGCAATTACGTCATTGTTTATGTTGAGAGATGATAATCAAGCTAGGTAGTAAGGAAATTATATAAATTTCAATTGGATTATTTTGAAAGTTATCTACAGTTCAAGTACATTTACGATTCATTTTAATTTAGATTATCACACAGAGGCAACGCTGATACAAATTATCAGATCATAAACTCCAGTCAAAGCTCCAGTCAGTAACATAAGAATAACCAATTACATTAAAATAGAACAAAGATCGCACACACATAAAAAGCACATGGACCAACCATGTTGGGGTGAGTGGTTAAAATGATAAAATAAAGAATGTGGATTAACTTTTAGGTTGGGTTGCTCAAGGAGAATGTGAATGTGTTAGATACGTTGTGGAATATTAGTTGGCATTCTATGGATCTTTTTGTCTTGGGATTTAGTGGATTTGTTTGGAATTTTCCAATGTCATTCTTTATTCATTTATTTGATTAGTTGTGTTATTCCAAGGTTATATTTAATATTAATCATACGCAGCACGTTACTTAATAATTTTCACAATAATTACATGTTCTTAGACGTAACTATATACACCGTGATGCTCTAGTTGTGAAGAAGAGGAGACTCCGACAAAAAGTTTTTCTGGAAGTTCAAATTTTACTAATCGAAAACTAAATCGGATGGATCTGAAATAAAACCGTTTATATATAAGTGAATTGAATTTTGGAAAAAAAAATTAATCCTACCATCATGACACGAAAAAATGGCCAAGTACGTACATCAATCATTTGCGTATTCAAAACATTTTGTTGCAATATGTAAAAGAGGAGCAAATGACTTGCTCTTATTTTGTTGGTTGAGTCAATATTGTTTAGTCATCATGAAATTTTATGTGATTAGTACATAAATGTCTTGAGGTAATCTAGACTTTTGTTTTAGGAGATCTAATACCAAAAGATCATTTTTTTGTCAACACCAAAGTCATAACGCAATGAAATAAATTAAACAGGAATTATGGAGGTTAGTAACTTAGTATATGTATTTCTTAGACAGCTACAAGCACAATCAACCGCATGCATTTATATATATAGTTTGACAAAACTCTTAATTTAAAAGTTTTAAGTAATTTTACTAAAGAATTATGTAATTGCGGATTTTGAGTGGTGAAGAATTTTTCCGGTGGTCCAATCTACAAACTTTATTTTATTATTAGTTTTTTTTTTTTTTTTGGTAATTGTAAACGATTTTTTAAAAAGTTGAAAAGCTTTAACATTTTTTTAAACCCTTTTTTGCATTTGGATATAAGATTAAGTTTAAACTTCTAGGTTATATATTAAAAACAATAAACAATGTCTTGATGATAATATGCTTCCACATAATCCGATCCAACCGATCTCCTTGGTGCATGTACGTATAATTTATACACTAACTTATGTCCATTAAAACATTAAACTATAGTCTTTTCTCCGGCGGAAATTTCTTTTTTAAGTCATAAAACTTGCAAATGTTTGAAATTTTGAAAAGAGTAACAACACTAATATTATATTCATATAATTCAACGCAACTTTGATTTGTTGGGATTTCTCATGGGAATGTTCTGGACAGCGATATCAATATAATCAAACTTAACGTAGTTGATTTTTTTAATAAAAAAAACAGTTAGTCCCCTCAAAATAAGTTAAATGTAAATTTTGATGATTTACTAACCGAAATATTAGATCAAACAGTAGAGTTATTCAAAAGTACACAGTTGTTTTATTTTATTTCTGATGTCAACTACACCATTATTTACTTTCAACCAAACCCATCAACAAATAACCGATAGTAATAAATAGAAGTATTTATTACAAGGCATGGGTAAATTCTTAAACACGTTTTTATGGAGTAGTATTTTAAAGATTTATTGGATATACAAAATTACACCTAGGATACAACATGGAATGAAATTAGATAATTTAATGAATTTTGTTAAAAGATAGGGTCCACGTTTCTATTTCTCATCATCTGCATCAAACTGCCACACAAAGTCATCGCACCAACCATACCCCTTTGCTTACTTCACTTGTGTTTCAAACCCATAAACAACAACAACAGACTATACATAGTGCAAATTAAAATAGAATTTTGATTTTTATTGTAATATACTAATATTACTAATACGCAAATTGTTGCATATATATTAAAACGTTGATTATATTGCACTTCAATATCACATGCAATCTAATAAAAGACTCATACTAAGGATTTAGTTGCTTCAACATAAGTATCATTTTGTTGATATAATTTTTTTTTTTTTGGTGGTAAACTATATGCTGTAATTTTGTGAATAATTGTTTTTATCACAAAATACTTGACAATAATTAGAATAGCAAATATATTATTTTCTTGTTTTTATGGTTGACGTGACTACAGTATTAAACACGTTTCTTGTATATAAATGACAAATTACTAGTCTATCTCAAATTAAATTGCACTGTAAAATCAACGAAAATATCCAACTAAACACATTTACAAGGTCAGTGTGCACCGAATTTAATTTTCAAATTAATGGTCAATTACACAGTAGCGTAATTACTGCACGTCCTTTGTATAACTACACTACACTAAATCCAATATATTGCCTATCCTTTTTTTGAAGTATATACATATTTGTCCATGATTGGAAAAAAAATGAACTCCATGATTTCTCTTAAGATTTATAGGATACCAATCATGTACTTATCATCATTATCATGTACTTATCATCATTATCTTTACGAGGTACTTTTTTCTTTGCCCCTCTTTTCTTTTGAAAAAAGTGAAAGGTCAATAAATGTTTCTAAAGACAAATATCAATTGTCCGAATCACAAAAATTAGTCGATGCAAATATTTTCAATTTACCACAAAGTAAACTCAATGATTCAAATAATAAAAATTGTTTATTTCCTATATAAACTTTAGTTTAACTTTCGCTTTTTACAAAAGAAAAAGAATAAAGTACCTTGTAAAGATAATGATGATAATAAACACATGATTACAAAATCCAGTAATCCAAAAGATAAATGATACAATTCATTTTTTGGTATATAAATAGATAATATGCTCATGCATGATTACGAGATAATTATTTTACCGTAAACTTTTAGAATTGTAAAACTCGACTGTTGTAGATTAGATAGATATCCGTCAAAATTCCAAAATAAATTTTAGTGTCGATGCAAATAATTTTGACTGTTATTTTGAGTATATGTGATAGACCGATTTCAAATAGCCGAAATTTTATCTTTAATGCATAACTATATTTTGTAATTTTGAAAACTTATATTACTTTTTTTACTAATCTAAATAACTTCTTTCAATTGCATATTAGACTCTTAGTAAAATTATTTGTCATCATTCCACTGATTAATTAATAATCGAGCTAGTTTATAACAATTTGCATCATAATCCACGTCATCGTTGGGATATTATATCAACCGTATATGTATATCTCTCTCTCTCTTTTCTGATAAACCTCACCAGCTCCTCTCAAATACTGCAACTACTAAACCCTCTCTCTCTCTTTCTCTCTTCACCATTTCTTTATCTCCCATGGAAGAACAATCATCAACAACAAACTAAACATGTTTCTAAGGTTGTTTCTTTTATTATCTTTGGTCTCTTTCTCACACTCAGACTCTTCCACAGTTTCTTGTCCTAACGGCACAGACTCCCGTCAATTAACCAGAGTTTTCCGTTACGTCTCCGGCTTCAACTCTTCTTGGTTCTCCTCAAACTGCTCCGCCGTCATCACTCAAGTCGTTCTTCCGTCAAGAAATCTAAACGGCACCGTTTCTTGGAACCCTTTACGCAATCTCACGCGCTTACGTGTTCTTGATCTCTCCAACAACTCTCTCGATGGTTCTCTTCCCACTTGGCTCTGGTCTAAACCCGGTCTTGTCTCCGTTAATCTCTCCCGGAACCGATTTGGTGGTTCTATACGAGTAATTCCGGTTAATGGTTCGGTTTCTTCTGTTCAGAAGTTGAATCTCTCGTTCAATCGGTTTACCAACGCGGTTAACCTAACCGGATTTACTAACCTCACAGCTCTCGATCTCTCTCATAACAATCTCGGTGTTTTGCCTCTTGGTTTGGGTTCTCTCTCCGGTTTACAACACCTCGATATCTCCAGATGTAAAATCAACGGTAGTGTTAAACCGATTTCCGGTTTAAAGTCGTTGATTTACTTGGATTTGTCGGAGAACTCATTGAACGGTTCGTTCCCGGTTGATTTCCCGAATCTCAACCATCTCCGGTTCTTGAATTTATCTTCAAACCGGTTTTCCGGTTCGGTCGGGTTTGATAAATACCGAAAATTCGGCAAATCAGCCTTCTCACACGGCGGCAATTTCGTCTTTAACGATTCCAAAATCCCTAACCACAACCGTCTCCACCCTCTTTTTCACCGGAATCCACCGCCGCCACGTCATCGAACCGTCAAAACGCACCGTATTAAACACACTCCTTTTGTTATTGGCTTGTCGTCTTCGTTAGGAGCTTTGGTAATCCTAATCTTCGCGGTGGTTATGATTTTAATCCGCCGTAGATTGAAATCGGCGAGGATAAAATCGAGATGGGCGATATCGAATCCTGCACCGTTAGATTTCAAGATGGAGAAATCTGGACCGTTCGAATTCGGAACGGAGTCAGGTTCGTCTTGGGTAGCCGATATAAAAGAACCAACGGCGGCTCCGGTTGTGATGGCATCTAAGCCGTTGATGAATCTTACGTTCAAGGATCTGATTGTTGCCACGTCACATTTCGGAACGGAGTCCGTTATATCTGACGGCACTTGTGGTCCACTTTACCGTGCCGTTTTACCCGGTGATCTCCACGTGGCAATCAAAGTGCTTGAAAAGATCAGGGACGTTGATCAAAACGACGCCGTTACGGCGTTTGAAGCTCTTACTCGCCTTAAACATCCAAATCTTTTAAATCTCTCCGGTTATTGCATCGCAGGTACTAAACTAATCTTTACCCATATTTATAACTTCTTATTAGGTATGACCTAAATCTTTGAAATTGACTTTCAACTCCTAATAGAGGACATGCTTTGATTCGACCAAATACATTTTGTGCTATATATATATATATATTTTTTTTTTTTTTTTTTCGACTACATTTTGTGCTATATATAACTTTGGATAGTATGTAAAACAAAGTATTTTCCTTTTTTAACTGAGTTACTAAACAAAGTATAAACGCTAAAAAAAATTCCAAATTAAGTATATTTCAAGTCAAAAATTAGAAAAATAGTTAATTTTTGCTTTTCGAAAACAAAAGATATAAACATGTTCGTTCGAAAAAAAAAACAATAAATCATGTAATTTTCCGCTAATTACTCAAGTGGAATAAGCTAATTTAGAACCAAAAATATTAAGGACTTGACTATTCCCTTTATGTTATAAAACAATTTTTTGATGGGGGTTGGAATTCAAAAAATAAAAAAATATCGAGGCGCAGACGTCATTTAATGAATTTTTGTCTCTACTTTCACGGGTTTTTGGATAAACACATTAATGAGGCATTAAATGCTGAACGGTGTCGTGTTCATTAGTAGCATGTATATTGTACAGACGAAAAAAATGTCAGTTGTTTGATGATGGTACGTCACGTAACAAAATCTAATATGTTTTTTGTGCCATGATTACTAGATTTTTATGAATTTTCGTTATCTTAACGTAAAAATGTATAATTATTCCAAAAAGTTTTCTCTGAGAAAAATAAAGTAATGTTTTCTAAAAAGATTCTTACAATGACTTGTTTTTAGGGTTGTTTCATTTGATGTTTTTGTTAGTGGACTGAGACGACTTTAAAAAATGTGCAGACAAGTCACATCCTTTGCTTTGGGACTCGTAGAGGTTATATATAGCTTGTCGGGTTTCAACAATATTTTCCTTTACGTATATGCTAAATATGTTTTTTCTGACCTTATATACCATGTTCACCATAATATGTTTTGCAGTATTAACTCTGTTTAAAATGGTAAATTTAAAAGTTATTTGCAGTAACAAGTCTAGCATCACTTTATTAGTTTAACTAAGATTTACAGTTTTATCGAATTTAATTGGTATGGTTATATTAGGAAATGCAACAGTAATTTTTCATAGATAATTTAAAATACTCATATTTTAAAAACAAAAATTGAAAAAAAAATCAGCATTATATTTATTTGTTCCTAACTAATATTGTGGTTTATTGTTTTTAGGAAAAGAGAAGCTCATATTATATGAATTTATGGCTAACGGAGATCTGCACCGATGGCTACACGAGCTCCCGGCGGGGGAAACCAACGTGGAAGATTGGAGTGCTGATACATGGGAGAGTCACGTCGGAGATTTGTCGCCGGAAAAAACAAACTGGCTAATACGTCACCGCATCGCCATTGGCGTTGCACGTGGTTTAGCCTATCTTCATCACGTTGGTACTACTCATGGACACTTAGTCGCTACCAACATTCTCCTAACCGAAACCCTAGAGCCGCGAATCTCGGATTTCGGTATCAACAACATTGCGAAAACCGGCGATGATACTAGTAACAACAATGTAGAATTCGATGTGTATAGTTTCGGGGTGATTTTGTTTGAGCTATTAACCGGGAAGCAAGGGAGGGATGAGAATGTTAAATCAGTTCGACGGTTGGTTAAGGAGAGGAGAGGAGAGGAGGCTCTTGACTCGAGATTACGGTTAGCGGTTGGAGAATCGGTTAATGAGATGGTCGAAAGTCTTCGGATTGGTTACTTTTGCACGGCGGAGACACCGGGGAAGCGACCAACGATGCAACAAGTCTTGGGTCTTCTTAAAGACATACGTACGGTTTCGCGTTGAGTTAGGAGGGAAAAAGTTGGGTTTAAGATAAATCATGTGAGTATTAGATTCGGGTACGGTGTTGTTGTGCGGTTTGCGGTGTGTGAGATACATGCGCTTTTGTCTAGGTACTTTGTATTTTTTCCTAAAACTATAGAAAATTTTTTTTTTAATTGACAAATTTTGTTAACGAATGCAACTGTTATTTGATAAAAAAAATTTAACTAAATTTACAAGTTTCACATTCAAATATACGTAAACATTTTTAGATGTTTTCGTTAGTCTTATAAAGTTTTATTTTACAGGCTTGTAATATAATGGTTAGGACTAATAGTGACGAAAGTCCTGACTAATGGTTTTGCACCGATGTAAGGTCGTCCTAATAATCACTAACACGAGATTTTAATTATTGGTTTGCCACTTTGTATTTTTTTCCTAAAATTATAGAAAAATAGTTTTTAAATTTGACAAAAATTGTTAACTATTGCGCAGTTGTTATTTGATTAAAAAAAACTAAATTTACATTTTTCACATTCAAATTTACATAAACATTTTTAGATGTTTTCGTTAGTATTATAAAGTTTTATTTTACAAAGCCTTTGTAATATATATAATGGGACGAAAAGTCCTCGCTATTAGTTTTGCACCGATGTAAAGTCCTAATAATCACTAACTTGAGATTTTGATTATTGGTTTGACACACTGAAATGACTTGATTCGAAAAGAATTAGAGTTTGGCACGTTAGTTGATCTCAATGAAATTAGAGTTTAGCACTGACACGTCAGTCATAGTCCGAATTAAATCAGGGTTTGACAGTGACTTATAAAAAAATGAGGTCCTGGAACGTTAAGCATTTTAACAGAGAACTCGAGATATCATATCCTCGCAGTTACCAAAATGCATTGACGATATCTACCAAAAACCACTAACGATATCATCGCCATTGCTTAAAGATATTGAGGGTATCATTTAAAAATTATCCAAAGAAGTATATTAATCTTGTATTCAGTAACTAAAATTTACAGATGTTTATGTTATCGATTTGTCTACACATTTTATTCATTGATTTCTTTTCTCGAGCCGTACTACTCCACGTGATAGATTAATGAGGAAAAATTGTTATATGGGGGAAGACAAAACAAAGTGGGTAAGGTGGAAAGTATTGGTAAGATAATGCTGAGAAGCTGGTAAGAGCTTATTGGTTTTTTTGTTTGTCTTTTCTACGATATATACCATATTTTAGTCCAAGTATTATATTTGAATAATATAAAAAAAAATACTGACGAATAAGACTCACTCGACAATAAGATGTGTAGTTTTGTTTATTTCGATTTAAATTTAACAAAAAAAAATCATTTCTATTATAACTGCAATTTAAATACTAGTGAATTTTTTTTTGTCAGTCTATAATTGATTTTCACACACACTAATATATTAAAATCAGAGTTATGATATAAAAGCAATACTAGTTAACACTATTAAGTTGTATTATACTAGTTATATATTATACTCTCTTGATATTTATGCCTCTATATTCTCTCTTGGCTGCCTTCATTTTGTTTTGTCCGATCCATATTGTTTTCATTTTTCTCTTTGTTTTCTTATGAATTCCACTTTATTCCGTTTACAATCTTTTTATATATGTATATATGTGTGAATATATATATATATATATATATGTATTTTAAAAGAAAAATCATATTTCGATGTGGATATTATTCTTCTCATTCACCAAAAAGAGATAAATCAAAGTACTTAATCGTTAGCACTTTCGTCACGTCTATATCTTCACATCCTTTCATTCTCTTCTTGACTTTCTTCTTTTTCACTTTTCTTTCTTTGTTTGGTTAAAATTTGTCACTTTTTTATATTAAATTAAAAAACAAAACATAACATATTATTGGATTTCTTCGCTTTTTAGGTTTACTCGGCTATTTTTAACATTCAAACACACTTTAATATCTGTTGCAGTTTGCAACAAATTTCATATCATAAAATTAGGGAACAAGAAAATAATAGTTTTTGAGCATTTTACTATTTATTTATTTGTTTACAAAACCATTGTTAGGATATCTATACCAAGTAAGATGTTTATGAGCCTACCTTAATACTGTTCTCTAGTTTCATGGGCCTTATTGGACTTTAAGTCGTACAAAACCTTCCCTTGAAGATTTTGATGGAGGCTTAATCGCAATATAGTCGTTGAAGTCTTTGAGCTTTGTTCTATAAATCAAATGAAATTGCAGTTGAAAAAAAATCGAAAATTAGTGGGTTTTAGACTTAGGGTTTATGATTTCTTGGAAAAAGATCCATTCTTTTGTAACCGAAGCCCAAGGCTTTGTTTTAGAAGCTGCAAAGTCTCATTTTGTAATTTGATGAATTTGCCTTCACTTGAAAATTCTATTATTTGATTCAGAATTAGCTATTTGGATAAATTTTTGCCTCTAAGACAAGTAATAGACTAATATTCTGTTAGTATTTCTGAATTAGGCTAACCATTAGAGTTTAATTACTGGAGATGACTTATGCAGTAGTTGATGGGCATGATCAAGTCATTGGTCACTTAATTTTAATAACAATTGGAAGAAGAGACGGAGAACCAACTACTGCGCTTTGCTCAAACACATGTTTCATTGCTTTTGCTCACAAGCAATGTAATAAGATGTTTCATTTCATTGCTTTTGCTCAAACAGAAGTTTTGATTTGTTTCAATAGATAGTTGGAGTATCAGCAAAGTTAGCCAACAAGTTAATACTAGACCATATTAAAATACAATTGGATCAAAGTTTCTAGCATCAAACCAGATTGTAAGACATGCAACTTCATGTATGTAATTGTACACAAGCCAGATGATAGTTAAGACAATGAATTGAAGCTCTCACAATGTTAAAAAGATGGTAAAGGCGGTTGTTTTTTTCTCTCTTTATAAATGTAAATGATTTTAGTCAAGAGATAAAGTGTTTTATCAATCTGAGTAAGATAGAAGGTTTTAATTGTACTATTCAACTCTTTGGTCAAACATCTTCCTTGCTCAAGGACACGTTTCCTCACATACATGAACGTTTAGGTTGACAATGACAATTGTATCAAAACTAGATTGTTGCGTAGAGAATCAATCTCTCCTTTCCCCGCCAAGATATGGTTGTGAGTGTAGAAAAAAATTAGCGGAAGTAAAGAGAATGAGAGAATATAACACTTAGTGAATAGAGAGAATCTGTATATTCACTTAGATTTAAAATGTACAAGGAGATACAAATATATAGAGGAAGAAATAAACTAGCTGTTACAAAAAGAGATAGGTTGCATGAAAGAGAGAGAAGGAGTTCATCATGCATGGAAGAGAGAAAAACATCATTAATGATTGCTTGTGGATTGTTATATTCTAACATTCCCTCGCAAGGTTGGCTGGTTAATGTCAATCAAGCCAAGCCTGCCATGAATGAAGTTGCATACTTTTGAGTTTGCAGCTTTAGTGAAAATGTCCGCAAGCTTATCTGAACTTCTTGTGTAAGTAGGAATGATGTTACCAAGCTCAACTTTCTCACATATATGATGACAATCCACTTCAATATGCTCGATACGTTCATGAAAGACATAGTCGTGCTAGCTTAGTATAACTCTAATGTAGCTTTACACTTTTGGTGCTATATAGTTTTCTGCTGCACATGGATCTTCATAATCGTAAGGGAGATTGTCAGACAAGTGACCGAATCAAGGCAATTGCGCAGACGAGAAGCTCTCCTACTGCGATTGGATGAAATAGACAGAAAAAGATACGAAATTTTGAGACAATGCGAAGAAAACTAGAAGCATTGATCCCATTTGTAGAAGATGCACAAATCAATTTGGAAGATGTCAGACAAACGATGAGATATTATTGTCTCACCTTTCCTCTTTAGGTTATTTAGAATTGGGTCACTACTACAACTATTCTTTGTTGTGAAATTGGTGAAACTTCTTGACAACATATTTCCAACAGAATCACAAGAGAAGAAAAGGGAATGATCATAAACGAATAGGACTATATCAGACTAGAAGAGGAATGAATGGAAGAGCTTGTGAGATACGCAAAGGGAGTGAGAGAACTTCGAGATGGGGTAAAAGCGAAGATACTACTGAGAGAATTAATGAATTTTTGCACCGCTATGAATTGCTTCATCAGTAGACGTAGCAGATGAACTTTCCTTTGCCGAGTACTCTTAAACGATCTCTCAAAAGAACCAATCTTAACACCATTTTATATCACATCATTATAATTTTTATAGATCCATCCTTAAACAAGAAACTCAGTTTCAATCTTTTGTCTCTGTTTGAGATTTTAACAGAAGAGCCTAAAATTTCAAGCATAGAAACAAAAGTGAAACAAAACTCATTACAAGAAACAACAAATCAAAGGCCACCGGATTGGATTATGGGAGATAGGGATAAAGAGAGATAAATCGAACCAGATTGGCTTCGAATTGTCGTTCCCCAACCATAATACCTAATTAATAAAATCTTTTTTTTTTGTCATTTGAATTTTATTAAAAACAATTGAAGCAAAGGTCTTAAGTTACAGGAAAACTAATAAAACCGATGAAATTACAATCCACAAAATGCGAAATGATAAGCAATGACTATAAACAAGTTCTCTAACGAAATAGACTTATCAAAAGACCTCCCGTAATCTCCCAGATGAGCAAAGCCAACCACATCGGACGAAACGAGTCCGTTAGCAGCTAACGAAATCTCCTACAGCGAAGTCAGAGTACCTCACCAATAACTTAATCTTAGACTTCATATCCAGCAAGAAAGAAGCAAACCACTGAGAATAAGATTCACAATTCTCCCGGAAACGGCGTTGTCAAGAAACTACGACAATTTGAAGCCTTGATAAAAGTCTTTGATCTGACCAGACTTCGACCAGATCTTGAATTTGATCTGACCCTAATTAATTAAATCATTACTATTATTTATTGAATTTTTAATTACTTAGCCTCCGAATGGTAACATGCGAAACATCTGCGAAAAAATTGTGGTACAGTTTTAATAGTAAAGAAATATATATATATATATATATATATATATATATATATATATTTTGTTACTATTGAAACCGCACCGCACCGTGAGGTTTCATCACCATTCGAAGCTTTAATCAATAAGCATACATAGTTATTAGTTTAAACGTATTATTCAAGTGGCTTCTTTTTATTTATTAATTTTACATTTTTTACTTAGGTGAATTTTTACATTTACATCCAAAGGAAGACGGTGTATTTGAACTTTTATTTTCCATCGGTAAATTTTTCTGTTAAAATTTTCATTCAAAATTATCGCTTAAACCCTAAATCAGTGTCTCCTTCAATTTTTGAATTACAAAAAAAAAAAAAACCTTTATTTTGACAATTTTCATCCACTTTGATCTTTCTTTCGCAATGTTGTTTTTCTTTTAAGTGGAAAGAGTAAAGTTAAAAATGGAGATAGAACAAATGAAAAAAGGAGTAGTAACAATCCTTAGAGGTAAATGATCCTAGTCAGATATAATGTGGTAAACGTCAAAGCAGAGCAGAAAGTGGTCAGAGTGTTTTATCAATCTAGACCAGAAGTAGAAGATGCTTGTATTGATAATGTTTCTGCAGTTACTCTGAGAGATTTGATTCTGTTTTCTTACCATAATCTTTCTTCAATTGTTGTTATTACTAAATTTGTTTATGACTTTGAGACTTTTCACATAAAAGCCAAACTGATTTTCTGATGAAGTAGTCTTCATTTTGTGTTCCAGTCTTCCTCCTAATCAATTCTTAGATCAAAACCCACCAAATAGTTTCTTGTTTGCTACAATTTTCATCATAATTACACTTATGGCCACAAAAACAAAACTTTGTGGGGGAGATATGAGAGAGGATCATCTAATTCACAAACAACTTCAATCGGATACACTTTGGGAATTGAATGGGACTTTTGCACAAACTTCATTTCCCCAAAATTGGTAAGACCCAATCTCCATCTCTCTCTCCTTCCCAATCTTCATGAGAGCCAATCAAAACATCTCTCTTCTCTTCTTCATGAGTTTCATCTTTCGTTTGTAACAACTCTCTCGAATGACGCGTTTTCAACAACACAAGATCCAGCATTTTCCTTCGCACATTATATATCGGATTTGGCTCGATCAAACAGCCTTTGCTATAAGCTTCTCTAAGAAACAAAGTCTGCGTACTTCCTTTCGTCGATACATAGAAAATCCCGGGATGTTTCAATATTACTTCCCTCACGTTTACTTCAATTCCAAGATCCTTTCGGAAATGAGCTAATCTCTCGACTTCAACCATTTTCTCTACCGTTAAGCTCAGGAGCTCATGGATAACTGCAACCACTCGCTTCTCGGATCTCTCTAACCCTCGAGAAATCTCCTTTCTCTCGTAAGGCTTCACATAAGGAATCCTTTGCCAATTCCTTGACTCTTCTCTGAATCCTTTCTCAATCTTAAATCCTGTTGGAAGATTAATCGGAAAAGCGTAATTCGTCTCAAACTCACTCAACCATTTCTCTCTGTACTCAACCTCTCTCCACTCCTCAACTTTTGCCACACACAAACTCTCATCAACAACATCATCTCCATCAACTAACTCTAAAGTCTCCAAATCAACTAACCTGAATTCTGAAGTATACTTAGCCAAAATCGAATCTCGAAAATCCTCAGGC
This sequence comes from Turritis glabra, assembly GCA_900406565.1. Taxonomy (NCBI): domain Eukaryota; kingdom Viridiplantae; phylum Streptophyta; class Magnoliopsida; order Brassicales; family Brassicaceae; genus Turritis; species Turritis glabra. Next base: position 1,007,299 of record OVBN01000165.1, on the reverse strand, counting down.
AAACCCAATTCCCTTCTAATCAACCTCAAAGCATGAACACGAAGAACACCGTTTCTCGACATCAACAACAACTTCTTTATCCTTCTCACTGCATCAACCTCACACTCTCTAATCACATTCTCTTCCTCATCAATCAATACCTTCAATTTCTCAGTAATCTTACAACACAGATTCTTCCTAAAAGGATGTGTAAAGATTTCAAAAGCATGAGGATACTTACCGACAAAAGCTCCAACATTTACATTCAAACCAACGAGATTCTTCCATCGAGACATAAGCTGCAAAGACACAAAAGGACCACGCTTTTTGCAAGACATGAGCTTTGAGATCTCGAGAATGATGTTTAGTTTCCTAATCTTAGCAATGAGTTTGTCTAATCTATGATCTCTTGTTCGATTCTCTAACCTAGTCTGCGCTGAATCTACGGGCTTTAACCATCTTCTCTGATTGTAGAAGTAAAGGGGGCATAAAAATGAAGAATTTGTTGGATTTTGGTGAGTTAAAGCTTCTCTAATGCTACTGTACCTCAAAGATTTTAGAGAATTCATATCTTTTCACTGTGAATTTGATGACGTAAAGGAAACAATTTCCAAACATAACATTGATAAGCGGCGTAAAGGGAGAAGGAACGACAAACAAGTTCAGACCAGAGGGTTCGTTTTAAGATTGGGCAAAATTATCGAACCGAACAGCTTTTTCTTTAAACCGAACCAAAATTTATCTAACCGAATTCGAACCGAAGTTTAGAATAATCTAAATGGTATAAAAATTTCTGCATATCGAATTACCCGGACTGAAATCGAACCAAATCCAAATTATATATCGAAATTACTAAAAATAATATATAATTAAATACAAAAAAATCAATTTAAATATACTAAACAATCATTAATATTAATTAAAATTAATTAGTGTAAAATCTCAATAAATTAATATTATTGGGATAATTTTATTAATTTGTCGATCTATTAATTGACTCGAAAGTTTGCTGTGAAATATTAGTGATAATGATTTGAACAACTATTTAATTCCAGTTTTATTATTGTAAATATCTTTTAGCTTCGATTTATATAATTTCGTTAGAAAAAAAAAAACTAGACTATTCATACCATAAAACCATGAAATTTTATCAAGTTAGGTCAATAGCCATTACTTTTCATGTACAAAATATTATCAATTAGATTGAACAAGACACATAATTTTTGAGAAAATAACATATTACTAACGCAGACAACATGCTATTTTATTTATGTAATAATCTAGAAAAAATAGCAAACAACATAATATGATTATTAGGATGAGACCCGCGCTACAGCGCGGGATTATATTACAAATATGAGTAAATTTAAAATCTACGGGTTAATTAAATAAATAGACGTTAATTTTAAGTAAACCTTTTTAAAAAAAATAAAATTTCCTACGACTATATATTTATTATTTGAAGTTTGTAGAATGTTAAATGATTCATGGACCGCAGGTTTATTTGTGTTTCGTTTAGTTTAGTATAAATTTGTTTTGTTATATTATAATTAGTATGAGTATAAATTGTTTGGGTGGTATACTCTTTAGATGACATTATTCAAATAATTGAACAAAATGACAATTAAAGTTAAGAAAATGACAATTAAAGATGTTATAAATTATGTGGAAAATATTTTGAAAAGAGTGATGATATTATTAAAAATATAAAAGTCCGGTATATACCTAGACTTTTATAAATTATGTAGAAAATATTTTAAAACATTTTGCATGTTTTCAAATGTCTACCACAAATAGTTATTAATGGGTCATCATGTAATATAAAAGTGTTGGACTTATAATTAAGTCCAAATATTTTGGTGTCTCCAGATACAATTAGCCAAATACACTGTCGTTTTAACAATTGTTGTCATAGACAGAAATTGAAGAGACAAAGGAAAAAAAACACAAACCGTCATTTGTCCTTTCTAGAATATCGACGAACAGAAGACGACTTTCCTCATATTCTCCAAAGAATTGAGCTTTTGTATACTAATTATGTAAGTGAAGATTGTGGTACATGATCAACAGGTAATCGATCTCATACCCGTTTAGTAATTTGAGTAATCAAAGTAGTGAATCACTGCTTTATGAACAAATCCATCTCTAGAAATTTCGGAGTTTTAATTTTTCAATTAAGGATTTAAAATTTCTGGGTTGATAGTTCATAGATCTACTAATTTGAAAACAATTATGGTAGTATATGATATATGAAAGAAATTGTAAGATCTGTTTTACAATTTTTAGCAACTTTACAGTGGAGAAGATGAAGAAGACACTGAAAAGAAAATCTAGTCGAAATAAGGTATATTAGAAAGATATTGTTTCCGATTCATATTTAAGCAATAATTGAAAAATTGAATTTGATTTAGTTTGTTTGTATATACAGGACGATTCATTCCAAATGTCTGGGCAATCAAATAGAGTTGAAATATCAGAAATACTCTTCTCGAAAGGCAAGGAAATCTAACAATTTTTTACTTGTCAATTTAGTAAAATTTAATAATCGTCTAATGAAAATTTTTTTTTATCAGCAAGGTTAACTTGTAAATTTAAAAGAACTCAAAGATCATATTCATTACCAGTTATAGAAATTGATGCAAGAACGATTGCTCAACTTTGTCAAGGTTAGTTCATTTGGAATGTATTCTTTATAATGATATTATAAATCAAATATAATAGATGTTATAGTTAATAAGTTATTTTTTTAAAACATTGATTCTTATTAATCATGAAATAAGATAAATTAAGGTAAAACAGTACTAAAAAACAGTCGATGCAAACACAGTAAAAGTGTGTTTCAGATGAGAAGCAAATTCACATTGAAAATTATAAAGTATGGTGCATAAATCAGGAACGCCAAATTGTTTCATATTATTAATATAAAATAAAATAAATTATAAACAACCATTCTTAAAACTAATCAAAATAACATAAACTGATAGCATCTACAATAAATTACATTTCTTGGTAGCCCCAATCTGTATCTATAGCGTATATAGTACACACGATCCTAGCTTTGTCAATCTAATGCACAAAATTAATTTAAAATAATTAGCAAAAAATTATTTTAAAACATTTCATGTATTCACACAAATTCAATTGTAATGGTAGACCTGAAACATAAAGTAATTTAAGATTGTTTTAAGAATACACCTCAATGGAATCAATGAGTTATGCAATTGTCTTCATAGGATATTGAAGACAATTGTCATCATCTTTTACAACCATTTGAAATCGGGGTTTGCTCTCAAGAAATGTAAAAGCAAGACCATCATGTGGTAACCTATAAAAATTCGAATTATTATGCGCACCCGAGTAGCTTCTATCATAAACTTTTAAGATGTAATCTATATGAATTTAAGGAAACTTACAATCGGGTGAATACATCAACCTCTGGTATTGATGGATTAATCCGAAGTTGTGAACAATCAAAAGCATTAGAAATGCTTATTACATCTATACATGAAATGACACAGCAAAAGTATTACATTTCTAAAGTCGAGCAATTAAATAATTAGTGTAACTTAATAAAGACAATTAGTAATACAAACCTTTGTATTGTTGGATTTTAGCAAACCTCAGCACACAAACGACAACAATATCACCAGCTTCTTGAGTGACTTTGAAAACATGGTCAGCAAACAAACCTCATACAATACATGCCAAACGATTGTCACTACATTAAACCATGTATAGATTATTAAGTGTCATATAACGAACAACAATATTAAAAAAAACAATTCAATACATTTGACTTATGAAGTTTAGATCTACATAATAAATACCTTTCATCACGTAGCTCGAATTCGAGCTTCTTTTTTTGCTTATTATTACTTTCAATAATATCCAACTCACCAACATTGATGATTTGACCAATAACATCTACAGTAATAAGAGAAACATTAGAACTTCTATTAAAATTTTGAAAATAGTGACTTGCATAAAGAAATTGAGCAATAATTACCAATCAAATAATATTGCTTAAGATTTCCGCTTAAGATAGATGAAAATTTAATGAAGCTTAGAAATTCAGAATCACTCATGATTTCACTTCTTTGCACAGAAGTTTGGTTTATGAAACCAAGTTTATACGCATGATTTGTAGGTCTGAACTGGCCAACTGCATTAGTGAAAATTCTCGATGAACTTCCATTCACCTAGAGGTAACTGATTTGCAAAATGCACAACGTTATCTTTTCTTACGGAAGCATGGATCTTAGTACCCTATTCAAAACATAAAAACGTGGATACTATGATTAAGTTTTAAATCGAATTGCCATATAGTAAATCTATATAAGAGAAACGTACTTTTTCATCTGCCAAAACCATTTCGAAGGTTTCACCAGACTGTTGAGTGTATTGCTTCTATGTATGTAGGATCTTAACCTCCATGCGCCAAGACGTCTTGTACGGCCTGAGATCACGAAGGTAAGACACTGTAGAAGTCATATTGTTATGTGAGATATTTGAGAAAGGGGAATTGATGCGTTTGGATTTGACAACGAAATAGTGTGCAGCTTTATATATAAGGATAAAGATTAGGTTAAAATGTGGTTGATTTGTTTAAAAACTTTGTGAGCAAGTAAAATTTTCTAACTAACAAAATCGATTGATTAAGAAAATCTTAGGAATCGATTGAATATGCTTTAAAAGAAGAGTATAAAATCTTTATAGTTTAAAAAATCTTGATAGAATACAATTGATATACTTCTTTCCTAAAATTGTTGAGATTTGCTTCTACATGTCCGCAGATTTCTCTTTTTGAGTGAGATTAGCAATTAAAGCTGAGATTGAGATTTGCAACTAATGTAGTTACCATATAAACCGAATATACTTTAAAATTCGATTAGCAAATCTTTATAGTTCCAATAGATAAATTCATAATGAATATGCGACAATATATTGTTTTAAATTTGTTAACTACTTTCCTATATTAAATGAGATATGCGATTCCAAATCAGTGTCTATTAAGTGTTAAATTATTTTATCATTTAATTTTTTTTGTAAGATTAATTTTTGGGCCAAATTGTTGATTGAATTGGATTGGATCACCACGGCAATTTTGGGCCAAATCTTTTAATTGTTATCGTTAAACTCCGATTTCATTGATTCGGGTAATTTTGTTTAAGATTGACCCGACCCAGTAATATAAGATTATCACTAATCCGAAAACACCCTTAATGAGACTTCATTTTTAAACATTTGTTGAGTGGTATTTTTCGTAATTATTATGATATTTTCGGACAAATTATTATTTGTACTTCTCTTTTAATAGTATTAAGATGCGAAATACGATGGAAGTTTTAGTCAAAACGAAATTTTTTCAATCTCATAGTCATTTACCTAATCCATCCAATTATACTCATGCAAGAGCTTATTACGGTAGACGGAAAATAAAATAGAACACTTCACTTGCAATTTGATTCTTCACATAATTTTCTTTTGTAGATTTATGTTGTAGTAAGTATAAACAGCTTGTTAGATACAATAGACTACAAAACTTAAAGATAAAATACATAGACACAAAAACTATTTTTTTGTGACAAATGAAACTCTGTAATACTTCGTAAGTTTTTTACACTCTCTCCCATTCATTCCATCATCCAAGTCCCTTTTTAGTTTTTACTATTAAGTTTAGAATCAATTAGAAAAAAATCCATTTTTTAGTGGCATTTGTAGATTTTGCTATTTTGTCTATAATATTTTAGATTTGCCATTTTTCAAGATTTAAAAACATAATTTTACACATTATGTTTGGGTTTTCTTGGTTCCAATTTTTTTAGGATATAGTATTTGTTATTAACTATGTATTTTATAAAAAAAATTCTCAAATGTTTAATTTTTTAAGTGGCAAAAAATAGCAAATTTACAAATCCATTAAGCAAATGACAAATCTAAAAAATTTGGGTGACAAAATGACATTTTCAACAATAATCTCTTAAGTTTAGGTTCTTAAGAGCAACTAAAATGCCACTTATGGTGGATTCATTAAGGATGCCTAGTTTGACAATCATACCAAATGCAGAAAGTGCATCTTTTGGACACACATATCCAATTATTGTTTATTGTATTTCAAGTAACAAATCAACAACTACGAGATCCATTCGAGGAACACGGGAACTAGTTGACGTAATTAGCCTCCAAATAACATATATTTACAATTTGTTTTAGGAATTTTTAAAATATATGATTATTCTTATTAACAAAGTAACAATACTATACATTAATGCTTTGAAAATGGTTTCACATCCAATAAATTCTTTATATATGATGTTCATTTCATTATTTATATATGATAGTCATTCCATTATCCATGAATGAGAACTACAGTAAAATCTTCCTGAATTAATATTCGATAAAGTAATAAACACGATAAAATAATAGTATTTGTCGGTCTCGACTTGGACCAGTGTAAAAATTAACAAAACTCGGAAAATAATAAAATACTAATAATTTCTTATGATCTCCTATGTAAATATTGTGGATAAATGAAGAAGAGGGGTTTTCTGAATAATGTTTTAATTGATTTCACTCGCTTGATTTACAATGAATACAAAATGCTTATACTTTAACTACCAAAGGAACATTCCAGATCTTTACCCTAGAGTTGGATCGGCTTACACTTTTCTAGCATATAGCATCTAGCTCCAAATCGGGATTTTGAAATACGCGTCTTAATTTTTTTGTTGAGGAGATAACCTCTTTTGATCATGAGCTTTGAATGGCCTTTTCGGTTTGGGCATGTGTTTTCACACTTATATGCTCCCTCACACTGAGTGTGGAATGAAAGCAGACATAACTCGTTGGTGGATAGAGACACTAGTACCCTTTGAATTGAGCATGATATCCCATAAAAACACATTGAAGAGAGTGACGTTCAAACTTGTGTTAGGTGAATGGTCGAAGACATGGATAGCACGCATCCAAATACACTGAGAAAAGAGTAATCTGGTTTCTTGTTGAATGGATTGCTCTAGTTTGATTTTGGGTTAGAAGAATCCTCCATATCTGGATCGTCATTCTTTTCTCTCTCTGTATTTCGTGCCATCTCTTCCTCTGCCTATCTGTCGGAATCAGACAACGAAAGAGAGATTCAGATTTTAAGTATAAGCATCTTGTATTTATTGTAAATCAAGTGAGTGAAATCTAATAAAGCGTTATTCAGAAAAACTCATATTCTTCATTTATCCACAAATATATGGTCCCAATTATATTATATATTAATAATTATCTAAATTTACATAAATATATCTAAGGTAAATATATGATTCTAGTGTTGTTAATATTTTTTATATTTGCATATCCTAAGGTAAATTTTACTGCATTACTTATTTCATGGTGTTATGTTTTTGAATGACTCAAAATATTGTTAATAATTTTAGACACTATGATTACTTTTATAAAGTTTATCGGTTCCAAATCTACTATACCATCATTTTTAACTTCATAATCTAACATTATATATAATAACTAAAATTTATTATAATATATAAATATATCATTTTGTTACGATAATTAGGATCACTAATAATTATCTCGAATTGATAAATATTATTTTCCCATGTGAACTCACTTAAATTCTTTCCAATTGCATAACCAAAACGAGTTTTGTAGTCTCAAAATCAATTCATTATTGTTTTTTCTGAATATTATTTGCTTAAACCAAAATTACAAAATTGATAGTATCCAAAATAATAATACTATGTGATTCAGATTGTCCAAATTCGTGTGCTTTTTAAATTTCATGATGAAATCTCTTATCATCATTTTTTTAATATTTTTTTAATAAAAAGATTTTCTTAACAATTGAGAAGCAAGTCAAAATGTACATCATAAAGGAAAGCAAGTCAAAAGAACACTACTAAACAAAAGAGTTGAAAAAAGGGCAAAGTAGAAAATTGCAAAACAGTGCAACAAAATGACTTCTTCAAAACCAAAGAACTCTTCCTTCCCCAATTCTCCAACAATCTTATTAACAACTGCATAGTCGTTCACCAAAAATACAATTTGTTTCTGAAGATCTTCAATAATGACATGGTTCAAAAACCAGAGCTTCTTCTTCACAACTCTACCAAACCATATCAACCAAAACCCTCCGGCAAACACACCAAACAATGAAAAAATGATTTTTCACACAACATATCCAAAAATCTTTGACAGCTTTTCAGCCTCAGAGAATTAACCGTGAGAACAAACTTCCATTTCAATCCCGAACAAGCGTGATCTAACTAAATCAAACCACAAAGCAAGAGGCATATATAGCTTCTACCTATGACTTCAAAGCGTGACCCCAATAGTTTCAACAACTTGAACAAAAGCAACACCACAAAACCAAAACTCATGCAAAAATTTTCTTTAAATTAATAAATATTAGTTTTTTGGATAATTTAATTTCATCATTAATTAATAAAATATCGCAGTTTCAACGTTATTAATTTTACAAAGGTTTTACTGTACTTAGACTTATGGCATAAATCATTGAATGGACAGCACATATGAAAAGCCCGACAGACGTTCCACTAAATATATTACCATTCTAACAATATCCAATTACGATATTGTGGAAGATGAAATGTCATTAAAATAAACTATGGAAGATGAAGTCATTAAAATAAACACATTAAAATATTAATATTTAGCTCAACTTGGCATGATGCATTCTAACAGTATTCAATTACGATTGTTTATATGTTTATCAAATATGTGCATATATATATATATACATATAATATTTTTTTTTTATAACTCAACTTTTATTAAAATAAATTGTATATGTTAATTTTATTTAATAACATAATCCTACTTGAAAATAAAGAAATTTCGATTACTCAAATATTATAAAATAAAATAAAATAAAATTTAGTTATGATTTTACCCACACTGTAGTTATGATAATCATCATTTAAACATTATTTTCCACCACTTTTTCCATACTAACCGTTTTCCTCATATAAACTTTAGGCCTCAGCGATGATTTTCGTAATGGTGAATTAACATAAATCAAGCCATTGAATGATTAGTCAGATCAGGTTGAAGAGTGCGGTGGTACAATTGCTATCATAGGTTTGATTACAGAGGATCAACTCTGACTGACACTGTCAAAGTCTGACATAGAAACCAAAAAAAAAAAAGTCTTTAAGAGCAGAAGACAAGGGAACAATCGTTTGACAATTTCGAGGATTTTCCCGCTTCCATTTGCTAAAATCTTCAATTTTTTTATTTGTCTTCTTCTTCATCCCGATTCAATTCGTACACAATTTAATGCAAAAAACTTGTCTTTTTAATGTATTTATAATGTTTTTAATGGCATTATTGGCTTGCCCTAGACGAAGGGGTAAAAACCCAGCTGAGACATTTAATTACGCGAAAACGATAACAAAATTTGAAATAAACAAAAAGAAGTTGAGATTTCTTTACTGTCTCTTAGATGGAGACTGTGATAAAGTTTATGTTTTTAGGATTCTGGGTTTATTACTCTCTTCTAGATTCTGTTTCTGCTATGGATAGTCTCTTATCTCCCAAGGGTGTTAACTATGAAGGTGTGAAATTTTTTATCAAAGATCTGTATTTTATTGTTAAAAAAGGTTTGAACTTTTATCAATTTTTGTTTCTTTTTGTAGTGGCTGCTTTAATGTCAGTGAAGAACAAGATGAAAGATGAAGCAGAGGTTTTGTCTGGTTGGGATATTAACTCTGTTGATCCTTGTACTTGGAACATGGTTGGTTGCAGCTCCTCTGAAGGTTTTGTGGTTTCTCTGTATGTATCTTTGCGCACCACTTGTTCTACGAAATGTCTCTGAGAAACGTTTTTATTTTGTGCAAATTTGATTTGTTTTATTGAATCTTGTAATGCAGAGAGATGGCTAGTAAAGGATTATCTGGGATAATATCAACTAGTATTGGGGAGTTAACTCATCTTCATACATTGTGAGTAAAAGCAATTTTGTTTGTTAATCTTGGAATTCAAGAATGTGTTGTTGTATCTAATTGCGTTACTTGTTGATTTTGTAGGTTACTGCAGAATAATCAGTTAACCGGTCCGATTCCATCTGAGTTAGGCCAACTCTCTGAGCTTGAAACGCTTGATCTATCTGGAAACCGATTTAGTGGAGAAATCCCAGCTTCTTTAGGGTTCTTAACTCACTTAAACTACTTGTGAGTTTGATGTTAATGATTCTTGGTTTAGTAGCTAATGTTGTAATTGTGATCATCTTACAAGTCTCTTTTTAAGTCTTATAGGCGGCTTAGCAGGAATCTTTTATCCGGGCAAGTCCCTCACCTCGTCGCTGGCCTCTCAGGTCTTTCTTTCTTGTATGTCTTTGCTCTACGGCCTCTACCTAACATTACAGTTTATCAAGAATTACTGTTTTGTATAATGCTTCTTACTCTATTGTTTTTGATCAGGGATCTATCGTTCAACAATCTAAGTGGACCAACTCCAAATATATTAGCAAAAGATTACAGGTAAGATATGCGAAAAATGCATGATTATTAGCCATCGCAATGTATGTCAAAGCTTCTTGATAAATTTTCTGTTGTAGGATTGTAGGAAATGCATTCCTTTGTGGTCCAGCTTCCCAAGAGCTTTGCTCAGATGCTACACCTGTGAGGAATGGTATGTTGAACCGAAAATTCTGTGCGAAATTAAGCTTCTTTTATGTAAAACGTGAATTGTTTTAACGTGCGGTTATTTGATCTGCAGGGACCTGTTTGCCTACAAAGGATAATAGCAAACATCACAGCTTAGTGCTCTCATTTGCATTTGGCATTGTTGTTGCCTTTATCGCTTCTCTAATGTTTCTCTTCTTCTGGGTGCTTTGGCATCGATCACGTCTTTCAAGATCATACGGTACACATCACTATAGTCTCTCAAAATCTATTATTCCGTCTGTCATTTACAGTAAATGTCTAGTCGTTGCTGAAATCTGCATTACTTTTTTGGATTTCTTAGTGCAGCAAGACTACGAATTTGAAATCGGGCATCTGAAAAGGTTCAGTTTTCGCGAAATACAAACTGCAACAAGCAATTTTAGTCCAAAGAACATTTTGGGACAAGGAGGATTCGGTACGGTATATAAAGGGTATCTCCCAAATGGAACTGTGGTGGCGGTTAAAAGATTGAAAGATCCTAATTATACAGGAGAAGTTCAGTTTCAAACCGAAGTAGAGATGATTGGTTTAGCTGTTCACCGTAACCTTTTACGTCTCTTTGGATTCTGTATGACCTCGGAAGAGAGAATGCTGGTGTATCCGTACATGCCAAATGGAAGCGTAGCTGATCGCCTGAGAGGTTTTCAATTACAATTCTTGTTTTTATTCTTTCGATATATATAACGCGCCAAAGTTCCTTAAAAGATGACATGTTTCAGACAATTATGGAGAAAAGCCGTCTCTGGATTGGAATCGGAGGATAAGCATTGCACTCGGCGCAGCTCGAGGACTTGTTTACTTGCATGAGCAGTGCAATCCAAAGATTATCCACAGAGACGTCAAAGCTGCAAATATTCTACTTGATGAGAGCTTTGAAGCAATTGTTGGTGATTTTGGTCTCGCAAAGCTTTTAGACCAGAGAGATTCACATGTCACAACCGCGGTCCGAGGAACCATTGGACACATTGCTCCTGAGTACCTTTCCACTGGACAGTCCTCAGAGAAAACTGATGTTTTCGGATTCGGAGTACTAATTCTTGAACTAATAACAGGTCATAAGATGATTGATCAAGGCAATGGTCATATTCGAAAAGGAATGATATTGAGTTGGGTAAGTAAAAAAGATGGAATCTATCTGTTCTATCCTTTTGAGTCATTTGCATAAAGCAAGAAACTTTCCTCGATTTAGACAGAACCCATTAGGACGAAACTTAAATCAAAACCATTGGTTTGTGTTGGATCAGGTAAGGACATTGAAAGCAGAGAAGAGATTTGCAGAAATGGTGGACAGAGATTTGAAGGGAGAGTTTGATGATTTGGTGTTGGAGGAAGTTGTGGAATTGGCTTTGCTTTGTACACAGCCACATCCAAATCTAAGACCGAGGATGTCTCAAGTGTTAAAGGTACTAGAAGGTTTAGTGGAACAGTGTGAAGGAGGGTATGAAGCTAGAGGTCCAAGTGTCTCTAGGAATTACAGTAATGGTCATGAAGAGCATTCATTTATTATTGAAGCCATCGAACTCTCTGGACCACGATGAGACTTTAAAAGTGTATTAACTTGTTTTCCTGGTTTTGTTGTCATTGTCATTAACTGTAAATTGTTTTTTTTTTTTTAATCTTTTTTTTTTCTTTTTTTTCTTCCAAGAATAAAAGAAGTCGAGGCATAATTGATATTTCAATCTAAAATGGTAACCGGTAGAATCAAACGGATTTAGTATATTTTATAGAAAGTCTAATGGATTTAAACGAATAATGAATTAATGACGTAATGAAATAATGATTGACGAAATAATGAAATAATGATGCTTTTGTTAAAAAAACTAGTGGATTGACGAAAAAAGTTACTAATGGGAAAATGAAGTCATTTGGATTGATTATGCTTTAAATATCGTCGTACTTTTTACCAAATGATGTAACATAGTCATTTGTTCTAGTGTCGTCGATGAATCACTATTTGAATTCAAACTTGTAAAATGCATTACATGTGTCGATTTTTTCAATCCATTGAAATTCCAAAAAATTTCATAAAAATCAATTTGATTCGCTTTCGAGACCGATTTTAAAAACATTAGGGAAAAATAACTAAGAATTAATGTGTTTGTTCACCCTTATAACAAAGAACATGTTCATTACGGTATCTAAACTATATACTTTCTAATATAATAAAAAAGTGGAAGAAAAAGAGAAAATGGTCGTGTTTAAGAACTCAGAGTATGTTAATAAGAACCCCAATACACACTTGTCACATAATTATTGGTTTATCTTTTTAATATATTTAAATAACTAAATTCTATTAAAACTAGTATTTCTTCCGTTTCAAATTACTTGTTATTTAAGATTTTTTCACACAAATTAAAAAATTATTAAATTTTATATTTGATCTTTTTTAATATATTTTTTTAATTTTTTTATTGGTACATTAAATAGTTAAAGATAAAATTAGAATTTTTATCATCTGAAAATCTAGATGCTATTATGATATGTTGTTGTCGTGGGCTTTGTAACTTGGGCCTTTACTAAACCACTTTGATAATTCAATTTACCCAAAGGGATAATATCGTCATTGCGTTGGTATAAGAAACCCTAAGTACCGACCCATCATATAACAGCTCTCACTTCGGACTCTACGCAGTTTCGTTTCCGCAAACTCTTCATTGCTTCCTCTCTTAACTCGGACTTTGATCTCCTTAAAATGGTATTTGTTTCGTACGTCTCTGTAGATCGATTCAACGGAAATGTGTTTTGTTCAATGGGTTTATGTTTGGGCTTTGTTTTGTTTCTCAGGCGTCGGAGAAGAAGCTTTCGAACCCGATGAGGGACATTAAGGTTCAGAAACTTGTTCTCAACATCTCCGTTGGTGAGAGTGGTGATCGTCTTACTCGTGCCTCCAAGGTTCGTTTTTATTAGAAAAAATCTTTACTTTACGATTCCCCATCACTGTTTTTAGTCTAAAGCAATGGATTTTAGATCATACTATCTTAGAAACAGCTCAGTGATAAGTTATGAATTGTTGTGTTGGTCATTTTGTGTAGGTGTTGGAACAGCTCAGTGGTCAAACCCCTGTCTTCTCCAAGGGTATGTGAAAGTTACTTCTCCCAGGGATTTAAGTTTCTGCAATTTGATTTTGTGTTAAATCTTAAATCTGATGTATGTTGTGTTTTTTTTCTTATAACAGCGAGGTACACTGTGAGGTCTTTTGGTATTAGGCGTAATGAGAAGATTGCTTGCTATGTGACTGTGAGAGGTGAGAAGGCAATGCAGCTTCTAGAGAGTGGTTTGAAAGTTAAGGAGTATGAGCTTCTTAGGAGGAACTTTAGTGACACTGGTTGCTTTGGATTTGGTATCCAAGAGCACATTGATCTTGGAATCAAGTAAGTTTTCTCTTCATTTTGCAAATAATTTCCTTGAATCAGTTACGTTAATGGCTTTGTATAAAGATTTTGGTACATCGATTTTTCGCGTATGTATAAGAGTTTGTCAGTTGCATCTAAATGACTAGTCTCCAAATTAATGGCTTTGTATAAAGATTTTGGTACATCAATTCTTCGCGTATGTATAGATAATTTTTGCATCGAAGAGTATGTATAAGTTTTGTGCAGTTTAGTCATGATGGTAGTTTTTAAATTGATATAAGATGAGGACTATCATTGGTTTTTGTTGAATGTTAGATTTGTCTTTGATTTACTCTGGCTTTTGTGGAATGTTAAGTTTGGAATAGATTAAAGATGAGCCCTTCACTGGTTTTTGTTGAATGTTTGATTTGGGTTTAGTAAAAGATGAATGCTTTTCTGTTTTTCAAGGATGTTAGATTTGAAACTGATTAAAACTAAACCCTATACTGATTTCTGTTGGAATGTTAGATTTGGACTTGATAAATGATGAACCGTTTACTGGTTTTTGTTATTCTCATCTGTTTAATTGTGTGTTTAGGTATGATCCTTCCACTGGTATCTACGGAATGGACTTTTACGTTGTCCTTGAACGCCCAGGATACCGTGTGGCTCGTCGCCGAAGATGCAAGGCTCGTGTTGGTATTCAACACAGAGTAACTAAGGATGATGCTATGAAATGGTTCCAGGTCAAGTATGAAGGAGTTATTCTCAACAAGTCTCAGAACATCACTGGTTAAAAAGTGTTTTGATCTTTAAAGATTTTTGTTGATTCTAGTTTGTTATCTTTGGATGTTAAAGAATTTCTTGTTGTAGTAAAACCTTTTGACATGAGTTTGGTAGAATCTAAATCTTCCAAGAACCTTGGAGATAGAATTTTTATTTTATTTGATGTCAAAGCAGCTCCTTTGATTTCACTGTCCTTTGAGCTCAGCAACCTATTTTGGTGTTCGGAATTTTTTAGCTGGTAGATAACTTGTAGGGTAAATTTAAATCTGTGAAGAGTAAAATTGTCCTGAGATTTATGAATTGGTTTTTCATCAGTTTTGATGAATTGAATGCTCGAGCTACTCAAGAGTGTTACTAGCATTCACGTACGTACGAACTCACGCCTCAAGGAACTTGACCTCAAGTGAAGAACACACAAGCCTCAAAGTGAAAAACACACAAGAGTTATATGCTCAGGTTCTGGGTTTGAGAAACCCTACATCTCAGCTTATCCTTGCCAATCCAGTAGCTTTACGTTACAATCAAGTTGCAGATCGAATCACTTTTTCTCTCTCTCTCAGTAATACTCGCTCGTCATGACCAAACCTCAGATGCCGGTGAACCTGGATCTTTTTTGCAGAAGTAGACGATGTATTAGAACTTCAATTGACTATTGACTTAACACTCGCATTCGTTAGCTTATCACCTAAGGATCTATTAGGAATTATTCACACTATATGTAATAGAAAAATGTTTTCTAAATCTTTTGTCTCTTTGAAGCTTCAAAATGAAAATTTTCTTTAAGATTGGTTTATATTTATCTCTCTCACTATTTCTCTAAATTACGATTCTTATTTATTACCTTTAAGTCTCTTCAAACTTCTATTATAAAATCTTTATATAAGGTAAGGTTTGTTTATTTGAGAAAGATATTAATTTTTGTTTAGGAATAAATTAAACGGGCTGTGCTTGGTTGCATGGGAAGCGACGTCGTTCATTTACCTTTAATTTTTTTGATGGAATATTTTTTATTTATTTACAATTAAGGTTTCTTCTAGTCATGAAACATTTTCTATTAAAATTATTCACATTATTATTATAGCATCTATTACATATAACTTGATCGACAATTTAACATGAGTGTAATAATTCTTTTACAAGTTACATTATAGTCTAATTGCTTCAAAGATATATAGACATTGGGAGAATTATATTCACTTTGTTCCATTCACTCATTTCACATTTATGTTTTTTGTTTTCTCCAATTATTTCTTTGCTAGGCCATAAGATAATTATTCATACCTAATAGGCAACCTAAAAGAAAATTCTCATAATTTTCAAGAGATGACATAGATCCCCAAATTCTACGAGGTTATTTTATGGTGCAATAAATTTGGGATAAGATTACAATTTTACCTCTTAAATGTCATAAATAAAACCTCCGTAAAATTAAAAATCTCGTGTGTTGATAAAACAAATAACATGTTATTTTATCTAGTTACAAATAAAACTTCTTTAAATTAAAAATTCTCACGTGTGAAGAGTGATACGTATTCATTAGGATTGTAGAGGTCTTAAGTTGTAAAACCCTATAAAAGGTGAAAACTTTGTAATCAGAAATCTTAAGAGAGTGAAATGAAAGAAGAAACTTTTATCATTGTTCTGGCTTTACATCTCTAATCAAAACTCTTTCAGACCGCATGATCCTATTGACATGAACCAAGCCTAAATCAGAGATTAAATCAGTCTTAATAACCATTTCCAACTCATCTCTATATTCATCTTCAAACTCTATTTTGGGGTAAATTCTTCTCCAACCCTACTCCATTACTAATTGACAAATTCAATTTTGGAGTTGGAAATGAAATAAGGTTGGAGAAAAATCCAACTCAAAAATGGAACTACTCTATTTTGAAAAACAAAAATGGATAAATTTGTTGAAGATGTTCTTAGGCTTTCAATTTAGAAAGATTTACTCCGAACCAAGTTCACGCTCACATTTGTTAGCTTGTCATCTAAGGATTTATTAAGAAATTATTCACATTATATGTAACGTAAAAATGTTTCATGATTAGATTTTTCTTCAAGGTTAGTGGTTTATGTTTATCTCTCTCACTATCTCTCTAAAATACGATTCTTATATATTACTTTAAGTTTCTTCCAACTTTCAATGTGAAATCTTTCAAATAAAGTTGGAATGGTATTTTTTGTTGGAAATATATTGTTTTGGAGAATTTAAATTTTGTACAAACATTTTACGAAGTATAAACTAAATGTAAAAAAGTATAAGGGAAAACACTAGCATGATGAATCAAAAGTACAAGTGAAAAACTCCATTATTTATAAGTGAAAATATATATTTCGGACTAAAATAAATGTAACTTTCACTTTTTTCGACATTTAGGAGGTAAAATTATAATTTTATCCCAAATTTATTGCACCATAACATAGTTTCCTAGAATTTTGGGATCTAGAATATATATCTTGAAAATTTTGAGAATTTTAAAAAACTTTTTGAAAGTTAAAGATTTCACACGTTATTTAAACGAATAACATGTTATTTTATCCAATTATATACTAATTTACATGATATCACTTTATTTATGCGGCGCCATGTTGTTCTTTATTTATATATATATATGAATAGACAAGTGCTATTACACAATAAATCAATGTAACACTATTTTTCCGAAAACCTTTTACTTCATATATTATAAAACTTCAGCATGCATGCAAAAGTGAGAGACATTTTGGTTGTGATAAACAAAATTTATTATTTATAAATTTATTTTACCACCATAATTATTTTGAAAGAGATTTTGGTTATCTGTCAAATTAACCGTATTTTTAGGACATTTGTATAGATAAAAACTTCAGACACTCGTAATCACAATTTACAAAACTGGAGAAAAAGAAAGACAATCAAGAGAGTGAAAAGCGTAAAATACACAGCCAATAAGGCAATAATTAATCATCTAACGTGTGATTTATAACAAACCAAAAACATAAACCGGATTTTTACCGGTTTCGACCCAATAATTTCTTCAGACCCGGTCTGGGGATCAAACCTTTTGCTTTTTTTTTTTTTTAAAACCAACGATACCTTTTAGCAAGATAAAAAAGGAAGAGGATTAAGAACACAAGCGAGAAAAGACCAATACCGAGACCAAACAGAGTCTTGTTTGAACCATTGTGTTCTTCTTCTTCTTCTTCCTTCTTCTTCTTCATCTTCTCCGTCTTATTCTCATTTCCTCCTTCACCGTCGTAATCGTTTTCCCCTGACAAAGTTTCCTCATTTTGCGACGGAGACCATAAAGGCAAACCGTATTTATCACACGGAGCAATACCCTCCATTTTCAAGTTCGAGGATACAACAGTTTTGTTGTAACAGAGCTCACTGTTCCTTCCGATTTCGAAAAAGTTGAGATTTTTGATGAAGCTTTCGTTGAATGGTAAAACTCCATGGAAGGAGTTATCAGCGAGATTCAAGTGTTTGAGATTCTTCATCTCGGAGAAGAAACTTGGAACGGTGCCGTTTAGTTGATTCATGCTTAGATCCAAATGTGTAAGTTCAGGAATCGACGAGAGTGAATTTGGGATTGTTCCTGATAGTTTGTTTGAAGCCAAAGACAAGTTCTTTAGAAAGATTAAGTTCTTGATGTTGTTTGGTATTTGGCCGGAGAGAGAGTTATGAGATAAATTTAGGGACTTTAGGTTTGAGAGACGAGTAATGGAAGTGCGTATTGAGCCTTTGAGTGAGTTGTTTGATAAGTCGATGTGTGTGAGATTGAAGTGGAAAGATTTAGGGATAAAGCCGGAGAGATTTGAGTTTGAGGTTGTGAGGTAAGTGAGTTTGTGCATGTTTCCGAGGATTACGTAAAGACGACGAGAGGTTGAGATTGGGGTTGAAGAGATTTTGAGGGTTTTGAGGTTTATGAGACGAGCGAGGAAGAGGCCGGAGAGTTGTTTAGGGTGGTGGAGGAAGGAAGAGACGGCGGAGAAGGAGTGGAGTGAGAGTGGGAGGTGGTGTGGAGGAGGGAGAGAAGGGCAGTTAGTGAAGGAGATAGAGAGGAGAGATTTTAAGAGAGGTTTGAAGGTTTTGGAGGGCAGAGAGAGATTGGAGGAGCAGTTTGTGAAGGAAAGAGAGGTAATGTGGCGGTAAGGAGAAGCGTCATCGCAAGTTATGGAGGAGGAGGAGTGGTTGTTGTCAATGCAGGGATCTTTGGTTGGTGTAGAGATGTTGAGAGATTGGAGAGCTTTGAGCTGTTTTGGGTATAGTGGAGAGGCGGAGACGGTGGCTAGGAGAAGCAGGAGGAGCAACAGCGGTTGTGGTGGTTTCATAGTGGAAAGCAGAGAGATTTAGGAATGTTCGAAAGATTGGAATTTGAAAGAAGGGTCTTGTGATAGTTAAAGGCTTCTCAATTTTACCCAGACTAATAACAACAACAATTGTATATGGCAGAAGAACTCGATCACTAACATATACGTGTGTGTGTGCGCGCGTCCCAAAAGTTTTAATTGTATGAATAACTATTTTGTGGAATCATACATTTGTGTCAGGATTGTAACATAATTTATTGAAAAGTAAATTGGATTTCCAACTTCGTACCAAATTCTTAATTGTGTAAATGGGGACAAGAAAAAACTAATAGGGATAACCTTCTTTTGTACATTCCCATTAATAAACGTTTTGGTAGAAAACTTTGATCTAGGCAAAAATTGAGTGATGAACACATAAAAATATACAACAAACAAATGGTACGTAATAAAGTTGATGATAGTAAAAGAATTTAACAATTAAAAAATTAGTTGAAATGTAATCATGAGATGATTTGTCAACAAAATAATTACAAAAATTTAATTTCTTTTTGTTCAAGTAAACATCCTAAAAATGAACAACCCACCATTTTAACACGAAAACGAAAATAAATAAAAACGATAATGAGTAATAATTTTAGAAAAATACAAACCTACTAAACAGATTCAAATCATATAAATTTTTAAAGTTGAAGAAATCATAAGTTTCATAAATTATTACTAATTTTTATCAGTACTATCATACTAGTGCATTTTGATCCAAGTATTGTTACTGGTTTAGAAGCCGGTTCAGTCTATATAATGCGGTTATCAAGAGCAAATAATTAACTTGTGTATCAAGCGACCACTTCAAAAAGTCTACTAAGAATAATAACAATAAGCAAAAAAGATGAATCTCAGTCTATTTAATGGCCCATCAGGCCCAGTTAAGAGATTGAGTAAACCTTAACTACTTTTGTTGTGTCACAGACTACAAGATTCTCAGAATCAGATTGATTCGTGCAAAGCCAATTCACCTGTTTAAGAAACCCCAACATATGTCAGAAACAGACAAAAGAGAAAGAGCAAAAGAACAATGTGAGCTTTAGTTACCTTCTTGCTTAGGTTAATATTCAAATGGAGGAGATCTCTGTTATTGTTGTTGTTGTCTGGATCAAGACATTTAAAGCAATCCCAGATTTTAACTGTCTTATCATTACCACCTGAGATCACGAATCTACCTTTCTCCTGAAACAGAGAAAAAGCTACACAAGAAACAGCAGCATTGTGTCCACCAACAGAGTAATCTAAACAAAATCTTTTGATCACATTGTTGCTACTGCTGCTGCTGCTTCTGCTTCCTTTCGATGATGTTCCTTTTCGGGAAAGTTCTGATTCGATATTGATCAAATCGACAATTCCATCACCTCTAGCAACTGCGCATATCTTGTCTAACTTATCAACCATGTCCATTTCCGGGATTGCAATCGAGTGAACAAATGAAGGGTTTAGGCATTGTCCTGAGTTATTATGTGTATTGGAGCCTGAAAGATTACAGAAGTGACCTGTGAAATCAGATTTATTGCATATATATGAGGCTAAAGAAACCCGAATTAGTGACATAGTGTTTACCAAAGTCTATAATCTTTTGCGAGCGACCTTTTGAGAAATCCCATAAAACAAGCTTTGAATCAAGTCCACCAGTTATAACTGTAAGACGTTAGACGTTTTAGCAACCTAGAAGAGATGTGTATATATTAATAACAAATCACATTAAGATGTTAGTTACCTTCCCAAGGTCTCCATGGAATGAATTGCACAGAGCTGCATATCTTAAATGTCACATTAAGGTGTTGACATAAGAGAGATTTTTCGAGGTTAGAAGAATTTCACAGACGTAAGGGACCATAATAATGAATTAAGGATACACTTGTATGACCCGCCCTAAGGGTTTTATAAAGGCATTTCTGACCAATGTCGATGATCTGTGTTCAAGCAAACTAATCAAACCGAGAAATGTACCACAAATTCATGTTTATGTAATCAAACAAATATCTAGGTCACCTTAACATCGCCAGAATCATCTGCCGAAGCAAGAAAAGATGATCTTCCATTGCATACTACCTTTATCAAATCAAGAAAATCAAAAGATATCAACATCGATTTTCGTATGTAACTTTTCGAAAAGTCTTAGGTTTTTAGTATCCCAACCTGGTTAACTTCATCTTTGTTGTAACTGTAACCCTCTAATGGCTTCCAAGAATTAGCACTTAACTATAATATTGCAGAAAGAGAGAGAGAGATGCTTTAAACCTAGTGAAGGATATGTTTATAAAGTTTGGATTTTTCTAATTACCGTATGAACATCGAAAGACTTGATTTCGTTTCCATAAGAGGCATAGATAATGTTCTCATTACCTGGAAAAACCAAAAAAAAAAAAAATCAATCAATCACCAAATGTAAACAAAGAGATTGAAATTGAAAGAGAGTGAGACAAAAACCTGTCTTGAAACAAAGAGATGAAACAGGTTCTGTTCCAACGTCGATGATGAATTGCACATCTTTACACCGCAAATCAAACCAGCAAACGCAACCATCCTATAATCCATCTTTCAGATTTTGTTAAATAATCTTCGTAAAACCCTAAATTCATCATCGAATTAAAAGAAATAAACCTCGCCGGAACTAAGAACAAGTCCAGGCCTGTCACGAGATGCTATACAACAAGTGGCAGTTGATTTGTGGCCTCTCAGCTTCCTTGGCTCCTCCTCCATTGCCATAGCTCTATAACTCTCTGAGTTTCTTTCTCCGGCGATGATTGCTCAGTTTGAAGCTCTAAATTAAGGGATGGACAAAAAAGCTAACCGAACCAAAACGATTATACCAAAACTGAACCGCATATTTTTATAAAAACCATTCGGTTTTGCTACTTTAAAATTCGGAAAAACATAATTCGAACCGAACGTAAATCGATTTTAGTGAAACTTAACCAAATTGAACCGATATAATGAGACAGAAACGAAACTAAACAAAAAAATCAAACCGAAATTATGTTAAACCGAACTGAAATCATCAAAAGCTGAATCTTTTCTCTTTTCAACAATTCTATATTGCTTTTAGATAATATAATTTAGGGTTTTGAAGATTTCGACAACAGGCCAGAATCAAAAGCATTTTCAAACAATAACATTGGTAAAAATTATATAAGTAACAGAAATACATCAAATGACATTAATCAACCTAAAAGCAATCTTCATATTCGAAAAGAACCGTTAACAAAAACCGATCCTCAGGTCGTCAACAATAATTCTACTCTCTTATTAGTTTGAGCAGCATCCAGCTTTCTTCACAGCCGAAACATCTTTACCGATATCAATCTTGTCTCCTTTCGAAGGAACAGTAGCGGATTCGCTCGCAGCTTCCATCGCCTTCTTGCTCACAATGTGGTGAATCTGAGTGAGGACTTCTGCAAACGCGTTCTCAACATTGGTGGCTTCGAGAGCCGAGGTTTCCATGAAGTAGAGAGATTCTTTCTCGGCAAATGATTTTGCATCTTCAGTCTGAACAGCCACAAGATGGCGGAGATCAGATTTGTTGCCCACGAGCATGACTACAATGTTTGGATCAGTGTGGTTTCTGAGTTCTTTCAGCCATGTCTCGACGTTTTCAAATGTGGAGTGTCGGGTTACATCATAGACAAGAAGCGCTCCAACAGCTCCTCGATAATACGCGCTAGTGATGGCTCGATACCTATTCAAACATTGTCAATAAAACTGAGAATTAAGTTGACCAAGACATCAGAACATAGTTATATGCAAAGAAGAAACAAGCTTTTCAGTTTCGAAATCAGACAAGTATAGGCTTCACAAAACTGATCAGGGAAATGGGGAATAGCATACCATACAAAGCAATAGGCTTTTCAATTCGAAATTAGACTAAGTGAAGCCTCAAATGAAAAGAGTTAAGAATCCTACTAAAACCAATCAAGCTCTCTTACATAAACAAATCAGCAAAAACAACAGAACAAATCTGACAAAGTAAAGCTTCAAGAAACTAATCAGACAAGAATAGCAAATTATACAGAGCAAGAAGCTTTTTCAATTTCGTAATCAGAGTAAGTAAAGCTTCAAGAATCTTTAGCGAAATCTGAGAAAGAAGAGCTAAAGAATCGTAGAAATGAAGTTACTGAAACCAATTTTACATAAACTATCTTAGCAAAAGCAACAGAAGAAATTCGATAAAGCTAATAACTTTCTAATCATAATCACAACATTTTACAACCTTACACAAAATCACATACAAATCCAGATCTCTTCTTGTAAATGTGATAAAAGCCAATGAATCTAAATCAATTTACAGAGATCTAAACCCTAAACCATAAAACAAAAAGTTTCCACCAAAATTTTCGAATCTAAGGAACCAGATCGAGAAATGAACAATGTGGTTGAAAAAGATGAGACCTTTCTTGACCAGCAGTATCCCAAATCTGGGCTTTGATGACTTTATCATCAACATTCAAACTCCGAGTCGCGAACTCGACCCCGATCGTGGATTTAGACTCGAGGCTAAACTCGTTCTTGGTGAATCGTGAAAGCAAATTGGATTTGCCCACACCGGAATCACCAATAAGAACTACCTTGAATAGGTAATCGTATTCATCATCTGCTCTGTAACCCGCCATTGATCCTCTCCTTCAAAGCTTTCTACTTTAACTCTGCTCCCTCTGATCCGAGAAAGACAAAATGGTTAAAGTTCGAAAAACCCTAAAGAGATTTAAAATTTCAAGATCTTTTCGATTTCTCTCTACAGAGAAAGACGCGGAATTGAAAATATCAAACGACGAGAAAGAGAAAGGACCTGTGTTGTGTCTTTATCACCAAAAAGATCTAGCAATCGTGTATCGAAATTACTAAAAAGCCCTGCTCACGCGTTCTGATCTATTAGCTTGCTTGCTTCGACAAAAGCGAGGACATTTTCGTCATTTCACTTAAGTCTCTTATCTTTTAGGTTATTCTAATTTATAATTTAATTGATAAAAATTAAATTGCGTCTGCCGGAAGTCGAACCCGGGTCTATTGCGTGGAAGGCAATTATCCTAACCGTTGGACTACAGACGCTGACGTTTCATTAATTCAGATATAATATTGTATTCCAAAATAATATGACGTGGCAAGTATAAAATAGGAGAGGTCTGTGTCACTCTCTTCTCTAACAAACTAATTTCGTAGTCAAAACGGAATTGACCTTGAAGACCTCTCCGGCGATTCTACCGCCGTGAAACTCTTATCGGCGGTTAACGTTCTCCGTTTCGTCTCCGGCGGTCGATTTTGTACTGGCATTTTCCTTACTAGCGTTCAAAGCGACTTCCAACTGTTCGAGAATGGGTTGTATCGGATCTTCTCAGGCCAAAAACGAAGGAGGAGGTTAGAAAAATCAATTCTCGCTCCGATTATCTTTTGATTTCTGTCTCTTTCGGCGATTTCTGGCTCCGTTCTCAGAATTTTTGGCTACGATTTGATACTTAGTGTTGTATTGTTGTGATTCGATTCTTGGAGCGAAATCAAATTTTGGAGAACAAAAAATATTTAGGGATTTGCTAATCTTTCATAGTAATTCGTAAAGAATTGCAAATGTTGAAGCTAATAAAACTCCAATCCGCAGAGTTAGAATGATCTTGAACATTTACGGTTGTGAATTAGAATGCTCTTGATTGTTGAATCCCTAACAGCTTACCAGCCTTTATTTGTACAGAATGCATATGATTATGTGTAGATATACGACCAGAGATAGTTTGAATCGATAGTGTGATTATCTTCTGATGTAGATGGCTTTAGCATTGGTGTTATACGATCAGATAAAGTTGTTATCTATGAAAATACACAAGATCACCAGTGCATTCTATTGCATTTGTCTTGTTGGAATTGAAATTGTATGTAAATGTTTATTCTTGATGTTATTGAGAGAACTGCTTATAGTGTAGATGATTATGTGTATATATGATCAGAGTAAATTGTTATCAGTGGTGTGATTGAAATATGGCAGTCACCAGAGATTCTTCTGTTCTGCCTTGTATTGCATTTATCTTGTCGAAATCGAAATTGTGATGATCTTCTGATTTAGATTGCTTTAATATCGATGTTACTGAAAGAACTGCTTTAGGATTGGTGGTAATTTATGTTGTATCATTCTCTTATGAGTTTTGTATGTTGACAGCAAAAAGGAAGAAAATCCGGAAACCCAAACCATGGGCGCATACTGAGCCAATCACAAGGGCACAACTTACGAATATGCGTGAGGAATTTTGGGACACTTCTCCACACTATGGTGGTCAAAGAGGTATATATTATTGTATCTCTTTTTCTTATAATCTGCATTGCACTATGAACATTTGGAAACTGAGGTAATAATTACTGGTAACCAGAGATATGGGAGGCGCTTCGAGCTGCTGCTGAAGCTGACTTGAAACTAGCACAAACTATTGTTGACAGTGCAGGCGTGATTGTCCAGAATCGTGATCTAACTTTGTGCTGGGATGAAAGAGGTTTTGCAAAACATAATCTGATTCATTTCTCCCGTTTCTTGTTTTGTTACCTTACTTTTTCGTTCTTACTCAAATGCAGGTGCTAGATATGAGCTTCCTAGGTATGTTCTAAGTGAGCCCACAAATCTGATTCAAGAGGAGGGACAGTAAGTTCCGTGAACATTGACACAAAAAGCAAAGCTTAGTAATAGTAAGTAGTAGAAGAAGAAGCAAGAACACTAGAATCTGAAGTAAGTCTCTTTATATTCAATACTTTTTTGTAACTGATAGTGAATAGAACGATATATTAGTACTACACACTCTCAGTATACTACTAGTGGGAGGGAGCTGGTGAAGTTGTTGAGGTACAAATGTAGAGTCTGGATTTGTGAACTTTTTTGGGGTCAAAATGATCTCTAATGAACTTTTTGACTGTTGACGACAACTTAATTTTGCTTATACTTGATCAGCTTCGAGTTTCCATAACAAGGATGAGATTGAAAATAAATTATGACAAGAAAATTAGAGATTTATTTATTTTTATCTTATTTATATGTCACTATCTAGGTTTGATACAAAATGATCCCTCCACTTTTTTTTAATAAAATTATCGAGAATCACAAAACTTTCAAAAACATGTGTGTCAGAAATGGTCTTTACTCTTCGTCTCTCAAGTTATCATGTCTTTTTGTTCCTTGGATTTTGGAGCTATGCATTTATTAACTAGCCAATTACAAGATTTGTTTTACATTTGAGTTATAGTATGATCAAAAGTATTTATTTTTTTCTTGGATATAAATTAACGTTGCATTGTATATAATTAAAAATATAATTAATGGATGTCTTAACAACTGATGGTGAGTTGAGTATTCCATGATATTTATAAGTCGATTAATGATATTTACGTGTTATGAGTCTAGTTACTGACAGAGTGATCCCAACCTTGACCGTTTGAACCAAAAGTTTGGACTACACTTACTTATTCTTATGTTTTTTATGCTTTTATGCTTTCATCGGTTAATGATATCTTTATATTGCTTTATATGAACGGTTTTAACTACATTTATTTGTATGTATCTTTGGAACCCGAAAAAGACGATAATTGTCCTTATTAGAAAAAGATAACAGTGATTTAAAAATAAATTAGGTTAAAAAAGACCTCAAGGAGTCGTACTTTTGACGAAACCCCAACCAATTTTCAATAAACATATTACTGATTTTTACTCGTTATTATATATGCTTTGAACCATTTTACCCGTAAATTATGCATCTGTCGAGTATATGCATTTGTTTAATCATATAAATTTTAATTTCATTGCGATGTCTAGAAAGAATTAACAAACCACCTTAATTGAATAACCTAATCATCACTAAATGTGCTCACGTGACAGTGTCATTGACCATCGTACCATCGTTATTATCGTCCTGAGTTTTATATCTATATTTTGTTACTTTCTTGATTTAATCCGATTTCTTGTTTTCTTATCATAGAAATTTCTTGTTTTCCATCATTTTGAGCATACCGTATAAGATATAAATCATTCGTTTATAAACATATAGAACAATTGAACAACATAATTATTCAACTGTGATTCGTACACTGTCCACTCAATCATTTGGTGAGCCTAACATTAATAAGTTTGAACCTTATAAGTTTTGTTTTCAACCTTTTATATAACTTGAATATATAAATCGAGAGATATTCCATAAGTTAAATAGTTTTTTATTGTCGGTCAAAGGCTAACATGATCCTTGTCATATTATAGTGTGCAACTTCTGCCGAGTACAAAAGATTCGACTAGGTTGACACTAAATTTTGACAGTAACTAATCAATCATCATATTATAAGAGAAACAAAATTCAAAGCGACGTAAGAATCCGATTGATGATACAAGAACAATAAAAATGACGATTCAATTTAATTATTATTGGTATTAAATACTATAAGAAGTATTTGGTTCATATAAAAATTCGAGAAAATATAAAATTTAGATTTAGAAACATTCACTTAAATTTTAATAAATATTCTAAAATTAGATTATATATTCTATATGATAAGAAAATTAAAAATATTCTTTCTGTCTTCTTACCATCTCAATATAATGCATAATGGACGGTACAAACTGTCTAGTGCAAATTTTTGTGTTTTTGTATTGTTGACGTATAACACATCATAACGTACCTAATAATAATACAAACAAAGAAACAGCTAAACTCAAAGGTGCGAAGTCTTTTTAAAACCCAACCAAACAATTTTTTTTTTAAAAATTCCCAAACATTTTTAAACCAAAATGTAATAAATTAATCTTTTTCACTTCCCGGAAACGGACAAACCGCTTTATTGGCAATGTGCTCTGCTTCCTCTCCATTGCCTCTGTGTTCGTGTCCGTAAACAGATCTCAAAAAACAGTAACCCATCAATCTCTCTCTCTCAAGATTCCCACGCTTTCTCTCTCTCTCTAAACAGTGAAAAAAACTAAACCTCTCTCTCTCTACACTCGAAAACAGTGTTTTTACTTGCTTTTTCCTGCCAAAAAACCATCACTTTCTCCAGAGAAACCTCTCTCAGGTTCTACATGTGAATGTTTGGTAAAGAAAGAAAGATAGAGGAGAGACATCTGTGACTGCTTTCAAAACGGTGTCGTTCTCGTTTCTCCTTTTATTCCCCCACTTGTAATCTTTGAAACAGACCCTTCAGTTTTTTGTTTGTTTGTTTGCTGGCCTCAGTAGTAAGTGAAGTTTGAATCTCTTCTATAAAGAAACAGAGCTTTTTGAGATTTTAGCATTCTGGGTTTGTTTTTTATTTCTTATTTTCTTACCTTCAAGATCGTTGTTACAGCATCTGACAAGTCATTGGTAGAGGGATTGGCTCATGAAACTTATGTGGTTCCGCATTTGAACAACAAAGAGGCCTTTCAAGTCTTATTTTTCTTACCTTCAAGTACTAGAAGAAACACATAGCTCAAAAAGTTTACATTTTTGCTCAAAGGGGTCCTTAAATTTTGGATTTTGCGGAGTTTTTTTTTATTGGCAAGTTCAGTGAATCTTTGGGGGAAATTTGGGCTATTACCAAAAGTCAGCGAAATCGTTTTCAAATTTGGAAACTTTTGAGATTTCTCAGAAGAAAATGAGATACAGCTCGATATGGTTCTTCTATAGATACTTGGACAATATTCTCTCGAAGAAAACAGAACACTTGTGATCACATTCATGATTAGGGTTGTTTCTTCTCGGATTCTGAAAGATGCAAATGGAGACATCGGTGAGCATCTTCGTAACCATATTCACTTAACCAATTGTATTCACTTGAAGAATCATATGCACAACAATAAACAGAGTCCGGTTTTAACTGACCGGTCTCTTCTTATGAGAGATCTTGTCGTTCTTCAGAGATCAAGATCACTTAGAGACCCATCAGCGAGCCCGAATTTGGAAGAAGATCATAAGGATTCACGTGAGGGAAGAAGAAGAAGATCTGTTGATCAGATTGTGGTTAAGAAATCTGGTCTTAGGTTGTCTGGTTCTTCACCACTTGTGAATTTTGGAACGTCTAAAGTGACTCCTTCTGATGAAAAGTTCGATAGGTCGAGTAGGAAGAGTTATAGAGTTGAAGATGTGAATGAAGTTTATAGTGTTGCTTCGGTGAAATCGGGATCGAAAGATAGGGTTAATAAGGTCAATGAGGCTATTGTCAAGACTCTGTCTGATCAGTTAAACGAGATTGGTGGTGATACTGATGATTTAGTTTCTTGTAATGTTCGACCGCGCGGTATTGGGTGTAAAAGGCGGAGATTTAGAGGGACGAGGAGAGCGGGACGGGTAGTTAATGCTAGAGACAATGTTGGTAATGGGAGTGAGATGTCTATTGCTTCTAACTCGGTGCCTCGTGGTGAGAAGTATGATGAAGAAGGAGGAGGAAGACATAGAGAACAGAACATGAATGGAGCTGTTCCGAGAAACGGTTGTGGAATACCGTTTAATTGGTCGAGAATTCATCATAGAGGCAAGACTTTTCTTGATATAGCTGGGCGGAGTTTATCTTGTGGAATGTCTGATTCAAAGGGTAGGAAAGGCGAAACTGATATGCCAATGTTGTCTGATTCAAGCTCCTCTGATCATGAGGCGTTACCTCTTTTAGTCGATAGCGCAGACAATGGAGAATGGGTGCATGATTACTCAGGCGAATTGGGTATCTTCGCCGACGATTTGCTCAAGAATGGAAAAGATGCAGAATTTGATAAGAAGAGCAGCCGTAAAAATGCTCGGTGGCATCAAAGTTTTACGCAGAAGTACGCTCCAAGAACATTCCGGGATCTATTGGGACAGAATCTGGTGGTGCAAGCTCTATCTAATGCTGTTGCTAAACGAAGAGTTGGACTTCTTTATGTATTCCACGGTCCAAATGGAACCGGAAAAACATCTTGTGCTCGGATATTTGCTAGAGCGTTGAACTGCCATTCTACAGAACAATCAAAGCCTTGCGGCGTATGCAGTTCGTGTGTCTCTTATGATGATGGTAAGAACCGGTACATTCGGGAAATGGGTCCTGTTAAAAAATTTGACTTTGAGAATTTGCTCGATAAATCGATCATCTGTCAGCAGCAAAAGCAGCAAAGGCAGCACCTTACGTTCATATTCGATGATTGCGATACTATGTCAACAGATTGTTGGAATGCGCTTTCGAAAATCGTTGATCGAGCACCTCGTCGTGTGGTTTTCATTCTTGTATGTTCGAGTCTTGATGTTTTGCCTCACATTATCGTTTCGAGGTGTCAGAAATTCTTTTTCCCTAAGCTCAAAGACGCGGATATCATCGATTCCTTGCAACGGATTTCATCAAAGGAAGAGATTGATATCGATAAAGATGCATTGAAGCTTGTTGCTTCGAGATCAGATGGTTCCTTGAGAGACGCGGAAATGACTCTAGAACAGCTGAGTTTGCTAGGAACAAGAATCTCTGTTCCTTTAGTTCAAGAAATGGTAAAGCTCAAAATTTTTTGTAAAGATCGGAACTTTTTCTACATTTTCGATTGACATTTTTTCTCATTATGTTCTTTTTTCTTTCCAGGTTGGGTTAATCTCTGATGAGAAATTAGTTGATCTTCTTGATCTAGCCTTATCCGCGGATACTGTCAACACCGTAAAGAACCTAAGAATAATAATGGAAACTGGCCTAGAACCATTAGCCTTGATGTCACAGCTCGCAACCGTCATAACCGATATTCTTGCGGGAAGCTATGATTTCACTAAAGATCAATGTAAAAGAAAGTTTTTCCGGCGACAACCATGTGAGTTTAGAAAATTGGCTCATTCTAAAATGAGAAGTATTTGTAACTGTAATAACCAATTTATTTCGTTGTTGCAGTGTCTAAAGAAGATATGGAGAAGCTGAAACAAGCTTTGAAAACGTTATCTGAATCAGAAAAACAGTTGCGAGTATCGAACGATAAACTAACCTGGCTCACTGCTGCATTGCTCCAGCTAGCTCCTGATAAACAGTACTTGCTTTCGCATAGTTCTTCCGCTGATGCTAGCTTTAACCATACTCCATTGACGGATTCGGATCCTTCAAACGGCGCTGTAGCCAGAGCAAGAAGAGATGGTAGTAAGCAAGATTTCAGTTGCAAAAACCGACCTTCGGTTGAAGATATTTGGTTAGCGGTTATCGAGAAAGTTCGAGTTAACGGTTTAAGAGAGTTTCTTTATAAAGAAGGAAAGATCTTTTCGATTAGTATCGGCTCAGGTAAATGTATATACAGAGCATTGATCATATGGAAAAAGGGTTTTTGAAACCGTTTATGTCGATGATTCGAACTTCTTATTTTTTCGCAGCTCCTACTGTGCAGTTAATATTCAATTCACCAATAGCGAAATCAACAGCTGAGAATTTCAAAGATCATATTTTGAGAGCGTTTGAGGCGGTTCTTGGATCTCCAGTCACGTTAGAGTTCAGAACCGAGTCAAAGAAAGACCCGAAAAACGTCGGTTTATCGTCGTCATTACAAGGTTTAAGCAACGGTGAGAGATACCACGAAAGCGGAAGAAGCGAAATCATTGAAGTGGCTGAACCTGAATCTCCAATGACTCGAGTTAGAAGGAAACACTTGGAAGCGAGTCAAAACCAGAAGCAGAACCAGAGCATTGTGAAAGGAAAAGTTTCGTTGGCTCAAGTGATCAAGCAAGCTGAAGGAAACAGTTGGTCGAAACACAAAGCCGTGTTGATTGCAAATAAGCTTGAACAAGAGAATTTGTAAGATTATTAACCAAAACTTGGTTCCTTTGATTTATTTTTAAACATTTTTGTTTGATAATTCGTTGATTTTACAGGAGACTTGAACCAAGATCAAGAAGCTTGATATGTTGGAAAGTGTCGAGAAGCACCCGTCGCAAGGTATCGAGATTGAAGATGAGAACAAGAAGGATACGATTACATTCGTTGTTGAAGCTAGTCTCCTGTGGGAAATGTCTATCAACGAGATCTCCTCCTAGATAGTTTTTTTTTTCTTTAATTTTCTTCTCTTCTTTGATCATAAGAAGATTTTTAATGTAATCTTTTTAGCCTATATAAATTTTCTTGGATCTATTTTTTTTCCACAAGATTGACGGTTAAATATGAATTTTATTCATTTAGGTGAATGATAAGTGGCATAACACATTTTAATTTTAAAAACTTGCATTTTGCATCACTTTTGATCAAATAGTGGTCAGATAGATTTAAAACTAAATATATAGTTAATATAGGTAAACTTAACATCAAATCCGATGTCGTCCAGCGGTTAGGATATCTGGCTTTCACCCAGGAGACCCGGGTTCGATTCCCGGCATCGGAGCTTTTTTTAATTTATTTTTGGGATTTTATTGTTTTTTTTCCCTAAACTATGTGACTCTCATTGTTCATATGCTACAAACATAACCGATCGGCTCTGTAATCTATAACTGAAATATGAATTTGCAAAAACCAATTCAGAATATGCATCTATGTTACTCCTGTCGCAAACAATAGAGATTTGGGTTTTACAGAAACAGATTAATAATGAACATTAAAACATTAATCTCAGAGGAAGCAAAAAAAAAGCTATTTTACAAAAACCTCATTCATATCAAGTTTTCTCTGTAATATTATTTACAGTCCCCGAATTCCACCAAAACGTCCTTTGATTTCCAATCTTACTACCGTGATCATTATCGCCATTTCTTGCATCGACATCTTTTCTCTCTGACTGAACTTCCTGTTGCTCGGTTGATCCCGGATTCTCTGTCAAGCATTGTTCCCAAAAGTCATCGTTAACACCTGTTTTTGGAGCAGCTGCGGTAACGGTAACGGGCGGCTCTGAGTTCATATCTATCTTTGATGATTTGGGTCGGGTATCGCCAATACTTAGACTTGACTCAGCCGCATCAAGATCTATGCTTGATGACTGCACACCGCTCTTCTCGCATGATTCCGATACAAGATTCTCCCAAAAAGTTAGAGAAGATTCTAAGTTTTCGACCTGCTCTACGTGTGACCGGCTTGCAGGAAGAGAATTCTCTGGTAACCTTCTTTTCCTTCTCTCATGGTTTTCGAGATTTAGCGAAAGTCCTGGTTTGTCCAAAACCTGTGAAACATATGCCACTATTGATTTCTGATGTTGCTCCATATGTTGTAACCGGTCTTTCAATGTAGTTACTTGCAGTTCAAAATCTTTCCGCTCTTGCTCTTGGTTCTGTAACTCCACTAGAAGGCCTTCTTTCTCCTTTTTCAGCCTTTCGATCTGATCCTCCATGCTCCGTCTTTCTGATTCCATCAACGGATTTTGCGCTTGTAGATTCACTAACGAGTGGCTATGAACCGGTTTTCGTCTATGAATGTTCTTCATTAGGTAAGGTCGACCTCTAACAAAATCCTCATTCAAGAATTCCCATTTCTCAGGATCAACTTTTCTAAAACCCTACGAAAACAAAAACACAAAAAGGTTAATCAAAGGGATGCAGCAAAAACCTAACCCCAAAGAGATGAATACAAAGCCAAAAACTTTTACATATGTATTAAGCTGACGGATGAAACTTGAGAAATTCTTGTGCTTGAAGAATCTCGGAAGAAGGTCTCCTGAAAACTCGGCTGGGTTCTTGACGATAAAGCTTTTGTTGTTTTCGCTCCAAGAAACGATCAAATCAGAAGAAGAATCATCTACCATTTCATATGTTTTAATAAGGAAAGGTGGAAGTGAGCTTGAACCTCCATTATTTTCATCCATCACTTAACCACTTCTAATCCAAGAGGTTGAGACCACACACCGAACAAAACCGCAAATCTCAATTCCCTTGATTCAATCTAATTGTCTGTTGGATAGAACAAAAGGTGGAAATCGAACTCAACTAGAGATACCCATTGATCAGAAATCAGATAACCATATATTGAATCATTTAAAACATCAATTTTTAACTCAACAACTCCAGTTTAGGATTCGATGAATCATTAATATCAAAGATACGAATCGATCTCTCAATATTTAAGGAAAATGCATAATTGACAATCAAAACCAAAACTTTCCTTCTAAAGTCACAAGCTTCGAAATTTATTGAGAGGGAGAAACTAAAAAGTTTCCACCTTTGTATAAAATTAAACACCAAACAAGATCTTCAAATGAATCTACAAAGAACCCTTAAGCCAAAACCCTTAATTTATCCCCAAATCTATCTGAATCCAATAGAAGGAAACACGAGATAATAAACAAAACCCTTTTGCTTCTCCAACCAAAATGATTTAAAATCTATCAACAATTCGAACATTTCTTTTCATCTCATGTTTCTGATTTGGAATTATCAAACGTACCAGATGATGACTGGAGAAGATTTGACTCGATCCTGATTGATGCTAATTGGGAAAAAAAATCTTCAAAGCCTCTTCATTTGATTGATTAAAGGAACAAACTTTCAGAGAAATAAGAATTGAGAGAACGTAAAGCAAAAGGGAAAATTTCGAAATTTTGAGGATTGTAAGGTTTGATTTGGCTTCCTCCAAAGGGTTGATGAAGCGCGTATGAATGGCAACAACAACAAACAACTGTTGTGTCAAAAGACGGGTTTGGTGGTTTATTATTTATCAACTCCTCTTTTTTTTTTTTTTTTAATTACTAAAAAAATGATATTATGAAAACATATTTTTTTGACCAATAAATAAATGAAAAACATAATTTAAAACATTGTGAGCTTGTTTAATGTTGTTTGTCCCGACAAAAATAATAATAATAATGTTGTTTGTCTTTTTGACTTATGACTGTTTGATCAAATTAAATAGGAAACATGATGTTGCAGTTTATAATAGGTTTAATACAAATAACTGAATAAGAATCTGATATTAGCGACAAAAACAGGAGATACACCCTCCTCTAGCCTTATCGCTCAGTAATTTATCTAACTTTTTCTTAATTTTACGTTCATCGAGTTTTTCTCCCTTCACAATTATTGTGGCGTCGTCCGCATCAAAATCAACAAAAGCAACTCCTTACCAGAAAAAGAAAAAAATATTTGTACACATTTGTTTAAAACTTTTAAGAGTACTTGCAGTAGTTGCAGTTTATGGCAAGAAAATTAGTGAAATTTCTAAAAATGGCAATGAGCTTCCTTACTCAAATAAATAAACGGATCAAAACTCATTTTGAACATTTTTATTTAAAGATTGTGTGACGTCTTTTTATTTCTGTAACATATTATTTTCTGTATTAATATTTTATTTATCAAATACATTTTTGTTTCTGCTATATATCTTAAAGTTATATATTGCCATTTAATGTGTTGGTTATTGTTGCATCATCTACAAATATATTATTTTCTATTTTTTCCATAGA
Source organism: Turritis glabra (assembly GCA_900406565.1). Lineage (NCBI taxonomy): Eukaryota > Viridiplantae > Streptophyta > Magnoliopsida > Brassicales > Brassicaceae > Turritis > Turritis glabra. The sequence goes on along the minus strand of OVBN01000165.1, from coordinate 971,885 downwards.
AATTTGTAATTTATTATCTTAGGACTCTACATATTACTTATTGTTGTATCCATCTACAAAATAAATTATGAGTATTCGTTATGGAAGTCGTACGCCAAATTTCATGTCCAAGTTTTTTCAATACCTTTTCTGGTCATTTACTAACAACAATTAATTTATCATTTAAGTAAATAAAATTATAATTCTTGTTATTTACCAAAATAAGTAAATAACTAAAATATTTAGCCTAAAATAATATGATCTAGATCTATATCTATATCGTAAGTTCGTAACCCGTATATATCTCTGACGAGTGACTTGTTGTTTTAGCTCTCATTATAATCATACGGTTGTGTTGGTGTACCTGTACAACGAGCGATGCATCGTAGTGCGTCATGTCTAGTCTTTTGGTCAATAGATCCAACCTTAAATTGAAGTTCCTCCTTCTGCAAACAATTAAATTCAATCAATTCCTTAATAAATTCATCATATAAGCAATAACTTCGTTGAATATGAATAAATATGATTATGTTTTGCTGCACAAGCTTCTTACAAAAAGTAAAACCATTTTCTTCAAAAAAAAAAAACTATAACTACAACAATTTTTTTTTTTTTAAAAAGCTTGGAAGTTGGAGAGAGATTATCCAAACGATTGTGATTGCAACTTATTGTCTTGCTCATCTACCTCTATTAATATTTATATAGGATTATTATAAAAACAGAATAGTCTCATGATGGTTTGACACACAGTAAAATTACATATCTTAAAGATATGTCCCAAAAGCCAAAAATAAATAAACAAAACTTTAAATGTATATTAAAAATAAAAAAATTTGTTCTCAAATCATGATAGTTACAAAAAAACTAATTTTGAAAACTAATTTTTATTGATTTTTTTTATTTACTTTGTAATTATTTAAAACTTGTGTATCTTAAACCTAAATAGTATTGATTTTTGACATGTAATGCACACAGTTGAACAAAAATTTAAATAATAAGCCCAATAAAGGCCCATATTTTAACTCTATCCACAAATATTTGCTCGTTGTTTTTGTCAAACCCTCTCTATCCACAGTTCAAATGCATAATCATCATTAAAAAACAAAACCCTTTAATTCAGCCACAAAGAATACACTAATCAAATAAATTTGATTTTCATGAGGATGTTAACACGAAGACAAATCGAACAAACAAAGCTATTGTGCATTTGCCTTCTTAATCAAATCCTCTTAATACAATTACAAACTAAACCAAAATTAACCAAAAGAATTCATTCATCTCTTCCAACGAACTCCTTCAAAGCAACTCTCATATCTTCAAACTTGACACAATCACCATTCAAAAAGTCACCAAGTTTCTTCAGCTCAACATCTTCCAAATCATCAGAAAACGGTTTAATCGGGAAAGCGTTCTCCGGTTGAAGCGCGTAAGAGTTGGGATTATCATCAACAATCACCACGCGCCTCAGATCTCTCATCACAAACCCTAAATCTTTCACTAACCTCCCATCGATTTCGCTACAGGCGTCTCTGTAAAAGCTACGCGTGATCACGCGCCGCTCTGGATCCAGTTTATCGAGCACGAGCGACGCGTACTCTCTCAAACCCGCCGTGAAAACAACGATCTGGTACTTTTCTCCGATCTTCTTCAAGAACTCGTCTACACCTGGCCGTTTGATCACGAAAAACGTTAAGATCTGACCGTCGATTTTGGGATTCACGACGAAATCGTACGGCACTTGTGGCTTCTCCATTGATGAGTGAACAAGCGTCTCGTCTAGATCTAACACGATCGTCTTCTTCGTCTCGTCGAAGATTTTGCCAGATCTTTCGTGAATTAGAGAATACGGAGAATTTTGAAGATCGTCGCCGCGAGGTTTGAGGATTTTGAATCCGTTGGTTCCAGGACGAGAAAATAAACAGAGGAAGCTTCGGTGACATCTGTAGATCGATTTGTTGATGGTGGCTATGACGGTGGTTGCCGCCGGTGAAGGTGAGCATCCGATCTGAGTTTTCCGGTGACGGCGAAGGTAGTTACGTTGGTGACGGTTGATTGATTTTGTCGTTTTCTTGATTATGAGTTTCGTCGCCATTGAAGAAGAAACAGAGAGAGAGAGAGATGAGAGATTTTGGGGAGAGAGAGGAGAGTGACGATGTTGTATTTAAATTAGGCTCGGTGTAACGGTCATGTTGGTTTATTTTAGGTTCGGGATCCGAAGCAAAGCTAGATTCGGAAGCAGTGTTTTTTTTGTTTTGTAAGTTTGGACCTACAACACGGAGTTAACGTTGTATTATTACCGTTGGGAAATTCTATATTAATCTCTCGAGATTTATGTCCCAAATTAAGCAAAAACAATGTATATATAGATAGCACAGAATTGACAATAAATCATCTATAGATCTTATCTTATTATATAAATAGTATTAGTTGTGAGTCTCAACTTATGTTTAATTATGTGAATTGTAAACGGAACAAAACTAATAACACCAAGTATATATAAACCTCCTAAAACTAATTTATGTCAATGAGAACCGCATTCATATCATTATGGTTTGTTAGTTTTCATAACTTTTAGATTTTGACATATTGAATTCATATATTTTCAAAATTGACATAAAATTTGACTTGACATAACAAACCACAATTACCATATCAATAACATATCCACGTGTCATCTACAAATCTCAACCTTAACATTTCTCGCTCGCCAGTCGCCACATTACCACTAACAACTCAATGACGTGTCCCTCTCAAATCTTCCACGTCACAATTTCCTCATGCAACAATGACACCAACACATTTCACATTCCACCACTATAAAAATTAAAAACCAAGAAGAAAGATAGACAAAATTTTGTACAAATATATAGAACAAATCAAACGTGGTTGTTTTTGTGTGTTGAAAACAAAAAAATGGCGTCGAGCGATGAGCTTCCGGGAGCGTATCCGGCACGTGACGGAGCAGAGAACTTACCTCCGGGAGATCCGAAGACGATGAAGACGGTGATGATTGATAAAGGAGTGGCGATGATGCAATCTTTGAAGCCGATCAAGCAGATGAGTCTCCATTTGTGTTCTTTCGCTTGTTATGGCCACGATCCTAGTCGTCAGATGGAAGTCAATTTCTATGTTCATCGACTCAACCAAGACTTTCTTCAATGTGCTGTTTACGATTGCGACTCCTCTAAACCCCATCTCATCGGTCTGTATCTATATGTATTTTTTCTCCAACATCGAGTCTACATGCATGCATATAATTTTTGAACAGAGATATTTTGTTATGTGTAATTCATGTTTCGTGTTTAAATCCACAAGGGATCGAGTATATTGTGTCGGAGAGGTTATTTGAGAATCTTTCGCCGGAGGAGCAAAAGCTTTGGCACTCGCATGACTATGAGGTTGATTTTTATATAACATTTAATTAATCTGTTTATTCTCAAGTGGTTTATTACATAGACTTCAACGTTAATTTAACTCTGGAGCAACTATTATTTTTTATTTTTTTTTGACTCGAATTGTTGCTGTTGTAGATCCAAACAGGTCTTCTTGTAACTCCAAGGGTCCCTGAACTTGTAGCTAAGCCGGAGCTTCAAAATATTGCCAAAACTTATGGGAAGTTTTGGTGCACTTGGCAGACCGATCGCGGTAATTAATACATATTTGAATTCTTGGATTGAATTTTCTTTGTGCTATTGAAACTGTTATATACATTGGTTATGATGTAAAACTATCAAATAAATCAAATAATCCGAGCAGAAACCTGATTTAACACTTTTACCAAATTTATAAGACAAATAGGAAATTTATCTAGTAGGAAACAATTTTTTGGTTTTGAGTAGAGCGTAGACCGATAATTTCCAAATATAATATTTAATTTATGAGTGTTATTGCAGGAGATAAGTTACCGCTAGGTGCACCATCGCTGATGATGTCACCACAAGACGTGAATATGGGGAAGATCAAGCCAGGGCTATTGAAGAAACGTGACGATGAGTATGGAATCTCGACTGAATCTTTGAAGACGTCTCGAGGTGGGATAGTGGGACCGGAGAAGAAAAATCCGATGGCTGATTATTGGGTTCACCACGGGAAAGGATTAGCGGTTGATATAGTCGAAACTGAGATGAAGAAATTAGCTCCGTTCCCGTTATAAAGTTGGTGTGTAACGAATACTAATAAAATGTTTGTATGTCCAGTGTTTTCCGTAAGACCATAAGTAACTATACTTATCCTATATAGTGTTGTATATGTGTTGAAATATGACGTTTTTCGAAATATGAGCTTCTTACGTATACATTATTATAAATCATAGTCAATTTCTTTACATTATTTTTTTATTAGATGCTCTGTTTTATGCAGAATTCTTGATAATTATTTTATTTATCTAAGATATCTATCTCATAAGTGAATACCCTAAAATGAATCTTAAATGTTAGATTAATGCACCTTTGGGAAATAGGTTTATTTTGTTTTTTATGATAGAAGATGAAAGATAAGATAGCTCTGATAAAAAGTAAAAAAAAAAAATTAATATATTTAATACTACTGTAGGCTATTGTTTGTACACCGTCAAATTTCATATACCATCATATATATTATTAATATATTTATGCTAAATATAACTTCTAATTTACATTTTTTTTTTAAAATTAATTGTTATTTTAATTTAATGATGCACACGATAATTAATGTAAAAAAAAATGTACAAAAGTTGGTGTACATTACCAGAGAATATATAATTTTTTTTAATTTAATGGTGTATACTATTATGTACATTGCCATTTTTGTATTAATAGTTTAAACATCAATACTTTAACTTACAAATCCGATACAAACCGGTTACTACATAGTTTACGAAGTTCAAAATGATATGGTGTACCGTGTTAGTGTACATTACGATGTTCAAATGATAGCATACGAAATTGATGATGTAGGAATATATAAATTTTGTTAATTTTAGAAAGAAAGAGAAATTAAAATTTAAAAACAAAAAAAAAAAAAAGTTTACTAAAGAAAAATAAAAAATAAAAATAATAACAATAATAGAAGTGGTCCCTAGTATTCTCTTTTCTCTCTTTTTAAATATAGGATATTTTTGTCATTCATCTAATATTTTGTTTTTTACTCTATTAAAGAGCATTTATATCTCAATAACTAAAAAATACTATATTCTCAAATATATGAAACAAAAATACCCAATTCTATAATAACTTTTTAAAAGTGTCTATTTCTCAAATACACCCTTTATATTATTGTTAAAATTCAGAAATAACACATAAATTTAATTAGTAAAATTTCGATTAGTTCATACACTTATCAAGTTTTGAGTTTACAAGTTTTGACTTTACAAGTTTTGACTATATCATATGGTATCATATGAAGCATTGTTTAGACATAATTAATTAAGCATATTTTCAGGCAAAGTTTGAGCATTTTTAGCATATGACATACAAATACATAGTAATTATTTTTTTCTATTATAAATCTGCTTATTTTTAGCATAATCCCGTATGTTTGTATATTTGTTTATAGATCAGCTGACACAAACAACAAATAAAATATTTGACATCACTCAGAGTGTTCCGTACTAATCTGACTCGATGGATCCTCTCTGCACTGCTACTTGGATATTAATCTGAAACATGTATATTCTTCAACATTTCCCCTCCCCCCCCCCCCCCCCCCCCCCCCCCCCCCCCCAGCAAAGTTTTGGTCTAGATCTCCCAATGATCCCTATCTTCTATTAGTTTACCCATTTTTATCCCTCAAATTAATATATGCAAAATCAAATAAAAGTCCAACTAAATGTTTGATAAGTTTGGAGTTACAATTTTCCTCTATTATCATCCAAGAACCATAGCACTCGAGCTCTGAACGCTAAAACCACACAATGATCACGTAAGATGATCTCAACAATGGTCTCTCCTTCCTAAACAAACTAAGTCGGTTATGCAACTTGCTCTGTTTAACTCTCCTTTTCTTGTGCTTCCACTGCCTCTACTTGTTTCTCACGTGCTTCAGTTGATTCACACGTGCATATTTCCCTCTTCTTAGCTTATCAACGTTCTACTAGTGTCTAAGAAATCGGGAGCTACACTTACCATACGACATTACGACGTTTGGATTATTCATAGACATTTTGACGAACTCTTTGCCTGAAATTCATTTCTCCGGATTTGAGTTTTGTGTTTCTGGTTTAACTGAATTTTCATATTTTAGTAATATATAAAGGTATAAAGTATAAACCAAACAAAGTAAGAAAAGCCAGAGAAATTCACTTGATTACATAGTAGAAAAAATAATACACATTTTTTTCTTTCTATAAGGATGATTTGAACAAGATGATGACTCAGAAAAGGCAAAGCAAAAGCAAAAAAGCTCTCTCAAGCTTTACCTATGAACTCAATGTCAAAGAGAAGAACCGAAGCTGGAGGAATAAGGCATGAGCCTGCACGAAAACAAGTTTAGGCTTCATTAATTAGTTATTTAATTATAAACAGTTTAACATAAGTATATTAATCAAGAAAGGGTTTTAGCCTTTTGGCTTTTCTTTGTACCTCCTCTGCAACCTGCGCCTCGATCACCATATGCGAGTTCTGGAGGAATTTTCAAAGTTCGTTTCCCACCTGAGGAAAGAAACCAAATCAAAACTAATTAGAGCAAGAAAATGATGAAAACATAACAATGTTTCTATTGAAATTAAACTTGATTTTTGGTTTTGGATCAATGATTCTGCTAATCATAATTGGAGCATCCTCTCCCAACATTCTTTTCAACATTATGTAGACTAATCTTGATACTTATAAAATTTTTAAAAAAGGGTAAAAATTAATAGAGATTTTCTTTGGTCAAATTTTTTTTGTTTATTTTTTTTTTGTTATAGAAATTAGGATAAGAAATTTTCTTTGGTCAAAAATTAAGATAATTGTAGTTTTGGAGACCTTGAATTTAATAACACGTTCACCCCTATAATGATAATCAAGTATAATCAAAGCAAACTAATAAAAAGATAGAAAAAATAAGAGTGTTCCAACACATAATTTCTCTAAGATTTTTCTAAATATTTTCCAAGCGTTTTTTTCATATCTTTTTCTTATTCAAAAGATTATTTTGGAGTTTCTAAGGTATTACGGTCTAAGCCTAGTGTTAACAACTATCAAGAAACATGCAATTAAAGTTTCATCTATGGAACAACATATGCTATGTTCAATTCAAATAAACTGAGCTTACCGGTAAGCATAGGAGGAATTCCATCAGAGCCAAGGATTCCTTGGTCCCAACCTTTAATAACCTGTACATATAATGTTAACCACAATATGTTTTCTGAATTTCCCATAATGTGAGAGCAAATGAGTTTTGGGCAAAATTATAAATTTTCCCTTAATTACCTCACCAACACCTATTCGAAATGTTAGAGGCTTTCCTCGATTATAGCTACTATCAAAGACTTTCCCATTCTCCAACTTCCCTACATAATGTGCCTGCAAGAGATATTCAAGAATAATCTAACATTCGTAAAGAAATTGCAAAACTTTTTCTTAATGCAATTTGAGATATAATTGTTATACTTAATCACCTTGATCAGTTGCCCTTTGACAGCTTCAGGACCATAACCTACAACTTTATCGCAGAAAGCAAGACCAGAAGGAGACACAGAGAATTCACAAGAAGTTGTTTCGGCTAAGGCTGAAGAAACATTATCAACAAAGCCAATAGAGAAACCAAAACCAATAATTGCTTCTCTTCTACCACATGAGGATAATTGGACAAAACTTAACTCAGAATCAGAAGAAACTTTTCTTTTGTTTCTCAAGTTAATAGCCTCCGCTCTGTTTAAGCTACTATTCACAAGAAATCTGCATTTTCTTTGCTCAGTTGGAGGTGAACAAGTCCCAACCGAAAATCCCAAGGAGCTCATTATCCTCTATCTAGAAAAAGAATAATCTGAAAGAGATAATACAAGCTCTGTATTGGACTATCAGCAATCCTTGCTGGCAAACAAGGCAACCACACAAAATTGGGCTTCATTTTTATCACATTTTCAAGACTAGAGGCCCAATATGTATAGAATCTTTGTTTCAATTAATCAATTATATCTTCGAAGATAAGAAATGTGTTGTAGAGTTCATACTTCATCCTCTAAACTCTCTTGATGATTAACCAAAAAAATAGTAAGGATTTATGAACTTTATTTGTTATGCCTCAAATTCTAGGGCACTTTCAATTTTCTGCTACATGCCATTGTTGGTTTTAGCTAATGTTTCAAAACCGGATGGGATGGGATCGGCCGGTATTACTAGTACGACCGGTCCGATCAAAACTCGGATCTAATATAACTGTTAAATTTGTACAAAAACTGGTGATACGGATCAAATGTCAAAACCAATTCGCAAAATTTAAATCACATATTTGATCAATTTGCAACCTTACTAAATGGCATATGCTATCAGTTAAAAATTATGGTCTTTTATTCTTTCTTTTAATTTATTTTTTTATTTTCCAATTATGAAGGATATCAAAAATCTAATTAAAATTTTGTTTTTTTTATCGATCCTTTTTTATTCTTGAATATTTATTCAGTTAAACTCAAGTTTTAATAAATTTAAAAATCAAGTTTGATCCATCCAACCAACCACCCAACGACATTTCCGAATTGATATTTAGTCCGGTTTTAAAAACATTGGTTTTAATTATCTTCATTGGTTTCACTTTCTTTTGTTTTGACATATGGAGAAAAGACTAACACATTTGTAATAAAAGAATCAAATTTATAACAGAGTTAAGAAAAAAGAGATAAATCATTACATAAACAGTTTGACATCACACAACACAAACCAAATTTGACATCACTTTTTCTTGAGTCCATACTCAGCTGCCATTGAAGAACTATCAAAACACTTGAAGACATGAACAAATCTCTCTCTTTAGAGAGTTGCAAGTTGCTGAATATCATAAGGATGAGCATCAGAAGCAGCTTCTCGCCTAAAAGATCGTCTTCCGATAACAATATTCGCAGCTTCACCGGGATGAAACGCATCCCAAAACACATACTCATTCCTATTTAGACACGGAGCTTGACCTGGAAGACAAGTTATCTGTCCATTGTTCCTCCCAACTCCACAACATCCTGCATTTGTCACTTTAAACCCTGCAAATTTAAAACAAAAAAACACAAAACTTTGAGTAAATCATTATAACAAAAACGTTTACTTTGATATTAATTAATTTTGAAGACTGATCTGTTACCGTAGCGAGCAGGGTTTGTAACAATGTCTTGGAAGATGCCATAGGCGTTGATGTAAGTGAATTTTGCGTCTGGTGTGTTCTGGTTAAAAGCGTCGACTATAGATATGAGTTTGCTGTTGAAGATTCTGTTTGCTGAGTTGATTCTTTCGTCACACGTTCTTCCATCTCTGCTGTTCTGAGCTAGCTCGTTTGGGCTGCAACCGATTGCCCCGACTCCTATCAACGCAAACTTCCTCGCTCCATTGTTATACAATATCTGCTCCAACATCACAAAAAAACACACATAGAAACACAGACCTTAATTCTCACTCAAGAGGATCAAGAAACGTAGAGATACATAGTAAGAAGTAACAAAACAGAGTAGAAACTATAAAACAGAGGGAGGTAAGGAAACAGAGGAGAACCTAAAAAGAGGCAAAAGTACAAAAACAGAGAAAACTTGAAGATAGAAACGGAGGATATAGAGCTTAAGAGTGTACGAACCCTGAGTTGTTCGGTGTAACGGGCTACGAGATCGTCTGCATAGGATTCGGGCGAGAACTGGTTACCGGTAGAGTAAAAGGTGGGCATGAAGTAGTTGTTGAGATAATCGTTACTGCCTAACCCAATAGAGTAAATGCATTTGCTGAGGTAATTCGAGGCTTCGTTCTGGTCACCAAGTATGTTCACTACTTGTGACACAGTGTTCACGTGGTTAGCTACTTGCCCTGCAAATGCTATTCTACCTCCCTGAGGAACATAAACAAGAACAAGTCAAATTTTAAGAAGCTCTAGAACAAGATGAAAACAAAAAATCTTGTAAGGAAACTAACAATGGACATATAAGCCAAATCCAAATCTATCAAAACCGAAACAAACCCAAATCCAAATCAGAGTTCTTAAACTGAAAGTTGTGTAGAAGCTGATCCAAACCAAAACCAAAACATAAACCGAACCGAATACATCTAAATTTATTTTAAAATATGTCTCTCTACATATAAATGTGATAGAAATAGATTGTATCATATTTAACTAATACAATACTAATGGAAGATGGCTATTTATTATATTATAGTTATTTATATCCAAAAAGAAACCAAATCTGAAATGAAAACCAAGTTGAACCGAAGCAAGTTTTGTCGAACCGAACGGGAAAATATTTCAAATTCCATCATAATTTCTTAAAAGGAGCTGAATCAAAATTCTCATCTCTAAGAGAAATAGTAAAAAAAAAAAAAATACCAGTTGTCTGCCGGTTTCTTCACGGATTCCGGCAGCAGCGGAAGCATAGTTAACTCCTCGGAGAATGTCTTGTCCTCTTGCAGAAGCATACGGTGTAATGTAGTCGTCGAAACCCAAAAGCTCAGCTTTAAAAAAAAAAAAAAAAAGAAACAGAGCAAAGTTAGTCTCAGTGGGAAAATAACAGAGGAAACAGAGAAAAATGCAGTTAGTTAAAATTACCGATAACATCGACAGTGGTTCTGCCGTTGCTAAACCGACCGGTTGGACCGAAAGCAAAGTCAATACCATAAGGAAAGTAATTAGCTCTAGCTAATGACTGAAGCTGATTATTGTTGCCATTATCAACTAAAGAGTCACCAAATATGAAGTAACATGGTGCAATTGGTTCACTTGCAACCATGTTCATGGTCATAGCAACCATCATCATCACCATCATCAAACACATTCCCGCCATCTCTCTCTAAGAGCAAGATTGTGAAAGTGAGAGGAAAGAGAGATGTTTTGTGAATGTGAAGAAACTAAAAATGGGTTTATATAATATAGTTTTGAAGAATATGGAGAGAATGAGAAAATGTTATTTTATGAAGGTTTTTTTTAACGGTTGAAGAAGCATTAAATGTTCACGCGGCAATGATGTTTGGATGTTAAATGTAAAAGTAAATGAATGTGTGTTATATATGTGAAATAATTTATTTATACTAGGACTTATTGAGTTTTTGGGTGGATCTACGATTCAGAGACATAACGAAAGATAGTGGAGATTTATTACTTCTGTCACTGTTGTTTAATTTCTTTACTACGAATCAGCTTGTATTGTATTGTGACGGTTCGATTTTAAAGTTTTGCTTTGGAAATCGAGCTGTTGACTTTGTTTACTCAAAGTACCAAAGCTCGATAAAGTTAAAAAAAGAAACTTGTCTCGAGAAGGAAACTGAAGATTAACTTAAAGCTCTGATTACTGCATTTGTAGAATTGCAAATTGACATAATTACATTATTATGTGATTTTTTTTAACTTTTATAACCTTATGCACAATCATGAATTATGCCTTTTGAGCGATTTCAAAGATTACTACTATTCTAAAATACCATATAAACAAAATTTATTTTCAAAACTACCACAATCTTGAAAAAGTTTTATCAATACCACAACCTTTGAGTTGAGGGCTAATCAATCAAAGACTCCTAACTAAACTTTTATGAACTCTAAATTTAAATGTGGTATTTTCAAAATGTATGGTTTTTTTTTGTGTGGTCCCATTTTAAAATCCAAAGTTAGTGTTATTTTCTTGTTTGGTGATTATTGATAATGCTATCCCATTTTTCAATATTGTATTAATGTTCAGAGGTTACTGTTTGGCAATATTATATAAAAGAAAAAGAAAATAGTTTCCGTAGGTTACATATTCTGACCATATGAAAATCACCGAGATTTAGTATGTAAACCACTAGACAATAAACTCCTTAAACGAATTTACTCAAGCTTAATTTGTCTGGTTATCTTAATACCATGCATGTGGAACAAGCATAGAGACTCGTCCTTGAAATGAAATTGGCACAGTGTAACAAACATGACAACATGAAATGAAGGGTCCACACTTGCATTACATGTTCCTCTCATTCTACGATATCTCAAATCAAACGGCTGAGATCAATCTTGATTGGTCGAATCAACGGTGAAGAATGATGTGAAGGATTTGCCATGTGTTAGGATGGAAGTAAACATTAAATGAAAGACAGAGTGAGCTCCATGTCATGATGATGATGATCATCATGACATTAAACCTTATGAACTAAATGTGAGTAGTTGGAAGTATTAAAGTTTCATTTGCTCTGTTTTGCCTATGTTCCTTAAAAGCAAAATCTACTTTGGGACCCAAAAAATTACTCAAACCAAGATTCAAACTTTCTTATTCAAGCAGTCACCAAATGGATTAATAAGATGAGGGAAGGAGTGGAAAAGAGAAATCCAATAAATTTGCTTACTATGAAAAATTGATGACATTCATCAATAAATTTGGATTATGACAGAGTATTTAGTTAAAAAAAAGCAAACATGTTCAAACAAAGAAATATTTTGAATATAAAACTGATTTTCAGATCTATTCCACCATTCACCAACCACATGGTTGTTGTATTTATGAAATCTACTATACAATAGAGGCAAAATCCCAGCAATGAGAGCCATGAAACAGAAGAATTTAAGTTGTTTTATGAATAAAATATTTACTATGAATTGGGAGATTTTACCCATCACAGAAAATGTGGGATACCTAAAATGGTCTAGATGTCGGCAGACTTGTGTTTTTAAAAGATTTACTCAATATCTCAGGGCTTTTCCGATAACAAAAAGCGGGCTTAGATTGATGAAATTACAAACGAACCTCGATTTTCTAGTCTATGAATCTTTTAGACTCATACAACGGAACAAACAAATAGTTTTCTAGTCTACATATCTCTTAAGCTTATCTACCAAAAGATGTAACAAACAAAACGGTTCGGCGGATTTCCTAGAGGATTTGGCTAATGCCTACGATAGCACAACGTGCCAGAAGGGTTACATTCGATGTGAAACAAAATGGAAAGAAGAAACGTACATGAAAGCGCTCTACTTTGTAACTATAATTCATCTGAGGAACGGCTTCGAGAAGAAAAGAACTGTAGAGCCATATCTTTTGCTATTTGAAGCAAACTCTTAACGTCGTTTCCGCCTACTTCGAGACAGTCTTGTAATAACTCTCCATCGACTACTTCAGCTTGCACCATCTCCCAAAACTCCCTCAATGCACCCTAACAATCATAACAAAAAACACAACAATGTACTTAAGTTTTCAGCCTATAGAATGACAATAAGACCCTATTGAATCACTCGAGACAAAGACTAACTTCAATAGCAAATATGTCCATTATGAAATATCAAAGCAAAGCAAGGAACAACTTATTACGAAGTCTCAACAATGAAATTCAAATAACCATCAGTTACGAGAATTAAAGTGAGCTTGAGACCGAATAAAAAAGAGACAACTCTCAAGCTCACCTACTCAACACAAAGATACAGAACTCCAATAACAGAACAAGTAGAGAACTATCACTAGAAACAACTAATAAGCAACAATACTCGGACAGTTCACATTCAAAATCTGCAGTAATCGGGTCCAATCTTTTACTGTAAATTCTTGACAATTCGTGCTTTAGTTTCGTAACTCGATGATTAAAGTATCATTCTTTTCTCTACTTCAAGCAGATATTGCATCCTTAGTGTAATAACTTTGTTACGAGAATCAAAGAGAGCTTGGGACCTAAAAGAAGAGACAGTTCTCAAACTCACCTACTCAACACATATATAGAGAACTCTAGTTACAGAAAAAGTAACGAACTATCACTTGAAACTGCACATTCCAGATTTACAGTAATCGAAAAAAGGATTTTTTTACTATAATTCTTGACACCCAGTGCTTTCATTTCGCATATCGATGACTAAAGTATCATTCTTTTCTCTACTTCAAGTAGACTTTTATTTTTAAAGTGTAATAACTATGGGTTACGAGAATCAAAATGAGCGCTTGAGACCCTCTCGAGCTCAGCTACCCAACACATAGATAGAGCATTTCAGTTACAAATTACCCATGCTTTTGTTTCATAAATTGATAACGAAAGTATCACTCTTTACTTCTACTTCAAGCAGATTTTGTTTTCCTAAATGAATCTAAAGAGTAAAGACCAATCTTTTAACGGTTTTTAAATTCATACCGATTTACCAAAGATTCTGAGAAGACGACGAAGCAATTGTTTCGAAACACGAAGAGCTTTACCATAACTCCGAGCAACAGAGCTCGCTTTATCAGCATTAGATTCAGCTCTATTAAACTCCGTAACCAAACCCATAAGCTCATTAAGATCACCAATCGCACCGTACATCTCACCGTAGTCAATCCCACCCTTTCTCCAAGCGTAGTTCCACATATAATCCCACCCAACAGACCAAGCTCTGCTTAAAAGCCCTAACCCTAATCCACGATCCATCTCATCAGCCATGGCTCGTACACGAGACGAACCCGATGCGTCTCCACGCGAAGCGCGTAGGTTACCGACGCGGAGAAGGAGAGATCGTGAGATTGAGATTAGGGTTTTGTATTGTGTGAATGAGAATGGGAAAGTGAAGGCATTTACGAATTTGGGTGATGGAGATGAGACTGTGAGAGTGAGAAATAGAACTGTGAAGAGCTTAATCGTCGCCGGAGAAAACATTTTTCCGGCCATGGATTCCGGTAACGACTGTTTGACTTTTAGTCAACGTCTCGTCGAGAGAGAAAAGGTTAAGTAAATGAAAACGATGGCGGTGTGATCGTGCTGCTGACGTGGATCTCATCCCGGTTTAGCTCCATTTTCCCGGTTTAGTTTTAATTACGATCCGGTTCATTTTTAATTATGTCTTCTGATTCTTCTGTGTTCATGGCTTCATGCACAAAAAGAAATAAATGAAATATAGATGGCCAATATGGTTACACGCACAAATTGTAACTGTGTATATAAAAAATAATGTCTAAAATCTATATTAACATTTTTTAAGTACATTTAAGAAAAACCCTTGATTTTCAAAATTATTTACAAAAATTATCATTGTTGGATCGGGTCAATTTTGAAATCGGATCAGAAAATATCCGAAAATTTTTAATGAATATTGACACCAACAATTACCATAACAAATTTGAGCTAATTTCCTTAAATATCTCTACCTAATTCAAACATAAATATATGATTCTCCTTTTACTTTTATTTAATCTTATATTTAAATTATTTTAAATTATTATATAATATATTTAGTTAATAAAATCTGAATTTTTTTTTCATATGATGTAATTAAAATTTTTTAAAACGGACATATATTACTCAATAAATGAATAAAAAAATATGTGTACAATGTCCCACATCGCCTGAAAAATTGGACAATGGTTCAGAGTCATACTATAAAATAGACCAAAATGATTCCGAATACAAATGAGCATGAAACTTGACTTACCATGCGTCCAAATTTAAAAGTTTTATTCGGTTTATTCCGGTTCTTTATTTCAAAGAATTTAAAATTTTAAAAAGTTTTAAAATATTATAAATATTTATACTTTATATAAAATTTAAATATTTCAAATATTTAAATTTTTAATAAATTAAACTTTATAAAACGTTTAAAATATTTATAATATTTGAAACTTCATAAAAGTTTTAATATTATAAATACTTTAACTTTATAAGAAATTTAAATATTATAAATATATAAACTTTGTAATAAGTTTAAACATTATAAATATTTAAACTTTATAAAACGTTTAAAGTATAATATTTAAACTTTTCGAAAAATTAAAATATCACGGGACGGGGTTATATGACGGGAGAGGTTTGGATCGATATTAATACGGGATGGTATACCGCGGGTGAAATCTTAGAATTAACAATCAAAATACAATTATACAATCTTAAACACTAAACAAAACAAACAATATCAACAAAACAAATATAACTTAAAATTTAAATTTTTTAGTTACAAAAAATCGATCCCCGGGGTAAAATATAGTGTATGTAACATTATATATTACCAGGAGAATACTTGCGTATACACGCAAGTTTTTATTCCAAAAATATTTCTCTAAGCTTTGTAATTGGTGATTTGATTAGTTATATTATTAATGAACACCAATATTACCGTAATAGTTGGGTCTAAACTATTTGTTGATAGTTTCGACAATCCACAATTTTAGTAAAGTTTCTTTAAACTCTATTGTTCTAATATTTATTTTATGATTAAAAGTAATTAATATTAGTAGAGTCTCTTGAAACACCATTGTTTTGGAATTTATTTTTCCATGAAAAGAGTAATTAATATACAAAATTTAATAGTAAAATTTACAAAATAAATTGAAGAATTAAATAAGAGATGATGATGTATCATTTTCTGAAGAAAGGCATTCATCTTTTATATATAAGATACTATTGTATTATTAAAGTCAACATTATAGTATGTTTTGTGAGGTAATTATATTTTTCAAGATTGGTAATATCAATAAATTGGGACCAAGCTAAAGATTTGTACCATTTGGGAAGTCATAACCTAAATTGGGCCATCCCTATATCTTCCACTATTAACAACTTGGCCCAAACCAAACATTATCGTTTACTCTATCCAATCCAATCCAATTTAAGCCTCGTTTTCACATTGTTACCAACTTTACACAAGTGTTGAATGAAATTTTGATCAAACTAAGAAAATATTGTAGCAGAATATGTATCTAAATGACCGAATTTTTTTAGTCTTGTGGTTTGTGTTAATGTTGTCAATTTAATTATCACCCAGATGTATATATTTACATAGTGTATGTTGTTGATAAAACCAATAAAAAGGATCTAATTCCAATACACACAAAAATTAATATTGATGATGATTCAAATACCGATTTTCATATTTTAATGGTGATTCCGCTGTGTATATATCTTACGCTTAGCTCGTGTTTGTGTTGTTCAGTCGTTTTTGTAATCTATATGAGGGTTGACTTAAAACATCAAAAGAAAACTTTTAAGTCGGCTATTTCATATCTAACATAAATATCAGTGTTCAACTCATCTATAATATTTTTTTTATGTTAATATATATCTAATTTTTTTTAATATTTAAATTTTATACCCGAACTTACCAAACCGTGCGAAATCATATATCTTTTGTCACGGCTGTTGACGTAGATGTCACGTCCTTGATGACGTTGATAACGTGGTTGTCACGTGCTTAATAACGTTGTTGCCACGTTATCATCTATTTAAACAAAAATAAAAATATTTTTTTCCTCTTCCACTTTTTTTTCTCCATCACTATCATCTGACAGAACTGTAAAAAAAAATATATATTTTTGATTTAAAAATTTAAAATCTTATTTTCGAGACTTATAACCAATATTTCAACCAAATCTAATATTTAAACCGAGTTTATAAACTCAAAATTCGCAATTCTTATTCTAAAAATTTTCAAATCGCTTTCAGTGAAAAACATAAACCCTACAATAATCATATATATTAATCGAAAAATATTTTTAAGTTGATGACAAAAAAGAACTTAATTACATGTATTTGCCATTGGAATAATTGTATTTTAAGAACAAAATACAATTTATAATTAATGGTAATACTGTCTTTGTATCTTAACGTATATGTATGTATCCAAATAATCCTACTTGCGAATGACAATTAATAAGGAATTATATTTTGTTCTTAAAATATAATTATTCCAATGGCAATACATGTAAAAATATCTTCAAAGATTAATATATAAGATTGTAGGGTTTATGTTTTTCACTGAAAGCTTTGAAAACTTTTAGAAAAGGAATTACGAATTTTGGGATTATAAACACGGTTCAAATATTTGGTTCAGTTTAACTATTGGTTATTAGTTTCAAAAAGAAGATTTTAAATCTTTACATCAAAAAATATTTTTTCTACAATTCTGTCGGGTAATAGTGATAAAGAAGAAGAAGGTGAAGAGAAAAAAATATATTTGTTTTGTTTAAAAAGATGATGACGTCAAGGACGTGGTAACCACATCATCAAAGACGTGGCATCCGCATCAGCAGTCATGACAAAAGATGTATGATTTCGCATGATTTGGTAAATTCGGATATGAAATTTGAATTTTTAAAAAATTAGATAGATCGATATTGGCACAGAGGAAAAACTAAATATGAATTGAACACCGAAGTTTAGGCCGCGTATGAAATGGCCGAATTTTTAATATAAAAACATGGCTGCAAGTAATTTATTAGATATCTCAACTAGTATGTTGATTAAAAAGTTGACATCTCAACTAGTATGTTGATTATTAGGTGATCAGATTTTGCATTTTTGGCTTACAATAAAAAGTTGATGAATTTTAAAGAGAATAATATTAGTTGCAAACCTAGATCAGCCATACAAAGTGGTTGTTCTTGTCATAAGGGCATCCAAAAATCTCTAGCTAACATCTTCAAACGTAACATGCCCAAGTCTTAATGAAAAAGGAACTCTATTATTTACATGCATATCGAATTATTAGTTTCTGACATAAAGGAAATGTATGCGTTTAAGATATAAAGGTTTCTCTTACTAATTATTTTGACAAACCACCCAACGCAGACCACATATATATCTTTTCTTATTGTGCAAGATATATCTTATTCGTCGGTCTTAATACTCTGACTGCCTATATATCATCTCTGGACTGCACGACTGCTCTCGGTCTAAGGATCCAATGTTCGTGTGATGGCCGCTTACTATTCTGAATACTAAAAAAACTTGACGATTAATTTTGTAAATTACTACATAACACATTTTCGTGTTTTTTCAATCTTATTTTGGTACTAAAAATCACTTTTAGTAGGACACATTTGTTAACAGCTCTAGTTCTATCACTCTTCACTATAAAGTTTTTTATAATGAGTTCTAAAAATAATAATTAAATGCACTTTAGATATATGTAGTCTAATCAATTCTTTTAAACATATTTACGTGCATACCATTTTATTTAAAATTAGGATATCATAATAACTAAAATAGTTTTAAAACCTTTTATATAAAATCATATTGTAACGAAAAATTTACTATCCAAAAACATAATTTAGTAAATTTTTTCTTTTCAAAAACAGATATTATATCTATTTATAAACTAAGTTCCATGTAATAAGGAATGACATGCTCGAGCATGGGCTTAGCTTGGGACCTTGGCGTATAGCGGTATAGGCTTCGGCAAGTCCTAGTACAATACAAACATCAATATAAACACAAAATATGTCAATTTTATTGGTCAAACGAAAATTCCCTTTTTACATCACTAAGATTGCAATCAAGTTCAAATAAAGTCTCCACCACTCAATTTGTTTTATTGGTTATTACTTATTATTAGTATCGTGTTAAAACATTCAAGGAGACACATAAAAGAAAAGACTTAACTTAATAGTAACAAAAATGTAAAGATTACTAAAGGTGTGGTGGACTGTGTTAGCACACAAAAAGTAGTTATATATGCCCTAACTTCGAGCTTTTTTTGGAGAGATGATTTATGTTGTGTCATGGTCTATAGGTTATGGATCATAAGATTAGTTGGGTTTTGGTTCAGATTACCCGATCGAAGTTATCAAAAAAACCAAAAAGTGTAAAGATTAATTGAATAATCTTTTGGTTATTTATCAGTTCGATCAACTCATTTTACTATGGAATATAATTAGATAGAGAGCCCAATTAGATATTCTGAATTAAACGAACAAGAAATATAAAATGAGAAAAGAAATGACGAGGTTAAAACCAGTTGGTCTTCAAAGCTTCTGAGTATACAAGAGGCTTCACAGCCATATCTCAACAAATATATATAGTAAAATAATTTAAGAGTGAAATGAATAAATAAAACATTGCCGCCTCTTATTTTGACAACTTATTGCAGTGGAATCATAAATCATTCATACATGGCTTACAAAGCCACACATGTGAAAATCTCTTACTGAAAGTCAAAAATATAAAGTATTAAATCGATTTCCACCCAAATTTGCAGGTCATACTTAAATTAATAAATTGATCACTAAACTACTATTTATTATAAAACCTAACATAGTTGGATATATACACCAAGTTAAATGTTACACACTAAACAAAATATAAAGATCTATCCATATATTGTAATGGCAAATTCTTATATTTTGTGCAAGAGCTAATAAATTATATTCTTTCAATCTATTGAAGGGTTGCTAGCTAGCTCAACTCAAAAAAAAAAAAAAAAAAAGATACGGTGATTCTTGGACGAAGACGAAAACGAGGATGGAAAAGAGATGACAAAATCAGAGAGATAAAATATTACTATAAGATAAGGACAAATGAGTATGGTCGAATGAAATCTCTTGTACTCCAAGAATTACGTGCAAACAAATATCTTTTTAAAAAAAATTCTTTACTCATATTATTTTTACAAAGTTTAAAAAATTCTTTGTTAAATATCTTTTTAATAAGTATACAAATTTTGAAATAATTTATTTGACCGATCAACTATAGTAGTACGAAAACTTTAACAGTATCACCAGAACATATAGGTGATGAATAGTATACAATTTTTTCACGTTTTTACATTTTAAAAACTTGATTTTTAGTATTGTTTTACTATTTATAATATTTATCAAATTTTCACTTTTTTACGGTTTTAAACTGTGGATAACTATTTACAACTAACGTTAAAAGTATGACTAGAAAAACAAACATAATACTCCCTCTGTTTTTTAATAATGAATTTTCTAGAAATTTTTTTGTTTCAAAAAGATGTATTTTCTAGGTTTTTAATGTATTTTTAAATAAAAAATAACAAAAAATTGTAAACTTCAAGAAATATTGATTGCAAATTTTAAATTTATTAAATTATTATTGGTTTAGAATTATGAAAAATTGTTTATTACAAAAAATAATAAAGTTATAATTAAACATTAAATTTTTCTTTAATATATGTGAAAAATCTAAAAAAATCATCATTTAGAAACAGAAGGAGTACTAATTTGATGGAAATTTAATCTAATTCAATTTTTTTTTCTGTTAACAATTATTCGTTTATTTTGTTTTCCAATGTACATGTAAGGCTCTGATTATTCTAGTATGGTTTGATGTTATTGTTGTTATCCAATAAAATTATGGACAAGTCATTGATGTATAAAAAAAGAAATGGACAAGTCATAACGGTATTCACAACATTTAATTACGGTTGAACATAGAGAGGTAAAAGCAAATACATATTACCTAAAGTTACAATATAAAATCTTATATATTCTCTGCCACCGGCAAAAAAATTCTGAACTATTCTCTGCTGTCGTCGAACTCTAATTCTTGTTCTATCCTATTCTCACCTCCCAAAATGCAAGAAGTTCATATTATTCCACTAAAAAACTTAGAATTCTGTTATGAGAGTTGTCATAACAAACAAAAAACGGCCAGAAGCGATTTTCCCAAGAAAACAGAAGCCATATGTAGAAACTGAGTCTCCAATCAAGTCCCAAGCTACTTTTTCGTAGCCAATTATATACGTCGATACCCTCAATTATTTGTTTTTCTAATTTTTCTTGTTATTTTCAATTTATTCACCAAAGCGGGACGTACAATATTCTTTTACTTATATTTACTCTGAAAGTTACCACAATCTAAAAGAACTTAGAGATAAAAAAATATATTAAGATAAATGAGTTTTTCTAAATCACGCAAATAGCTTTAAACAAGAAATCTATCTTCAAATAATTATAACATTTTCACTGTCACGGTCGTGTACTAATATATCAGTACAAGAAGAAGAAAATTAATAATACACTAATAACGTTATCGTAGGGGTATAACAGCGTTTCTGTGAACGTTATAACAGCTGAATCCATAATATCTCTCCCATATATAGTAGCGTTTTTTAGCTACTATTATAGATAATTATATATATATAAGTAAATTTTTACTCTCTTTATTGGTCCACTTGGCAACACAACTTTTTAAAACTTTATTTCCATTTAAACCACAAATAAAACACATTTAATCATATACATTAAACTCACACTTTAATATAAAACTGAAACTATATAAATTATGCATTAACTATATTTTTCCACTCAATTTTATTCAAACACACAATAAATTAGAATTGTAACTCCCATAATTTTAATTTTTTCTAAATGGCATTTCCATAACTTCTCATCCTATACATAATCATTCTCTTATTCTCTCCCATTATATCTCAAATCTTAAATATATATTTTTTTTGTTTTTTTTTTTGTTGTTGTTGTTGTTGTATGGGTTGAAAAAATCAATTGAAATATCATTGTGAAAGCTTAATTCTAACTTTTAATTTTAGAGGGTATATGATATATATCTTATATTGTTTTTTTGATTTTTTTTAAAGATTCATCTCCATTGTCTATTTTAAATTATCATCTTATAAGTAATCATTCTCTCATCCTCTTCCACTATATTCATGTATCTTAAATATTTTTTCTATTTTTTATGTTGTTATATGGGTTGAAAATTAATTAAAACATCATTGTAAGAGTTTGGTTCTAAATTTATTTTAGAAAGTATGATATTTTAAATTGTTTTCAATTTTTATTTTATTTCTAACGCCTACTAGATTATACTTATTTCTTCTTTAATTTTTATATTTTTAATTTAAATTCACAAATGTAAAATAATTTTTTTGATGGTTATAACAAAACTTTCAGGTTAATTGATAGAGATTAAAAAATATCAATTTCAATTATTGCACAACAAGGGAATGGAGTTGAAAATCTCTATCTCCATTATCTACTTTGGATGATTATTTTCTAACATATTCATATGTATTTCCTTTTTAATTATGCAATATTTAAATGAAATAATTTATTGTAACACATTTATCAAATACTTTTTTCTTACCTTTTTCTTATCTCAAATAAATTTTTGTAATGTATATTTTAATATATATCATTACATTTAGTTTTTTTTGACCCAATAGATAATTATATAAAGATCGTTATAATGTTTATTTTATTTAAGATTTGACGTTTAAGTGTTTTTCAAAAACATAAAGAACTTAATTAAAATAATTTGTTCCTTGAGATTAAAACAAAATGAAATAATATGTTTCATTAAGATTAAATTTAGAATGAAATCATTAAAATTAAACCTAGCACTCAAACTTAAATGGAGTGAAATATAGAAAACAAAATATAATTAAAACGAAAATTATTTAATTAAATCCTATAAAGATGAAACCATTAGTATGAAATCTAGCACTAGAATTTAAATTGATGAGTGGAATTAAAAAAAATCAAAAAGATAGAAGTTATCCTTGAAGTTTTTTTTAAAAATCTTTAGATTGAAGTTCATATGATTTTATAAGAAAACAAATTTAGTTTGTCACTTATAAAATAATATGAATTTGAACTATTATGTGTGAGTTTATATCAACAAACAAAACTAAATGTTTGAATATTATAGAAATAATATATGTGAAAACAAGGTTTTATCCAAAACAATGTAAAAATTCATTATTATCATTAATATTATTATTATATTTTTGACCTTAAATGCACAAAAATACAAAAGAAAAACGTTTATTAAAGTAGAAGAATAAAAAAATGAATAAGTGCAAAATATGTATGTATCATCATATTTAAATAAGTTATATATATCTTGATATTGTGTAATTTGGATAAATAAAATTGTACAAAAATGTTATGTATATCTAGAAATACATTATTTTCTATATGTAAGAGTCTCACTCTTTTTTTTTTCCAGAAATTCAATAATATTTAATTATAATTAACTCACATTTAAACTTCTGTGTAACTTACCACATTTAAATTCACGTATAATTCCAATTATTTTTTATTTTTTTGTTCAACCACTCCTACAGTCCTACTAATTCAAAATTAAAGTTAGTAACTCATACTAATTAATTAGAAGAACCTCACTCTCACCCACTAATGAACATTTATTACTTGATTAAAATCATATTGACCATAATTTATATTATTTTGAGTGGTTTCTCACTAATTCTATAAAATTATAACTCTCTAAATGTATTTATTTTCTAAATGTGCTGTCACCACTCATTATCCTATAAATAATTATATAATTGCATGAACAAACAAACAAAATATTTAAATATCATATTTATAAATTGTATATGAAAGGGAATCTCTTTATTGAAAACAATATATAATATTATTATTATTTCTAATGATTTTTCCGTCTCAAATGGAATTTTTTTTATAAAGAGTAAAAAATCTATCTTCTTTATAAAAAGCTTATGTAATAAGCCACGCTTTACTGCTATAAAATCTTTTACAAACCTAAAAAGTTTATGTAATAAGCCACGCTTTAAAAAAGTTTATGCACTAAGCCACGTTAATCGAGTAATTTAATATATGTTCTTATAGTATCTTTTTAATGTTGTGTTATATTGTGTTGTAATACTTTTTATTTGCCGTATTAGATATACTTATAGCTCTTCTTTTATACTCTGATCTGTTGTTTTATGTTGTGGTCTATTGTTATGTGCTATTTTATTATATATATTTGAACTTTTTTTGCATAATATATTTTATTTTAGGTTATTCGACCGAATTGGGACTTACAATATTCTTTAACTTATATTAACTCTAATATATACCTCAATCTAAAAGATGTGTACTTGAAGATTAAAATATATTAAGAAAAGTGAGTTTTTCTAAACAATTGATTCATGGAAATGCTTCATCGTATTCCATTTTTATGTTCCTAATTTTATATATGAAGCTTTACATTGTGACTATGTTATTTCTACAATAAATCAATAACGCAAATGTTTAAAAAAAAAAAAAAACTAAAGTTATTGTAACTGCTTCACTGTTAACGTTAGTGTACTAATTTATTTTCGGTTAATGAATCTTATCCTTGTCCAACGGTCAATGTATTATTTTTGAAATTTTGAAAGATAAGTTTTATTATTTATATATCACCACAAAATAATTATAAGTTTGTCTCCACTTTTCAATGGGTAATCTATTTTTAAATTATTTAAATTTCTTCATATACTGTAGTATTTTCTTTAGAAATTGAGATATCACAAACACCTTTGCAATGTATTCGTTGTGAACCAAAATGGTTACTTTTGAGAATGTACGTACATCTACAGTAGTATGGATTTTGATTACCATATGTAATGTCCTCACCATTACCGTTTGTGGGTTCAAACGTACGCTCTTGGTCTATGGAATCTCTTGATTGATCGTACAATCAGATTGTTACGTCTAGAAAATTTAAAGAGGTATCAGCTAGCATTGCTAATCACACCGATATATTTTTCAGTGTTTTATTTTCATTCAAAAAATATTTAAAATAATTTATGAGTAATTTATATATTTTTAATTTTTTTTTCAGTTCAAACATGTTTAACTGTAGAATTCTCTAAGAATATATTAAAATAGATTTTTAAATCAATTATTATAAACCTTTCTATGTATAGTATTTTTCTATAAATCGGGGTATCACAATTATATTCTTTTCTAAACTGTAATCCACTATAATCAATAAATAAAACAAAGCTAGCATTATTTACTATATTCTATATAAATGGATTTTTAAGAATATGATATGTAAATAAAGAGGAATTTTTGAAAATACCACAAATATAGGATACTTTTCAAAAGGGAAAATTCCAAAAAAAAAACCGACGTATTTAATATTTGTCAAAAAAACTTAAATTTTTTTCATTGTCAGAAAAATACCCAGATTATTTTATAGTTGTAGAAAAAACACTAACTATTTTTTTGTTCCGATTTCCTACCTTCGCCGTTACAGTCGTTAACAGCTTGAATGTCACTATTATTTTTTTAGGAAAAATTCCTGGAAAACCCTACTTATATAATATTTGCCAGAAAAATATCTGAATTTTTTTTTCGTTACCAGAAAAATACACAAATTAGTCTACCCTTTTGTAAACTCAAAAACGAAATCCATTTTCCCCCAAATTAAAAAGAAAAATAGGGTTAGAGTTCTCTAAATCTCAAATCGATTTGGGGTTTTAGGATTTCAATGTTGTCAATAGTCTGAATCAAAGCGAAATCAATGTGTTTGTGTTACCTAGAGAAGAGATTTAGGGTTTGTTTTGTTTTTAGATTTAATTGGAAAATTGACTAATGTACTGCTATTTTTATTTGGATCTATCTTATATGATTCAACATTCAACATTTTTTTATTTTCTCTTCTTCGATTAACAATGTCAGGTAACTTATGCTCAGTCCTAAAAAATAGTAAGAACTAGTATGAGGTTCAAGAGAGTAGATGAATTTATGAGCTCTGACCACCTGACATTAGTAATGGAAGAAAAGAAAAGAAGAAAAATGTTGATTTGTGTATTTTTCTGGCAACGGAAAAAGTTCAGATATTTGTTTTGCAACGAAAAAAGTTCAGGTAATATCTGACGAATATTAAATAAGTAGGATTTTTTAATAATTTTTCCTAAAAAGAAAAGGCGACGTTCACGCTGTTATCGGCCGTAACGGTGAAAGTATAAAATTGGAATAAAAAATAGTTTGTGTTTTTTCTTTAAACTATAAAATAATCTGGGTATTTTTCTGACAACGAAAAAAGTTCATGTTTTTTTCTGGCAAATATTAAATACGTTGGATTTTTTTGAGAATTTTCCTTTTTTCACAAATACCACTAGTTACTGCAATTTTCAAACATATCGCTTTTTAATGTTTTATAAAGTTTATAAAATTTATAATGTAGTTATAAAAATGGTATTTGTAAACATTTTGAAAGATTTATAAACTTTTATAAGGTATGTTATCTAAGTTCTTGTAAATCTTTATAAGGCATGTTATATAAGGTTATGTAAATCTTTGACTTCGACCAATATAACGAATCTTCAACCATTAGATCACCGCGATTAGTTAAGATAGTCTTTTCCTATATTTTTGTGTTTTTTTCTCTTTTTTTAACTTTCTTAAAAGGGTTTGAATTTGTTGCTCTTTGTCTATTATAAATAACCCATCAAACCCCACCAGAGCATTAGGGCTATAACATTCCATCAAACAAAAAAGATACGAGTTTAAGGCCATGAAGAAGCTAACTTCTCTCTTCCCTCTCCTCTTTCTCGTCCCCCTCATAGTCTCATGTGCTGAAAAAAAACAGGTTCCTATTATTATTATCTTTTCTTTTCAGATTCAAAAAATCATTTCTACAATTTAATGTTCACTGATTCTCAATTCCAACTATGCCTTGATTTGTTACTATTTGGGGATTTCCAATGAATTTCAAAGATTCAACTGTCCTTAATTCTTAGTCAATTCCTCACATTTTCATTACATCTTTTTTTTGGGTAGGTGTATATAGTCTATTTTGGAGAACATAATGGTGATAAAGCCTTACATGAAATAGAAGAACATC
Organism: Turritis glabra; assembly: GCA_900406565.1. NCBI lineage: Eukaryota > Viridiplantae > Streptophyta > Magnoliopsida > Brassicales > Brassicaceae > Turritis > Turritis glabra. The sequence continues at coordinate 944,511 of OVBN01000165.1, read as the reverse complement.
ATCATTCTTATCTTCAATCGGTTAAAGAATCCGAAGAAGACGCTAGAGCATCGCTCTTGTATAGCTACAAACATAGCATCAATGGCTTCGCGGCTGAGTTAACCCCGGACGAAGCCTCTAAACTAGAAAGTAAGGAAATAAGAAAAGAATTAAAATAAAACCCGTTTGATATTTTGTTATGACTAAAAAAGAGTATTAAGTATTAACTAAAAACCCTTTTTTTTTTTTTTTTTAAAACAGAATTGGCAGAGGTTGTCTCGGTATTCAAGAGCCATCCAAGAAAATATGAAGCGCATACTACACGGTCATGGGAGTTTGTAGGATTGGAGGAGGAGGAAACCGACACCGATGTTCCACCTCTAAAGAACGATGTAGATGATCGGTTTCGTGTCGGAAGAAAGTTTTTGAAGAAGGCCAAGCATGGAGATGGAATCATCGTCGGTGTTCTCGACAGTGGTAAGTTAAGCTGTCTCTACTAATTATTTAGAATATTATTGTTTTCTGTTAGTAATAAAATGCGAAAAATAGGTTTTCTTAAAGTTGTCATTTTTTATAAATGAAAAATAGGTTTTCTTAAAGTTAATCATTTTTTATTTATTAAAGTTGTCATTTATTAATTTATTTTTGGGGTAACTGCGAAACAAAAAGTTATAGTCAAGTTCATGGTTATTTAGCTAATTTACTTTTTCCGTTAATGAAATTTGGATAACATGAGTGGAAATAATAAAATTGTGTCATTCATGTGAAATTGTGAACCTTTGTGTTATCCTTACTTTGTATTTTCCTTTGTCTTCTGTTTCCTCACGCACACACATATAAGCGCCGCGATAATAGCCATAATATTAGTTTTCAGTATTAAAATAATGTTATTGTTTTGGATTCTGAGAATAATCATTTTCTCTTTTGATGAGAACGTACACCAAACTTAAATGGACCTAACTCCAACGTTGATAGTTGAATTATTACGTGACTAGAGAAAAAGAGTTGCGTTATGGTCAAGAATTCAAGATTCAAGGAAATTTTGTAGTAGTTTATCTTTTAGAATCGTTAGTTTCATATCATTATTATATTAATCCGTCATTATTGAGAGAATATTTTTTATTTTTTGGGGAAATAAAAAGGTGTGTGGCCAGAATCAAGGAGTTTCAGTGACAAAGGAATGGGACCAATTCCAAAATCATGGAAAGGAATCTGCCAAACCGGAGTTGCCTTTAACTCTTCTCACTGTAACCGGTAAGAGAGTTATACCTTTTTTCTAAAAAAATATCTTCATTTTCTGACAAAAAAAAAGAAAGAAAATATATTCACTGATTTACTAAATGTTTTGTTTAGCTGCATATCTATAATTTTTTTTTTTTTTTTTTTTTTTACTTTCAAACAAATAGGTAGAGTTTCTTTTGATATAAAGGATGTTGGTGTCTGCATATTTATAATCTGAGTACAGAGTACGTATAGACATATATGTGGTAATTTTAATTAAAACTATAGATTTACACTGGTCAGATATTTAAACCCAAAAAAAGCCAAATATATAAAACCAAGAAAAAAGGATGAAATTAGCCAAATTCATACACACCAGAACTAGAACATATATGTATGGATTATATGCCCGAAATAGATTAAAAGTAAATTATACGTCCATACAGCTTTGGTTCTTTAGCAAAGATCCAAAGAACCTCATGCTTGCTGCGAGAATCTTCTTTTTATATATGATGATGTGATATGTTGTTCTATATTGATCATTACATATATAAAATTATATAATTATGTAGAACAAAAATGTAAGTTTTGACTGATAATCTATGAAATGACAGAATTCTGAACTTATTTCACGACTTTTAAGTTATGATAGAAACCATAGGCTTTAAACAGTAAATACAATTGACATGATAATAATGTCATTCAACTCACTCATCGACACTCCGACAGAATAATTTGTATATTTCAAACTTATTACACGCCTAATCAATAAAATTATCATTGTAAGTAGTGAAATCTCAAAAAGATTCAGAATAATGCATCATTCAACTTATTTTTTATTTTTATTTTATTTTAAATACACAACCTGTCTCACCCAGAGTACTGCAAATAATAAAAAAATCGATTATTTCACCATTTTTTAGTATAGTTATTTCTGAAAAATCATGATTATAACATAAACTTTTTATTCTTTTTCAAGATAGTAACATTTCCCATAGAACGAATAATTTGTAAATTCCACTGTCCGAAACATTACGTCACAATCTCAATGTTTTGTTCGGTTGCGATAATTGATCACCAACTTTTAAGCTTGCGTATCATCATCATTCACGAGCCACCATTATTATTCTATTATAATAGTAATACAAAATTATTATATGCAATGAATAATTTTCCCTGCAGACCCTGTAACTGTTCACTTATGTAAGCCTGCTATCAAAACCATACGAATTAATTGATTTTTAAAAAGACACTTATATTGGCTATTTTTAGGCATGAAACCGAAACTTTGATAATTGATTGTATATGCAAGCTTTGGTATATATGTAAGGGACAAAAACTTATTTGATTCTTTCTAGATAATATTGTACACCCGTGACTTCTCCCTTGTTTCTTTTACCATCAATTTTTCATGTTTGTAATATCAATGTGTGCCCGAGATTACGTGTCAATATGTTTAGCTTATCTTTTTGTTGGAGGCATCTCAAATGTTTAAAGACGTAAAAAAAAATTAATTTATATCCAATAGAAAATATATCACGTTTCCAACTTATTATTGTGAGCTTGTGTATAAATTAATTGTTCAAATATTCACTATTTTTGTGCAAGCTAAAAACATAACTTATATTAGGAAATTTCATTTATCTACTGAATTTTATATGTGATTTGATTAAAGTTGGATGCTCTATCTACTTTTTGTTGTGTCATGATGTTTTTCTCAATAATTTTTCCTATTTTCTTATAAAGTGGTTTGGATTTGACACAATAATTAATTAATGCAGTGAGTCATTGTATGATTATTCCATGCACCGGTTATAACGTAATGGATATTTTCACTAATTACAGGAAAATTATTGGAGCGAGGTATTACGTGAAAGGATACGAAAAATATTTCGGAGCGTTCAACGTTACAGCAAACAAAGACTTCTTGTCTCCACGAGATCCCGACGGACATGGGTCACACACAGCCTCTACTGCCGTTGGCCGCCGAGTCTACGGTGCGTCCGCACTTGGCGGTTTTGCCATGGGCTCGGCCTCAGGCGGTGCACCGTTAGCTCGTCTAGCTGTTTACAAAGCTTGTTGGGCCAAGCCCAACGAGGAAAAAGTTGGCGGAAATGTCTGTCTACAAGAGGATATGCTTGCCGCTATCGATGACGCGATTGCTGATGGCGTTCACGTCATCAGCATTTCGATCGGAACGACCGATCCTTTGCCTTATTCACAAGATGGAATCGCGATCGGGGCGTTGCATGCGATAAAGAGGAATATTGTGGTTGCGGCTAGCGCTGGGAATTCAGGGCCAAAGCCGGGGACATTGTCGAATCCGGCACCGTGGATTATAACCGTCGGAGCTAGTACTCTTGATCGGGCTTTCGTCGGAGGTCTTGTTCTTGGCAATGGCTACACAGTCAAGGTAACTAGTCCACAATTAAGAGAAAAAATTCAATCATATGTTACATTTTTGCGTATAATATAGTTTTATTGTGTGTTATCTAGACGGAGTCCATAACGGCATTTAAAATGGACAAATTCGCCCCCCTTGTTTACGCTGCTAACGTGGTTGTTCCCGGCATTGCATTGAACGATTCATCGTAAGAGTTGCTCTCTTATTAATTTCGATAATCTATCTTATTTAATTTTATATTTGATTTAACGATTTTATTTTATTTTCTTTTTGTGAAGGCAATGTTTACCAAATTCACTAAAACCAGAGCTTGTGACTGGTAAAGTGGTCTTGTGTTTAAGAGGAGCCGGTTCAAGAATCGGTAAAGGTATAGAGGTAAAACGAGCCGGAGGAGCCGGTATGATTCTTGGAAATTCCCAGGCTAACGGCAATGAAATTCCGTCGGACTCTCACTTTGTTGCGACTGCCGCGGTTACCCCAACCGTGGTTGAGAAAATTCTCGACTACATTAAAACCGATAAAAATCCGATGGCATTTATCAAACCGGGGAAAACGGTTTACAAATACCAAGCAGCTCCTTTGATGACCGGGTTTTCTAGCCGCGGGCCAAACGTGGTAGATCCCAAGATTCTAAAGGTAACTTCTTCTTGTTATAACTTCTAATCAAAACCAAAATGACACATAACTAATATTAACTGGTTTAAATTCTTTTTGCGGTTTTAACAGCCGGATATTACCGCACCTGGACTGAACATACTGGCTGCATGGAGCGGAGCAGATTCACCAAGCAAAGTTTCAGTAGATCAAAGAGTTGCAGATTTTAATATTTACACAGGAACTTCAATGTCTTGTCCTCATGTTTCTGGTGCAATTGCTCTTCTCAAAGCCATTCATCCCAAATGGAGTAGTGCTGCTATAAGATCTGCTCTTATGACCACTGGTAAACAAAAAATTCATGGTTAATTTCGTTGGTTCGGTTTAGCTAAACCAAAATATTTTGAATTCTTTTGGATTTATTTAAATATGTGTATTTTTTTGTTGTTAGCTTGGATGACTAACGACGAGAAGAAACCAATCCAAGACACTAATGGTTTACCCGCAAATCCATTTGCACTTGGGTCAGGACATTTCAGACCAACCAAAGCTGCAGATCCCGGTTTAGTCTACGATGCATCATACCGAGCTTACCTTCTCTATGGCTGCTCGGTTAATTTCACCGATATTGACCCGACATTCAAATGTCCTAGTAAAATCCCTCCCGGTTATGATCTCAATTACCCGTCAATCGCAATCCCGAATCTCAACAGGACGGTGACCGTTAAAAGAACGGTTACAAATGTTGGAAATGGTAACTCAACAAGCACATACTTATTCAGTTCTAAACCGCCATCGGGTATTTCGGTTAAGGCTATACCGAATGTGTTGTTCTTTAACCGGATTGGTCAGAAGCAGCGGTTTAAAATCGTGATTAAACGACAGAAGGACCAGGTGATGAATGCGACTGAAAAGGGTCAATACCAATTTGGATGGTTTAGTTGGACAGATAGCGACCATGTTGTGAGGAGTCCAATTGCTGTTTCCTTAGCTTGATTGTTGTTCGCTTATTTGGGGTGGTTTTGGTCGGTTTGGATTTTATAGGGGTAAAAGTGAAAGAAATAGAAAATCTTTTTTTCTAATCACTCTATAGACTCCTTAGTTTAAAATAAATCAAAGAAGCATTGTCATCGTTGTTACTTGTGATTTGTGAAGACTGAAGATGGTAAAAGAAGATGTCACGTATCCAACAGACAACAGTTCCAGTTATTAGAGTGATTGACTTATGGGCCTGGTTTGACTTAAAAAAGAAGCCCTATCAGTTTACCACTATGATTACTTGTAATATTAATAAACTTAATAAATAGTGATGCCAAACCCAAACACGATGGGGTCTTAACAAAATTCCATACATAAGAAGTGATGCAAATTTTCCTCAAAATTCAAATACATATTTTTCAAAATAAATAATTTATGTACATAAGAAATGAGTATATATTACATGATTCTATCTCTAACTACTCTCTCTCTCTATAGGTTTGATACGTTGATGTTACAAAAGAAAGAAAAAGAAGAAAACAATATCAATCTTTTAATCTGTTATATTAAGTCATGTTCGTTTGCTCATATGATATTTTCATTTAAATGATCCATTCAAATGCTCAACCTAAATGCTTCATCTAACTGTTGTTCGTTTCAATTTTAAATGTTCATCTGAATGATACATTTGAATGAACATTTGTTTGTTTGATTAGTTTTTGTAAAGTTACATCTCTATCGAGATGGTTTTGATAAAAAATTGACTAAAATATCTATATTTTAATTTAACCATATTTTTTTAATCTTAACTATACTAATCTTTAATCTAAAGTATATTTACAACAAAAAAATGTTCAAATTATTATGTTTGACAATTACAAATTAATTTTTGTCGCATAAATTCATATAAATTCATAAATTGATATTCAAAATTTGTATTTTTTTAAATATAAATATATTTAAAGTAACTTTTTGAAAAAAATAATTTTATAATTTTGGCGAGAAAATACAATTTTGTGGTTTTTGATGGAAAAATATGATTTTGGCGTGAAAATGAGATTTTACAGTTTGACAGAAAAATACAATTCCACAATTTTTCCGCCAAAATCGTGATTTTATAGTTTTGGCAGGAAAATACAGTTTTACGATTTTATGGTTTTGGCGAGAAAACACATTCCAGAATTTTCCCGCCAACACCGCCAATTCTTGCCAAAATCTTGATTTAGCTTTGGCAAAAAACACAAGTTGTTAAAAAGATTTTGTTTCGATAGGAAATCCGTATTTTGCGATTTTGGTAAAAAAACGTAATTTTGCGATTTACTATTTTTATAGAAAAATGATAATCCGTTATTTCTTTTTTTAGAGAAATTTTTGGTGCAAATATGTGATTTTTTAAATATAAAAAGAGAAATAAATTTATAAAAAATTAACAGTATTTGAGATATGATTGTAAATGATGACATTTTAGATATTTGTAATTTTTGACTGAACCATTTCCATCTAAATGCTCTAATTTAGTTCAGCCAGATGAATTTGAAAAATTTGACTAAATTTTAAAAACTCACTTTCAGATGATCCATCTGGATGTTTTTCATTTCTTACACTAAACAAATATCAATTCTGAGTTTCATATGAATGAACAAACTACCAGAGCAAAGAAGAATTTGAGATGGGCTTTGTGCCTTGCAACACAATACGCGGGCCACTCTTAAATCCTCTCATTGTTTACTTTACAAAAAAACAGTAGACGAATTGATTATTTTTTAGTGGTATCTTTACATTAGTTTTTAAACTGAAATTGAACCGGATTCAATAAAAATCTAACCTAACCAAACCAGAAGTATATCAAATCGAATTGAAACCAAATAACCACCAATTCACTTCTGAGTGCATATTTTTTTCTTTTGACAGCTCTCAATAATTTGAAGAGGTTGCTGTGTATGTATTATGTACTGCTACTCGAAGACTGGCCATATCCCATATGGAACAACCACCGACCCATAGATGCTTTGACCATCGAGCCAATCATGTAGCCGTCTTTTGTTTTTGTTTTTGTTTTTTTTTTTTTTTTTTGACAACTTTTAAAATTGTCGATTGGTGATTAGAATTAGGCTCATGCTTCTCTTTATAGGATGGTTCGTTAGACCCATTACCATATCGAGAACCACCAACTTCTATCTCCCCCACTAATTGACCGTGTAGCCTATTTTGATGCAAGTACTTTTACGACAAAATTATAGAAAATTGAGTATTTTTTAGCAAATTAATAGAAAGTGCATTGTGTATGCCTCTCTTTCAAGCTATTTTCAAAAACTATATGACCTAAACTGTCATATCCTGTACTAGTTACTTATACATTTTAATGCACAATCAATTAGCAAAAAAAAAAAAAAACTTTAGGATCCAAATATTTAATGAAACAGTAGAATATTTTTATGAAAGTTTTGAAATAGAGTTTGTTAAAAATAATAATAAAAATATATTTTTAGTAGAAAAATTCTTTTTATTGCATATTTATTATCAAAATTCTAAACAGTAAAATATTGAAATCTTTAATGAAAATAGAGTATTTTGAAAAGAAAAAAGATACAATATTTGTTTTTGTATTTTTATATACTTTGTCATATGATGAAACTTGGAAATATCCAATCAAATCTGTATCTAGATTCTCGTAACAAATTATCTTCTCTTTTGTTTTTTTGACAACATCGTAACAGATTATCTAAGATCGTCGAACAGCTTAATATATTTTTCTTTTCTATATTAAATAATACCGAAATGCTTAGAATATTCCTACACTCATACTCATATGTCCCACCCAATCTAAGGTAAATGGATTTTTGTAGATCATGTAAATTGTTTAATACGATGAAAGTATCGTAAAATTATCAATTTTCAAGCAGCAATAAGTGAATATCATTTGATAAATTAATTTATCTAAACAAGCATTTATCTTATGTTATGAAAAAAACAATCGAACTTCTATATTTTGGTTGGACAATTTTAAATTTGTTGCTCTTTGTCTGTCTACTATAAATAACCCATCAAATACCTAAACACCTAATAAAGCATTAGGGTAGTAACATTTCGCCAAACCGAAAGAAAAAAGAAAAAGAAAAGAAGTATATCAAGGCCATGAGACGAATTTCTCTCTCCCTTCTCCTACTTCTCGTTCCTCTCTTAGCTTCATGCACTAAAGAGAAACAGGTTAATATCTGTTAAAATTTAATTTATATGTTGATCTGTTCAACACTTTAGTTTGCAGAGAATGTCAATTTCAAAATATGCACTGAGTTGTTACCATAAGGTGTTCAAATCCCATATCATTTCCACTTTAAATATTCAAATTCATTGTTTCTTAATTAATTCCTCACATTTCCATTAACTGTTTTCTTTGGGGGTTTTGTAGGTGTATATTGTTTATTTTGGAGGACATAAAGGTGATAAAGCCTATCATGAAATTGAAGCCCATCATCACTCTTATCTTCAAGCGGTTAAAGAATCCGAAGAAGATGCTAAATCTTCGCTGTTGTATAGCTACAAACATAACATCAATGGCTTCGCGGCTGAGCTAACACCGGACCAAGCCTCTAGACTCAAAGGTACGTAAAACCCTCAAAATAAAAATATTTTGAATGAAACTAAATATACATTTTGCTATGACTGAAAGGTTAGTTAAAAATCAATTTTGTTCATATTTTCTTTTGGTATAGAACTTAGAGGAGTTGTATCGGTATTCAAGAGCGACCCAAGAAAGTATAAGATCCATACGACAAGATCATGGGAATTTGTAGGGTTAAAGGAAGAAGAAGGCGAAGATTATCTTGGTGACGGTGATTTTCGACGTCACAAATATGATGTGAATGACCCGTTTCGTGTCGGAAAAAAGTTTTTGAAGAAGGCCAAACACGGTGATGGGGTCATAGTTGGTGTTATCGATAGTGGTAAGTTTTCTACAAATTATATTATTTTTTCATGATCATTGTTTTTGTCCTCAATTTTCATTTTATGTTTTGAAACTAAGTTTTCTAAGAAGTTTATTTCGAAACAAATTAATTCCTTTTCCATAAAAAGATGAATTCGGTTACCAAAAATCTTTTAAATATTTGGTTTGTTGAATATTAGTGCCGGGATAATAGCAATAAGATGGGATTTCCATATCTAAATAGTACGTATATTGATTAACACTTAAGAATAATCAATGTTCCTTTGAATGAAAACATATACTCCACTCTCACTCTTTGGAGATCAACACATATAATCTTAGTTAGACCTCACTCAACGTTAATGGTTTTGAGTTATTATACGTAACTATAAAAACGGGTTGCATTTATGATCATGATTCAATAAAAATTTGGTTTTATACGTTATAGTATTAATCCGCCATCGCTAATTTGTATATATATATATATATATATATATATATATGTGGTATTATTGGAAGAATAATTTATTTATTTTTGGGGAGATAAAAGGGGTGTGGCCAGAATCAAGGAGTTTCGATGACAAAGGAATGGGACCAATTCCAGAATCTTGGAAAGGAATCTGCCAAACCGGAGTTGCCTTCAACTCTTCCCACTGTAATCGGTAAGAAAACTTGTTTTTTCTTTAATAAAGAAATATCTTCATTCATTTACTAAAGGTTATCAATTGTAAAATATATTATATACGTATATATATACAATGCCCTTATCATGAGCTCAGCTCAGCTACATATCTAATTATCTATAGTTTTTTGCTTTCAACATGAACATTTTCACCAAGAAGCCACTTTTTCATGAGATCACTAAAATTTGATCAAATTAACTTAGAAATTTTATGATTGAAATTAGTCTAAATCATGCTGACACTAGTACATTCATATGTATATATATGATATATATGCCAGAGAATTTAACTTATAACTCACCTTTTCCACACAAATATTTATTAAATTTATTAAATATTATATAACTATATATAGAAACTCAAAAGTTAAAGAATTAAATAGTCTCCTAGTATGGGCACTAGTTTAGTTTGATACAAAATAAAAAGTTACGGTTATTACTTCTAGACTATCGAATAAGGTATTTTAGAAATGGTTATTAATGCTTATCATCATTTTCGATTTTCTCGACATTAATCGCAGGAAAATTATCGGAGCAAGGTACTACGCAAGAGGGTACGAGAGATATTATGGACCGTTCAATGCCCAAGCTAACAAAGACTTCTTGTCTCCACGAGACGCCGATGGACACGGTTCCCACACAGCTTCAACTGCCGTTGGCCGCCGAGTAAACGGCGTTTCTGCACTCGGCGGTATTGCAATGGGCACGGCTTCAGGTGGTGCCTCATTGGCTCGTCTTGCCGTTTACAAAGCTTGTTGGACAGTTCCAATCGCGGAAAAATACGTCACAAACACTTGTTTTGACGAAGATATGTTGGCTGCGTTTGACGATGCGATTGCTGATGGTGTCCACGTCATTAGTATTTCGATCGGAGCGGCTGAACCTCATACGTATTTGGAAGATGGAATCGCGATCGGAGCGTTACATGCGGTTAAAAGAGATATTGTGGTTGTGGCTAGTGCTGGAAATGATGGACCGGCGGAGGAAACTCTGTCGAATCCAGCTCCGTGGATTATTACCGTCGGAGCTAGTAGTCTTGATCGATTTTTCGTCGGCCGTCTTGAACTTGGTGATGGCTATAAATTCGAGGTAATAAACCCAACATTAAAACGTTACAACTTATTATTCCTAAACCATATACACATGCAAGGCTAATTGCGCTTCAAATCTAAAAACTATATGAAGACATGTAGTTTGAAACGTTAACTTGTATATTCCCCCGATAAACTATTACCAAATAAATTTGTGAATTATGACTATCTGAAATTTGGTACGTAAATAGGGAACTATGTAATATATGTATCATGGGTTATTTATGGTTTAGCTTGAGAGTTTTGAGGTTTAGTTTTAGAGTCAATTAGAATTATAAGTTAGAGTTTCGGTAGATTTAGACTGTTCCTTTTTTTTTTTTTTTCTAATTTTGATATGGATTTAGCTTATTTTCTTAGTTCTATTAATTAATATTGTATGTATATTATCAAGTTAATTCTTTTGTTAAAAGAGTATATTATCAAGTAAAATCCGAAGTTTTTTATTTTCTAGTCGGACTCCTTAACGACATTAAAGATGGACAATTTTGCTCCTCTAGTCTACGCTCCTGACGTGGTTGTTCCCGGCGTTTCAAGGAACGAAGCATCGTAAGTTATTTTTCCCATTGTTAAAAAGTTTTAGATTTATGTGAACTTAATTAATTTTTGTGTGTGGTGATCAAGGCTATGTTTACCGAATTCACTTTCACTGGATCTTGTGAAAGGTAAAGTGGTATTATGTTTGAGAGGTTTCGGTTCAAGTTCAACAATTGGTAAAGGTCTTGAGGTAAAACGAGCCGGAGGAGTCGGTATGATTTTAGCAAATTCTCGGGATAACGACGCATTCGACGTTGAGTCTCATTTCGTACCGACTGCTTTGGTTTTCTCAGACACTGTCGATAGGATTCTCGATTACATCTATAATGATTATGAACCGGTGGCTTTCATCAAACCAGCAGAAACAATACTTTACCGAAACCAACCGAAAGATTCGTTTTACCCATACAAACCGGCTCCTTTTATGACTAGTTTTTCTAGTAGAGGCCCAAATTGGGTAGATGCTAACATTCTAAAGGTAAACTCTTTTGTTCTCCTGAATTCAAATATTTTTAAAACTCTAGTACATAACCCTTTTGTGGGTTTTTTACAGCCGGATATTATCGCGCCAGGACTGAATATATTGGCCGCGTGGAGCGGGGCGGATTCCGCAAGCAAAGATTCGATAGACCAACGTGTTTTAGATTATAATCTTGACTCAGGAACTTCTATGTCTTGTCCTCATGTTGCTGGTGCAATTGCGCTTCTCAAAAGCATGCATCCCACATGGAGTAGTGCTGCTATAAGATCTGCTCTCATGACCACTAGTAACAAAACTTCCTGGTTATTAAGCTTGTTTTAAATAACTAAACCGAACTCTGATGATTAGAAGTATCCAATCCGGTTTTTGATTTACTTTCAGTTTGAAAACGTCGGTTTAAGATTTATAAATATCAATACTGATAAATATTGAATGGCCCCTAGTTTTCGGATCATACTTTTTATTACAATTTTGGTCCGGCTAAATATACAACTAAACTGATGAATTGTTTTATTGTAGCTTCTATGACTAACGAGGACAACGAACCGATCCAAGACTATGACGGTTCACCCGCAAACCCATTTGCGCTTGGGTCAGGACATTTTAGACCAACAAAAGCTGCATCTCCTGGCTTAGTCTACGATGCATCATACCGATCTTACCTTCTCTATTGCTGCTCGGTTGGTTTAACCAATCTGGACCCGACATTCAAATGTCCTAGTAGAATCCCTCCCGGTTATAACCTGAATTACCCGTCAATTTCAATTCCATATCTTATTGGGACAGTGACCGTTATGAGAACGGTCACATGTGTTGGACGATCGGGTAATTCAACAAGCGTATATGTCTTCAACGCTCAACCGCCGTTTGGTGTCTTGGTTAAGGCTGAACCGGATGTTTTGGTCTTCGATCGGATTGATCAGAAGAAGCGGTTTAACATCATTTTCACGACACAGAGATACGAGTTTACAGGTGAGGCTCGGAGGGATCGATATCGGTTTGGATGGTTTAGTTGGACCGATGGACATCATGTTGTGAGGAGTCCAATTGCTGTTTCCTTAGTTTGATTATTGTTTTGTTTGCATATTTAGGGTGTTTTTAGTCGTTTTGATATTTATTTTTTGGATGTTTTTAGAAGGCCGAATTTTTAGTAGAGTGATTTTAGTAGTTTCTAATCATTATTGAGGTTAGCTTGGGCAAAAAACAGGAATCGAATACCCAAACAGAAAAATCCGAACCGAATTCTAACCAATTTTTTAAAATATGTGAATGAGTCATAAATCTTTATACTCGAAAAAACCGGAACCGAATCTGAACCAAATCTAATACCCGAATGTATCCGAAATACAAGTACATCTAAAAATATTAGTTATACTTATATTTATAATAACTCCAAACTAGAATTATAAACCGAATATATTAAATATTTTTGATTAATTCGGATACATTTGAGTATATTTGGATAAAAAGTAATCAATGTTTTAGTTTTTTTTTTGGATAATTTGAGTATTTTCAGGTACATTTGGTTTTATTTAAGTAAAAAATAACCAATGTTTTAGTTTTTTTTTGGGTATTTCAAGTATTTTTGGAAAGATTTTGGTAAAAAGAACCGAACCCGATCCGAAATCGAAAATATTTCGAGTATTTTTGGTTATCAACACAAATATCCGAATCCGAATCCGAACCGAATTTTTGGAATACCCGAATGGGTGTAGAAACCTCTATCCGAACATATCCGATACCCAAAAAAAAGATCCGATCGGATAAGGGTACCCGAATGCCCAAGACTAATTGAGGTAACTGAAAGAAATAAACAAAATTTTGTAATCATTATCTAGCTCTCGTCTTATTTCTCTGTCTAAAAGAAAATCGAAGAAGTATTCTCATGGTTATTGTCATATTCATATAGTATGATATGTGTATGCATATATCCCTGTACACAATAAGAAGCAGAAAGCGAGATATGAAGTGAATACTTCTCTGATTGATTACTGAAACAGAACAACAACTAGTCTCTTAAATAAACTCGAGACTCTTACAACTATTTGACCAATTCTAACTGCAACTACCCGTACTTGTTTCCTACAAACTAGGAAGACAAGACTTATTCAACTTGACTAAGTCATAATCTTAAACAGACAACTTAATGAAATACTTTTATTCTTCAGTCCTTTACTAGAGGTCATTGTGCATGCTTAAATTTTTTTTCAGTGTACATTTTATTTCCTCAAACACTAAATCTGCCAAAGATGATCCAAGTAAAAGGAAAAAAAGGCATCCATAATTCTACAAGATTCCAAGAAACTTTTTCGATCTTCAAGATGTCGTGTTACGACTTCCCAACATCAGTTTATTTTTTATTTATTCCCACTCTTAAAAATTGGCCTTTTATAAGTTTGTGTACGTAGTACGATTTGCCTCGCAATCCATCTGTTTCCTGAGATAAAAGAATATGCCGTTAACTAACGATACCATGCAATCGCATATGAAAGAGACTGTTGTGTTGTGTTGGACAAAAACATGGCAGAACCATAAGTTTGTAATATGACACTTGTGTGGATATGAGTGGATAGAATTGGATTCAAGCGTGTAACCGCGTACATACGTGACGTTAAGGTTGAAAACGCATAACGCGTTTCCTCTGGATTCGCCGCTCTAGTTGCGTTTTGTGGCTTTACACCGACTCAGCTTATTTCTCAATCATTGTGATATTTGTTGTTGGAGATACTCAATTAATCAGATGATCAGATCTTCATAAATAATTAAGATTCTTAATTGATAATTGAAAAAAGTTGACATAATAGTTTCATTCGAAATTTTATAAAATAATAATTCATGTTTACTCAAGTCAACAATTTTATACATTTAGTTAATGACTATAGATTAAAAATCAAATTATTTTTTAACTTTTTAATGCCTTTTCACTAAAAAAATTAAAAAGATTTGTGTATTATTTAATTAAATACCTCTATGGTTAAGTAATAACTTAATATGAATCAATGCATTGCTGTACAATGTAAATCAATGTATGAGGATTTAATTATGGTAAAAGAAAGTGTAAATTTTGATAGTTTTCCTTTTAAATTTAAACACAATGGAAATCATAAATAAATAGTTAATGAATAAAATCAAAATAATTAATTACACACGGCAATGAAATTTGAGTGATGATGAAGAATGAGATGAAGCTACCACGTATTCACCCAAAGATATCCTAATGACATCATCATACGCAAATACTAGATTTGCTTATACGTACACGTATACATACAAAACACATGTACAAGTATATACATTTACATTTATATACGTAGATCTTACGTGTATATAAGACATAAGATTCTCTATTGCCACATATGTGTCTCAATCGGTCTATAAATTTCATTTTTCCTCATTGTTATCTTTTCTTCTCCATCCTCATCGATCATATCATCTCTCTTAATCTTCTCTAATTTTCTCGAAAATATACATTTCTTTTTTTATATTACGATAATGTCGGAAGAATTTCAAGAATCAGACATTATATTTTCCGACCACTCGAAAATCTCAGAATATGACCGGAAAACTAAACTATCAAACACAAGAAACGACGAGAAGAGTACACGGCGGTGGGAGACGGTGGAGAAAACATCTCCGGTGAGAATTCCGACGAGTAATTTCCGGGTTACGGAATGGGACACGGCGGAGGGAGAGGAGAAGACTCCTCCACATGTAATAATCGAAAGAAGAATGAAAGAGCAAATAGCGTTTTCGGTTTGTACTCTCAAAGGAAGAGACTTGAGCCGTCACCGGAACTCCGTTCTAAGGATGACCGGTTTTTTAGAAGCTTAAATTACTTAACCGGCCGGTCCAGTTTGTTTTATTTTCATTGATTAACCGGTTTAGTGTTGGGAGTTTTTTTTTTTTTTTCCCGTTTGGGTGTGTATTGGATAAATCCCCGACATGTCTTTTTACTATCAAATTAAATTATATTTATTTGGTTACTTGAGAAGTGGAAAACCCAAAATATAATGTTTAGGTTAAATACTAAAATTGGGTTTGCTTGTTAAGTAATTGGTTTCTTGGCTTATGGATTTTGTCTTTGGTCGCATTCATTGGATTATGCAACTTGCTTGCTAACGTGAGCCGAATGTAAATATATATTTATGGTCTCACGTTGCTAATATAAACGGCGTCGAGACTACATGAATATTTGTTGTAATTTCCATACGAATAGAAGTATTCAAAAGTAGATAGGTTCCCTAAGAAGAAATATGTTTAATTCGTATCAATTTGACAATGCATGTGTTTAGATATAATTTACATATCATCACGTGATGAACTTGATCGATTGTTAGAATGTTTCGAATATACATAATTATAATTCGAGTTTGTTTAAATTGCCCTAGTTTTAGAAAACATTGTAATGTAGTCATTGCAAAATCTTGTGACATATTTTTCTTTAATTGTATATACTAACATGTTATCAAGTCATATCAATGAAGGTTGAGTAGTAGTCAGCATTCAATAGCAAACAGAATGAAGTAGACTAATTAATAAGTCAAAACTAATTAATACTTTTTTACCGTAAAGTTCATGTTAAGTTCTAAAACCTCAAGGATGTCGACTCTCCTTGAGATAGAACTGACCAAACCAAGAGACAAAACGAGTTGATGATTTGCAGAGAACCAGAAACAGAGAGAAACAAAATTACACACAGCAAGTTTCTCCAGTTCACTCCCTTTAAATAGGGTAGCTATGTCTGGCCGAAACTGTCTTCGGAATCCACTAGTATCAGAGTAGAGATTACAACTAAAGACTACAAGCAATCCGCCTTATACCCTTCACTAGTACTAAGACTTGCTCTGTAACATCTTTTGTTCCACAGAAAACTATGAACACAGTTTATACTACGATAGTTTTCTCTCAACTCTCTCACTTTCGTGCATACATCACACGCTAACATTGATGTCCATTATATAGTGACACATATGTCTATACACAATGGTATGGAAGAAAACGTGGGCAGCTGTCAAAGTGGTCTCTCCACATATTAACCATAAACATGTATAATGGTCTTGAGTGGGAATCTGACCTTTTATTAATTAAATCAGCTGTAGTTGATTTCCAGCACCATAGTGGATCTCTGACGTTATTCCCATTATGATTAAGAATACACCATTTTTGATAACTGGCTTTGATCCACCTTTTTTTTCTTTTTCTCAACGATTTTACCTTGTTCTTCAAATTATCATAGACTTCACAAATCTCCACCTGATAGCTTGAAGAATAAGATCAGTAATATGTGCAAACAGCGAGAGAGAGATAGTACCTTGATGCTAGTTTCTGGATTCCAGTCTCGGACCCTGAGTTTTATTACTCAGAGCTGACCTGTAGCAAGTTTAAAGCCGCCTGAAACTTGCCTACAGCTAACACCTTAGTGAATATATCAGCAGGATTCTTCTCAGTTGATATTTTCACCACATCTACTTCTCCATCTGCGATGACATCTCTGATAAAATGGTGTCTCACATCAATGTGTTTGGTTCGTTCGTGGTGAACGTTGTTCTTTGAGAGAGAGATAGCACTTTGCGAGTCGCAATGTATCTGTACACTTTCTTGATCATAGCCAAACTCTCTCAGAAGTCCCTTCAACCAAACAGCTTCCTTTACAGCTTCAGTTAAAGACATATACTCTGATTCTGTCGTAGACAAAGCCACCACCCTTTGAAGTCCTGACTTCCAACTTATAGTATTTCCACCAAGAGTGAATACTAAACCAGTTGTTGATCTTCTCTTGTCAAGATCAGAGGCAAAATCGGCATCGCAGTAACCAACAATCTTGAACTCCGAACTTCTCTTGTAGCATAACCAAGTTTGCAGAGTTCCACAAATGTATCTCATGACCCATTTAACACCGAGCTAGTGCTCTTTTATTGGTTGGCTCATAAAACGACTTATCACTCCAATAGAATAAGCTAAGTCGGGTCGTGTTCCAATCATTGCGTACATGATACTTCCAACAGCATTGGAGTATGGAATAGATTTCATGTACTCTTCTTGTTCTGTGAGTTGCTTCTCTGAAGCTGATCGCATTTTGAGATGAGCTCCTAACGGCGTAGCAGTAGCTTTGCACTTCTCCATGTTGTAAGTCTCAAGAATCTTGTTCAGATAACCCTCTTGAGACAGCCATAAAGCTCTTATGGACCGATCTCTAACAATCTCCATTCCTAGTATCTTCTTTGCAGCTCCTAAGTCTTTCATTTCAAAATGATCACTTAGCTCCTTCTTTAGTTGATTTATGCCTTCTTGATTTTGAGCAGCCACGAGCATATCATCCACATATATCAACAGATACATCAATGAGCCATCTGAGAGAGTCTTGATATAGGCGCAGCTGTCATAGTCGCTTCTTAAAAAACTGATTTCTGACATATATTGATCAAACTTCTCATTCCATTGCCTGAGAGCCTGCTTAAGTCCATAAAGAACCTTTTTGAGAAGACATACCTCATTTTCTTTGAACAGATGCTCAAAACCTTCCGGTGGTTCCATGTATATCTTTTCTTTCAGATCACCGTGCAGGAAAGCTGTTTTGACATCGAGTTATTCCAACTCTAGATCTTCCTGAGCAACAATTGTCAGAAGCATCCTGATTGATACGTGTTTTACTACGGGTGCGAAGATCTCGTGATAATCTATGCCTTCTCTTTGTGCATACCCTTTTGCTACTAATCTCGCATTGAAACGAGGTTCTTCTACTTCAGGAATCTCAGTCTTGTATTTATAGACCCACTTACTTCCAATAATCTTATGTTTTTCAGGTCTCTTAACGTTGTTCCATGTAACGTTCTTCATTTGGGACTCCATTTTTTCTTTCATGGCGAGATTCCACTTATCCCATTTCACATCTCTTCTAATTTCACCATAATCCGCAGGTTCTACAACATCACCATCTTCTGTAGTATACAGAGCTTCAGAGAGATAGTTTTCATCATCAAATCTCCTGGGAGCTCTGATTTCTCGCTTTTGTCTATCTCTCACTAGATGATAACTCAGAGGAGATTGACTTGATTCTGCTTCAGAGATTCCTTCTTGATGATCATTAATCGTTGGTGTTCCATATCTTGGACTGGATGGAGTAGGTGAGGAACGAGTCTGATTCTTTCCGTGATCTCCACCTGAACCTGAGACATTATCTTCCTCAAGATCTAGCTCCATGTATGATCTGTCTTGATCATCATCTTCAAGATTTGAACTCGTCTTTTTCTCTAGTAAGTCTTTATAGACTCTGTTTTCTTCAAAAATCAAATTTCTACTTACCACACATTTCTTCTCTTCTAGGAGCCCTACTTTATATCCCTTAATGTCAGTAGGATAACCGAGTAGTACTCCTTTCTTGGCCCTTGGATTTAGCTTTCCATCATCTGTATGAATGTAAACCACACAGCCAAACCGCCTCAAATAGATGTAGCTGGGACGTTTTCCATGCCATTTGTTATCCGATATATCAAAATTCAGAGCAGATGAAGGAGTCTTGTTGATGAGAACAGCAGCAGTGTGTGTAGCTTCAGCCCAGAACCGTTTTGGCAAACCAGAATCAATCAGCATTGTTCTTACTTTCTCCATTAAAGTACGGTTCATACGCTCTGCAACTCCATTTTGTTGTGGAGTGTAAACACAGGTACGATGTCTTTGGATCCCTCTTGATTCACAAAAGCTATCGAACAATCTGTTGCAGAATTCTAAACCGTTGTCGGTCCTGAGTGTCTTGATCTTCTCGCCACTTTGATTTTCAACAAGAGTAGCCCAACTGCAGAACTTATCAAAAACTTCATCCTTTGATTTCAGAAAATAGACCCACACCTTTCTTGAGAAATCGTCAATAAATGATATGAAATATTGACAGTGGCTGAGAGAGTGTGGTACAGAGGGAGCTCTCCAGAGATCAGAATGAATGTACTCAAGTTTTTCTTTTGAGTCATGCTGAGCTAGATTGAATCCAACTCGTTTTGCTCTTCCAAATATGCAATCTTCACAAGTTTCAAAAGATGAAACTTTCTTCTTGTCGAGTAGACCTTTTTTCAGCATTATATTCATGTTCTTTTGGCTCATGTGTCCTAATCTCTGATGCCATAGGACTGAGTCGTCTGATATTCTTTCAGTGGTATGAGACTCATCGGTGATTGACCCCCATATCAGTAGATACAGAGTATCGTATCTGCGCCCAGTAAGCAGAGTTTTGCACCCATCCATCACCCTCAGAACTCCATTTTCTGATTCAAACCTGTGGCCAGTCTTCTCTAGTGTTCCCAGAGATAAGAGATTTCGATCCATATCTGGAACAAATCTCACATTTGTAAGCAAGACTGTCTGACCTTCTTCATTCTTGATCCGGATTGATCCAGCTCCTTTAACTCTGGTCACTGTCTTGTTACCCATTCTGACTGATCCGCCAACTTCTTTATCAAGTTCTTCAAACCACTCCCTTTTATAGGTCATGTGGTAGCTGCACCTAGTGTCCATTATCCATTCATCTTCAAGATTTATATCGGTAGATGAAAGCGCTTCAGACACATATAACCCAGTGGCTTCCACTAGGTTTCCTTTCCCTGATGATTCTCCTCTGCTCATACTCTGCTCTCTTGGTTTGTACTGAGTCTTATTCTTGTTGGGACAGACGTTCTTGAAGTGGCCTTCTTCACCGCAAATCCAACGACCCTCTGCTTGACCCTTGATACTCTTTTTATTTGAACCAAACTCTAACTCTTTTGAGTAAATTGCAGAAACTACTTCATCTAGAGTGAGAGTTGTTCTACCAGATCCATATCTTAGAGTATCTTTTAGTTGATCAAACGGCCTAGGTAGAAACATAAGCAGCAGTATAGCTTGATCCTCATCAGATACAGTAACATTCATGTTCTCTAAATCTTCTACAATATGAAGAAATTCATCAATGTTACCTTCAATAGACAGATTTTCTGCCATTCTGAAGCTGTATAGAATATGTTTCAGGTAGATTCTGTTAGGAAGTGCCTTGGACATGTAGAGGTTGTCCAACGCTTTCAGCATAGAGGCTGCAGTCCTTTCCTTTTTCACCTTCCTCAGAACTCTATCTGTCAGGTTCAGAACAATGGTGCTCCTCGCCTATTTTTTTTTCTTCGAGAGCTTCTTGCTTCTCTACTTCTTTTTCGTCTTCAATTTCTGAGCCTTTTTCTTTTAGGATCTCAGACTCTTTGAGCGCAACACTTAAGCCCAATATATCTAGGTGAGCTTCAAGCTTTTCTCTCCACATAGTGTAGTCTCCACGTCCATCAAACTTCTCCACTTCTATCCTTGATGATGACATGGTTTCAAGCTTGCGATACAGAACCACAAACAAGGTAACCTAGCTCTGATACCAATCTGTTAAGTTCTAAAACCTCAAGGATGTCGACTCTCCTTGAGATAGAATTGACCAAACCAAGAGACAAAACGAGTTGATGGTTTGCAGAGAACTAGAAACAGAGAGAAACAGAATTACACACAGCAAGTTTCTCCAGTTCACTCCCTTTAAATAGGGTAGCTACGTCTGGCCGAGACTGTCCTCGGAATCCACTAGTATCAGAGAAGAGATTACAACTAAAGACTACAAGCAATCCGCCTTATACCCTTCACTAGTACTAAGACTTGCTCTGTAACATCTTTTGTTCCACAGAAAACTATGAACACAGTTTATACTACGATAGTTTTCTCTCAACTCTCTCACTTTCGTGCATACATCTCACGCTAACATTGATGTCCATTATATAGTGACACATATGTCTATACACAATGGTATGGAAGAAAACGTGGGCAGCTGTCAAAGTGGTCTCTTCACATATTAACCATAAACATGTATAATGGTCTTGAGTGGGAGTCTGACCCTTTATTAATTAAATCAGCTGTAGTTGATTTCCAGCACCATAGTGGATCTCTGACGTTATTTCTATTATGATTAAGAGTACACCATTTTTGATAACTGGCTTTGATCCACTTTTTTTTTCTTTTTCTCAACGATTTTACCTTGTTCTTCAAATTATCATAGACTTCACAGTTCAACATATTTGTTCTGCCAAGTTAAATCCATATGTATGTTGAACATTAAAGGTTTCCATATTATATTCAATTTCATTATTCATATTAGGCCAAAAACTAATAATGTACATCAAATTTTTATAAGAAAATAGTGAATCATCGTACAGACAAGACGATTCATGGCCATGTGGTTTCTGCTTTTGATCACAACTGTTTTTCTCGGGATTTCTTATAATTATAAGTTCTGTTGTATAAATAAATCCACAAATAGTACAGCTTTTTATTTTCTTATAGACAAATATATTTAATTCATTTTAGAATTCGAATTTGTACTTAAAACTATTATAATTGATACTATCTTGATTCATTTATATGAATTCCTAATTAGGTACAATAGTTTCATAAAAGATATAAAAGTTATTAATTATATAAAAAAAAAGTTATTAATTATAAGGAGAGATGTCATGACATATCGACATGGCAGTATGTTTGCCCACATCAGCAGAGGTAAAAATTGAGATGAAGTGACAATGTCTATAATAAGTGGCAAATACAATCTACCCAAAACTATATTGAAATTAAACACGTGGAATAGGTCACATCAAATAGTGTTAGTGTATGAGGAGGTTTCATTCGAAAACAATATCTATTATTGATCTCATATTCCCCTTGAGATAATTGTTTTCTGGGTACATATTGGGTTTGATTTGAGATAATTGTTTTCTGGATACATATTGGGTTTGACTGGTAACATTGATTGGGCTTGCAGCTTTATCTATTTTTATAATCTTACCTATGATATCCGGAAACATTGGACTTGGGTGGTGATGTTCGTACATATTAAAACCCATGTTTCTCGTCTCTTTCAGTTTATAGCTGTCCTGAAATTGTCACACCATTAAGCGTAATTCGCAGTTACATGTTTCAAGACCGCTTTGGCCAATGATATTTGCTTTTAAAACTGAGGACTCCCAATGGACAAACCAAGAATCAAGCAAATACTTGAATACTTGTAATTTTTACATTAAAAAAAACAACAAGCTTCCAACCACAATATGAATTTTAGGATTATGAAAACAAATCACAACTTACATGAATGCGTATAAGGGAGAGTTTGTGCATCAAACCATAATAGCTAGACATTTCATAAAGAGAAAACAACCATGAATCAGAATATCACACCACTCAACTTTAATCGAAATTTCTCCGCCTTGCTATATCTCGAATGCAATTTCCACACAAACCATATCTCCGTTGTTTTCGTCCCGGCTACTCCTTTAGGAAAGAGCACATTCACTTTTGTACATCAAACCATAACAGCTAGACATCTCACAAAGAAAAAATCACCATCAATCACAACATCACACCACTCAACTTTACCCCAAATCTCTCCTCCTTGGCGTCTTTGGAGTGCGATCTCCGCACACCAAATCCCTGTTGTGTTTGTCCTGTCTTTTTCTTTAGGCAAGAACACAACCAGTTTCTCACCGCAGCTCATGGTATATGACCACCGTGAAGAGGTTGGCAGACTCAGACGACTCGGCTCAGGCAACATTTTTTCCACATCTTTCACCACTACCCAAAACTTGTGCTTTGTATCATACGCTCTTAATCTGTTCTTGCGACAATCGTAGTAATACAACATTTCATCAAGGACACACGCATACTCCCACTTCCTAGAATTCAACATCTCCTCCATTTCCCATTTTCTCTCCCTTGGCTCGTAAACAAAGCTATTCACTGAATCCCTCATGTAAATCTTACCCTCCATTACGACACAACCAGACCACAACTGACCTATCTCCACACCCGGCTTTGTCATCTCAGGCTCCCACATTTGTTTATCTGTATTCAACACCATAACCCTCTTGGAATTCACACCCTCGGACAATTCACAATCACCGATTACGTAAATCTTCCCGTTGATGGTGCCAGCGACCGTATCACCCATAGGCTTGGGAATGCTAGAGATGGGCTGCACCGTATGAGAAGTACAATCGATGGTTAAGACACTCGAAGTCACACTGGAATCGTAAACACCACCCAAAACGTACATCTTGGAAGCCAATGCAACAAAGATTCCATGGGCAGGCATAGGAGGAAGAGAAGGGATAAGGACAAAGCCATTGCGGCGGAGAAGAATGTACCAACGGTAATCACGGGTTTTAGGGTTATAGAGGAGGGCATAGAGACAGTGTTCAGTACAGCGTAGCAAGGATCGTCTCATGTATAGCTCAGGGGACGCTATGATTGACCGGAAACGTCTGGAAACGAGAGAGATTGTTGGGTAATAGGATCTTGATACACGCGCTATTATATCCACGGCGACTTCATCTGGAAGTGACGTAATCGGAGACGGTCGTTTCGAGAGAGGGAAGCCGCACACATCCATACTTGTTTTTGGGGGGGGGGGGCTAAGTCAATCATCACCGTGAGAGGAAACACACAAACCCCTAATTTCAGAGAGGAATGCGCAAAATCCCTAATTTTAGGCTCCAATAAACAATTACCTACTAACTCGAATCGAATCGACTCTGGAAGTGATGATTTGAGTCTCAGCCAATACCGATCTGCTCTGGTTTTGGTTTGGGACGTAGGTGGGTGGGGAAGGAGAAGAACGACAAGGGAGAAAGAAAACAGAGATGCGATCAACCGAAGGTAATGGGCCAATAAGCCCAGTAGAGCCCAACTAAAGTCTCGAGTGAGTCCATGTTTTTTTGGATCCCATCTGAGGGGCTAGATAAATGTACTTGTAGCTTTCATTTTGATCGAAAATTGTTTTAATTGTCATGAATGATCGTGACGGACATGTATTGTTTAGGGAAAATTTATGAAAATAGTCTAAATGGACATCTTGTAATGGAACAAGAGTGAAAATAAGAGAAGCAATTGTAATTTCTACCACTGAAATAAGAGAAGCTTCCATTTAATCCCAGCGAAGATGGTGTTAACTAACATTCAGTAGCTTCAGAAGGAAAGAAGTGAAGGTGGTTTTTCTTATGCTGCCACAAGGTCTGGTGTCTCAGCTTCCACAGATAGCAATGTGGTGTGAACTTTATCGACCCAATTGTCCAATTGATCCCTCAATGCCTTGATCTGTGGAATCCCCAGTACTCTTGGTTGTGCCCATGAGACGTAAACTGTTCCATTCACTTGGTCTATGATGCCCTCAATCAGATGCACCTGCATCATTCATTTTCCACTTTAAATTCCACAGATTCATAAGCATACACAATCATTCTATTTCTTTTGAGTTATACTAGTCAAGAACGTTTGAGTTCTCTGACAAAATTACCCAATATGAAGACAAATACAGATACATAAACCTAGAGACACTACAAAAGCAACAAAAAGCAACAAAAGCATCAATTCATATAGTGATGTTTACTATGTTCTTCTTAATCGAATGACAAGCAGTTCAGTATCGTTATGTCGGACACTCTCACAAAACTATTTCCTTGACCACAACAGCTTTCAAACTGGTAGCTGTAGATTGTGGGGGTAATAAAAGAAAGATGCAAGGAGATACTACTACTTACAGAAAGGCTCTTCATGAGAAGGTGCTCAACATCTTCAATGGAAAGTTTAGTTCGCTCAGCAATGATACTCAAAGGAATGGTCCTGTCTTCAGCGGGTCGGCTGAAGTCCGGTTGAAAAGTAACGGAGTTAGCACAAGATGTTTTATTTATATGATATGGTGTGAGATACTACTACCTAGAGAGAAGTTACCTGAAGATGATCTCGATAAGGCAGAGAATGTTGATCTTTTCCAATAGCTTCTTCTCATTTTCAACCAGTGCTGGTTGGGCAACCAAGGATGCGTTGTGCACATGGCATAGTTCTTGATACTGAACTAAATCACCATGGTTGAATGCCTGGAGAATGTGGTAGAGCCATTCCACATTTGTTCCAAGGAGACTTTTCAACTGCATCACAGAAATACTACATGTAAGAGAGCCATCTACAATTCTAAACAGAACTATAAGCATGAGAGGTAGAAGCGGTCTCCATGTTCACAAACAGTATGGTTAACCCCGAGCGATGAAAGATCAACAAGAAACCGTTTATCTACACGGAAAAAGTTTGAGGTAGCTTATCTTGAGGATGAAGGAGAACTTACAATGGGATGGGCTAACAGTTCCCCAAAGTTATAGATGTTCTCTCCAAGTAGAGCTGAAAGTGACAAATCGAAAGCCAAATCCTGATAGACACAGAAATGATCTGATATTAGCAATTTGATTGGCGAAAAAGTAGTAAGCACTTTTTCTCCGTTTCCTCTAAATTTCACCAATTTTCTTATCCACTATTGCTAACAGGAAACATTAGAACAAGATACGTAAAAATTACAGGGACATACCAGCTTAAACGATTCCGAGAGGTCCTCCACAGACGTATATGCAAGATAGAGTAGAGCACTTTTGTAGAAATCAGAAAATTCTTGACGGAACTTATGGTACTGCGACGACACCCAATAGAAGTTGGCATAGACCGATGGATCAATGTCAGTCATACTATCAAGAGAGCTCTTTCCATCATCCAAGATTTTCTTGCACTCCTTCTGATCACCTTGCTCAAGCTTGAATAGGGCTTTTTGTGTTTCTATATAAATGATTG
Source organism: Turritis glabra (assembly GCA_900406565.1). Classification (NCBI taxonomy): domain Eukaryota; kingdom Viridiplantae; phylum Streptophyta; class Magnoliopsida; order Brassicales; family Brassicaceae; genus Turritis; species Turritis glabra. The sequence continues at coordinate 917,973 of OVBN01000165.1, read as the reverse complement.
GTTCAGTTATCCGAGGCTCTTTCGTAGCTTTAAGTTTCTCAATCACGCCTTCAAGATAGCTAACCGCAGCTTCTTTCTCAGAGTACTGTCGGGAGACCACCACAGCAAAATGTGCAAGCTTCAGAAGATTGATCTTCGTCTCAAAGTCAGTGATGAAATTGTGATAGAACTGAATTAAAGCATCACCAGCCTAAAATCAAAAAGTTTACATTATAACAAGGACAACAAGTTGAGATCAACACACGAACTTGGAAGCAATCGAAATTGATCGATACAAAACTTGAAAACTCACGAATTTCAGCAAAACTATAAACCCTAACTCCTAAACTTCTTCCAAAACCTAACTCGTAAAAAACCCTATCACCGTCCCAATCAGATCCCTAACTCCTGTTACTCCGAAGTAAACACACAGATTCTACCAAATTTGTCGAGATCTATGAACCCTAAATCCCCAAGGACCACTATTAAACCTGGATAGATATGGAAACCAATCACTATTACGGAGGAGAAGCAAAAGGACCTGGAACACAGCAAGAGCTATGAACTGTTCAAGCTTAAGGGTGAGTTGATGCCAGAGCTTTTTCTGATACAGATCTGCAAGGGAATTGTACCATTCACCGAGCTCTGGATGCGCATTTTTCAGAGATTCCAAGTATTGAAGAGCAGCCATGGCGGAAGCAGAGACGAAGACGAAGATGGGAGGAAGAAACGAGTTTGCGAATTCTCTCGATCTTTATATATTCAGCTCTGCGTTAAAAATCCTAAAAACCCTTCTCCCTTCCTCTTGTAATAATCAGATACAAAAGAAAAGAAAACTACGGGGCCAAAGTCTAAATTTATTGGTTTAAAGAAACTTTATGTAAATAAAAATTGCAATAGGGTTCAGAGATTAGTCCGGTATGGTCCATGCCAGAAGACGAACCGAAAAGTTTTTCAAATCAATAATTATCGGGTCAATTCGATCCGATTGACTAACATAATCTCAATTTATGTTCTACGATAATAAGCTTCTTTTCTTTTTTCTTTGTCATTTGATAAAATTATATTAGATATTTAGATAGGTTATCAAAAAACAGATTATATATATTGAAAACTGAAGAAACCGAACAAACAAAGCATATAGGATTTGACTAAATTAGTTCGAAATCGATAAAACCTACAAAACCCAACTAAATTAGCTCAGGATTTTAGGAGACAAAAGCCAAACAAAAATATTTCGGAAATTTAAGAGAAACAATAACCCATCATCACACACTAAAATGAGAAAAAAATTAAACACAACACACACACATCAAAAATCAATATAAATCCGAGAACTGAAACTGAAGTAGACACTGAAGGAGAACCGACAACACCCAATCAAAACTTATGATCTTCTTGTCAGAATTGGTAAACTTGAATAAATAAAGAACTTGCTTTTTTGTATTGGCAACGTAGAAACAACAACCAATCAGACTTCAACCAAATCTGAAATTGATTTCTAGTGGAAGACAATAAAACAATCACTTAATCGACTCATTAAATACTTCATGATGAAGGATGCAATCCGATTAAGACCAATGGAAACACCAGCAATTGATGAAGGATAAAGAATCAAACTAAATCTCACAGACATAGCAACGCACCACACAACCTAAACTGATCACCCTAGTGAACTAAGGGCACAAGATAGCCAAACTGATAACCCAAACAAAGTAAGGACACAAAATACCAAACATTAAATTTAAATCTCTAAAACTAACTTAACTTAGCGACAACAAAAAAATAGGCTATCTTAACCAAAACTAGCAAAGACAAGGAAAAAGCTGACCACAACCTAAGAGAAACAGCTTTCGAATCACATGACCCAATACAAAGGATGCGAAAACACAAGCCACAAACATACCAACGAGTGGACGAAGCCACGACCAAACCCAAACCAGCGAGTAAAAAAAAGGGAAAAGAGTAGCAAGCTGAGGCGACTGTATCATCTCCATAGACGATCTGACATACCTCTCAACACAACAACCACAATCCCAACCCAAACTGACCAGATTCTTCTCTAAAAACTTAACCCCTTGCGAACTGAATTGAGACTAAATCAAAAATGATGAAGCCAAGGAAAAGCAAATTAAAAGGAAAAGAGACAGGCACCGGTGCTAAAGAAACTACCGGTTGCCGGTTTCCAGCATCCACAACTAGATCTTACTTTGACAAGAAGAAAGCGGCGATTAAAATTAGAGAAAAAAGTTTCAGAATTGCTGTGATGTTCAGTTTGCTTCTTCATTAGCATTGATTTTGTAGTTTATTTATAGTCTTGTGTATTTAGTATACTGCTAAAATAATGGTTTTGTGTCTTGATAGAGGACTCTTAAGCTGACAATAACCAAATTTAAGAAAGTTATTCGGTCGGGTAAATAAGCTATCTTTGTCTATTTTCTATATTTTTGTAGTTTCTCTCTGTTATGGTCTTGTGATTATCGTCTCTTTTCTGGTAACAGAATGGTTTGAAAGAAGATTCTTAAGCCGAAAAGAACTAAATTTAAAGAGATTCAGTCGCTCCCAAAAAAAGACGGATCAGGTAGAAGAAACAATCTTTGTCTCTCTCTTTTTTGTGTTTTCTGGTATTCATCATTCTAAAATCTTTGTCATGCTCATAAAGGTCTATTTGGGTGAAAAACGAGTAAACGGATGTTATATTGGAATTTTTTGATGTGTTTAAGTGACTTGTAACTTGCAGAGAGAAACAAGGCATATCATACTTCTCGATTTCAAAGGTACGATTCTAATGATGTCAAAGCTCAGATTTTAGTGTGTTGGAGAGTCTTTTAAACATGAGATAGCCAAATATTTTCTCAATAATAAGGTAACTAATACTCTTTGTCTTCTCTGACACCATTTGGCATTTTTCTGTATGTTTATCTCCCCATTTCCAACAATCAAAAATAACCCATTCTGTAGTGGTCATAAATTCGACAATCAAGTGGCAATTGATATCTCAATTCAGAAACAGGAGAAAATTGTGAGTTTTGAAACACTGTTTAAATCATATTTGTTGCCTAGATGATAATTGGAGTCTTTTTTTTTGTTTATCTTAATGTGTTCTCAGCCGTTTTGGAGTTTTTATTCGTCGCGAGTGAGATTGTTTTCCACACTTAATAGTTATGTTTTGTCAGTATGGTTAGACAACATTATCTGTTAAGATTAAAAGACAAAATGAGCAATCAGTCAAATTTTGGCTCTGTAAGTTTCTTACTATTGTTTTCTTCCTCTCATTAATTTTATAGTTTCATTTTATCGTTTGTGTGTCTGCTTCTAGTATTTGCTAACAAAATGCTTTGAATATCTTGTCTCTTGCCTTATACGGATATCTCTGAGCTGCAGAGAACAAAATCTCCAGAGGTGATTTTGTTAGCCAAAAGCATATGAGCGGTCATGTAAAGTAATCCTCTCCCTCTATTCTAATATCTATTGTTTCATGCATAGATCCTCACTCACACTATCTAGAAACACACAAGTTCACCAACACAAAAGACAGTCAAACAAATTGCACCCAAACTCAAAACACACAAAAAGAAAACAACACTCAAACATACACACACATAACTCAAAACACGTTACAATAAATGATCAGGACAAAATCACGTCACAAAAAAAAAAACTCAAAACACACTCAAACACAACAAAACTAAACACACAAAAACACTAAACGCAACACTCGAAACCAAAGTTTCACTAAAAAGAAATAACATACAGCACAACACAAAACTATACACAAGAAATAACGCAATATCTTCACAAATAATATCTTCCATTATTGGCAAGAACTTTGAGATTCTGTTACTGAATCAACTTCAGGTGATGTATCTATCTCTTTCTTCTCTTAGTTTTTTGCAACTATTAATTATTTTATTGTCAAAGCTGATAGTATTCTAGAGGTTATGAATCGTCCCAGTCAAATGAGCTCACATAGTCACATTTAACGTAAGTATTTGTTTTAACTATTTTTGTACTTGTTATGCTACTCCAAAAGATAAATTTTAGTCACTATAAGTGAAAGCGGTGCCCTGTGACTAAGTAAAAGAGGTAATTAATATAATTATCTTGATATATTTGCTTTATCACTTTTTTGTCATATGACTTCATGTGAAAGGTAACTCGGTGATGATTCAGAATCCAAGAAAAAACTTTAAGATTATGTTGTTGATGCATTTTCAGCTGAAGTACCTTTCTTTTCTCTTTTCTCTTGTAGTATCAATTTCTTTTTCTTAGTCTTTCGCAACTATTAATCATTTTATTCGTCAAAACTGATGGTATTTGAGAATAATTAATCTTTTTAGACAAATGAGGAGAACCAACTTGAAGCCGATCTCTGTTGGATCAGATATAGTAAGATTTCCAGTAAATTTCTTCCTTGGCGTTAATTTTGTAGTTTTATTTTATGGTCTTAGAATTGTTTTGTATCAAGATTAGGATTCCAAAGCTAAAAACTAAATCTAAGGAAGCGATTCAATCGGCCTGAAAAATGAAGTCTACAGAGACAAGAAGCCATTTTACAATTCTACAGAGACAACAGATGCAAGGCTAGGCTTGTTTGTAAGTGCATCCATTATTATATTGATGTATTAGTCTTTATTCAATTCTTGCTTATAAGACTTCTGTTGCATCTTCTATGATTATGTCATGTTGGTTTTGATCATAATTGATAGATCTTTTGGAAGATCACCATATGAAGATGGATGGTTGGTTGTTCATGATACTCCGTTGGAGGATTTTATCATACTGCATTACCCTGTCAAGATGAAAAGTACATATTTGAGTAAACAATCCTTGGATTAGACTCTGTAAAATTCGTGGTAAGTTTCTTTCTTCACATCACATTCATATTTCTTTCAAGCTAACGATGTGCTGAATACAAAAGAAGTGATCGTATGTGAAGAAAAATCCGGTGATGATTCAGAATCCTAGACTAGAACAAGAGCTTTAAGGTGAACTTTTTCGATTTCTTTTGGTTCATAGAGAATTCTTATCAATACATACTTCAAAAAAGACAAAACTGACTCTCCAAAACTGGTTCATGTTATATATTCAGCTATGAACCTTGTTTCGTTTTCAAGATTGAAAGAAAAATATGAGCAAGCAGTCGAATCCCGTCGTAGATCAGACTTGGTAAGATTTCTAGTAAGTTTATTCACTAACATTAATTTTGTAGTTTTATTTTATAGTCTTGTGTATAGTATACTGCTAAAAGAATGGTTTTGTATCATGATAGAGGACTCTAAAGCTGAAAATAACCAAATTTAAGACATCGATTCAGTCGACCCGAGAAAGGAAGGGTAAGGTAGATAAAATATCTTTGTCTCCTTTCTATATTTTTGTTGTTTAATTTTTTTATCTTTTTTTATGGTCTTATATCTTTTCTGCTAATAGAATGGTCTTGTCCCAAGATAAAGGATTCCTAACCTGAAAAGAACTAAATTCAAGAAAGCTTCAGTCGCCCCAAAAAAAAAGAATGGTCAGGTAGGGAAATTATCTTTGTCTCTTTGAAGTGTTTTCTGGTATTTATCTTTCTAAAATCCTTGTGTGAAAAACGAGTAAACATACTTTTGTTCCAGTTTATATAATGTTATTTTGGAAATGTCGGCTGTGTTTAAGTGACTCGCAGGAAGAGATAAGGCAATAAAGGCATTCCATACTTCTCTATCAGATCTCAATCTCGTAGGTACTACTGATGTCAAAGATAAAATTTAGTTGTTGGAGAGAATAATGAACAAGAGACAGCCAAATGTTTCCTCAGTACTAAGGTGGCTAACTCTCCCTGGATAGAAACGAGTAATCCTATTTTTGTTCTGATTTTGATATAAAGTTTTTTTTGGAAATGTCTGTTGTGTTTAAGTGACTTGTAACTTGCAGTAAATAAGGATTCTATTTGATCTCGACATCAAAGGTACGATACTAACCATTCAAAGATCAGTAGTTTAGTTGTTGGATAGTCAAATAATTCCTTAATAGCATATACTTAATGGGTGTGTCCCAGATTAGCTATAGTAATTTTGGTACACTTGACATTTGTTTCCTATACATACATTAGGAATTATTAAAACCAAAATACCTTGCAATGGAAGCAATGTAATATGTCTGTTTGCTTTAAATTCTCCATAACAATAGCTTATTTTTTTATTATCAAATTTTATTTTAAATTTGGTATCTGTATACGGTATCAAATAGTTGCCATGCTTCTTCTACGTCAGTAAGGATAGTTGTTATATACCAACTATAAAAAAGTATTTAAATCCGTAGTAAGTTTCAATTTCCCGGGTCGGGTCAATGTGGAAATTACAAACTGTTCCAAAGGTTAAACACTTGGACGGAGTATGTGAACATACTCTACAAATCTCACACCTTCGGGCCTATGAAGAATCATATCAACATTGTAAATCTCCGGAAACAAGATGGACCAAATGCAACTACGATAGCTCTTTCGTCAATGAGAGAATGTCTCCCAACTCAGGATGGATAATACGAGACGATCAAAGCACTTACCTTGGTTCGGGTCAGGCAATAGGCACTACCGCAAACACTGCTTTGGAAAGTGAATTTCAAGGTCTTATAATTGCAATGCAGAATTGTTGGAGCAAAGGATATACATTTTGAAGATGATAACAAGGAAGTAGCCGATTTGATGAAAGGTAAAAAGCTAAACTTTGGAGTTTACAACTGGATTAGAGAAGCTCATCATTGGAGACAGAGATTTTGAAGACGCAACAATCAAATGGGTGAAGAGACATTGCAATAAACCTGCAGACTCTCTTGCGAAACAACGAATTCTTCAAGATGCTTTATTTTATTTTCATAACTTTGTAGCTGTTTCAATTTGTCAAGACTTACACTATGACTACATTTGTACAAAGTCTTAATCAATTAATAAATAAAGCAAATGTTAACCAAAATTATAATTATAATTAATAAATAAATAAAAATTATAAATAATCCTCAAGCCGGTTGGGTCGTAAGTTTTTACTGGACCGCTGGTTTTTTGTCTGGTTTAATTCGGGGTTTTATGATTAGATCACTATCCAAATCACTGGATCCGGGTTTCAATGTTCCGGGTCGGGTCATTCCTCCTGCCACTAGTGGCGTTTTCGATTTCTTCTCTTTTCCCACTCACTCGCTTTCAGGGAGAGAGAGAGAGAGAGAGCGATGGCTGAGCCATACTTTGGGGACGACGAGTTTCTCGAATGCGTGGAGTTTCTCGAAGCCACCATTAACGCCGATGGGTTTCGCCGCCTACCACCTCCGTCTGTACCGGCTCCGGAGATGACGACGACGATTTCATCGTCTTTATCTCACCCTATGCAATTACAATCCTCCGCGGGACAACGGAAACAAATTCCAGGTCGTGATCCTATCTTCAGTTACTCTCCACCGAGAGAACTCTCTCAAAGAGTAGGCGGTTTCAATGACGCGTTAATGGATTACTCTAACTCTACGGTTACTGCTGCTAAACCAATCTCTCCGACTTCTTCAAATCGTCGCTGTGATAGTGAGAAAGATCTCGAAATCGATCGCTTAAAGGTTACGGTTTCGTGTTCTTATTGCGTCTCTGTGATCATAAAAGATATCTCTGGTGTGTAGTTTTCTCATGTTGTTCTTGTGGTGTTATGATAAACAGAAGGAGCTAGGACGTGTCTCGAAGCAATTGCTGGATTTGGTTTGAGTTTTGCAGTTTATTTGAATTTAATTACTATTTCAATCTATAGAATGTTAAGAAAATCTCTTTGATTGTTCCAGGAGCAAGAATGTTCTCAGCTTAAAAAGGGGAAAAGCAAAGAAACAGAGTCCAAAAACTTGTGTGCTGATAATAAAGGGCAATGTTCTACTGTTCATACTTGTTCTAAGAGAACAAACTTGTGAGTGAATATTGTTCTCTTGTTATTACGTGAAATGACGCATCTAAAATTGGATCTTTAGATTGTTTTTTTCCTTGTTTTTGAAAGAACTTGGATCTATTTCTTAATTAGCATTGCCTGTAAAGTATCTAGTTTTGTAGAATATATCGCCATACGGTTCAACCATTTTCAGTGTTTTGCATTCTCATCAATTTTTACAAAAATTAATTAGTGAATTGCAATGCTGGAAGGTGAAACTCTTTGTCATGTTGAGTAAGTAACTGGGGTGTGAGCGGTTACTCAACACTTTTTATTATCCCCTCTGTGGAGAATCGGAGCTTACCATTCATTAGCGTGCGGGTACTTTTATTTCTGTTGCAAATCACCAATAATGGTCTAATGAAGAATTTTTGTGAAACAGGGAACCAGATGTTGCAACTTCTTCAGTAAATCATCGAGAAATCGACTCTACAACGGGGTTAGATGATAAAAGAAGTATGTGAATTTTGATATTGGAAATAATAAGTTTGAAGCTTTTGAAGTTCTATTTGTGTGAAATAATATTTTTCTAAACTTTTCTACTCATTATTTTTGCTTTGGCCGTAAGTCAGGTTTCAAGACCACTGGTGTTCAGGCGGATCTGGCCAATCATGCTGACCTTTCAAAGAAACTGCTAGACATCTGGTGCACCTCAAATTATCAAGATCCAAGGAGAAATCTAATCTCAGAGTTGCTACTGGCTTGTTCAACAGATCTCCAGATTCTCTTTAGTTTTATGAAAAGCAGTACGCCACCCCAAGAATTTGACAAACAGGAAGCCAAGACCTTGTCAGATATGCAATCTTTTAAAGCCTTAGAATCTGAAAAAGTGTATCATTTATACTCGGCAGTAACAAAGGTGTGGCGTTTAGTTCAAACACTGTACTTGTCGGTATATAAGTCATTGTTCACTTCACACTATCTAATTGAACCGCCTATGTCTGCTGCAGATAAGCTATGGGTTTGTAAATTTGAAGACTTTGGTTGAACCACTACTTGATCTTTGTAAAGCGGATAATGTAAGTCAAATTTAGATTCAAAGCTTTATCTGCAAGTTGTAGCTTTCTGGATCTATTTTATATTCTCCTTCTTTGGTGAGTTTATTCATTCATTGTGCAGGCCGTTCTTGTTCATAGATCTCTGCATGTACTACATGTGCTGTTGGAACATATATCTGGTGTTGAAAAGAGATTTGAAACCAGGTATCTACTCTCTCTATCTGGGGTTAGTTTTCTAATTTTCTCCAATATTTCTTACATTTACGATAAATCATCATTGTAATTATTTTTTTCATGATCCCTTATTAGTTGAAGTTACTATAAACCTTAAAATCTTAAGCTCATAAATTAATAGGTTTTTGTGTTCTCCTTCTATGAATAGTCAAGGAAATACTGATAACGCTCACCCAAGTTGGGATGCAAACTGGCATTCTCTGTTTGAATTGATGAATCAAATTGCGAGTAAAAGAACCGAAGAGGATGTCAAACTGGAAGCATTGTCAATAATGAACATAATCGTGATGAGCACTAATGCTTATACCGAGAGAGAAACGTAAGCACTCAAAACCAATTTCTTTTTCTGGTTTTACTAACATCTGCAATCATATAACTTTAATTGACCAGTTTTGTCTCCAAGGAAGTGTTTGAGAGCATTTCATTACTTTTACGAAAAGAAGGTGGCGTACATGTACGGAAAGAAGCTATTCATCTTTTTTACTTGCTGCTCAACTGTAAGTAGTCAAGTAGTCAATTCAATCACTCTATTTGTTTATGGTGAAACCATCTTCGCAAAAGTTGTTCTTCTTTCTTCTCTAACTTAGTTATTTTCTTTATTTTCTGTTCAAAGGCCCTAAACTATTGGATAGATTTGATTCTCTCCATGTGGAAAGGAACTCCTCAGATACTGAAAACGACAGTGAAGGAAATCTCTTTGCTTTGGAAGCATTTGGTAAGATCTCTGAAGGTTTAGCAGATTGTTTGACTTCTCCCAGAAAGACATCAGAGGTACAAAAAAAACGAAGAAAACTCGTATTTGTCAAGTAGTTTACTGGAGTTTGGACTAACACAGCATTTTGGTTGATTTGACTTCAGGATCTGGAACTCTGTCGGAATGTAATAATGATCTTGGCTTTAGCAGCTTCTTCAGGAAACTCTGGCTATGAACTACTCTCAAATCACAAACTACCTCAAGATACCAACTTTTTAATGCTGATACTTCATCTTTTAGCTGCGGAAATAGACTCAGAATCAACAGAGTTTCATCCAAAAGCGGAAATTTTCAAAGCGAGGTTTATTCTTCACCTGGGTGATTTACAACTAAATATTTAATCTGACTGACTTATAAACATCTATTTGTTCTACTGGCGCAGGACACTATTGATGAGAGAGATACTGATATTACTAAACAGACTTGTCTCTGGCTTGTCAAGCTCTGCTACTATTCTAAGGGAACTTACAAACAGCAGAGACATGGCGAGTCTAACGGTTGATGCAGCCACACGATTATCCCGTAAAAGAAACTTACTTGGACAACCTGAAAGCAGTGTTCAGAGAATGAGGAATACCGAAATCACGGATTTAGCCAGCATTTTCAAGAAACGGGTTTTCGCCTTCTTAGGTGACAATACTATATAAACACAAACATCATTGGTGTTGTTGAGTTCATTGAGTTCCCTTTTGTTAGCTTAGATAACTTGCTAATTTTGATTGAAGGAGCATTGTAGATGTGAAACTGTCTGCCGATTAACACGCAAATATTATTACATTTTTGAGTAAATGATTCTTTCTTTTTTCTTTAGAACTGGTTGTATTATGTTCTGTCTTAAATTCATAAAATGGTGATTTTTACAAGATGATGTATGGGAAACCAAAATAGTCAAAAGTCCACAAGAAGTGGACTCAACTTCACCAAAGTCCCATCCTTAGCCATAAACTAAAACTTTTAATTACATAAACTAACAAGTTCAGTTAACAATCACAAAAAAAAAAAACTAATAAAATTTGGGTCCAAAACTTAGGCGCCGTCGGCTCAAAACCGAACGGTTGTGAGAAAACATGAACAAGATGGGAGAATTGAGTGAGGGGGAGTTTGCTTTCATTGGATAAGTACTCTTGGATATTTGTTTATGGATTGGTACTCTATGGAAACACATAATCAACAAGCGGAGAATGTTGAAGCAAGAAGCTTAAGAGCAAAGAATGAAGAGAAGATAAACTAAAGCAGCTTCCAAACAAAATTGCAAGGAACGACGAAAGCCAGAATTTTAGAAAATAAGGAAATCCAACCTTACTTTTATATTAAAAAAAGGAATATCTCTGTGTTAAGGATTGGGAAATGTCTAGTTTGTATGGGAGAGGTTTTGGACTATAAAAAGAATACAACTTCTTCAATGATTTAGACATCGAAACAGTGAGCACAAGAGAGAAAAACGTTTTTGAGAGTTTGTGAGATTTGAAATAAAAGGTTTAGGATGCATCCTAAATGTATCTAAAATCTTTGTGTGGCGTTCACTTATTGATTGCAAGGGATTTATGTGTTTTGTGTAGCACTGCGAGATCTTGAATTGAAAATCACGAACAAATTCAATTAAGAAAAAGACGAATATGTGGAGGCGAAATTTGATATCTTTCTTTATTTAATAAATCTTCCGCAGTGTGGCGTTTTTATGAGATTCTGAATCCCATGATACAACCATGTTAACACCATAATCACAACACTCGATTATAGAATCTACGAACGGTTCTACGATATACTCTCGAGACTTACTTTTTTGGTAAGAGATGAGAGAGATTTGCTGGAATCTTTTGTGTTTAGAAAATCGGATAATTTCAGAGAATGATGAGACTTTATTTATAGGGAGGAGTACCTTGATCCGCAAGTCAGAGAGGGATAAAGTTTCGAAAATATTTCAATAAGGATTCAGAAATATTCTGCCTCGTTCTGATAAGGATTTGAAAATATTTCGCCTTGTTCTACAAGGATAAGGATTCAGAAATATTACGAAAATCTTTTGATGCAATTTAGAAACTTCTAGATTTATCCAAAATTATGCAAAAAATCTTATGGAAAATTTTCCATTCTTCCAAAGTGGAATTTTGCTCATTTTAATACATAATTAAAATTACAAGTTTTATAAGCTTTTCAAATTATCCACTTTGGACCCTCATTTCTCATTCAAATATACTTCTATTTTGACATGTAACTACACTATATTATAGTGCACATTACTTTGTCAAAATTTTAGTTCCAACAATCCTCCACATGAATAGAAATGACTCTAAACATAGGCCGACTCTACAGACTCGATAGACTAAACAGACTTGACAGACTTGATAGACACGACTGACAGACTTTCGAGAGTATGAGCGAAAATGTGTATGAAAAGGTAGCGTAATTCAGCCTTGAGCCACTCATTGTTGATATCTGTCGAGTTTACTTGGCCAGGAGGTAAACATGATGTCTTAAACCATCCATATTTTTGTATAAACTTAGACAACATATACAATCTAGTTTCATTTCCTAGTAGAACTAAGTTCTCTATTGTGTTCATTGTGGCCTTGAACTTGCCTGGTTAATCATGAGTGAACTTGGAGAATATAGTCTGATTTTTATCCTCCTAGAAACGGCCTCATTTCACACTTACTAGGTGACTTCCACTTGCTCCTATCATATAATAAAGTATCCTCTAATACTCCGCATATATGAAAGCTATGGATTCATTCATTAAAAACAATGCTTAACCTTTAAAACTTACAGGAAATACTGTTGGTCATCTGAGAACTAGATAGTGACATAACGTCTTTCAGTGCTTTTATCAGATTCCGCTTGATTTAGTTTTTGTTTTGAACCGACATCATAGGATCTCAAGTCACATAGGTGGGATATCCATCAAACATCCTCTTTAAATCATAGGCTTCAAACCCATTCCATCGATGATTTCAAAACTTGATCTCATAACACACCTTTAATAAATGCATCCTAGGTTGTCAGCCAAATTTGATATAATCTATTGAGATTACAAAATTTGAGATTAGTTGTCGAATGGTTTTATGTCGTCTTTGTAGGAGACATGACTAACCATTATACACAAAAATTAGCCTGAGCTATAGTCCATTGACTATCATGGTGTACACATGATGCTTGCCTAATTTTTTTCTCATCGGAATAAGCACTACTAAAATGTGCATATTCATCGAATCAACGATCCACCGTCTAGGGTCTAGTTGTGATCTTTTTATGAAGTAGTACTACGCCTTTTGTTAAACACCCTCATACTTTTAGGTATTTGTACGAATGTACTTTACCTTTTCAAAGTTCATATGACATCTTGTTAATGACTTTATGTGGTAAGCAACGCTTCCCCCAGATTTTCTGAGACAACATATTCATCATCTCTTTTAGAGTTTGTTCTGCAACTCTATTCGAGTCAAATGAATAGGCAGCAATTTTATGATGGATAATGCCATGTTCTTGAAGGAACACAGCTAATAAGCATCAAACTCGCATTCTTTCATGCTTATATCTATTTAATAGATTTTCTCAAGTTGGTAGTCAACTCTTCTCTTGTATTCTTTGACTTTTTCAAAGTCAAATACTTGCTACTTAGTAAGTATAATTTCTATCACAATAGATAAGATCTGTGGCACCAATTTACACCATCCATAAAGACTTCAGAAACTACAATACACATGTCTATTTCAATCATATTGGTTTGGGACTATCCAAAGTTGATAAGCGATCAAATAGTTTAAGTCGCTAAACAACACGTTCTCTGAAAAATGTTTCCAAAATTCGCTATGAGTTTATGTGAATATCATCAGAACTAGCCAATAGATGTTCCCAGAAACCGGTAAAGGTGTTCTTAAACGCTATTTTCATATCGCTTAGATCATTTGGAAAAATTTTCGTGAATCTGTCGAACGCTTTCGCATAAATCATTATCCTTTTGTGTATCCATTTTCTGATTAAATGTCTATGAAATCGCTAGAGAGCGTTCTAGAAACGTTTGAATCGTTTAAAAAAACTGTTCGCAATAATCAATCTGTTTAAAGCTATAAGCAGGAAACAAATTTATTGAATTAAGATTGTAGGACTGAAAAATCCTGGATTGAAAAATCACGAACAAATCCGATTAAGGAAAAGAAGAATACGCGGAGGTGAGATTTGATCTCTTTCCTTAATTCAATAAATCTCTCGCAGTGTGGCGGTTTTATGAGATTCTGAATCACATGATACAACCGTGTAAGACTATAATTGTAACACTCGATTATAGAATATTCGAACGGTTCTACGATATATTTTCGAGACTTACTTTTTTGGTAAGAGACTAGGGAGATTTACTGTAAGTTTTTGTGTTTAGAAAATCGGATGATTTCAGAGAATGAGGAGAGACTTTATTTATAGGAAGGAGTACTTTGATCCGTAAGTCAGAGAGGGATAAGGATTTGGAAATATTCCGCCTCGTTCCGATAAAGATTTGGAAATATTCCGCTTTGTTCCGCAAGGATAAGGATTCAGAAATATTATGAAAATCTTTTAATACAATCTAAAAACTTTTAGATTTATCTAAAAATATGCAAAAAATCTTATGAAAATTTTTTCATTCTTTCAAAGTAGAATTTTACTCATTTTCATATTTAATTAAAATTACAAGTTTTAAAAGTTTTCCAACCTATCCACTTTGAATCTTCATATTTTATTCAAATATACTTTTATTTTGACATGTAATTACACTATATTATAGTGCTCATTACTTTATCAAAATTTTAATTCCAACACTTTGTATGGAAACATTGGTTTTGAACTAAATATTTGTCTTAGGATCAAATAAACCGATCGATAAACTAGATGCGTAACGGTATTGCTTATGATGTTTTTTTATAAAATGTTGAAAACGAGTTTCTCAAACTATTTGTGTTTGTTTTCGTAATCTCTAATAATATATTCATTTTGCACATCATATGTAGCAGATTTTAATGTATCTTCAGGGGTTTAGTCGTCCCTTATAAAGAATCAAGCTGTTTCATGATTTCCAAATTATCCATATATAATGCTAAAAAAGTATGATTAATGGTTTCGAGTTTTTTTTTCGACACATCATCTTTGACATGTATCCTCGTATATCCCATAAATAAATGGTCACAAATCACTTCGTAGTTTATAACTTTTAAGACCATCACTGATTTTTTTTTGGTAAGGTTTAAGACCATCACTGATTATATAATACTTTGAGTCTTTGATTGACTTTTACACGTCTTTTATAATTTTGTAAGAAATATAAAGCAAGACGTTGGATTAATTTATAAGTTCATTAACCATAATTGAAAAATAAAATTTAGAAAAAGAAAAAAAAAATTCTGACGCCTCCGATCAAGACACGTTCAGACCTCCGTTCTTTGATTCAACGATCGAAATCGTTTCATCCCACACGTGGAATACCATTTCCACTCACCATAGAATCTGCTATAAGTTTATTCCTCATGAAGAATGAATCAGCATTAAAACGTCAGATACTGACTTTATTTATTATATATACTAATTTGGTTTGTATGATTATTGTTAAATTATAATATACTTGGTAAAAACATTTGGCATGTATTGGCTATATATATAAAGCTCTCCTCCGGTTATGCTAATTCATTCTTTAGTAAGTAAGTTAATTTCTTCTCTATTAACATTTTCAGGAAATTTATATTAAGAATGGCTCAATCTCTCTCTCTTTCTAGACGTCTCTCTTATTTCATCTCTAACACAATTTCACGGTAAGATCCTTTCATTTTTCCGTCCCAAAATAAATATCTGTAATAAATGCATCCAGTTTTAGAAAATATAGTGTTTATGATCATTAGTTAATAGTTAGTTTAGGAGATATAGTGTTTTGGACATTACAATTTACATAACGTGGATTATGAGGATTTTGATTGACTGTCAAACCATTTCATGATGATGTGTGTTTATCTTTCAAAACTTTTCATGATTAAATTATATTTTGTCTTGCCAATAATTATGATGAATTGATGATGTTTTGTTATGATCGTAGAAGAGGATACGCAGCGACAATTTCAGAAAGAGAAGCTAAAGTGATTAGAGGAGAAGAGTTGAAGAAGACAATAAACCAGAAAGACTCAAAAGCAAACGTAGAGAAGCCATCGTGGATACCAGATCCGAAGACCGGTTACTATAGACCGGATACCGGTTTAAAAGATACCAGTCGATCCGCAGTGTTGAATGAGAAACACTAATTATTTTATCAAACGTTTTAGTGTATGTGTGAATCTTTTTTCATATGATACCAAACGGCCAACGTAAAGTGCAAAATGATTCATGGTTTTGATGTTTATTGTGCGTGAATGTATGTAACATTCAAGTAGTCACTATGTATTATATCAAGCATTATCATTAAAAGTTTACGAAACCAGAATCAACTTACCCTTACAATTGATAGTTAATTACAATTTAGGAAGTTGCATCGGATTCACGAACAAGAGCACTGAAAATATATTAATTTCGATACCACAAGAGGGTGTGGATATCTTTAATTTGGGCAATGAAATGTCTGGTACGACATAATACGTTAGGTTCTTTGTTAGGACCTTAGAAGAATGTTACAAAATCCCAAAGAATGGCAAGCATTCTCATAAAAACTTGAAGAGTTACGTTCTATCTCAGAATATAAATTGGAACAGAGGCGACCCTAAAGAGAATTTTCAGCTAGTCTTTTTAATGTTTTTATCAATAAAAGAAAAAGAAAAAATAGCAAACTAGGGTTTATAAAGTAGGCTATGGTTTATTTTTTTGTTTTGTTATCACGCAAAACTCTGGATACAGTCTCTTCCCTGTTAAATTGTTTATGCCTATTGGCTCTTAAGGTAAAATCGAGATCGCCTTGTTTTTGTTTCTCGTGATTGTAGTTTGGTTTCTTAGGGTTTCATGTATTACTTGGGGTCTATATATATTGGAACATGATTTTATTGTTGATCTGTAATATTGCATTACTCTAGCTAGGGCTTTTTTTCTTTCTGAAAATGCAACATAATCATGTTCCAATATATATAGACCCCAAGAAACATGATTACTTGGGGTCTATATTACTTGCCGGAGGAGAGCTCTCTTGGCCATCCAAGTTGTTGTGAAAGATGGTGGTAGTTTAGTTTATCGGGTCATGCACGAGGGCTATGACTGCATGAGCAGTTCAGAGGATGAAGATGATGATGAGTGGTAATGGTGAAGCATGAAGTAGCTCCCACTCAATTTTAGTAAATCTATATTGTTACTCTTTAAACAAGAGTTAAAATGTCGATGTTGACATAAACTTTTTCTGATTGCTTAATACGTTTTAGTAAGAATTGTAAGAGATGAAACTGTTCACTGAAGTCTATCCTCAGCTAGTTTGCTAATGTTACTTTTTTCTGATTGCTTAATATCTTCGCAATGGAGTGTTAAGTGATAACTATGATATTAACGATCTCGTTGATTGTGTTTAATTTTGCTTCAGATGTTTTAACTAATTAATGTTCTTTCGCGTGGTTAGTAGTGCAACCATTGCTATATATGATGTGGTTCAACTTGTGAGAGGTGATGTTTTGGACGATTGGTCTTGGCATTGCTGCATCAACCGCTTAGATATTATCTTGGCGCGGGAACAAAACATATATACATAGTTTCTGAAAACCCCCAAATTGAATATCATCTCAATAACAAAGCAACTAAATTCTTGATACAAGAAAGAAACTGAAAAGATGGAGAGATGCTTGCAACAAAAGCAAGCATGGTATGACTTGAGGATGATTCTGATGATCAAATTCTTAGATTTTGCAATTGACCCTCCACTTCAGCTTTAGCTTTCATTGCTTTAGATCTTTCCCTAAAGTTATCAGACAGGTTTTTTTATGCATCTCGACCATAAGCTCAGGTTGACCTCTCACAAAATTCTTATTACCGAATTCCCATTGCCCACAAAAACCCTTCATTTCTCTAAAGCCCTACCAAGAACAACCAAAAACAACACATATATAAATTATTCAAAACGGAGATAATCATATCAACCTTTTGCAAAATACAAAACGACTTACATAATACTTAAGCCTGGAGATAAACCCTGTGAAGGTGTGCTGCAATAGAATCTCGAACGAATGAATCTTTCTGCGGATTAGCTCTTCCGGATTCCTAACGACGAAACTCTTGTTGCTTTTGGCCCATGAGATGATTGAATCCAATGAAGGATCATCCATCAGCTCATATATACGGTCGTAGAATCTAAGGAATGCCTTTGGGTATTCGGGACGAGCCATCCCTAAAAACGAGATTAGGGTTCCAGAAGAACGAGTAAACTTGTGAGAGGAGAAGAATGGTACAAGATCCCGAGGATTTGAAAGCATCCTCATCGAATCTTGAAGAGTTCTTTTGCAGTTTGTAGTCACTGATCAGTTAAGAGAAGTTTAATTGTTACTGAAGAGAATTTATGAAACTGGAACAGAGAGCCCATAATAAGAAATTTAGACTAATAATCCTTTTTATGTGTTTATTAATACAAGAAAAATGGAAATCTATGCTAATACACAGTTATATGTTACAACAAGCCAATCTCCCACTCTGAAGAAAAAAAGGCTACAGAATCAGATTCAAAGATCTGACCCTGTTTTAATCGTCTGATTCTGTCCCTCTAGCAAACTTATTTGTCGCCTCAGTTTCGCAATATGTGCTTGAACCTATCGAGCAAAGAACAAATTCAAAATCATCAAAACATACAACCAAAAAAATAGTCTAAACTCAATAACAAAATTAAGAAGATACAGTAAAAAGTTTTCAAGTTACCTGTTGACGAGCAGCGGCGAGCTGTAATAACTCATCTGCTTCAGAGAAACTCATGAACCATTGTCCCAAACTATGATCTTTCGTATCACCTCTCTTCTTTTTGCCGGTATCCTCAACTTGCACTAAGAATAGAAAATGTAGTGTGAGACACATTTTAAGGCAATGAGCAACTTAATCTAAAGAATCAAAGAAGCTTTAGATAAGAAGATCATACTAGGAGCAGGCAAGTTGTAACCAGAGGGTAATCTTGGAAAGGTCAAAGCCGGATGATTCTGAACCCTAGCTAAAAAACTTTCTGAAGGATCAGGAAACACAATCTCGTCGTAAGATTCCACAACCACAGGCTTCTTCATTGACAAAGGACCCGATTCATCTTCTGGGTATAACTTTAAATGATGATATCTGTTGTGTATACAAAACAACTACAACTCATAAGTAACTCTCCAATTGCTCGCATTTAGCTACTAAAGAACAAGCATGCTATTGAACGGGACTTACAAACTTAATGGCTTATCGCAGACATCACTGTGGAAATGCAATGTCATAGCAATCTCAAATTCTCCCCAACCAGATTCCGATACCTCGAATGGAGGCTCCTCGATAACTCTCATCGGGTTATTGAAACTAGAATGAAGCTGAAATACCACTTTCTTTACTACAACGCTGATATCTTCATTTGTTGCTCCACGCACATATACAGCCCACTTGTGAGATTGATACCTGCAGAAACATAAAAAAAAAAAAGGGCACAACTTCAAGGGAAATCATATGAAAACAAACACTTTTCTTTAAACGGTATTGTCAAAATATAACCTTTTAAAGTTTCTTATAAGAACTTTTCGTCACTATTCAAAAGAAGTAAAACCCTAACAACAACCGATAAACCTCAATGGAAAATTATGTAAACATCTCTCTTTTTTTTAACTGACTTTTCTTAACGAAAATTACAACTTTGCGTCACTATTCCAAAAGAAGTAAATTGTTAAATTCTGAGAGATACTTACTCGCTAGCCTTCTTACCAAGCCAAAATGCTACGTTACCATACACAATTGGAACGCTTATTTCAATGTCTTTAAGCTTCTTCTGCTGATTAAACAAGAAAAAAAGGAGAGATTTTTTTTTTAGTAGTCCAATTTCAAGAATTGAAGAGCTTACAGAACAAATTAAGTGGAATTGCTCTTATGGGTTTATGTTAAATTCGATCGAATAAAGAAAAAGACGCACCTTTTCGTCGGATTTCGTCATCTTGGTTTTGAGTGATTTGAGAGTGGGTTCGCTAGTTTCAGGCTGATCTTGAGCTTGTTTCTTTGATGACGAACTGTTCGTCATTCTTTCTGGGAAATTAAAGATTTCATGCGGACAAAATTAAGGCCAAGATTGAATTGGTCTTCTTCTTCTTCTTCCTCGTACGATGTCTTCCTTAATAACACGAATTAATGAAGCTTGGCTTATCTCGACAGATCTGTCTTTAGGTTTTCCGATGGTTTGCTAAAAACCAGATCCAAACGGCGATTTCAACTAGACGATTTCTTTTAGGGTTTTTTTTTTTGTTATCACTCATGTGTAAGGCCCAATTCTATTTAGTTACCGAGGCCCAAAATCAGAATTTACTTTTCATCGTTGTTCAATTTTGTTTGATCACCCAAATGTACATGTAAATATATTTTGTTGGATAATTTTAAGAATCTTGTTTTAAGTTACTTAAAACTTTTAATTATCTGAATTTCTAAAACAAATTTCCTATTCATTGTATAACCTGGAAAAGATTCAACGTGGAACACATCTTTCTTTTTAATCGTTTTCACCAAATTACGCCACTATTTACATTTTGTAGTGCTCATTTTCCTTGTGCAATTTAGTAGAAACTAACGCTCTTTTTTCATATTCATGGTGTTTCGTTGTTGTGGTATTAACTTCTCATTTAGATCACATCATCTTCCACCAACAAAGAGATCTCATTTAACCTCCTTTAAAAATGGCACACTTATATATATATATATATATGAAATATGGAAATAACGCATTAGGTGTTCTCATCTGACTATTTTCATCCCAAAATAAATCTACTTCGGTAACATTGGTTGATAAAAACAAGCTTTTCCACTCAAATTGTTGGTATCCAAGTGTGGTACCCTTCTTCTCCTTTGGTTTCCAAGATCTTAGTTGCATCTTCTATTCAATTCGGCTGAAGGTTGATGGTTACAAATAATGTGGCCTAATATGCAGGCCTGTTTCACAGGACAAGCGGGTTAAGCAACCGTTTTGAGCCTCACATTATTGGATAAATTGTTTTTTTTACAATAACAAAAAAGTCCAATTTTTTAGTTATGTTTAGGGTATCAAATAAAATTTGGACATTTTAGACCGGTCATGCTAATATGTTAGCTAAATTGGCCTAAACACAACTTTTTAGAGCATCAATATCCATAAGAATCTCTAAGAGTTTCTTAAATAAAAAATATGATTATTTTAATAGAATTTAGCTGTATAATTAAATTTTAAATTTAAAACAAAAAATATTACCAATATACGAAGGAGTTTCTATTAAGATATTATAGGTTCTTAGAAAAAATCTCTATTTCTTTCTCTCATTCATTTTTTATTATTTTTTCATTATTTTATTAGAAAATATGGTTGAACAAAAAAAAAAAAATATTAGAGTTTAGATTGTCGAATGGGAATGCTCTTGGTTACTGACGATATATACGAGTCAGTAACCCAAGATGTGAAAAAAAAGAAACCTTTAATTAACATAAGTTTATAAATAATGTGGCGAAATATGTAAAGCTAAATTAGGCTAAACACAACTTCTTTTAGTGATGTGACTCGTGAATCTGTAACACAAGATAAAAAAAAAAAAAAAATGTTTGGGATAATTATAAAAAGCAAAGAGAATAGAGAGTTATCCAAACACCCAAACACTCTCAAAATCATTTCACAAAAACCCCAAAGCTTTTTTGCAATCGAGATTTATCAGAAAATTGTTCTTCCTTGGAGACGACAATGCAGAGGCTTTGCACTAAGCTACGTTCCATTTCTCTCCAATCTAATCGGAATCTCTCTTTTACCGGTGCTCCTCCTCACCGTCTGATTCACCATTCTCCTTCTCCGAGTCGTCACTTAACAACCCTAGGTTTCGCCAATTCGACCAAATGGAGCTTCGTTCCCGCCGCCGGAGTTTCTCCGTTGAATGTTAGCTCCATGGGCTCTACCTTTGTTCCTCATCACGTAAGTTTCCGCAATTTTCATTAGTGAGTTGGGTGAGAAAAAGTGAAGTCGTTTCGATTGGGTTAGGATTTTAGCTTCAAGTGCTTTTTATCGCTATTCATTGAGAAAATTTGGAGGAGGATAAGATCTGAGCAACTAGATAGTTTCAATTGGTATATAGTTTTTAGTTGCTTGTGTAGAATCTTGGATTTGTTGTGTCATGTTGTGAAGTTTGATCATGGGAAATAGAATCGTCCTGGCTCGGATTGTGGGTTGAATCTGGAATAGGGAAAGGGATTTATTTAGTAATAAAAAATGTTTAAGTAGCTCTTGCACTTAGATATTATGTGGATTTAACCCAACTGATACAAGTGAGTTCTTGGATAATATCACTACATTGCAAGTGTAAGCGTATTCAATCTCATATCATACACAAATGTGTTCTTTTTGGAATCTGAACATTTTGAATTTATTGTATATGGTTTTTTGAATTCCGTGTCCCTTGTTTGATAATGGGAAATAGAATCGTCCTGGCTCTGATTGTGGGTTATCTGAAATAGGGAAAGGGGTGATTTGTTCATAGAATGTTAAGTAGCTCTTGCATTTTTTATATCATGCTCTTTAAGCCAACTGATAAAAACGGGTGCTTGAATATCTATCACTACCGACCGTGCAAAGTTTAGCATGACTCGGAGTCTTATGTACACTCATGTATTTGGAAAACTGTAGCTATGCTGGACCAGTTTCGGGTTTATAGGTGTTACATGAATCTTAAATAGCCATCACTGTAAAGAAAACAAATATTCTATGTTTCTCCTACTGTGCAACATCAATATATATATATATATATATATATATTTATCTGATTGCTTATCTTATCAGTTTGTTCAAGTACGGAATATCACCTCTAAGGAAAAAATGGCAAAATGGAAGAAGAAGTGGAGACCTAGGACTCCAATCACATCAAAAGTCAAGAAAGTCAAGATAAAGTTTTACTCGTACTTTCTGATCCCAAGATTATCAACAAATCTTTTCAAGTAATAATTTGTGCGTTTCTCTCAAAAAGTATTTTCTGTTGAATCTATATATCAGGTCATTCAAAGACAGGTTTAAACCACTAAATGATGGTACCATCCGTCGCTGGAAAGAGGGCAAGCGCCATAACGCACACTTGAAGGTATCAACACCTTATTCCTCATTCTATGATATAAATTTCTGAATTTATTAATTCTTTGGCCAACGCCTCTGGAAGAACAGTATGACAATAACTAGGAACCTAACTGATCATAAATTACCAACAGCTGATTTCTGGTGATAGTGATAGTAAATTGTGATTGAAGTAGTTTTAACTTTGACTCTTTCGTTGCTTCCTGTTTTAGCTGGATAGATAAATGGTAGGCAAATTTGTATTTACAATGCCATATATGTTTTTTGATCTCTTGGGGGTTTCACCATTGTGTAAGATTCTCTGAGTGAGGTTGATGATAAATTTTGAGAATAATGAATTTGTTGTTACTTGATGCAGTCAAAGAAATCAAAGCGTAGATTGAGACAGCCTGG
The DNA here is from genome assembly GCA_900406565.1 of Turritis glabra. NCBI lineage: Eukaryota > Viridiplantae > Streptophyta > Magnoliopsida > Brassicales > Brassicaceae > Turritis > Turritis glabra. The sequence goes on along the minus strand of OVBN01000165.1, from coordinate 894,486 downwards.
ACTAGTACCACCAGCATATGCCAAAGTCATGAAGAAACTCAATTTCTGCAATTGAGAGATAGAGAAAGCAAACAGTATGATTACGATGAAAGCCAGTCTCTTCCAGTTTTTTTTTCCCAGATAATTTTGCTCACTGGTACCCAAAAATTTAATCATACTATAGTTTTTCAAATTTTGATTTAAACCTTGTCACCTAATAAACTGGCACTTTGGTCCTTTTTGCTAAGGTTTTCGAAATCTGTTGAAACTTTTTTCTTTTCTTTAGATTGAAGGTACTACTAACTTATTTAGACATTAATCGATTTCGTTGAATTGATAAGAGAACAAAAAGTTTAGTCTCACTCTTTATCAGGCTTATGCTTCTTCTTTTTTCTTGGTTTGTTTTTAGTACCTTCCCAACTAAACCAGAAGACTTGACTCGGTCCAAGTTCTATGATAATCCTGTTCAGTCAAATTGTACCGGATGTGTAAACCGAGCGGTGAATTGTGAAATCCACCCATTTTCTCATATTTGGTTAGGACAAGAATATGAGGGAGAGAATACAATATTGCGGTCGAAGCGGCTTTTGTGCCACGTGTTTTATGTGTGGGTCCCAAATACGACAAACGTAAAGACAAAAGAGTAACAAGCCGTCCACGTGTCTACTGTTAAATTACAATTATATCCCCACCGTCGAACATTTGAGTTTCAAGATTATTGTATTCTCCTTGTCCAACGGCGAATATTCCACGCTGGCAGTCTACGTGACATGCTCGCCCCATGCACCCTTTTTTTTTTCGTTATAATTTTTTTTTGAAAGACCATTGGATTATTATTGTTTTAATTAACCAAACACATAAAAAAAGGTTTTATGTCGCTCTCGTCGAAGTTTTGACGCCGGGCATCACTCATCATGTATATATTGCTCATCACCGAATAAAACCATCTTTTTTGTTTTATGTCACCAATAAAAAAATTCTATTTAAAATAACAATAAAAGTTATTTAAGTTTATTGATTATTAGGAAATAGATTAATGTGTAGTTACTAATTTGGTTGAACCATTTTCTATATTTATTTATTTTTCTGAAATTTAAGACTATATCCGACAACACATGAATGATAATTTATATGATACCTAAATGAAGGACCAACATGGAGAGATATTTGATTCATGGATTGTATGAGAATGAGACAAAACCTGTAGTCATAAGTTATCTGATATAAAAGTCTAACAATATAATTATTCAAAATGATAATTCCTAGAAACTATATATTCTTTGGACATTTATAATCTAGTAGTAAACAAATATCCATGATGCGGGTCATGTTCCTCTCTCCCATGTTACGATTCTGGATATAATAAAAATATATTGATAAAAAGTACGCAATCATCTATATTTTACTCCACAACAAGACAACATCTACGGTTTAACATCATTTGACATACAATTAAAAACGCAAGTAATTTGCGTCTGGTGATTGCGTTTTTATGCGATAAATCACTATTCATCCTGATAAATGCCTAAACTTCGGCTATCTTTTGTTGTTGAATCGCATTCAGACTTAAAAAAAACGGCCTGAAAGTTTAGTTTGAGAAATAGATTTTGTATCACATATAGTTTCGTTGGTAATTTTACGATATAAGGTTTATTGTTTTAATAATTATCAATTACAAAATTGATATCAATATTTTTATTAATTCAAGAGATTTGTCGAACGGCATATTGAAAAGACAATTTGAAACAATTAGTCGGCTTTCTCTTAAATAAAAGCGAAAATTCCTCAAAAACTCACAGAAAAACGTTATTTTTATTTTCTTATCGTTTTTCTTTATTTTTCTTACCACTATTTTTTATTATTTCGGTATCGATTACCGTTTTTTATCTATTAAAAAATTTGTACTCATTCGTTATCTCGGGTTAATGATCAAGCTGGACTATGAACCACTTTTGGACAAAATTCGGAAACAGTTATTATCATGAACTACAAAATGTCTCTCATATGCTGGTCGGATGCAGCTTGTTAAGTCGGTTATTACTAGTATATCGAATTTCTGGTTTTCTATTTTTCGATTACCAAATCGTTGTTTGGATGCTATAGAAAGACTATGTACATCTTTTATTTGGTCGGTTCTCTCAATTACTCACATAAAACCAAAGTTTCATGGGAAGATGTTTGTTTACCAAAAAATGAAGGTGGTTTAGGTATCCGGAAGCTGCGTGATACTTCTCGCATTTATGCATTCAGTTTGATTTGGCGTCTATTCACTCTTTCAGGATCTTTATGGATGGCTTGGACCAAGCACTATCTGCTGCGGGGCAACTCTTTTTGGAAGTTGAAAGCGGGTTCAAAAGGGTCTTAGGTGTAGCGGAAATTACTTAAACTTCGAGATCTTGCAGCTAAATTTATATCTTTTGAAGTAAAGAATGGCAAGAGATGTTTTTCTGCTTTGATGACTGATTAAAAAAAGGCGCTCTCAGTAAGATAACATGAGAGAATGGATCTTGCTGTTTTGGAGTTCTACGGAATGCTTTGGTTGCTGATACGGTACTTTTAGATGAATGAAAAGTTCGGCTCCGTAGCAGTCAATTCCAGAACCTGATCACTCAAATCTTTGCTGCTCTTATGCCTTCTTGATTTTGTACTTGCTCGATTATCTCTCTAAACCACTATTTACTTCATTTGGCGGAAACGTAATGCTGGGCGTCATCAACAAGGCATGATTGATTCTAATCACCTCACTGTTCGGATTGATAAAGCCATTCAAAACCTGATTTGCTCTCTGAATTACAAACACCGGCACAAACTTGAGGGTTTTCTTAGACGATAGTTTGAATGTGTACTTTCAAATTAGTTTTCTAATCCTTATGTTTTCTCCCACTTGTATATATCACTTTTTTATTGATTAATAAATTTGACAAAAAAAAAGAAAAAAAAAAAAAAAACGAAGGTTGACGTTAAGTGACGAATAATGTCTCCACTTCTCCTCCTCCATCATCATCATCACCGCGACGACTTTTTATTCTCTTCTCTTTCTTCATCTTCTCTCTCTCTCTCTCTTGAGATTTTCCTGAAAATTATATTTATTTCTGATCTGTTTCTAAAAACCTCTTCCTATTTCTCTCCTCCTCTAACCCTAATTCCTTCCACTCACATTTCCCATCTTTTAACAAATTCAAGTTTCTCTTCCACGGAGATTTGACGAAAATTTATCGCCATTCAAGGTTCCCGATCTCATCCACCGGAAGGAGGAAAATTCCAAGTTCAGATTCCTTCATCATTGCCGCCGCTGATTTTTCCCGCCATTATTTATTGATCGGAAACTTAAAATATGGAGAGAGTGAATCTGGGAGGTTTAGGTTACGATAATGGCGGAGTCATGATGACTAGAGATCCTAAACCCAGGCTGAGATGGACCGCCGATCTTCACGATCGCTTCGTCGACGCCGTCGCTAAGCTCGGTGGCGCTGACAGTAAAGCTCCCTCTTTCCTCTTCTTCTTCTTCTTCTTCAATTTTGAGATAACCGGTTTTACATTATTGTTCCGGTTTACTCCGGTTTTGGTTGGTTAAGTATTATATCATCGTCTCTTTTACAGAGATTTAATTTGATTCTCTATGATGCTTTCGTCATTACTTTAAAAATGTAATTACGTGGTTCCTTGATGACTTTTGTTGACAGAAGCAACTCCTAAGTCGGTTCTGAAGCTGATGGGATTAAAAGGCTTAACACTGTACCATCTCAAGAGCCATTTACAGGTCCAAATTTATACGAATTTTGAATTTTATAATAATGTATGGTATAATTTTAATTGCATAAATATTCTCTTATGATGTGTTTGTATGTGCAGAAGTATAGACTTGGTCAACAACAACAAGGGAAAAAACCAAATCGATCAGACCAAAACAAGGAAAATGCTGGTATGTATCTGTGTGAAAAACAAAAACTTAATTCAGAAATATATGGCACTAGATTTTAGGTGTTCTACAAAATGGATATAGGGATTACATGTGTAGATTTGCATTTGAGAAATTTAAGATTATATTACTTTAACAGGGAGTTCATATGTGCATTTTGACAATTGTTCTCAAGGAGGAATCTCGAATGAATCAAGATTTGATATTGGCCATCACAGGTATTATATATATGAATCAGTATGCATCTCTCGGTCTTAATGGATTTGTAAACTTGAGTTTGACAAAATGTTAATGAACACGCGTAGACAAAGCGGTAATGTACCTTTCGCAGAGGCCATGAGACATCAGGTCGATGCGCAAAAGCGGTTTCAAGAACAGCTCGAGGTAACAAAAAAGGAAACAAATCTCTTCTTGTTTTTCTCTTACAACAATCAAAAAGCAATTTTTGAATCGATTTTGCGGTGTGTATAGGTGCAGAAAAAACTGCAGATGCGAATGGAGGCACAAGGAAAATATTTGTTGACGCTACTAGAGAAAGCACAGAAGAGCCTACCTTGTGGTAATGAAGCAGAAACAGCCAAGGGTCAATTCTCGGATTTCAATCTCGCACTTTCCAGACTTGTAGGAGATGATCATAAGAACGAAAAGGCGGGTTTGATTACTAATATCTCACACCTTAATGGTGATTCATCTGAAGATTTTCGATTATGTGGAGAAGGAGAGAAAATAGAAACCAGTGATGCATGTGTTAAACCGGAATCAGGGTTTGTGCATTTCGATTTGAACTCCAAAAGTGGGTTTGATCTCTTAAATTCTGGGAACTATGGGATTGAAATGAAGCCAAATGTGATTGCAGATAGACATCAATAGGTAAAAAAAGACTGTTTATGTTTCCTTTTTCTTTTCCTTTTATAGAATGTTACAAATTGGCTTCATGTTTTCTTCACAGTCAAATATCTAAACCTCTCTTTTAAAGTCCACTAAAGCAAAGTGTTAAAAATATCAGCTAAATACCAAATAATTGGGTTTTAACGTTTAACTAATAAGTTATTTTGCTTAGTGGCATTGAGTTTTCCGAACGCAATGTATAGAAAGTTTGAAGGAAAATATCTTGAAATTATGAATTGGTTTATTCAAAGCTATGATGGTTTAGAAGATTGATTTTATTTATTGAGGAATAATTGAGAAAGATAAACAAATGTTGTTTAGACGATTTTTAGTTGGTTTACACGTTTTACAACATAAAACATTATAAATCTAATATCATAAATAGAAATTAGATAAAAATATAAAACCATAAATAAGAATTAGACAAAAACATCCATTTAATTCATATCAAACAATATATAAACGTTTATCCTATGTATATAAAATTAAAACTTATAAATTCAAATTTATGTAGTCAGAAATTAACAAAATACACTGAAACAAACAAAATGTTTAAGACTATGAAAATTGATTAATGATTTTGTTGGACCGCCTAGAGATAAAGATTGTCTAAACCACCTTTTAGACTCCTAGATTTTAGTAATACTCGTAATAATGTCTATAATTAAATGTGGTTTTTGTTAATTACTCTGTGAAAAAGTTTGTGAGATCGACACGCCAACATCTTTTAACTGTCAATTTTCAAAAAAAAATATATAGAAATTTTATTTTTCAATATATAATAATTCACTAGTAGTTTATGTGTGTGTTTAAATTTTTAAATCATAACATAAGCGGAAAATATTTAATTTTTTAAAAAGAAATTAGAATCGAAATTAGGATGCTATACACGAGCATATGTAAATGACTATTCACTAAACATCTTCTTGTTCTTATTTTCTTACACATTTATGTTCTGTTCTAATTTTTTTTACCGTTATCTCTTATCTTTTTTTAACTATTATTGCTTTGTGTATCCAAAATAACTGTCATCTTCGCCATAATCATGGATTTAGCTGGATCTCAGCTAGTAAGGAGAGGAGTCTTGAGGTTTTATATCAGCCGGTGAAAAAAGAATCGAGAAGAAAAAGAGAGAAGAAAAGAGAGAGTTAGATATTAGATCTAGAAAAGATTTTGTAGAAACTGAAGAAAGATAGAGAAGAGAAAATATGAGAGGAAGAAATATTTTAGAGAAGAAAGATCTTGGTAAGACAAAGATCACAGTAAACAATCACTTCTTAGCAAACACCACATCTAATAAAAAAAAATGAAATGGGGACTATAGATGAGATTTGATTCTCATTACTGATTTTCTCAAATCAATAGAAAAAATAATTTAGTAATAGCATATGTGTTATATTTTACGAAAAAAAATGTTGTTGACGTCTTTTACTTTGCTAAGAGAATGACACTTATAATGTAATAATAAAATAAAAGAGAGACGAATAGAGACAGACCAAAACATGACGTTGATGTAAAGCTTTTGAGTTAGGAGAGAGAGCTTAGGGACTAATCTGAATCCAGATTGGGAACTATAGCCGATGATAGCTCTATATGAGAAACCCTCACCGCCCCGATAAGCCGCTCTGGCAATTCTTCTGGTGTGTTCGCCTATAAACGCAATCTCAGGATCATCCAAAACATTTTTCAAGAGGAGAAACATATTAAAGATCAATTTTTATTTTATTTTATATTGATTTACCTGTACAAGGAAAGCCATTTCAACAACCAAAGATGTGATTACGCCGATGACAAGACCGAGAACTCCATTTGCGACTGTGGATGAGCCGATATCTACATCTATCTGCATGGGAATGAAAATGTTTCTTTGAGTTACTTTTACGAGTATAGATATTTTAAGAAGTTAGCAAAATGTACTCACTTCTAAGTATGTTGGACCGCGGATATAGTTGCAATCTACTGCTTTCCCGAGGAGACACGGGGTGCTTCCCACGCTTTGCCTTACTATCCATGAACCCTGCATAAGATCCGGTTTTGTGTGAATCAATTTGTATTAGGATTTTACATAGAGAGAGAGAAAGTGGGAAAGAGAGAGTGAGAGAGATACCTTGGGAACTAAAGGTATAAGCTTGAGCCTACTATTCCGAAATTCGTCATCACCATCAACAAAACGTTGGAAGAGGGACCCAGGTACGAGTTCTTTGGTCACGAAATAAAATACCATACTGTAGTGTGTTGATCCAGGAACCTACCAAAATACCGTTTACACATCAATAATGATAACTAATTATATAGTTTCTACATTCTGTTGTAGTTCACAGGCAAAACTTACTTGAACATTTACTACCATTGAGAAAAGGCCCTTCTCCGCAGCAACCTGAAATGATTAATAACATTTTAATTGGAAGTTCCATATGACGGCTAAGAGACCTCAAAGATAGTTAACAGCAACGGAAAGGGGTAATATAACATCTCCCTTAACACTAACGAGGAACTTAAGCAACAGCAATTAAGGTGATTGTATCTCTTACTTGTGCTGCACAGCCCTTGCGTCTAACCACATGATCCATTCTTTTAGTGTCTTTGAACCAATCGACGGCGACGAGATCCATTAGATGTTTCCCAGCAGGAATCTTCAGTAAAAGGTTGAACGAGCAGAATTGAAGAGGTAATTTGATGTAGAAGAATGATCATCTTTATAATGCGTTGTAAATTAATTAGGTTAGAGAAATAGAGATTACTAACCTTCCTTTTATCGTTACAGAAACTCTTGCCACGGACTTTGAAGTTGTTCCCATCAGAAATCCTCCAGCAGTTACGGGCATTTTCGTTATCATCGCGTCGTAGATTACCCCAGAAACATGACAGATCAATGTTGAGAGCAGGTTCCTCTTTTGAGGTTTCAAATGGCGAGAAATTCATAGAAATTAGATACTTTTTCACCAACTCAGTAAGCATTATGATAAAATACAACTATCAATTCACCTGTTTTCTTGGCATCAGTCTCCTGCTCCTGCTTACTCGTTTCAGGCTGAAATTTAGCAAATGTGAAGAAAGACTCAACTTGATCAAATCTTAAGGTCAAAGAGAATGCTTGATAGGCCAACCTCTTGTTCTGAATCAGGTATCTGGAACTCGTCATCGTCATCCGAGTCTTCATCCATTAGCACCGAGTTTCTGCTGGCACCATTTGTTTGGTCAATAGAAAGGGAAGACTTATGCTGAGGCTTTCCACCTTTACCCAAGGCTAAGGAAGAAGATGCCATATTAACCATAACAGGGATCCTGATCGGTTGACCTCTATCATCTGTCTGCGAGAACCACTCGCGCAAACCTGCGATGAACATGAGTCCATGACTTAGAATGGCAGACCCACAAGTCATTTTCCAAAGGGATCTCAGTGGAAGTGAGCACAAATGAACTTACCAGAAACACTGTTCAGCATTTGAAGAAGACAATGTTGTTGAAATGCTGGAAGATAACCTGCACCCCACCCTTTCAGATCGATTTGTATTAGATGCTGCACTTGTGTTCTGGGCCTTCCATTCCGGGGCTTAAGTGGGGCAATATTAAATCCTCCACCTAAACAAGAGAACGTAATCTGAGTTAGAATGTAAAAAAATATAGATAAGAAGATTTTAGTGGTAAAGGACTTAGCATTAAACTTACTCTCAAGATGAGCACGAACAAACCCAGGTTGTGGACCACAATTCTCATGCTCCCTAGAACGAAACAATACCACTTCACAGAAAGAGCGAGATAAATAATTAAAACTAGATATATAATAGAGGCTGTCCAGTTTCTAGCATGAGTATAAAGGGAAGGGAAGATACCATAACTTCCATCATCATTACGACGCCAGTATCGTACGTAGCAAAGGTCACGAGGCCACACAACCCTACATCCATTTTGATAACATGAATGTTACTAAACAGAGTTCCTGGAAACAACCATGTAACATTTTGATTGAAAACGGGAGGATCGCACATGGTAAGTATTGCCCCCCAGGCTAAATGGTCTATTCGTTGAGGATGTGACAGAAAAATTAGTTCATTTGAATCCAATCTCTACTTTTGTAAGCACTGAACGCGAATGTGACTATTACTAAATGATAATATTTCAGGTGCAATATTACATTGGAAACCAGTCGAGCAGAAGTCTGTGATACAGTATTGCTGTGTGACCATCCACCTCTTCCACTAATCTTCCATACTGAAAACTGCAGTCCCACCTGCCAAAACATAAGAAAAGAGGGAAATAGAGAGCCTCAGATATACTCTCGATTACATGGTATTGATAGAAAGTTTGGGTTAGACATTACTGTAGGATATGGAATCAGAAAGAGTTAAAGACCCAACACTAGTGACAATATTTTACTGTACGGAATATATTCCAAATAACAAAGCGTCTAACTATGAGAAAATGAAGAAAAAGTAACACCATAAAATACTGTCTCTTATGACCAGAATATGAATACGAATATAGAAGATGGAGAAACACCTACTCATATCGAGTGCCATCCATGCTCATCACAAGCTCAAATATTTCCTCACATGTGGCCTCCACTACACCAACAGCCTTCATTGCCCTGCTGCAGCTTCTTGGCTGCATGCTTAGCACTGTAAATGATGGTTCTTGACTAAATAAAATTATGACGTACTCAGCAGGAAATTATGCCATAAAAATGACAAATTATTAGGAATACCATACAAGATAATCAACTTCAAGTAGCTCTTCAAAAATCCGTAGACCTGCAAAATGTATTAAAATTCAGAAGATTAAGCCCAAATTCAAGCTCTATCATTGAATACTATATGATCTTCCAGATTGCAAAGTAGTGAAAATTTATTTTGAAGCCGATAACAGGTATAAGTCTTACAGACCTTAGGAGGGAAATACTTTAAAAAACTTCCATATGGTATTTAATAAGTCGTGACTTTTTGTAATTTACCAGGGTCAAAAAACAATTCCATAATGTATTGTAGAAACCTTGCATAACCACTAACCATTTTGGCACTGAAGGAGACGCCAGTGTTTTCTCGAAAATGCTTGGTTGCTGGAACTATGGTTTGACAACTCAGCATCAAACTCCTTAGTCCAGTCAAGTATAGACTCTGGAGGGCCTGCATGTTTGTTTGAGGTGATCAGATTACCTTCATGATTGCAGCTGACCAAATTAGTTCATGAGGAAATGAATTAGGAAAAACCATTTCCAATAGTTGTCCTCCTTAATAAATCACGTCGAGAGTCATCTTCATCATCCAGCGCACTGAACCTGAAGACAATTGCAGATATTTTTCGCATAAATATGGGTATAGCAAATCCACCATAAGGAAACAGTGTCAAACATCAACAGTAATAATATATCAAATGATTCTGGTCACTTACATCTTCTCAGAAAGAGTCAGAGCTAACAAGAAAGAAAAGCACCATATAAACTTGACTATTAATATCTAATGAGAATAATGATCCAGTTTTTTTTCAAGTTTATTTAATGAACATGATTGCCACAAAACGCAACCTTCTTTTGCATAATATGGATCATTATTTTCAGCACAGGCAGATTTACTCACTGTAAAGGAAGAGATAGTACTCTATGACTAGAACTTATAATTAAGGCAGGGAAATCATATGACCAAGAAAACCTAAGCAAGTGAGTTGCTGTAAGATAAAATCAAGATGCCTTCAGAAATGATGTCGATTAATGCACTCACGGGCTTTCATGGTCTGAAGATGAAGCAGTCCTTCCAACATCCATCCCAGGCTTATATTCAAAAGAAACATATTGCTGACCACTTGGAACTAGGGACTCTTGATGCTGCAACAGTGCAAAACACGAAGCGGTAATCAGATAAGCAGCAATCCTCAGATATCAAACGGCTATTGATAAATAACACATGCAGATACAGAGGGGTCCTCTTTTGTAAAATATACCATAACCATAAAATAATGACAATTACACTATGGTACCAAGATAGAAGCTTAAAGGTATGTCAGGAAATTTTGTGACAGGAATTTCGAGACGAAATTTACAGACCTGATCTATGACGCACTCAATTTTCTCCTTCCACATTAAAGCTTCCTGGATGTTGAACGCTGCCATCTAGCAAGAACATACTCGACATGAACTAACAAGAAGCATTAAAATGCAGACTAACAAAATAAAACTATTGCTATCTACTTTCAGAAAGAAAAGACAAGATACCGTGATTCTATGGTGCTTTTCTTTCTTGTTATAAACAGACAACACGTAAACCATCTGCAAAACAGAGACAAGAAGATTAGTAAACTTCACATGCATAACTGACATTACGGTCAAGGATATGATACGAGCAAATTAACTTGGCATGGGGAAATCCATCAACTATTCAAAACAGTTATTATTAATTGTCCTGTTCCGGATTAGTTATCTGCTCCCACGTCAAGAAGGATTTGGAACAGACGTGGATTTCAGCCATTAAAAATCATCAGATGTTAATGGAAACTTCACAGAATCACAATAGTAAGAATTTTAGTTCGATACTGGTATACATTTATAAGAAATCCAAGCCTAGATAAGATTTAAAGGTTGCCACAACAACATCATGCAGAGTAAATCCACTTTGCGAAACAACATTCTACTGGTAAACAAGCCACATTACAACACATAAGCACTTATAGTTAAAACAAAAAGTAGTAATAGAAAAGAATAAAACAAAACTCACATGTCCATGATGTGTCTTCAATCCTCGATCCTCAACTCTACAGTTTCCATCAATAACCATCGTCTTGATAGGAAGCTACATTCAACATGTAAAGAGCAAAAATTAAGTAAGTAACCTCATCACCCATTTATCAAGCTGAGACCTTTTCTATTTCTCTCAAGTCTCTATCTCACAACCATACTCTTAATTTGAAAAATCCAAAACCCAGTTTAAGACAAATCATCACCCCCATTAAGACTGATCTCAACCCAGAAACAGAAACAGAGATTAGATTCAAGGGATTTTTACCTGATTATCCTGAGGCTTCTTCTTGTAATAAGCCAAAAGACGAGGTTCCAACACGAAATACCTCATATGAATATACGATCGTCCGATCTTTCTTCTTCCATACCTCACCATCCATCCTTCATACACAACCTTTGACATTTTTTTATTTTTTTTGCCACTTTCTCACACACCCCCACGACGACGATGAATCAAAATTTTCCCAACAGAAATCGGAATCTTAGATCCAAATCGGAATCAATGTATTTCCGCGGGAGATCAAAAACTTGATTTGATCATCGACGCCGGAATCTGGGTGTTAAATTCTCAGATTCCTTCGCACCAAACCGGAGATTTATGAGTCGCAAAGGTTTGAATTCCCATAAGTAATAAAAAAATTTCAAACTTTTGACAGAAAAGAAAAAAAATTACACTCGAAAGCTAAATAAATAAATAAAAATAAAAATAAAGTAGAGAGAGACGCAGTGAATGTGTTCTGAAAAGTAAAATTAATTACAGAGTAACTAAGGATTTTAATGGTTTAATTAATAGTGTAAAGTCATAACAGCTCTGTTACATTTCACGTTCCATTACAGGCAAAAATTCATGTATTAATTATAGTTGTTGACGATTGTTATATAGATTCGAGATGCTTAACGGTAAATATAATCCATCATTAACATGAATTATATAATGTAAAGTTCCTTTTACTTTTCACATGAACACACATGAATAAAGGGGTAGTCAATATCCAACTTTTTTTTTACATAGTAAATGTTTAAATTTTACAGAGGATTCAAAAAAAAAAAAACTTAAAACAGACAGAGAGTTTATTATTAAAAATAAAAATTATTACCGTTAATTTATTTTTTGGGGGTTTTAATCTGAAAAAAAAAAAAAAACTGAAATTGTCTTTTGGCTCAATAAGGTGAAATGATAGATTCTATGAGCTCTTGTAGAGGCGCTAGTTCTTTCTTGTCAATCAGTCCAAACTCCTGCCAATACCAAAGACAAAAAGTTTAGTGAAATGCCCAAATAGTGCAAATTTAAAACCATCTACAGAATATAGTGTGTAATTATTAAGCTGAATATTAAGCAATAATAAGTTTCTTTCACAAAAATGAATGTATTGAAGTTTCAATGGAGAATCAGTAAATTTTTGCAGAATTGTGTGACTACTTAAAACTGCGGAATCCAAAAATCATTCCATCATTTACATTCTTTCGTAGATTACGAAATTAGAGTATATTGAGAGTAATTTAAAACGACAACTCACATGAGTAAAGAGGATGAAATGTTTGAAGCAAGTGTTGAGATGAGCTTCTTCTTTGAGGCTAACGATTTTCTGGAAATGAGAGTGGTAAATATGTGCATAAACACGGAATAGCCGTTTAAAGATCGTTTTCACCACATCCTTGAAGTTCTGAGGAAATGGTGCTCCTGCAACAAAACAAAAACTTAGGATTACAATCTCTATAGAGCGTTTTATTGTTGATTGATCTGATTTTGTTTAGATCTCATGGAAATTATATTTTACCAAGCCTTTGAGGAAATAAGGTCTCATCATCGAGTTGGGTCTCGATCCAATCCATCAAGTACTCAACATATTTTGGAGCAGATACCTCGATCGGCTTCTTGATCTGTACACCATCTGCCCATCTATATTCATACCTGCATAAAGAATTTGACTGTGTTAACAAAAAAGCATGTAAAGAAAGGATCCATAGCAACAAGAACATAAGCCATATTATTGGTTTGACTGGTCAAATGCACAACAGAGAATGGCGAAGCAGTAGGTTCGTCGTTGGCACTCTATCTAGATTTTGAAGTCATCTTCTAACAGAGGAACAGAAATGGTACCTTTCGAAAGTAAAATTGAGTTCATGATAAAGCATTTTATCACAGAAGACTACAGAGACCCAAAAACATAGCCTACACTCTTTCTAATCTTCACAGTTGCAAAGACGTCATAACAATTGAACAAGCTTAATCGCACAGCAGACCACTTGAAGAGCCCAAAAATAATCACAGCGAGGAGAAAATATATGATATGAGCCTGTTAACGAATTTTTTTAGGACGATCCTCTAATGAATAAATTAGTCTCGAAGCTTGAAGCTAACTATGTACGAATAACACATAGTAAAAGAGGTGAGGCTATACTTGGGGCCAGCAGTCATTGTAGGACAGTTATCTGGTGTGCAGAACTCAGTAAGCGTACCATATAGCAAATTCACCTGATTGAAGAAATCCACAGCTGAAAAGAAAAACAAAATATCAACAAAGCTATTGCATGTCGTAAAAAAAAAAAGAGAAATCAGTAATTATTCAACTCCTGCATTAAATCCCGAAGACTAAGTATACACTAAAGTAACCATGAGACTGCAAGCAGAGTGGTACTCACTGTTTACAGCAAGCCATTCATTTGCATCCTCCCCTGGAGGAAGTCTTACAGCTTCTCTCAAGTTCCCACTTCCAAGGGTCGCATCTATATGTTTTCGAAGCTGTGCACCCTATATATCAGAAAGAAACAAAAACGTTCAACGAGAAGAATCAAACATTAGATTTCCTGTAAACTAATGACGGCTACAAAACACCAAAACTACAGAATTTCAAAGATATAAACCACAGAAATAGGATGGTTAAATAGTTTACAAACCTTGCTTCCAGAAGGTGCGCTCTTTTTAGGACGGAAAGTCTTTTGATTTCTATTAAGAAAGTAAAAAAAAAAAGGGAAGAACAGATGTTATCAAACAAATCATCAATGTTAAATGGAAAGCAGTAAGGAGAACTGAATAACGTAGTCTTATACATCGCTCTGAAATGGTTATTAGTCCAACATTAAAAGTCCAATATTTATCCATTAGTAAACCAAACACTATGTATATACCAGAACAAAGTTTTGAGAACAATCACAGCATATAACAAGGATGAATTACTAAATCACTAGTTTTGGGTTCAGTTATTGCCTACAATCATGAATTCTGAGGAACAAAACAAATCTGATCAACCATTGAATTCCTAGTTGAATATTTTCCAAATCTGAAGGATCATAATCATTAACTGGGCTCCAACTAAGATTTGAAACACTGAGGACAAATCCAAATAACCAATGATTTTAAATCCAATCAAGAAAACTCTAATTGTGTTAAACCGTCCATGAACAGCTTACAAACACTACTCGTATACATGACACGATATCAACTTCATAAGATCAGGAAAACGGATCCAATTGCTCAATTCATAAATCAGATCAGAAACATCTCAAAGATATGTAAACACACACACACACAGACCCTCAAATCATAAATTCACATCAAAAATCAACCATGAACCTGAATCCAGTACTACATAGAAAAGTTCATGTCAAAGAAAAGCGAATCAGCGATCGATAAAGTAAGGTTGATACTAGAGATCACAAGTTCTGATTCGCAATCACAAAAAACGACACATAGAAGAACCAAATTAATCCGAGAAAAATCAGAAGAAAGCCACACGAATCCATGATCCTACACAATCACAATGCACGGTAGATCCTAAGAAGTAACCGATTGAATCACAGAAGAAACAAGATCACTAGTTTTGCGATTTTCAAACAGATCTGAGATTGCAAACACCTCGCAAAAATTCTCCTAAAAGATGATCTTAAATTGAAGATAAAATTACGCAAAGAAACGAAGAAAATTCTCACCTCCCTAGCCCAAACAGACTCATGGCGAGAGAGAGAGAGAGATTCGAAATAGCTTTTTCCGTCAGGTGGAAATGAGAAAAGAGAAGTCTCTGAAAGACGGGAAAAAAGTGAGAGACTATTTATATGGTGAAGACGAAAGACTCGTTGATTCTCTCTTCTCTCTCCTTATTAGCTGGCATATTTTTTTAAACCCCCTTAACTTTCAGAATGTTTAGTTTTATACCCTAAATTTTCTTAAGGAATCAATTATTAGCTGGAAAAATTTATGTGACTACACTAGTATTTAAAAGGGGTGGGACGGATGACCGGATCCATGGCTTCATCTTTCATGATATGCATCCAAACATCACGATTAACGGATCGGGTTTTTCGGTTTTTCGGATGTTCGGGTTATAAAAAAATTTGCCGAAGTAACCGGAAGAAAATTTCGGTTCGGTTCGGTTCGGTCCTCGGATTTTCGGGTTTTAGAAAAGGCTGCCGATTTGAACCGAATTATGGCGTGGATCTCGGCTTGTACCATCGAAAATCATGCACGAATCTGTGTTTCTTTTGTTTTGAAATCTTCAGCGGCTATATTGGTCTCGAAGGGTTCAAAATGGGACAGTTAGGGTAAAGGAAGAAGAAAATCACGTGATATTCATGTGCCTTTTTAATCAAATGGGCCTAAAGCCAGACCCAATAACATGATTTTTATTGAAAATGGGCCACCGAACCCACTTATATTTTTAAGAGATAAACTTAAACCTAGTTTTGTTTGTTGCCTGACCAAAGAAGACGACTGGTTTTGTTGCAGCGGCGGGGCGACTCGACAATGAAGACGACGACTGGACATTGGAGAAGATTGGACGATGAACACCACGATGGCTGATGAAGATGGTGAAGAGGTTCGGATATTTCAGTTAACCATTCGGTTCTGTTGAACCGAACCGAACCGAAGCAATACCCGAACTTAATTTATAATGTTGCCGATCGGTTCATATGTAATAACCGAACCCGAACCGATATGACCAAACTCCGGTTCGGTTCGGTTCGGTTAGGAAATCTCGGTTTGGGTAATAGTCGCAGGGCTAATCACGATAGTAGTGTGGATCCGTAAAAAAAAGAAAAATTATAACCAAAAGTGAAATAAAATATTAAAATATTATGATAAAATGAAATTTTGTTATTTAAAAATATATTAAAACATGTATAAAATATTTAGCGGATTCGGATATTCAAACCTTAAAATCAAAATATCCGAATTTTCAAAACAGATCGGAGCGGATTTCGAATCTTGAAAAATAATTATACTTCTAACTACACAAAGATTCGAAAACAGGAATATTTTTTATGGATTAGCAAATACAAAAAGAAGTTGCTTCCACCGTGGCATTTTTTTAACTATGTTTTCATTTCTATTAAGTTTTACATAATAATTTTCCCATTTTTTAACGTTAACACATTTCTTTTTCTTTCTTTTTTTTGTGTGTGGTCAACTTAATTCATTAACCAAAGAACTTGTTATAAAGTTCTAGAGCAAGAGATTACATAATTTTGAGAATTACATCTCGCTTGCTTGGCCAGTCTATTTGCTACACTATTTGTTTGTTTACTTATTATATGCATAAAAGTAAAACATATATGACCTTAAAATCTTTATAATGTCAACAAGATAGGTCGTGATTGGGAAGTGTTTCCATCTTGCTATCTCCACAGAATGTTAGACTCGTATATCCCAATCGTCGAAGATCAATGACAATTGGTAGTTTGGATAGGGTTTAGAGCTAGAAGTTACCTTCTTTGTTATATAAGGAACCTTAACACAGTTTAATCCACAAAAAACTAATAATTGGATCATATATAAATGTTATGTAATTAAATGTGTAACACGAGTGACAAGGCCACTGAAAATATAATATTCTTTTGTATCAACTTTCAACTTGGAAAATAAGAGTATGCAGCTTTTTCCCCCAATGTGTTCTTTACCTCTCAACATCTCAGGCTTTAACTTCACATAATTCACTCCACGCCCAAAAATCACCACATGTCCGATTCCTTCTCCTCTTCAGACAACAAATTTAGAGAGCTCGGATACTTTCAGGAATTATCCAGAAAGCTTTTAGTATCAGAAACAGAAAACAGAGAAAGTGTAGACAAGCTTCAAGTAAAAGCTTTTAACTTTAACTTTAGAGAAGCTTAAAAACTTCTATGTTGTAAGCAGTTGGGAGCTGGTAATATTAATATACCTATGTGTACATATGTTTTATACCATGTGATAAATATAAAGTCGATTTTGTCTTCTTTTTTTTTTTAGTAGTTTACTTAGGTTCAGAAGTAAAGAACAAAGACTAGGAATAAAGAGAAAAAAACAGAAAGCAAAAGGGATTAAGATATTATTTCATTATAGGCAAGGGATAAAGTTACCTATAGTGTAACAATAACACTTGATGGTATGTGTTTCTATTTCAAGTCTCAAAACAACAGAAACATATAAACCCATAGACAAAATCTTAACTCTATGTGAAAGAAACGTTCGCTAACCCTTGACACTACTGTAAACATCCACAGTGTGAAACCAGGTGCAGTTTTGCGGTCCAACGAAGAAGAAGACAAGATGACTGACATGATTCCACCACATTTGAGGAAACTTTGGGACAAATGGAACATACGTGGAGTCATAATACTCAGTCTCTTCCTCCAAACAATCCTTATTTTCTTTGCACCGAGCCGACGACGCACTGCAAAGAAGCTCTTCCTTGTGCTCATATGGTCAGCTTATCTTCTTGCTGATTCGGCAGCTGATTACGCGGTTGGGCAAATCTCAGACAGTCAAGAAAAAGAAGCAGAGTCAAAGAAACATTCCAAGAACAGTGAGCTGCTAGCGTTTTGGTCACCGTTCCTTCTCTTGCACCTTGGAGGTCCAGACACCATTACAGCACTTGCCCTGGAGGATAATGAGCTTTGGAATAGACACTTGTTTGGTCTTGTCTGTCAAGCCGTCGCCACAGTGTATGTGATATTGTTGTCTATACCAAATAGGCTTCTGACTCCAACAATAATCATGCTTGTGGGGGGAGTGATCAAGTATGTCGAGAGAACAGCTGCGTTGTTCTCAGCGAGTCTTGACAAGTTCAAGGATTCTATGCTCAAGGATCCTGATCCTGGTGCTAATTACGCGAAGCTGATGGAGGAATATGATGCTAAGAGGACTATGAATATGCCAACCGAGGTAATTATGCCGGAGGATCCAGAGGAAGGACGGGAAGGCAAGACTCCAGTTAGGCCCAATGCTATTTTGACCCCACTTCAAGTTGTTCAGTATGCTTACTATTACTTCAAAATCTTCAAAGGCGTTCTTGTTGATCTAATCTTCACAATTAAAGAGCGCGACGAGAGCAGGGAATTCTTCGACTCGCTGACCGCAGAAGAAGCTTTAAGAATCATCGAAGTCGAGCTCGGCCTCATCTATGATTGTATGTTCACCAAAGCAGAGATTCTGCATAACAAGACTGGAGTTGTGTTCCGGTTTATAGCTTTGGGTTGCCTTGTTGCGTCTCTCTGCCTCTTCAAGATGACTAAGAAAAACCAATATGATGGATTCGATGTTGCCCTTACTTACGCATTGCTCATATGTGGAATAGCTCTTGATTCCATTGCTCTTCTCATGTTCTGTGTATCTGACTGGACCATTGCTAGATTGACGAAACTAAAAGAGGACCTGAACGAGATAGACACCTGGAAAGACGGAGTTTTCAATTGGATCCTCGATTTCAAGACGCTGAGGTGGAAAAGATACGAATGTTTCCGGGATGGACATGAAGTGCTCAACAGAAACTTTATGTTCCGCAGATGGTCTGAGTATGTTCATGCTTACAACTTGATTGGATTCTGCTTAGGGGTACGTCCCAAGAGAATCCATCATACCAAGGGTAAGATACACAGTTTCTTTCACGAGATACTGTCCATAGATATTGCCATCCACAATGCCACCAGAGGAACTCGCCAGTTTGGTCGATTTCTCAGTAATTTGTCCAAAAAAGACAATCGGGTAATGCCTACAGTTCGTAAGTATCTTAAATGGGTTCTCCTTTATCCTCGTCTCCTCGGACTATTGATCTACAATTTCCTAGACTTTTTCGGTATCAAAGAGTTGGTTGAGGAGATAAGATTCACAGTCAGTGATCGCCTCACCAAAGAACTATGGGAGTTCATATTCACAGAGGTGCAACAAAAACACAGGTTTGCTGAAGACCAAGAAAGTGCAAAGAGTATATCCTCAGCTAGAGGAAACTGGACTCTAGTTGAAACATCAAAAACAGAAGACAAATCAGACCATGCGTTACTTCTGCAGTATGTGACTGAAAAGGATTACGATCAGAGCATTCTACTCTGGCACATCGCCACAGAACTCTTCTACCAACGCCAAATAAAAGAAGAAGTCACAGAGAAACAAGAACACAATAACCGAGAGTTCAGCAAAATCCTTTCTGACTACATGATGTACCTCATTATAGTGCAGCCCACTCTGATGTCAGCTGTTTCCGGAATTGCAAAGATACGTTTCGTAGACACATGTGCAGAGGCAGAAGACTTTTTCAAGAGGAGGAATATCTATAAATCAAAAAAAGAAGGAAACGACCTTGTGAATGAAGCCAGTCTAACTATGCTCTCTGTCGACACAGATGTTGAGCCTATGGCTGTGAAAGGAGACAGAAGCAAATCTGTGTTTTTTGATGCAAGCGTGCTTGCAAAGGAGCTGATGCGGTTAAAGGATGAAGGCAAGAACATGTGGGAAGTAGTAAGCAAAGTGTGGGTTGAGATACTTTGCTATGCAGCAATTCATTGTAGCTCCCAAGAACATGCTTCTCAACTCAGCAAAGGCGGCGAACTCATCAACTTTGTTTGGCTATTAATGACTCATTTTGGACTCGGAGATCAGTTCCAAATCAACAGGGATGATGCAAGAGCCAAACTGATAGTGGCCAAGTGATTATATTAAACACAACTACACAAACTCAGTTTCTTCATCTGCTTCTTTTTTCCTATGTTTTACTTTATTTACTTCCTTGAATAATCTGCGCACTTGTAGTGTAATAAACTTCGTCTATCCTTATGAGTTATGAACATGAAAATGATCTCCTTTGTTATCAATTTCATTCAAGATTTAGTATCATCTCAGTACGTAATCACACAATTCATCAGACCCTAAAACCCCAAATCTAGATTTTAGAGTCTTCAAGATCTTGTCATGTTTAAAAGTAATATGTACTTTTATTTCGCTGAAGAAATATGTAAGAAAAACTCAGCGAAATAAAACATAATTCTTCAAAAAAAACCCCTAATGTATACATTAAATTCTTTACTACAAAACCCTACTCACAATACCCAAAAAACTTCAGCGAACTAAAACGGAGTAGAGACTTCGTGATTAGTGATTAATGTCTTTGCTCTCTTCCTTGTTCGTCCTCTATTTGTGCGGTTTTGGCGCGCGATTCTGAGTCCTAATCTGTTTTCTTCATCTCACTAATAATTTATTTATAATACATAAGTATTTTTGTTTATTTTAGTATTTAACCTGGTATTTTTACAATCATATGATTCTTACTGATACTAAAACCTAGGTTGCTTAGAAGCTTCGTCGGAGGTTTGCGGTTTCATTTCTATTTGAAATCGAAATCAGAATATATAGAGGCTTCCGAAGTTTCTTGAAAGCTTACTTCCCATGATGCTAAAAAATGAGACGCTTTCGGTTTAAAAATGGATGTCGTGAATAATAAAGTACGTATTTGTGTTTTTTTTTTTTTCATGTTTTTATAACTAAAATATCTAAAATATATTTAGTGATTTGGTATTTGTGCATACTAATTTTTGCATTCTATCTATAATGATTAAAAAGTCTTGCTTACATAGATGGTATGAATTTGTGTGTGAAATATTGGACGTGACTAATTTGATTAATTTAATGAGATTAATTTCGAAAAACTTGTTTGAATATCTATCCCTCGACAATACATTAATAATTCAAAGTGGTTTTATTTAGTGGAGTTGAGAAAAATGAAAATGAAGATGATATCTAAATCTTTAACTTTGAACAATATATATAATCTTTATTTTCATCTAAGTTATTTAAAGATTTTACATATATAGGATTTAAGTTGTTTATAATAATTTGTTTAAACGCTTTAATAATGCTTCCATCACGTATTCGTTTCTTTTATTTTTTTGTGAAAATCTTTTATTTGTTTTCAAACGTT
The DNA here is from genome assembly GCA_900406565.1 of Turritis glabra. Classification (NCBI taxonomy): domain Eukaryota; kingdom Viridiplantae; phylum Streptophyta; class Magnoliopsida; order Brassicales; family Brassicaceae; genus Turritis; species Turritis glabra. Next base: position 872,810 of record OVBN01000165.1, on the reverse strand, counting down.
TTGTGTACGCATATGCGTTTGATCTGAAACAATTTTTTACCAAAAAAAAAAAAAAACAAAAAAAACATAGAAACAATTAATACCTTCTTCAACTGCCTTGGCTGGAAGAGATTCTATTATGACTGGCATGGCTTGAGAACTAGCCGGGGAAGAGCCTATAAAGAACCATAGCTTGGAAGCCCATGAACACTCACATGGTATCAAGAGCCATGGAGGGTTGAGGGTTCTCATAGTAAAAACATAAAAAACTTCAAAAAAATAACAATGCAACTGAAAAAGGATTTTTTTTCTAAGTAATCTCTCTGTACTTTAAACAATTATTAATGTAATCAAATACACTCACGAATATCTCTTGATTAAAAAATTTTGTTTTCACTTCTCAGCGTAAAAGTTAAGGTGTTTTTCAATTAAACGAAATAATTCTTGCACCACTTTTAGTAACGTGTGTGCAAGACTAAAGTGTGATTTTCTTGATTTTATTATCAACAAGAAAAGAATATTTTATTCTAACACAAAAAAGGCCCTTGATTAAAGAGTTACCGTAGAATATAAGAATGGAATGCAAATCTAAATAACGTGGGACGAAACCATTCACGTGGTATATTATATAGCTTTATTTATCAAATTCCGGTCAAATAATTTACAACTATTATAATCCCCTATATATAAGATATAACCTGAGTAAGAGAGCATGGAACAGCAAATTTGATACTTAACGAGCTTAATTTTTTTTTCCAGACAAAAGGAGTAGCAACAATGCAAGTGATTCCACCAGAAATAAAAAAGATCTTAGACAAATGGAACATAAAAGGACTTGTGATACTGTCTCTGTTGTTCCAAACGTCTCTTATCTTCCTTGCACCGCTGCGGAAACGCACATCAAAGAAGTGGCTCGCTATGGTTCTATGGACCGCGTATCTTTTAGCAGATTGGACCGCTAATTATACGGTGTCTCAGATCATTAAGAACCAAGGGAAGAAACCAGAAGCTGGTGATACGCCAGAAAACAAGAAGCTACTTGCTCTGTGGGTACCGTTCTTGTTGTTGCATCTTGGTGGTCCGGACACGATAACCGCGTTGGCTCTTGAGGATAATGCGTTATGGAAACGTCATTTGCTTAGCCTCGTCTCTCAAGCGCTGGCAGGTAAGTAACGGGTTGATACAATTTGGATACATAAGAAAAAACACTATAATTACAATGTATAAAAGAACAACACAACATTTTGCATTACTATTCTCGAATACTATCCGTTCGCTTTTAACAAAAAAAAAAGAAAAAAAAAAAATTTGTTCACTGTGCTCTATTCGTCGTAACTATTGGAAACATATGTGTATTGCATAAAAATTACAATCAAGATCGGCGCTAGGCTAAAGTCCATGAAACAAAGGCTTTAGGTGTTACAAATTTAATAAAAATATAGGAGCATCATCTCTGAAAAATTGTGGTGATATAGTGATCAAATCTGTAACTTTTCTCCTACAATATGAAGGATTCGACACTAAATCTTGTTAATGTTAGGCCGGCCTTGATTACAACGTTAGATAACTCAACTCAACATGATCTATATATTAAAATATAATCATTGTTGCTGATGTGTCAATCCCACAATTATTTTTACCATTTCTTTTTTAATTACTCAATACTTATTGCCAAACTACATAATCCCAATTAGTTTAATTTCTTAATACTACATATCCCAATTAGTCTAAGTTCAATTGCCAGACGTATTCAATATTGAATATAAAGAATTTTATATATTTAATACATTGATGCTTATGATAGCTAGTTTTTTTTTCTAATTTCAAAATTAAACTAAAAACTAAATTATAAGCATTAGTAGATTATATTCTAAACTATTAAACTTAAAATTAAAACTGGAAAAATCTATTATAATCAATTACATAATTGCTTATTTTTATATTGCCAATAAAAAAAAATCAACCTCTAATCTGGTTTATATAAATACAAAAACTCTTATCTTATTTAATGTTTTTAAACCACAAAAATTCTTTCCTGCATTAAAAATCGTTAGAATAAAACCCAATATAGATGATATTTATTTTACAAATTTTTTTGTTAAAATCAAAATCATCAAATCTTCTATCTTCTACTATTTAAAAAAAACAAAATTTTTTTTTGTTGCTTACATGTCATTACAATTGTTTTTTAGTAATTTTAATCACAAAAATACTATAATGAAATGTATTGAAAACAAAAAAAAAATTTAAAATTAAAGTTACTTAATTAAAAATCGTAAAAATATTCAATTTTTAGATGTGGTGATATGCAAGTAAAATTGAGATTTAGTTTTATTTTTATAAAATATTTGTTTATCCTACATCGATCATATATAATCAAAAAGTTCACAAATTCTCTTATATATAACAAGCTTTTAGGTAAAATAAGTTAAACTAACGCATTATACAAAACAATTTAGGCTTAAGAATATGCAAAATTTAATAATTTTTATTTTACCATGCAATAACATAACCATTTAGCTTAGAAATAAAGTTTGAATTAATTATTTCGTGCATTAGCATAGGTCATTAACTAGTTAGGTATGGATTGAGGGTTAAATGAATTCATTAGTTGGTCAAACTCATTTAACAATTAAAAATTGATTAACCCATGAACCTATTTAATTTGATGTTAAATGGTTATATGAGTTGATCCATAAAAAAATAATTAATCAATTAATTAACAATTAACATGAAATAATTATAATTAATCATCATCATCATAAAAGTTAATATAAAATAATTATAATTAATCATCATCATCATCAAGGGCTAAAAAAGTAAATTACAAACTGTAGATATTTTAACAAATTCTATTGTTTACTTAATTTATTTAAGGGTTAAAAATAAATTACACACACTATCTACTTCATATATTTACAAAACAAAATTGTAAAAAAAATTTCTTCTTTAATTTTAAATTGTAGTTACTTGATATTTTGGTCGAATATAAATATGACACATTTTCAAAAATGTCTTCTTTAGCTATTCATTTTAAAAATATACTTTTATTTGGAAAATGAATAAGTTATCATTCTTTTATTGAGATACATCACAAATGCATAAAGAGGAGCACCAAATCAATTTTTTCCACCAAAATTCCGGGGACGCAATTCCCAGAAAAATTACAAAATTATTTTTTCGCGCTAAAATAGTGTGATCACGTTTTTGCTAAAATTACAAAATCACGTTTTCGTATCAAAATAACAGGATCACGTTTTTCCGCCAAAATTGCAGAATCGAATTTTTTTCGCAAAAATCAAATTTTATAAAGCAACTTCCAGAACCGTTTTTGAATTTATAAAAGTTTATAAAATAACTTATAAAACTTTAAAAACCTTATATAACTTATAAAACTTTATAAAACAATTTATAAAACCTTATAAAAACTTATAAGACCTTATATAACAACTTATAAAACTTTATAAAACAATTGCAGAATCTATTTCTCCTGCCAAAGTTATGGGATCACGTTTTTCCGCCAAAATTATTTAATGGCATTTTCTACAAAAAAATAACTGGATTACGTTTTCCGCAAAAATTACGGGATTACGTTTCCCGCCAAAATAAAATTACACAAGACATCGACTAAGTATTTACGGCTATGAAAATTCATATTTTCGTTTTGTTGACTAAGTATTTCTCAAATAAGGGTATAATAGTCATTAAAAATTGAAAGAGGGCAAAATTAAAAATAGATAGAAAATGAATATTTTTTAAAAAGGATAATCAGAAATGAGCATTTCTCAAAAATTCTCTAGATAAATACATAAATATATTAGTAAAATGTTATAAAATCGATTACTGAAATGTATTTTTAAGATGTATTATTGGATATATCATATATTATTTATGGAAATAAAATCAGTGAAATGTAGTAGCCACAAGTTAAATAAATAAAAACGAAATTTGAAAAATTAAAAATTAAAACCAAATTATCAATAGAAATGAAAAAAAATATTTGGAATAATCTTTTGAATATCTAATTCCAAAAATAAATGAGATTAAAACGGAAAAATAATAAAGACAAATATTAATTAATTTGAAAGGCAATTTTATCCTTTTAAAATTATTATCTTGAACTATTTTCAAATGACATATCATATAATTAAGTATATACTAAAAAAAAATTTCATAAAAATTTATCTTTTATTATGTATTTTGTAAATTCGTTATAATATCATATATTAATTTGCTGATAAAAAAGAGAGTCAAATATGTGAAACTGATAAGCATTAAAAGTCAGAGGAAGCTTGTAACGTCTAGTGCTCTTATATAATCCAAAGTAAAAATTCCTTACCAAAAACTGAATCAAGACAATAAACTGATTAGTTGCTTGATTATATATGTTTCGTAAAATTGTTTCTTCTTGTCAGTGCCGTGCTTCTAGTGTTAAAAAAAGGCGGATGGCTCAGGATGGCTCAGGCCCCCAGTTTTTCTATTGAATATTAGAGCCCCAATTTCAGATGTTTACGTAGCTCAATTGGTCAAAACTTTGTATATGTGGGTGTCTAGTTTTAGGTTTGAGTTCATAATGACTTTATATATTTGTTTTGGTTAAGTTATTCTATATGTTTCGCTCTTCTTACGTTTTAGGAATAAATCGTTTCCTTTATGAATGTTCTGTTTTTACCTCTTTTTTTCTAATTATTTTATATATTCTCTATTATATCATTTATATAATGCATTTGGTTTATATCTCTGTATTCTTATTAAAAATTTGACAAATAGACAAATTATCTTTAAATAAACCAAATAGAAAGAAAATGTTATAATTTTATTTTTGATCCAGTACACCATATATTTTTTTTTTACAAATTTTTTTTTTTTTGTAAATCTTTAGCTCTTTAGAACACTATAATATATTTTATTTAAATTTCACATTTCTCTATATATATATGTTCTCGTTGTCTAAGTTTTTCTAAATAATAAAAAATTTAAGTACGGGTTCACATTTCCAAATATCGCCTTAGACCCCTTGAAAACTTGGTACGAGTAGGACCCTAATATATGATTTTTATGTCGTTTTCAGGTGTTTATGCGGTGGTGCAATCAATGGAAAATGTTTTATGGCCACCAATCACACTTCTATTTATCACCGGAACGATAAAATACGTCGAGAGGTCACTCGCATTGTACTCAGCGAGCTTAGAGAGACTCAAAAACAGCATGCTTCAAATACCAGACTCTAAGCTAATGGAAGAATACGCTGCAAGAAAAGATTCAAATCTCCCAACTAAAGTCATCTTAATCAAGGAACCGGACAAGCATGAGAGACCCCCGAAGCTGTTTAAACCGCAACAATTCTTCACCGATCTCCATATCGTTCAATACGGTTACAAATTCTTCGACACTTTCAAAGGTCTTGTTGTTGATCTCGTTTTCAGTTCTCAAGATCGAGACGAAAGCAGAGCTTTCTTCCAAGAGTTGGGACCGGGAAACGCTCTTCGGATTATTGAATCGGAGCTCGATTTTCTATACGAATTGATGTATACGAAAACCGCGATCCTTCATACGAAAACCGGGATTGTGTTTCGGGTTATTGCATTTGGATCGCTTCTTTCTTCCTTCTTTGTCTTTCATCGTACACTGCTCAAGTCTGAGGAATTTCATGGAGCAGACGTTGTGATTACTTACACATTGTTCATCGTTGGTATCGCGCTTGACCTTGTGTCAATGGTCATGTTCTTGTTCTCGGACTGGACATACGCGGTACTGAACAAGTTTAAGGTTGATCCCGAGGAAAATAAGAGTTCTATCGACCCTTTACTCATTTGGTTACTCAAGTTTAGGAAACCGCGGTGGAAGAAGCATAAATGCAGTGGAAACCGGATCCAGGAGGTGCTCTCGACGGGATTTTTGTCACGGAGATGGTCAGGTACAATCTACGGATTCAATTTCATCGGATTTTGTCTGAAAGCCAAAGTTTCAAGAATCCATCAAAAGAGAAACTGCGACGTGTCCGAATTTGTGGGTTCGATGTTCGATTGGGTAATCAGAAGAATCGAAATGCTCTTCGGATGGATCAAGAATGTTAATAGATCAATCATAAGCGTGATTAGGCCATGGTCTAAGAAGAATCTGATGTTTCGCTACACGGTTTACCGGTTATACCTCGTGTTCTTCGTGGGAGTTCCTCAAGTTCTTTGGGGTCACATTGATCGAATTTTCAATGTTAAATCCTATCTAGACGAGTTTAGGTTCATATCGAGCGAGCCTTTGACGAAGAATCAATGGAAATTTATATTCAATGAGCTGAAGTATAAGTCCGACTTTGCGGAAACACCTGAAGATACAAAGAAATTGTTTTCTGCGAGAGGAGAATGGGCTTTACGAGATACAATTTTGGCAGAAAGTGAGAGATTGATGCATTATGTAGAGAATGTTTCTTATGATCAAAGTCTTCTCCTTTGGCATATTGCTACTGAGCTCTGTTTTCAACAAGAAGAAAATGAGGAGATTGAGAATCCGAGCGGAGAGAGTTACGATGACCGCGAATTCAGCAAGATTACATCGGATTACATGATGTATTTGTTGATAGTGCGACCAAAATTGATGTCGCAAGTGGCAGGAATCGGAACTATACGGTTCAGAGACACATTAGCTGAAGCTGAGAGGTTTTTCAAAGGAAAGCATATCAATAACCTGAGAGATATGAAACGAGCGAGTAAGACGATTTTATCGGTTACTAACTATTTTGACCCAGTTCTTGTGAAGGGAAATCGAAGCAAGTCGGTTCTTTTTGATGCGAGTATGTTGGCAAAAGAGCTTCAGAGATTGGAAGAGAATAGTAAAAATGGAGATGGGAAATGGAGAGTGTTGAGTAAAGTGTGGGTTGAGTTGCTATGTTACGCAGCAAGTCATTGTAAAGCTACGGAGCATGTGGCGCAACTTAGCAGAGGTGGGGAGCTTCTTAGCTTTGTTTGGTTGTTGATGGCTCACTTTGGTTTATCAGATCAGTTTGAGATTAATAAAGGAGATACTAGAGTTAAACTCGTTGTAGGAGACTAATAGTTATAACCTAAAACAAAACAATAAAATCTTTCTTTTGTATTTGTAATCTTTCTTTTCTTTTTCATTTTGTCTCTGAAACTCTGTTTATAGTTTAAAAAAATGCACATCAGATTTCTTTTGGACCCATAAACGAAAACTACTAGAATTTGTGTGGATTTATTGTAATAAATAAAATCTCTACCAATGCACAGGTTCTTAGGAAGCTAGGATTTGAATCGTAGCATATGAAAGATAAGAAAACTTGCGAAACGATTTGTGAGTGATTTAAGAAGAGAAAATAACACATGCAAAGAAACAACACCGAAAATTTTACGAGTTCAGGTTCCGATGTGGAACCCTACGTCTCGCCGGAGATTGACTTCGGAATCCACTAGGCTCAGTTCAAACTCGAGCTCACATAAGTCTATTACAATCTCTCCAATTTACTCTTTCTCTACAACTTCTCTCTATCTCTCTACAATAAACTTGATAAAGAAGAGTCTAGACGCTTTAAGCGTCTAACAAACTCTCCCACGTGAGAAGTGTGTAACCAATGAGAGTACCTAATTTGGCGTCTTCTTAGAGGACAATAGAACCTAAACCGGATTTGATTAAACCCTCGATTCACCAGCTAAATCAGCTTCTTTGAAACCTTCAATTTCATCCAGAGTGTTTCCCACACAACATTAACTAGTCTTGATCTTTAGACTATAATCTTCAAATCTCTACCTTACTCAAAGATCACTTACTTGGTGAATCTCCTTGTATCCAAACTTGAATAACTGCTTTACGTCATGTGAAAGACTCCGAAATTTCTTGAGACTCGAAACATCTGTAATGTTTCTTGTAATTTTGAGACTGGTAGTACCTTAGTGAACATATCCGCAGAATTGTAAGCTGTTGGGATCTTCAAAACTTGAACCTCTCCTTTATTGATGAGATCCATGACGAAATGGTACTTTACTGCTACATGCTTAGTCCTCTCGTGAAATACAACATTTTTTGAAGAGCTATAACACTTTGTGAATCACAATGGATCTCCACTGATCCTTGTGGAAACCCAAACTCTTCTGCTAGACCCTTCAGCCACACTACTTCTTTGACAGCTCCAGCTAAAGCAACATATTCGGCTTCTGTTGTTGACAGAGCCACTACCTTTTAAAGTGTTGACCTCCAACTCACTGTGTTACCTCCTACAGTGACAACCATCCTAGTAATAGATCTTCTATTATCATAATCTAAAGCATAATCTAAATCGCAGTAACCTCTGGATATGAGCTTCAAAACGTATACGTTGTCGGGCTTCTCGTATTTGCTGGTTTTGGTGTTGGTTTTATCTTTTGTTTCTATTTAAATTTTATGTCATGAAGGGATACACTTAAATCTTTTCTAGTTGTGTTTTAGAGTGTTTTAGTTATTTGAGTTTATCATCATAGGTCCTATAAGTAGGAGTCTTCATCAAGTCTTGTACATCATCTCTTTGCTTTTGAAAAAATCTATAAAAACCCAAAAAGAGGTAACTCAAGTTACCCAAAGAGCTTGTGTTCAAGCCCTGAGAGGAGGACTCTCAATCTGCGTTGAATTCGCTTCAATATCGAATCCAACCTAGCTATCTCGTCACTTCGTTGCAGGTACAAAGCTCTATTTCCGGAGCTTGACGCCATACTCTGTTTTTCTTCACGTCTCTGTTCTTACCTCTATAGCAAGCAACCACTCTCTCGGCTTCCGCCTCTGTATCAGTTGGTATCATAATCGTTTTCATTCCTGGTGGTTAACAGTGGTCATGAAGGGGATCGCTAATAAAAAAACTGTGGTCAGTGACGTTCATGGATATGATCAACCTCACGATTGGGCTGAATTTCGAGATGCTCTCCTTGAGTCACAACTCAGTTTGCAAAATTCGATCACAGAATCCTTACAGGATATGACGTAAATAATCGCGACTCACCTCCGAGATCATAATCAACGCGCTGGTGATGCTGGAGCTCGCGGTGGCGATAATCCTTTTGCACAGTGAGAAATCGTCAATGTTTGTTGACAGGAGGATCGATTTTCGGACACACGTTGGGAGTCGTCATTCCGCGTGGATATCCCAGAATTTCATGGGAGCATTAGGGGAGACCAGTTGCTGGACTGGATTGTCTCGGTTGAGGAAATTTTGGAATTTAAAGAGGTTCCAGAAGATCATCGTGTTGCCCTCGTTGCAACAAAATTTAGAGGAGAAGCTGCGTCCTGGTGGAGCCAAACAAAGTTCACACGAGATAGAACTAGTAAATCGATAATTCATACACGGGAAAAATTGAAGAAGAAGTTGCCTGCGACCTTTCTTCCACACAATTGCGATCGCACCATGTTTACACGCTTGCATAATTCGAAGCAGGGTTCACGATCTGTTGATGAATATGTGGAAGTGTTCTACGCTCTACTGAATCGCAATGAGATTCACGACAGTGAAATACAATTAGTGTCTCATTTCATAGGAGGGTTGCGCTCACAAATTTAGGCTTCTTTGGCTCAGTTTGATCCAGCTACGATTGGGGAAGCTCATCGGAGAGCAGTTTCTTTCGAGCAATAATTTCGTTCGTCGTGGTTATCATCGACATGTGTTCGGCCTCAGGAACAGAGTGCCTTGCCATCAGCTCCGTCGACTCGTGATGCTGCATCATCATCCGACCCTAGTCCATGAAACCCATCTAAGGAGCAAGTTCTCTGTCGTTCTTCTCGCAACGCGTTATGTTGTTTTGTTTGTGGCGAACCCGGCCATCGTCAGACCGCGTGTCCTAACCAAACCTGGCGAGGTTTAGTGGTGGATGACATTAATCGTGATAAAGCGGTGGTATTTGACTTATCCGGCGATAAAGATGAGACAACGGAAGACGACTCTGCAATCCAAACTCACGGTGATACAGGGACGACGCTAGTCTCGCGTCGTAGTTGTTTAGCTCCACCAAGTCGGACGGAAACATGGTTGCGTACTAACATCTTCAAATCTTCATGTAAAAGTAAGGGACGTGTTTGCAGTTTTATCAATGATTCTGGTAGCTGTAGCAATGTCATTTCCGAGCTTGCAGTGCGAAAGTTGGGTCTTCCGTTTGAGGTGCATTTGAACCCGTACTCTATAGGTTGGGTACAAGATGGGGTTGCTGTGCGTATTTCTCATCGATCCTTGGTTCTTTTTTCAGTTGGTCCCTATTACAAAGATAGGACGTGGTGTGATGTGTCTCCAATGGATGTGAGTCACTTTATTTTCGGGAGACCGTGGGAATTTGACTGCAAAGTGGTTCACGATTAAGCCAAGAACACTTATAGTTTTATTTGGGAGACTCATCATATCTTATTGTTGCCTACTCGTGAAACTCCATCTCTTCCTCTAGTAGGCGCGGATCACACAGTGGCGAGTCACGTACAACCTTCACCACATATTTCACCTCCTCTTTTTTGCTTTTATGCTCATTTTAACGAGGAACTACAACATGAAGGCATTGCTTTTACGGTGTTGACTTGTCCGATGAACCAACCCTCGCCTCAGTCTTCTTCAAAGTTTGATCGGATGCTGCAAGAATTTCCAGACGTCTTTCCGGTGGATCTCCCTTCTCTTCTTCCTCCAATACGTGACATTCAACACAAGATTGACTTAATGTCGGGTGTGACGTTGCCTAACTGACCACATTACCGAATGAGCCCTAGTGAGCATGAGGAGCTGCGACGCCAGGTTGAAGACTTGCTCAAGAAAGGTCACATTCGTGAAAGTCTTAGTCCTTGTGTTGTCCCTGCTTTATTTATTCCTAAGAAAGATGGCTCATGGTGTATGTGTGTTGATAGTTGCGCCATCAACAAAATTACAGTCCGATATCGGTTTCCTATTCCACGTCTTGACGACTTGCTAGACCAAATTGGAAATGCTATGATGTTCTCTAAGATCGATCTTAAGAGCGGTTACCACTAAATCCGAATTCACCCAGGAGATGAGTGGAAAACAGCTTTTAAGATCCGAGAGGGTTTCTTTGAATGGCTCGTCATGCCATTTGGCATGTCTAATGCGCCTAGTACTTTTATGCGTATTATGAACCAAGCATTGCGACCTTTCATTGGCATGTTTGTGGTTGTCTATTTTGATGACATACTAATTTTTAGCTCATCAAATACGGATCATGAAGACCATCTTCGGTCCGTTCTTGATGTGTTGCGCAAACAACAAATGTTCGCTGCCAAGCATAAGTGCGAATTTGGTGTCGATCAAGTCTTTTTTCTCGGTTACATCGTTTCCAACAAAGGCTTGTCGGTGGATCTTTCTAAAATTGAGGCTATTCGCTCGTGGCCAGTGCCTCGGACAGTGACAGAGGTTCGTAGTTTTATGGTTTAGGGTCGTTTATCGACGTTTTGTTCCTCACTTTAGTGGGATAATGGCACCAATAACTAATTGTATGAAGCTTGGTAAGTTTGAGTGGTCTGACGAGGCAGATAAAGCGTTTCTCCTCATAAAAAAGGTGTTGACTTCAGCCCATGTTCTCATGTTACCAGATTTTACTCTTCCGTTCGAACTTCATTGTGATGCTTCCAAGGTGGGTATTGGAGCTGTCTTAAGCCAACAAGGCAAGCTTGTTGCCTATTTTAGTGAAAAGTTGGCTGGTGCACGGTCACGCTATAGTACTTATGACATCGAGTTCTATGCGGTTGTTCAAGAAATCAAGCATTAGCGTCACTACCTAATACAACGTGAGTTTGTTCTATTCGCTGATGATGATGCTCTTCGTCATTTGGATAGCCAAGCCAAGGTTTCTTCACGTCACGCGTTGTGGATTGCCTACGTTCACAATTTACTTTTTCTATATGTCATCAATCCGGTAACACTAACTGTGTCGCGGATGCTCTAAGTCGCTGTCACTATTTGTTTACTACAATGCATACGTCGGTAAAAGGCTTTGTCTCATTTTCAGACTTGTATTCTTCGGACCCTTACTTCGCGAAAGTTCTTACTGATGTTTCTCAAGGGCTTTCGGACAAGTTCACACTTCATGAGGGCTTTTAATTCATAGGTGTCCGCCTTTGTGTGCCTCAGTGTAGTTTGCTGTTACATATCATTAGTGAATTATATAATGAGGGTCATGTGGGCAGAGATAGGACGTTGCAGCTTGTTACGTCTTCTTATTTTTGGTTGTCCTTACTGTGTGATGTGGAGCGGTTTGTGGAGCGATGCCGTGTGTGTCATCTCGCCAAAGGCAAGGCGTTTAATGCTGATTTGTATTTACCCTTGCCCATTCCGACTCAACGTTGGACCGACACAAGCATGGATTTTGTTTTGGGACTTCCGCGGACGCAGCGTGGCTATGATTCTATTTTTGTGGTCGTGGATCGCCTCTCGAAGATGGCTTTCCTTACAAAATGACCATGGATGCAATCAATGTTTTATCACTTTTCTTCCGCGAGATTTACTGTCTTCACGGCCTCCCTTCATCCATTGTCTCGGGTCAAGACACACGTTTCCTTAGCCATTTTTGGCGTTCTCTTTGGAAACTTTTGCGAACTAGTCTAGATATGAGCACCGCTTACCACCCACAGACGGATGGACAAATGGAGGTTACGAACAGAGCATTAGGAAATTTGTTGCGTTGCCTTGTCGGTGATAACATCAAGAGTTGGGATGTCAAGCTTGGGCAATCCGAGTTTGCCATATTCATGTTGTTAATCGTAGTATGGGATTGAGTCCTTTTCAAGTCGTTTATGGCATCATTCCACGCTGCCCGTTGGATTTGTCGCCATTGCCTGATCACACCCGAGTTCATGGGCAAGCAGTTGATTTTGTGGAAGGTCTCCAGTAGGTGTATCGTTAGGCTCAAGAGAACTTAGAGGCATTAGTTGCTAAGTACAAAGCAGCGGCGGATGCGCGACGTCGCACTGTATGATATGAGCTAGGTGATTTGGTTTGGGTCATACTTACAAAAGACCGACTGCCGCTACGAGAGTATAATAAGTTGAAGTCCCGCAAACTTGAGCCTGTCGAGGTCGTCGCTTGAATTAACAATAATGCGTATCGGCTAAAGCTTCCAGATCATATTCCTATAGCGAATGTGTTTAATGTCAAGCACATTTTCCCGTTTCATGGTGACAACCCTGGTCCGGATTCGTGGGCGAATCCTTCTTCACTTGGAGGGACCTGATGCAGCGCATCTTTGGATATGAGCTTCAAAACGAATATGTTGTCGGGCTTCTCGTATTTGCTGGTTTTGGTGTTGGTTTTATTTTTTGTTTCTATTTAAATTTTATGTCACGAAGGGATACACTTAAATCTTTTCTAGTTGTGTTTTAGAGTCTTTTTAGTTATTTGAGTTTATCATCATAGGTCCTATAAGTAGGAGTCTTCATCGAGTCTTGTACATCATCTCTTTGCTTTTGAAAAAATCTATAAAACCCAAAAAGAGGTAACTCAAGTTACCCAAATAGTTTGTGTTCAAATCCTGAGAGGAGGACTCTCAATCTGCGTTGAATTCGCTTTAATATCGAATCCAACCTAGCTATCTCGTCACTTCGTTGCAGGTGCAAAGCTCTATTTCCAGAGGTTGACGCCATACTCTGTTTTTCTTCACGTCTCTGTTCTTACTTCTGTAGCAAGCAACCACTCTCTCGGCTTCCGCCTCTCTACCAAGAACCCATTTTACTACTTGCCAATGTTTCTTAATGGGATTACTCAGGAACCTGTTTATCAAACTTACTGGATAAGCCAAATATGGCCTAGTGTCAACCATAGAGTATGTTATACTCCCTACTGCACTCTGATAAGCAACTTTCTTCATGAACTCAAACTGATTCTTTAATTCCTCTTCAGCAGCTGACTTTAACCTGAAATGTGCTCTCATAGGTGTAGCTACTGCTATTGACTGATCCATGTTGAAGTTACCTAAAATTTTCATAAAGTAACTTTCTTGAGAAATGTTAAAACTTCATGTTGCTTTGTCTCTGACAATCTCCGTACCTAGTATATTCTTAGCTTCCCAAGATCCTTCATTTCAAATTCAGAGCTTAATAAGGTCTTTAAACTCTGTATTTAACCCATATCAGTAGATGCAATCAATATATCTCTACATAAAGTATTATATATATAAACACCTTCCTTTAGCTTCTTGAAGTACACATAATAATCATACTCGCTTCTGATGTACCCATTTTGAACCATAAAATCATCAAACATTTTATTCCACTGCCTTGGTGATTGTTTCAAACCATATAACGATTTCTTCAGTAAACATACTCTATCCAGATGATTCTTGTCCACAAAACCTTATGGTTGCTCCATCATTATGTACTCATCAAGATAGCCTTGTAGAAACGCTGTCTTGACATCAAGTTGTTGCAACTCCATATCATAGTGAGTCACTGCTGACAACATGTATATGATTGATACATGTTTTACTACTGGAGCGAATATCTCCTACTAGTCAATCCCTTCTTTCTGAGAAAATCCTTTACCCACTAGTCTAGCTTTGAATTTTGGATTCTCTACACCAGCAATACATGCCTTCCTATTGAAAATCTATTTGCGACTGATAGGCTTATGATCTGTAGGCCTGTCAATAAGATCCCATGTCTTGTTTTTCCACAAAGACTCTATCTCCTCGTTTGCTACTTCTATCTATTTATCACTATCCAAATCACTCATTGCTTTAGAAAAATTTGAAGGTTCTGTATTTTCTCAATCCTCAGCTAAATAACACACATAATCAGAAAAATCTTCTTCTTTTGTTCCTACTTCATAATCTTGAAATCTTATAGGAGGATTAATCTGTTTTCTGACTCTTATCTCTTGCAAACTGATACCCACTGAGATCCTGCTGATCAGCTTCTTCTTGTGTTTCTTGTGTATCAAGTTGCATTGTGTCATGTCCATCTTGATATGTGGATGCTCCACGATGAACCAAGTCTTATGGATTCCTGTTTTTACCTGCAAGGTCAAAACTAATTAAGGTTTTATCAATATTTAACACAAATTTATGATTACTTGATTGAAGTTCTGGTCTGATGTCTTTGTACACCATGTCTTCTCTGAATACTACATTATTGCTGATAACACACTTCTTGTCTTTCAACAACCAAATTCTAAAACTTTTTACTTTTTTAGGATATTGATGTGTGTCAATCTTTTACCTCAAATAAATCTTTTACCTCAAATAGACATAACGTTAAACTACAAGTGCACAACTAGTCGTGAGTAGTATTGGAGGATTACTCGATCGTTGGGCTTCATGTTGCAGGGCGTGATCCCCTTTTCCCTGCTTTGTTTTTTTTTTGAACTCCCACGTTACTCTCTTTTTCTGGATCATTTTCTGTTTCATGATGTAAGCCTCTTAGTTTTAGCCAAATAACTTTGTACATAACTTCTCGATTTTAATATAAATTTCACATTCAAAAAAAAAAAAAAACAGATGATACACTATTTACTATTATCATCAAAGCTTGTTCCAGATAGCAATATTTTTCTTTTATGTATTTAGAAAATAATGATTAATTTAAAGCGGTCATATATGAACCAAACCAAAATAATATTCTAAAAACTGAACCAAAATTTAATAGAACTTAAATGTAACTATACTAAAAAGATTTCCAGCCTAACCAAAGGAGAAAATAAACTGAATTTACTTTATTTGAAAATTAAATATATCTTTGACTAAAATTTGAATTCAAACCAAAATCAAAACCGTGCAAACTATTCAATGTTCTATTTTGCATATTATTTTTTCTTAAACAAAATCCTAAAAACCAAAATTCTGATTAAGTACGACTTATTTTTATATTTTAGGTAAAAACATATTACCAGTGTAAAATATAACTATATATTTTTTAGTCAATATACTTATAGAAATATAACAACAATAATTATTATAGTAATAATATCTAAGGGAAAACTGTAATTTAAATTTTTATTAATCTAATATACGCTTAGAAATATCTCTTGTTAACTTTCACTTCAAAAGAATTACTTTTTTTGTCAGTTACACAAAATCAACCCAAAAACAGAAAATCCTTGCACTATAAGTAATGTGTGAAAGACTAAAGTATGATTTTTCTTGATTTTATCATCAACAAGGAAAGAATAATTTATTCTGACACACAAAAAAGCCCTTGATTAAAGAGTTACCCTTGAATATAAGAAAGGAATACAAATTAAATTATAAGAACAATGGGAGAAAATAATTCACGCGTCATTAAATAGCTTCATTTAGAAATTTCCGGTCAATTATTCTATTTCCCTATATATATAACCTGAGTAAGAGAGCATGAAACAGCAAATTTTGTTACTTAACGAGCTTAGCTTTTTCAGGCAAAAAGAGTAACAACAATGCAAGTGATTCCACCAGAAATGAAAAAGATCTTAGACAAATGGAACATCAGAGGGCTTGTGATAATGTCTTTGTTGTTCCAAACGTCTCTTATCTTCCTAGCTCCGCTGCGGAAACGCACATCAAAGAAGTGGCTCGCTGCAATTTTATGGACCGCGTATCTTTTAGCGGATTGGACCGCTAATTATGCGGTGTCTCAAATCACAAAGAACCAAGGGAAGGAACCAGAACCTGGTGATCCTCCTAAAAACAAGAAGCTACTTGCTCTATGGGCACCGTTCTTGTTGTTGCATCTTGGTGGTCCGGACACGATAACCGCATTGGCTCTTGAGGATAATGCGTTATGGCAGCGTCATTTGTTTGGCCTTGTCTCTCAAGCGCTTGCAGGTAAGAAACGATTCAGATATCCAGGAAAATACATTATATGTACATTGCATAAAGATAGAACACTATTTATCACTTATCAAGTGACATATAGTCGATGATATCTACTAGCAGATTAGATTATATATGTAGAATGGTAAATTGACAAAAAAAAAAAGTAGAATGGTAAATTAAATATTTCTTACTAAATAATCAGTAAGGTGTGAAGTATTATTGTTTTTGTTAGGCCTGGGAAAAAAACCGCTAACCGAATAACCGACCGAACCGAATCGAAAAAAACGAAACCGAATACGAACCGAAGTTACTAAAATAACCGAATGATTAGTAAAATCCCCTATCCAAACTAACCAAAATCAAACCGAATCAAACCGATAACTGAACGGTTAATCAAAATATTCAAAAACCTAGAAAATACCCAAAAATAGTATCCATAATACCCAAAACTATAATTATAAACTCAAAAATATTAATTATTTTTAGACTCAAAACAATCAAATACTTTAAATAATAAACATATCCAAATGTTGTTAGTTATATTTGTCAAAGTTAAATATTATTTTGCAAAATTGAACGAAATTTTAATTTTATTTCTAATTTTTCCGATTTATATATATATATATATTTTTCGGTTAATTTCGGTTATATTCGGTTATTTTGGATAAAAAACCAAACCTAACCGAACTCGAAAGAATTTCGATTAGTTACGGTCATTTATTCAAATATCCAAACTGAACAGAACCGCAAGGAAACCGAACTGATCCGAACCGAAATTCCTAAAATAACCGAATGGTTATTATATTACCGTATCCGAATGACCAGGCCTAGTTTTTGTGAAAGATGTTTTTATTCGGGTTACCCAAGTGGATGCATCCAATAGTAATCAATCATTAAATCTCATAATTAACCAACATAAACAAAACCGTTAATTAAGACTACAAAACCAACTATTACTATATATGTTTCGTATAACTTTCTTCTTATGATATATAACTTTTATGTCGTTTTCAGGTGTTTATGCAGTGGTGCAATCAATGGAAAACGCATTATGGCCACCAATCACACTATTATTCGTCACAGGAACGATAAAATACGTGGAGAGGACACGAGCATTGTACTCGGCGAGCTTAGACAAATTCAAAGACAGAATGCTTCCACCAGCAGACACTGGTCCGAACTACGCTAAGCTAATGGAAGAATACGGTTCAAAAAAAAAGTCAAATCTCCCAACTGAAATCGTATTAATCAAAGAACCCGACAAGCACGAGAGACCCCCGACACTCGTTAGACCGGACCGCGAAAGTTTAACTGACCTCGAAATCGTTCAATACGGCTTCAAATTCTTCAAAACTTTCAAAGGTCTTGTTGTTGATCTCATTTTCAGTTTCCATGAGCGAGACGAAAGCAGAGATTTCTTCAAAGAGTTGAAACCGGGAGAAGCTCTTCGGATTATCGAAACCGAGCTCGGTTTTCTATACGAATCAATGTATACGAAAACCGCGATTCTACATACGAAAATCGGTACTCTGTTTCGGTTAATTGCGTTTGGATCACTTCTTTCTTCCTTCTTTCTCTTCCATCGTAGACCGCTTAAGTATGAGGATTTTCATGGAGCAGACGTGGTGATTACTTATATTTTGTTTATCGTTGGTATCGCACTTGATCTTGCATCAATGGTCATTTTCTTGCTCTCGGATTGGACATTCGCGGTATGGAGAGGGCTTAAGGTTGATCCCGAGGAAGAAAAGAGTTCTATCGACTCTTTACTCAATTGGTTTCTCGGGTTTAGGAAACCGCGATGGAAGAAGCATACATGCAACGGAAACCAGACCCACGAGGTGCTCACAACGCGGTTTTTGTCACGGAGATGGTCAGGCACGATCTACGGTTTCAATTTCATCGGATTTTGTCTGAAAGCCAAAGTTTCAAGAATCCATCAGAAGAGAAACTGCAACCTTTTTGTGTGGGACTCCGTGGTTTTGATATTTGATCGGGTAATCAGAAGCATCCAAATGTTGTTAGGATGGATCAAGAATGGTAATAGATCAATCAGAAGCGTGATGAGGCAATGGTCTAAGAAGAATCCGATGTTTCATTACACAGTTTACCCGTTATACCTCGTGTTCTTTGCGGGTATTCCTGAAGTTTTCGGAGTCCTTTTGGGTTACATTGATCGAATCTTCAGTGTTAAATCGTATCTAGACGAGATTAGGTTCATATCGAGAGAACCTTTGACCAAAAATCAATGGGAATTCATATTCTATGAGCTGAAGGATAAGTCCGACTTTGTGGAAAATCCTGAAGTCGCAAAGAAAGTGTCTTGGGCGAGAGGAGAATGGGCTTTACGGGATACGAAATTGGCGGAAATTGATAGATTGATGCTTTATATAGAGAATGTTGATTATGATCAAAGTCTCCTCCTTTGGCATATTGCTACTGAGCTCTGTTTTCAAGATGAAGAAGGTGAGGAGATAGAGAATCTGAGCAGCGAAAGTTACGATGACCGCGAATTCAGCAAGATTATATCGGATTACATGATGTACCTGTTGATAATGCGACCGAAATTGATGTCGGAAGTGGCGGGAATCGGGACTATACGGTTCAGAGACACTAAAGCTGAAGCTGAGAGGTTTTTCAAAGGAAAGCAGATCAAGAACCTGAGAGATATGAAACGAGCGAGTAAGACGGTTTTATCAGTTAGTAACAAAATTGAGCCAATGCTCGTGAAGGGAGATCGAAGCAAGTCGGTTCTTTTCGATGCGAATATGTTGGCGAAAGAGCTTCGGAATTTGAAAGAAAGTAGAAATGGAGATGGGAAATGGAGGGTGTTGAGCAAAGTGTGGGTTGAGTTGCTATGTTACGCAGCAAGTCATTGTAAAGCTACGGAGCATGTGGCGCAACTTAGTAGAGGTGGAGAGCTTCTTAACTTTGTTTGGTTGTTAATGGCGCACTTCGGTTTAGCAGATCAGTTTCAGATCAATGAAGGAGTTACTAGAGCTAAACTCGTTGTAGGAAAGTGATACTTACATCAAAAATGTTTTTTTTTTTTTTTAAAGATATATATATATATATATTTTTTTTCCTTTTTGTGTGTGTATTTGTAATCTCTTTTGGCTCTGTTTCTAATGTCAAGCAAGTTCATCCTATTTCGTTTGACTTGAATCTTGCTTAAGGACAGAGATTGTCGACCCATCAACTAAATCAAGCAAAATTTGTTTGATCTGTTGTAAAAAATAAAATCTTGATAAATGTCGGGGTTCTTAGACCATTTCTATTGGTCATATTTGGGTGAGTGTTTTAAGAATTTTTTATAATAAATTTTAATGTTATTTAATTATGAGTGTATTTAAAATATGTAAAAGTGTTTACTTAAAGACACTTTAAGACATTTTTGCACACTTTTGCACACTCTAAAGACTCATAATTAAATAATATTAAAATTTATTATAAAAAATTCTTAAGACACTCACTCAAAAATGACCAATAGAGATAGTCTTAGGATTTGAATGAAATAGACTAGACAAATTAATCCGCATACAGACTACTCAAGACTTTTTTTACAGTTCACAAATTTTGGTAGATATGTAGTGATGTAAAAAAAACAAATTGCTTTGTCATATCGGTTTTATGAACGGAAAAAACTTGGTTCGCAGCGGATTGTTATTCAACCCAAAAACAGTGTTACTGTTTGTAAAAATAATAGTTCGTACAGCCATTTAAAACCGGAAAAGAGATTTAATTGTCCATCCAAAAAATTAAACGGTCCACTTCACAAACGAGTTAATCCACCTCGTCAAGTGCAAACAACTCAAAGAGTCAAAAGTTTAACTTGTGGCAGCAGCCAGATGGTTATATATAAATGAATAAGGAATAAAATATGATTTGCTCAAACCTTGTCTTTCAAGGAATAACCTAGGGTTTTGAATCAACTTAGGGTTTCGAAAAAAAAGTGGCGATTTGTAAAGCTTTTAGAGAATTGGTTCGAAATCGATAAGATGGATTAGGTTTTGGTGTAACCATGAATCTGTGGGAGCTTTAGGGTCATGTGTATTACATGAATAGCGATACTTTGCTTCTCTTCCATTTCTTCGCCTGATGAGGAAGTAAGGAACAGTGTCTTCGATGATGCTTTTCCTCTGCCTCTGTTCGATGTCTATGGGAAGCTATTTACATATTATAAAAAAGGAAGACTTGTTTTGTTTTTATATTCAGAAAAAAAGAGGATCGCTCACAAGCTCTTCGATAAAATACCTGAATGACATTTTTTCCCGGTAGAAAGACTTTTATAAGGTACGATGTTCTGCATATTCTTTTCGTGACAAGCTTTTTTTATATATATAATTATCATTTTTTCATTTGGCTGTTGGAAACACATTACACTCCTTCGAGTTTTGCCTAGGAAAAAAAAATGTACAACATAACTTAGGATTATATAAACAATATGCAGTTTTCTAGTCTTTTCATAATGGTTACGACATGGAAAAGTCTTAGTTTTCGCTTCGCTTTATCTATCGGGTTAATATTTCACCATTTTTCTGAGATATGCTTGAATGAGAGACCTTGACTTGGTTCTTCATCAACTAGTCCCATGTCTGACAAATTAACTTGTTAGGTCTGCAAATTGTTGTCTCTCTGGTTTTTTCTTTAGAAGATCTCTACGCATCATAAGCAGTTGAATCATACACACCAAATCTTCATCCTTTGTAGGGAGTTGCAGGCGCTCGTTACCAATCTGATCATGACGGAGCAAGAATATAGTATCGATAAGCTTATCAGCGACCTATCTGAGTTACAGACTCAGCTAAATATAATACCTCTATCCAAGAAAGCTACTGTTAACAACAATGAACAACCAAGCAAAAGACGAAGTGAGGAGAAGAGACAGACCAAACGTAGTGAGGAGAAGAGACCATCTTGGTGGGTTCGGGTCAGAGAAAAACTTACAAAAATTTGTAAGGCGAAGAACGAGGCTACAAACCATGCAAGCGACAGTGTTGACAGTCAAGGTGAAAGCGGAAGAATCAGGCGATACATTGACGAAGATCAAGAAGATCTAGACCTCGATATCCGGAAATTGCAGAGTGACGTTGGTCAGATGATATCTGCATTAAAGAATTTGACTGAGTTTCAAACCAATGTGAGCAAGTCGTTGGAGCGTGTTCATTCAATTAACGTAGGAGCAATACTACATAAGACGGATTCAATCAAGTCCCGCGCTCAAGATCTCCAGAAGATCAGAAGAAAGATCTCCGCCTTGAAGTGCTATATCCCATCATCGCTCTACAAACAATCATCAAGGGTGTTAAGCATCACGGAGTCTCTAACCGCTGAGGAAGTTGAGGAGATCGATGAGACCGGGAGCAACATATTTTTGCCCGGCCTCCACGTTTCTGAAGATTTCAAAAGTACTTTAGCTTTTGAAGAAGTTGTGGAGAAATTTCAAAGTCTTGACTTCCATCAGAAGCTATGCTTGCTGTCCTTCAGCGTGTTCCCAGAAAACCGAAAGGTTGAAAGGACAATGTTGATGTATTGGTGGATCGGAGAAGATTTCATCAACTGCGATGATTCTGAATACTCGGTAGCAAGAATTCTTGATGAATTCTCAACAAGAGGATTACTTGAGCCGGTCCAAGATGAGAGGAAACTGAAACCAAGTAATTATAAGATGGAGCCTCATGTGCATTCTGCAGTTATATACTTAGCCAAATCTGTAAATCTATTTGAACTCTATAGCCCGGAAGGGAAGCTTATCATGGAAAAATCATCGAAGGAAAAAGTCTGCCTAGTAAAAGGTTCATCGTTGCTATCAATGGCAAAAGCATCTGCAATGAAACCGCAAACCCTGCAGACGATTTTCAATTCTTCTGAACGGTTCCCTGATTTCACATTCGATTGGTTTCCGTTAATGAATTCACTTGGAGTGCTTTATTTGGGAAGATGGGAGCGGACCCCTGAGCGCCACATCGAAGTTGATAGCACAAAGTTTCTTAAAAATATCAAGTATCCGAAGAATCTGAGGCTTGCAAGTTTTCAAGGGATGGAGAGGATGGAGAGACTTGAAAGATCCATTCGCACGCTCGAAAAATTGGTGATCTTGGATCTTAGAGAATGCTACGATCTACAGTTTCTTCCTGACGATATAGGCTTGCTTGAGAATCTGGTTTACTTGGATGCATCAGGGTGCCTTAAGCTAGATTACATGCCTACCGAGGTTGCAAAACTCTCCAGGTTACAAGTTCTGAAGGGATTTGTGATTAGTCAGTCAGATGATGAAGGGATTTGTGCAGTTAAAGACTTGGTGAATCTGAGGAAGCTAAGCATAACCGTAAAAAATTACCGTTTCAAGGTGGAGAATCTGATGGAGTCGTTGAAAGGCCTCAAGCGACTTGAGAGTCTGAAAATCGCGTGGAGACTTCCAACAAAAAGCAAGAAGGAGAACAAAAATGGTCTTGCAACAGAGAAGAAACTCAAAGACCAGATGGAACGAGAAGATGATCTAGTGCAGAAGCAGGGACAGACGAGCGAGGAGAAGAAAAGAGATGTAAAAGAAACGAGTAACCGAGAAGATGGAAGAGATGATACGGCCAATCTAGAAGAAGGGAAGAAGCAAGGGGAAGTAAAAGCAGAGAGTTTAAAATCAGAAAAGGTCCTCGAGGGAGAGAAGACAAGTCCTTCCGAAGAGGTAACAGAGACGATTCAGAACAAGCCAGGCGATCAAAAAGGGAAAAACAAAGCGGAAGAGGAAGGAGATGCAAATAAGAGCGAGGCTGATCTAGAAGAAGGAAAGAAACGAGGTGAGGTAGAAGCAGAGAAATCGAAATCAGACAAGGTTATCGAGGGAGATGCGAAGACAAGTCCACCACAAGAATCGAAAGACACAATCCGGACCAAGCCAAATGATCATAGAGAAATTAGCAAAGTGCAGGAAAAAGGAGATGGAGAAAAAAACGGGGATGATTTAAAGAAGCTTGATGGTGGAGAAGCAGAGACTCATAAGTCAGACCAGACTATTAAGTTCGGTAAGAAAGTGAGTTTTTCAGAAAACTCGAAAGCTATGATCCAGAAGAAGCCAGATGATTTGAAAAGAGACAACGCAATGGCAGAAGAGATTCATGAAACACCATCATCATCCAAGATATTAAGATCAAGTATGAAAGCCAAGAAATGGGAAAGAAGATGGCAAAAAAATTCAGCAATAGATAACTCTATGTTTCATTCTAGTTTGAAAAAGTTGAAGCTAGAAGCTTACCCTGACAAGAACCCTCCGAGTTGGTTAAATCCCAAACATCTTGACAATCTTGAAAAGCTCTGCATCCAAGGAGGAGAGCTTAACAGAATCAGTGACGAACCTTCAACTGCAGAATACAACAATTGGCCCGTTAAGATCTTGCGTTTGAAGCATCTTTATAAATTCGTAGTTGAGTGGAGAGATTTGCAAGCTCTATTTCCACAAATGATATTGTTGGAGAAGTTTAAATGCCCAAAAGTCACATTCTGTCCCACAGATAGTAATGGAGTCTGGAAGAGGTCACAGCCACAGATGATGATGGAGTCTATAGGTTACAGCCTAGCCCGAGCTTATACTGAACCCAATCGCAAAAAAGCCCGCAAAGTACTATGTATGTGCATTTAATTTTATGTAAATGAAGTATTTGCTTATACTATGTTACTACTGTGCAACAATTATGTACAATATGAACTTAAGTTGAATCGGATTATAAAAGGAAATTTGAATAGTAAGTTAATTTTCGGATTGATTATATATATCTACAGCATTAAACGAATATAAACTCCAAATCACATTTTTTATGTACTATAATTTGTAACTACTTTTCTAGAAAATTCCTTAACATTTATAATCATAGTCCAAATATTATATCATTCAAAGCTAAGAACTTATGATATCTGACAACAATCTATAATAGAACGAAATGCATATTAGTAATTTAGTGTATACTAGGATGATACCGGTACTATGCACCGATAAAGTTTACCTATACTTGCATTTGAATGATACGAAAATATTAAAATTATAACCATTTTTAACTGTATATTGTGGAGGATGGGTAAGCAGATTTTGAACACAAGTTTATAAAATTTGATGTTGTCTCCTTTTTTTTTTTTTTTTTTTTTTTTTTTTTTTTTGAAATAGGTGTTGTCTTATTTTCCTTCTGCTTCCTCCGCTAAATCGTCTCAAGATTCCAACTGTTGAGAAAATAATAATGCTTTGATCTAAAAAACAACAAACGTATTAGAAGTCTAGAACAAGGAGCGCTAATCTGAAGAGAGTAAAATTACTAAACAAAAAAAATAAAGTTAACATGTAACAAACATACTTATTGGGATATGGCTTATGTTCTTAAATGTTGGGTTGGCTTTGCTTTAACCGAGTGATAGTTACTGGAAGTGGCTTGCAGTCTTTATTGTGTTCCTCTCCTTAATCTGTCCAACTGCACTATAAGAATATTTAGTTTAGAAAAGAACGGAGAATCCTAAGAATTTTAGAAAAGAAAGTCAAAAACGTCTAAACCCTTAGATGAAAAACACAAAAATTAATTTTTAATTAATGATTATGAAACTATGAAAGACAATAGCAACAATGAAGCAAATAAAATGTAGTCACCTTAACTCAAATCTTAGAGAGCTTTGGTCAAAGGTAGTGGTTTAAACCAACATTGTCTGTGATAGAGGACGTTGATGGAGCAGAACCGGTCTTGGCGTAATGTTTTTCCCTCTTCTTCTCTGACTTGAATCACCTTTTATGTTTCTATGAATTAAAATATGTTTGATTGTAGCCTCAAGTTGAAGTAAGACCATCTCCATTAGTAATCCCCATTAGAATGTCTTAACTATAATTTAATATTTATTTAATCTTCACAGTATAGTCAAGAAAAGCTCTTGCAGTAAACAATAAAGGAACTTACATAGTTGGTAGTGGATTCTCTGGAAATATTTATCTATGGGCGGTAAAATTGTTATAATTAATTTCACTTCTGATGAATAAGCATATACGAGTTTCATGGCTAAATTTGTTCAATTTTTGAAATTAGATTGCGATTGGGAAGTTTCATAAGTAACATGATTGGTGTTTTCTGGAGAAAGCTTCTTTAAAAGTATATTACTTGAATTTACACCGCTCTTTATAAAGATGAACTCTATAATCAGATCAAGGAGTTGTTATTATATAAAACCTCTTTATGATGTCGTCCTAATGTTTTGAGTAGCCTTTTGACATGAGTAGCATTATAGTGTCATGCATATATTTGCTCGCCATGGATGGATTTTGTTTCAGAATTACATTAAAGATTTTGAATACATGTATGAAAGTTCTACCGTTTACAGTTTCATGACTCTTTAGATATAAAAATCGTTTGATTATTGTTCTAGGTATCGATAAATGTGTATGAGATCTATAACTCAGGCGAAACATGAAACCGTCTCTCTAGGTATACAACATTTAATAGAATCATTACTCCTGGAAGCAACCTTGACCTTTTGATGGTAAGCATGTTGTGCATTAGTGTTATTCTCTTTCTTTTGATATGGGCTCATAATGTAGTTGTACAACTCATTTGGGATATGTTCTGAATTTGAAGTGCATGCATATATGTTGGTGCATTCGGACCTTATGCCACCGAGATAGTGGTTGAAAGTAAATAAAGTACATAGACATGTGATACAATTAGGGGTTTCTTGAGTGTTCGTGATTATTTAATGGTTGGATTATTAAGGTACCATGAAAGGTCTTAAACAAGAGCCATGTGCAAAAGCATTTTGTTCTTGTGATTATAGACTTTGGAATTAGTCAAATTACTAACAGTGATCACTTTGTATTTGAGACGATCCGACCCGCTTTAAATAAGCACAACCATAATTAATATCCCATAATATTAATTATACAACACGAGTCCTAAACACATATTTAAACACACGCTTTAACTCCACAAAAAGCATCAATAACAAATCGCAATTATTAACACACACAAAAAATGCGACCAACAACACAATACCGAGTCCTAAATCATCCTCCTCTTCATCACCTTGATTCCACGATCACACTTTATCTTTATATGCAACTCACAAAAACACAGAGATGCGTAAGTATTATCACAAATACTTAGTGAGGCGGTCCTCCCATCTACGAGCTATACACATAAGCACGAGATCACAAACCGCTCACAACGCAAAGCAAAGCAACATAGCCAACAAAAACACAAGAGGATCGATCGATCCAATGCATGGATCGATCGATCCGCCAACAACAAGCTCGGATCGATCGATCCCCAACCTGGATCGATCGATCCAACGACACAGCCGAAACCCTGCAAACCTAAGGCAATTGGATAGATCGGTCCACCCTGGATCGATTGATCCCTTACCTTCTGCAACCTCGAGACCTAAGGCTTTGGATCGATCGATCCCACCCTGGATCGATCGATCCCTCACCTCCAGCAACCCAATCTCGACTTCCTCCACGGCCGCACATGACCAACGACCACTCAGGGTCTCAACCTTGCTTCCTACAAACGACTAGGCTCATACCCAACCCAAAACACAAGGAAAACAAGCAACACAACTTATGGATTCAACTCAATCCACCCTAACATCACAAAAATCACACACAACCATCTCAAATGCTTAGATTAACTCATGGTCACGCACTCACCTTAGATTCGGATCGATTCAGGCGAAGAACAGCTCCACAAGCTCAGGGACGAACTCCCTCTCTCTCTTCTCGCCTCCGCAAACCGATCTCCATCACTTCTGGAGCTTCCGCTCCCTTGTTTCCACCTTAGACCCCCAAGGACCAAGCCCAACTCTTTTCTTCCTCCCTTCTCTCCTCCACTCTCTCGAGCTCTCACCAGCTCTCTCAGCCTCTAGAGAATGGCCACAACCCGCAAACAAGAAAGAGGAAGAAGAACACGTGATATAAGTGGAAGAAATCCACTAATCACCACTGCCGACAGGGTTGGATCTATCGATCCACCCACCGGATCGATCGGTCCACACCTCCTCAGCATAATGGATCGATCGATCCACCCCCGGATCGATCGGTCCACTCCTCTCACAAGGCTGGATCAATCTATCCAACCTCCAGATCGATCGTCCACACCTCCGCAAACACCCAAGCGCTTAACTTGACAATAAATCGATCGATCCCCACCTGGATCGGTCGATCCATGTACTGAACCCACACTAGCTCGGTCACACGGTCCTGGATCGATCGATCCCCTCTCTTTTCCGGTCAAAAGTTTGACTTTCGACTCTCGATCAATCTGCTTCCCGTTCCCGAGAAAACTATATTCCCGAAACACTTAAGATTGACTCCAAAGAGAGAGATCACCAACCGTCAACCAAATTGTATAAAAACACCTTGATACGATCCTTCTGTAACTTTCCCGACCAATTCCCTTTTTGCGGAACACAGACGTTACAGTATTGGTTTCTTTGAATGCCAGAGATGTATAACAACATGAGATTCCAGCCTAGAATAGTCCGTTTTGGAATGCGTTCTCTAGAATAGCCTCCGAATAAGAAGATTCCAAATGGTGAAGCAACGAACAACAAAGTTGCATCAAAGAAGACTAAAGTTGCATTTCAGAACAAGTCATCAGGTAACTAAAAACCAAAGTGAAGAGATATAGAGATGTAACTATAAATATGAGATGAGATTGGATTATTAATTAGGTCTTAATTCATTTTGGTGCAGGAGCCATTTCCCTGTGGTTCTTCCTGCAAACACTAGAGACTGTTCCAATTCACATTTTTCATAGAAAATTTTTATTATTCAAAATTTTGATAGTTTTCCAGGTGAATAGTTGAGTGACCTATAAGGCTTTTGGGTTCTTAAATTTTTTTGGATTATTCTAATTAGTATATATTATGTTGTCGTTCGGGATGTTAATGGTTTAAAGGGCCCATTTCTATTTTTTTTCCATTATGTTATAAATCAAAGTTATATGTTTGAACTTTAAGATATAAATACAATTCATTTATATTATTCTAAATCAATACATCGTTTGTTTGTAACTTAAATACAAATGACAATCAAAATAAAATTTCTTAGAATAGAATGTATTACCAAGCATATATATATATATATATAATTGTAAAATTATACGAATCAACATGTTAGTCGGCTAAGGTTAATTCTTTCCATATATATACTTTCTTTTGTCTCCACAAGTTAGTATGGGTTAAAAAATTATGTATTTCATAAACAACGCATGTTGTGGAAGTTCATTGGCCCAGTGGCCAAGGGTTTAATTCTACATCATGTATGGGGTTCGAACCCCAGGAAATGTAATTTTTTGCAGATTAATGATGCAAGGCTAATCGAGAGTTCTATAATGCTGCAGGCAGAACCGTCTGTCGTGGTCTCTAGTGTTAGGGGTAAGTTTGTCCATCGTTGGTATGCCACATGTAAGAATCGTCAAGAGGAGATTAGAGTGTTGCGGGGAGAGTTGCACATCGTGGAGTTGTTCGTGGAATCGTTTATCATAATTGCATGTGTTGCATATAATTAGATCTGATAGATTGATCATCGTATGTAATAGGATTATATCAAAATATATATGATGATAATATAACAAACGTTCAAAAAAAAACATTGCAGGTTAAAACCAATGTTCAAACCCGCCTAAGTTATATCCCGCAGTGTCTAATACAAGAAGGGAAATGATAACAACGAACAACGCTAAAATGATTTATATACTAGATTAACATGTACACATACTAACACCAATAAAATTTTACAATACAATTAACAAATAAAAATTATGTTAAAAAACTTTGATCCCGGGCGCCAGCTCATGTTATCAATTAACATAAATTAATTGATTCAATCACGCTTCTAACAATTCACATGCACTATACTCTAACACTACAAAATAGTCATAATTTAATACAATAACAAATTACAATTTAAAAAATATTACATCCGAGCGCGGCACGAATTATCAATTTAGTTCTAATTACGAAAGATGAGGAATCGGAAAATTTGCATCAATATGTTGTAAAAATGAAATCTTAATAAATCTTAAGATTTAAATGGTTGCAAAAGACAAGACAGATTAATCCATGTGTGGAATATTGTTTTCTATTCAGCATTCATAACTTAGTTTGTTCTGTGCGTTGCGATTGGAGGTGTCAAAACGAATAAACCCATCATATCTGGCTAAATGTGAATTTGGCTAGTCTGCCAAAAATCGTGGTCCAAAATATACTAACCCTAATTTGTCGTATCTTATAACTGCGGATTTTGCAAGTCAGCTAAGATTCTTAAATTTTCATTTTTCTTATTTAGTTATTTTAATAAGTAAAAATATTGTGTTGTTGACTCTGAACCGTTGTAAGCAAAATAGTTCACCCCATGCACTACAACTATGTGTGTTAAACGGGACTAACCTGCCCTAGACTGCGATCTTATAAGTACTAACCCTATCCCGCCCTATGATGAGGCGGATTATGCCCATCCCAGAAACTCCCCCGTTCCGAATTGACAACCCTGCCTACGACCATTCAAACTCCAGAAAAAAAAGGGAAAATCTCAAAAAAATCCTTAACTGTAAAAAAATATTTTAAAAAATCTCAATTTTATCTCGGGCAAAATAATTTGCTAACTTTTATTAATTTTTTATTTAATCATTAATTTTTGTTTATTTTTCATTTTAATCACTAATTTTTGTTGAATTTGCCAAATAAGTCACATGGTTAAGTTGACTAACGGAATTAATTAACGGAGTTCCGTTGAGATTTTCTGTTAAACTACACAAAACAATCGTTTTGATTAAAAAATTAAACTCAAAAATAGTATTTGAATCCCTTATCTCTCGGACAATCCATAGATATATACATTACCAACCGAACTAAGTTATTTTTTTAAAACCATAAACATACATATTTATATATTTTTAATATAAATTTCTAAATTAAACAAATTAGGGTTAAATCACCATCGTGTAATTGGGTTACTCTCTCAACTTGTCTGCTTTAGATTCTTTTTAAAAATTGTTTCTAAACTCGTTTCTCCGGAAATCTCCAATGCGTCAGCCATCATTCGTCACTATCACAATGATAATGTTTCTTTATGCCAACATTGGCGTTTTCATGGATTTATCCAAGAGGTAAGAAATCCGAATCTCGTTTTTAAGCTTTATTTTTTACTCAAAAAGATGTCGTTTAATATTTTAACATAGGATCTCAACGAAAAATTAACTCCATTAATTTATTACGTTAGTCAATTTAGCAACGTGACTTATTTTGCAAAGTCAACAAAAGTTAGTGATTAAAATAAAAAATCAATAAAGGTTAATAATTAAAATGAAAACTCAATAAATGTTGGCGTATTTGACCTGAGGTAAAATTGAGGCCTTTCTTGTAAGAGTGGGCATAATTTCTGTTATGTCCCGGCCTGTCTCATTTCTTCCCGTATCTGTTCCCAAATTTCCGTCCCATATGGGAATGCATACCCGATATGGAACAAGTTTTGTATTCCCAATTAAAAATGTGACGTGAAGGGACGAGAAGAGGAATTTCCGAAGTACCGTTTGGAACAAATACAAATATTAATATATATTATGATATAATAAAAATATTATAAAAATTATAAAACTTATAGATAATTATATATATATATATTCATAGTGTATTTATATATCTTATGATATATTAAAAATATTATAAAAATTAATTGACTTCTTTATTTTTTATTACTTTATGTTTAATTCATTTAAATGGGATTATGTTTTTAAGTTTTTTAAGTTTTAACTATTATAGAATATACTTTCTTATTTAGAACATGGTTAAGCTAGATAAATTAAAAAAAAGTTGTTAAATCTATACTAGTATTTTTGAAGTACATTTTAAAGAAAAACATTTGTTTTAGTAAGATATTACAAAAAAAATCATTGATTTAAAAAACATATTAAGAAACTCAGTAAGGGTAAATATAAAATAGAAAAATACTTATATTCATGTATCCAAACAACTCTTACAATTAATTCTCTACAATTAAATTTTTAACATTGATTATAAAATTAGAAATATTCATATAATGTTTCACAATTAATAATATAGATATTAGAAGATTTTGTTAAGATTTAAAATTACGATTCTCTTATCATCTTTGTTTAATTTTTTTAATTGCGTTGAATCGTCATATAATACATAAAGTTAATAAAAATCTATTTTTTCTGCATTTGTAGTGACTAAAAGTTTTTTAAACAGACATATATTACTCAATTAATGAAAAATGTATGTTTAATGTCCCACATTGACTAAAATTTTTAGATAATGATTTATAATCATATTATAAATAAGACCAAAGTGAATCCAAATCCGAATGAGTATGAATCTTAACTTAATTAGCATCCAAATTTAGAAGTTTATATCGGTTTAATTCGGATTTTTAGTCAAACCGTTTAATTATATCGGATTTTATTAATTTTAAACTTTTAAAAAGTTTAAAATATTATTATTATTATATTTAAACTTTATACAAATTTTAAAATATTTTGAACATTTAAATTTATAAACAATTTTAAAATACCACGGGATGGGTTATATGGCGGGACGGGTTTATAGATCGACATTAATATAAATTTAAAATATCATTAATCCGATGCTACAACACAGGTAAATCATAATTTTATTATTTTGTTAACACCAGAAATATTAGAATATTAGACATGTCGAATTAAGTTGATTTAATTATGATTGTATAAAAAAATTGTTCAGCGGATTAAATCCTAATACGTACATAATTATAAGCATTGCTTTATTTTAATTGTAACAAGTTTTAAGACCATTTTGTTTTAGGAATTCTCGTTCCCGTCCCATCCCGTCATGTTCCATTCCATTCCCATCCCAAAATTTAAATGGGACATGTTTTTCTACTTTCAAAATTCTCATTTCCGTTTGCCCACCCCTCCTTTCTTGACAATTTTTTATTTGACAGTTAAAATTTTTTTTAACATTTTTCCTAAAAAGAAAAAAAATTGGGTCCGAATCGAATTGTTGTCTATCCAGTTCACAAACAGATGAATCCACTTCATCCAATGCAACAATTTAAAGCCTTCCTTGTAGCAACCTGACGTTTATATAAGTAGTGAAAAAAAAAAAAAAAAAATTCTCGAATCTTGTTTTACAAGGAATAATCTAGGGTTTCAGATTAACTTAGGGCTTCGAACAAAAAGTGGGGATTTTCGGGATTTAGGAGAAATTGATTAGAAGTCGATAAGATGGATTAAGTTTTGGTGTAACAATGAATCTATGGGAGCTTAAGGAACATGTGTTTTACATGGATATCGATACTTTGCTTCTTCTTCTTTTTTCCACAGAGACTTTCTTCTCCCATAATTCCATTTCTTCGCCTAATGAGGAAGCAAAGAACAGTGTCTACGATGCTTTTCCTCTGTCTTTGTTCCATATCTATGAGAAGTTATCTACATGTTATAAAAAAGGAAGAGTTCTTGAGTTTTTCATCTAGAAACAAAGGATCGCTCACAAGGTGTTCCATAAAATACTTAATGACATCTTTTCGGTAAAAAAAAAGACTTTTATAAGGTACCATGTTTTGCCTATTCTTCTCGGAAACAAAGGTTTTCTTTTTTTAATTTGGTTTTTGTATATATATATAGTCGATTTTTGGAAACATTACACTCCTTCACCTGCAAAATTATGAGGTAACCAAATTCGAGTTTTGCATAGAAAAAAATGTAGAACGTAACTTAGGACCATAAAGCTTGTTTCTGTATATAAAGGGCACCATATGCAATTTTCTAGTCTTTTCATCATGGTTAGTACCTGTTACGTCTTTATATAAACCATATGCAGTTTTCTAGTCCTTTCATAATAGTTAGTATAATGAAAGTCTTTGTTTTGCTTCGCTTCATACGGTTAATTTGTCACCATTTTCTGGCATAATGCTTGAATGAGACCTTGACTTGGTTCTTCGAATAGTCATATGGCTGACACATTAACTGTTAAGCTAACTCCATTGACTCTCTGTTTTTTTTTTGCTTTAGAAGACCAAGTACTGACAAGATTACAGAACAACTCTACGCATCAAACGCAGTTACCATGACGCAGCAAGAATGTAATATCGATAAGATTATGACGCAGCAAGAATGTAATATCGATAAGATTATCAAATACTTATCTGAGTTACAGACTGAGTTACAAACTCAGCTAAGTGCTCCATCCAAGAAAGCTACTGTTAACATCGATAAACAACCAAGCAAAAGAATTGAGGAGAAAAGATCATCTTGGTGGGTTAGGATCAGAGAAAGTGTTAAAAAAAGTGGCAAGGTGAAGAAAGAGGCTTCAAACCATGGAAGCGACAGTGGAGACAGTCAAGGCGGAAGCAGAAGAATCATGCAAAACATTGACGAAGATCAAGTAGATGCAGACCTCGCGATCAGGAAATTGCAGAGTGACATTCTTCAGATGATAACTGCATTTAGGAACTTGACAGAGTTTCAAACCAATATGAGCAAGTCGTTGGAGCTTGATCTTCGTTCAACGAAGTTAAGAGCAATCCTACATAAGAAGGATTCAATCAGGTCCCGCTCTCACGATCTCAAGGAAATCAGAAGAAAGGTCTTCACCTTGAAGTGCCAGATCCCATCATTGCTTCACAAAGAATCAGCCAGAGGGATAAGCATCACGGATGCTCAAACCGCTGAGGAGATCAATGAGACCGGGAACGACATATACTTGCCCGGCCTCCACATGTCTGGAGATTTCAAAAACTCCTTAGCTTTTGAAGAAGTTGTGGATAAATTTCAAAGCCTTGACTTCCCTCAGAAGCTCTGCTTGCTGTCTTTCGCCGTGTTCCCGGAAAACAGAGAGGTTGAAAGGACAATGTTGATGTATTGGTGGATCGGAGAAGGTTTCATCAACTGTGATGAGTCTGAAAACTCAGTAACAAAAATTCTTGATGAATTCTCAACAAAAATATTACTTGAGCGGGTCGAAGATGAGAGGAAACTGATACCAAGTAGCTATAGGATGGAGCCTCATGTGCATTCTGCAGTTATATACTTAGCCAAATATGTAAATCTGTTTGAACTCTATAGCCCGAATGGGAAGCTTATCATGGAAAAATCGTCGAAGGCAAAGGTCTGCCTAGTAAAAGGTTCCTCGTTGCTACGAAAGGCAAGAGCATCTGTAATGAAACCGGAAACCCTGCAGACGGTTTTCAATTCCTCAGAACGGTACCCTGATTTCACATTCAAGTGGTTTCCGTTAATGAATTCACTTAGAGTGCTTTATTTGGGAAGATGGGAGCGGACCGCTAAGCGCCACATTGAAGTTGAGAGCACAGAGTTTCTTAAGAATATGAAGACCCTGAAGAATCTGAGGCTTGCAAGTTTTCAAGGGATCTCGAGGATAGAAAAGCTAGAAAATTCAATTTGCGCACTCCCCGAGTTAGTGATCTTGGATCTTAAAGCATGCTACAATCTAGAGGTTCTTCCTAGCGATATAGGCTTATTTGAGAAACTGATTTACTTGGATGTATCTGAGTGCTATATGCTAGATCGCATGCCTAAAGGGATTGCAAAACTCTCCAGATTACAAGTTCTCAAGGGTTTTGTGATTAGTGAGTCGGATCATGAAAATAACTGTGCAGTTAAACACCTGGTAAATCTGAGGAAGCTAAGCATAACCGTAAACAAACGCTCTTTCAAGGTGGAAAGTCTGACGAAGTCGTTGACAGGCCTCAAGCAACTTGAGAGTCTGAAAATTGCGTGGGGAGCTAGTTTTCGTGAAGATGATGACCAAAGAGGAGAAAAGAGTGAAGAAACTAATGAAGCTGATGAGTCTAGAGAAACAACAAACGAGGGGAAGGAGAACCAAGGAGGTCCTGAAACAGAGAAGAAACTTAAAGACCTGATGGAACGAGATGATGACCAAGTGCAGAAGAATGGACAGACGAGCAAGGAAAAGAAAGGAGATATAGAGGAAACGGGTAAGCGAGAAGATGGAGTCAGTAGAAAGAAAGGAGATGGAAGAAGTGAAGAGGCTAATCTAGAAGAAGGGAAGAAGCATAATGACCAAGTGCAGAAGAAGGGACAGACGAGCGGGGAGGATAAAGGAGATATAGAAGAAACGGGTGAGCCAGAAGATGGAGTCAGTAGTAAGAAAGGAGATGGAAGAAGTGAAGAGGCTAATCTAGAAGAAGGGAAGAAGCATGATGACCAAGTGCAGAAGAAGGGACAGACGAGCGGGGAGAATAAAGGAGATATAGAAGAAACGGGTAAGCCAGAAGATGGAGTCAGTAGTAAGAAAGGAGATGGAAGAAATGAAGAGGCTAATCTAGAAGAAGGGAAGAAGCATGATGAGGCAAAAGCAGAGAGTTTAAAATCTGACAAGGTTGTCGAGGAAGAGAAGAAGACAAGTCCTTCCCAAGAGGCAACAGAGACGATCCAGAACAAGCCAGACAATCAAAAAGGGAAAAAAAATGTGGAAGAGGAAGGAGGTGCAAATAAGGGGAAAGCTGATCTAGAAGAAGGAAAGAAGCAAGATGAAGCAGAGAAATCGAAATCAGAAGTTGTCGAGGGAGAGAAGAAGGACAGTCCACCTCGAGAGTCATCGGACATGATACAGAAGAAGCCAGATGATGAAAGCAAAGTGGAAAAGGAAAGAGATGGAGACAAAGGGAAGGCTGATCTAGATGAAGGAAAGAAACCAGATGATGTAGAAGCAACGAAATCGAATTCAGAAAAAGTTGTTGAGGGAGATGAGAAGACAAGTCCACCACAAGAATCCAAAGATACTATCCAGAACAAGACAGGTGATAAAAATAAAGTGGAAAACGAAGGAGATGGAGACAAAGGGAAGGCTGATCCAGAAGAAGGAAAGAAGCATGATGAGATAGAAGCAGCCAGTGGTGCTGAAGGAGTTAATAAGGCTAGTCCTTCCCGGGAATCAACAGACGCGATCCAGAACAAGCCAGATGATCACCAAAGAGGTGAAAAACAAGAAGAGAAAGGAGACGGAGAAAAGAAGAAGGTTAATCTAGAAGAAGGGAAAAAGCATGACGAGGTAAAAGCAGAGAGCTCAAAACCAGACAAGGCTATCGAGGGAGATGAGAAAAAAAATCCACCACTAGAATCGAAAGACACAATCCAGAGTAAGCCAGATGAACACAGAGAAATTAGCAAAGTGCAGGAAAAAGGAGATGGAGTAAAGAACGGAGATTATTTAAAGAAGCTTGATGGTGGAGAAGCAAAGACTCATAAGTCACACAAAACCATTAAGTTCGGTATTTCAGAAAAATCCAAACCTCTGTTCCAGAAGAAGCCAGGTGATCTGAAAAAAGACAACGCAATGGCGGAAGAGATTCATGAAACAGCATCACCATCCAGGAAATCAAGATTTAGTAAAGAAAAACTGTTCATGGCATTGGGAAACCAAACTAAGAAATGGAGATGGCAAGAAAATCAAGCAATAGATGATACCGCTAAACTTCCTTCTAGTTTGAAGAAGTTGGAACTAGAATGTTTCCCTGACGAGAACCCACCGAGTTGGTTAAATCCCCAAGATCTTAACAATCTTGAAAAGCTCTCCATCAGAGGAGGAAACCTTACCCGAATCAGTGATGAAAGTCAAAATGCAGAAGACCAATGGCCCGTTCAGATCTTGCGTTTGAAGTATCTGCATGAATTCAAGGTTGAGTGGAGAGATTTGCGAGCACTGTTTCCAAAAATGACACTGTTGGAGAAATATAAATGCCCAAAAATCGCATTCTTTCCCACAGATGGTTATGGAGTCTGGAGGTCACAGCCACAGACATCACCAAATATGTGAAGATAAGCTGCATAATGGCAAGAGCCTTCGTAACATCTTTAGAGATAATGTGTCTATACACCCTGAACAAATACAAATTCCTGCGTATTGTAATTACATCTTTATCGTAAAACCGTTAAATGTCTTCTTGCCTTAGAATCACAAGGTCGTTCAAATTGAAATTAATGTAATGTTTGAGAAAAGAAAAACAATCAAAACAAGGGTCTTATTCACCCCAGACAAGATCAGAACACTATGCCTGGGATTTTACTGCAGGAAATATCTTAAAACAGAAACAAGAAACAGTAAAAACAAAACCGGTATGATGATGTTTCAAATCCGGTTCTTATTCAACACGCAACGCTTCAGACACACGCAGAACAAGTATGCAAAGGATTAAAGGCAACGATCCTGATGCTTAGTACTGTGTAAGTAGATCTTGCTCCAGCTACTTTGATGATTTTTATTCTTGTGGTGGTGATGCATCACTGTGTTCAACCATAACGTAGTCCTGCAAATACACGCAGTGTAAAACGCTAAGATGAAGCTGAAAAGTGACAAGATTTGGTGCAAGACGACTCAAGCACCTACGACCTGCAAAACCGATAAAAATATGATGCAACTAAATTTTTTGACAATTTGGACTCGGAAGTGTTCCTCTTTTGATGAATTCTCAATTGTGCTAGAACGTTAGACATGCAAAAGATAGCTACGAAAGTTCTTTTTCACAGGGAAAAAGAAAAAAAATAAAAAGCCTTGATGGTCCTAAATGTTCACTAAGAGTAAAAAGTTGGGCAATGATCCTCGTCTTGGGCTAGAGTAAAAAGTTGCAACTTACCGAGTCTTTGGGATTACCCTCGAATTTTGGGCAATGATCCGCTTTCCATGTCAGGTTAGTGAGAGTTGACAGTTCGACTCCTTCAACAAATTTCTCCAGCTTCTCACAATGCTTTACATTCAGGACTTCTAGGCTGTTAGGCATCTCCGGGAAAATCGTTTTGATTTTTGGGCAGCAATCTAAGCTTAGGTTCTTCAGATTCTCCAAGCTACCAGTACAGCTTATTGTCTCCAATGATGAAAGATTTGTAATTGACAAAGTCTCCAGTGATTTCAA
Organism: Turritis glabra; assembly: GCA_900406565.1. NCBI lineage: Eukaryota > Viridiplantae > Streptophyta > Magnoliopsida > Brassicales > Brassicaceae > Turritis > Turritis glabra. The sequence continues at coordinate 834,179 of OVBN01000165.1, read as the reverse complement.
ATGTTCCTCAGTCACACCAGAGAAAAGGTCTTTTATGTCAAAGCACACCCTTAGCCAGCAACCCTTCACCGATTTGGTCTTGTTAAAGATAGATGTGAACCTTGTAGGAGTACAGTCCACAAAAGACACAAACTCAGCATTAGCTAGTGCTTCCTCATCTAGCTTATTAGTTTCATTGATCTCCATGACTTCCTGTGGACTTTCGGAATCAACAATTGATAATAGTGTCTTCTTATATAGAGTCCTCTCTATGGGGACTTGGAGAAGACGTTCCTTGCTGGCGTCTCCCATCTCAGTACAATCACTGGCGCGAGGTTCAGCCGATTGAATCTCTCTTGTTTCTTCTGAGATTTCTTGGGATGCAACAACTGCATCAGAGGAGCTAGGATTCTCAGATCTCTCACTTGACATTTTTTTCCTTACTTCGTCCCAATCCTTACCTTCAAAAAGCCTTCCATCTCTCAAAATAATACTCTTTACACAATGGATTTTGGTCACCTTTGGCAACTCTGGTGTCTCCACTTTGGTTCCACGGAGATTCACTTCACGTAGGTAAGACATGTCCTCAAATGATCCATCAATCTTCTCCAGCTTGGCACTGCCGGAAACATCAATGACTTCGAGATTTGTGAGTTTCTGGATGTTTGGGATAGCATCTAGGTTGATGCAATCCCGTAGGAGAAGTTCGTTGAGACTGGACAGCTCCTCGATGGTGGTAGCCAACTCGCTAAGATTAGTTCCCGAGAGATTTAGAGTTTTGAGTTCATGCTTATCCTCGAAGCACACTTCAAGCATTTCCACTAAGCTCGTAGTGCCAGAAAGATCAAGAATTTGGAGACCTGACAAAGGCTTCAAACTAGGCAATCTTCTCAATTTGCTACAGTTGCGCAACAAGAGCCGAGTCAAGGAGTGAAGCTTAGCAGCCACCGCAGAGTCCTGGAATATTGGCAGTCGCTCTATTTGGCTCCCCGAGAAGTCAAGAAGCTGAAGTTTAGTAAGAAGATAAAAGTTTTTGTTTTTGCTTTTGTTTTTATTGGGACCTTCTGTGTTGTCGAAGCATGTTTGAAGCCCACGAGCACCAGAAATATCAACAACCTCGAGATTTAGTAGTTCCTGTATGTTTGGCAAATCTTTCAATAAAGGGCAGTCCTTAATGATGAGACAGTGAAGTTCCTTCAGTTCAGAAATGCTGGGAGGGGAAGATTTGATCTTAAGCCCAGAGAGGTGAAGACTTCGAAGTTCAAGAAATGCCTTGAAGAATTCAGGAGAGATTTCCTCCAGGGAGCTAGCACCAGAAACTTCAAGAGCATTTAGCTTTGTAAGAGCCTTAAGCTCCTCTATATCTTTCAGTAGGTCACAGTCTCTGATTACAACAACCCGCAGTTTGAGAAGATTTGAAAAAGGCTTGATAAAAGGTTTCAGTGTGGGTTCAAAAAAACCAAGTACTTCAAGCTCTTTCAGATTCTTGAAGTACTTTTCAGGAGTTTCACGACGCAGACGATCTCCACTAACCAGAATCGTAGTAATCTTGTCTCCTTTCTTTGCTTGCACTGTTTTAATCATATCATCTAGTTGGGTGATTTTCCCTATACCTTTTTTCTTGTTACCACCATAGACTCTAGAAAATCCAAGTCGAGAGCTCCCTAAATGCCCACTACGCCGAGGATCAATTACATTTCTCATCGCCATCTCTGGTACCACCACATTGTTTTCTTGTATCTTCAGCATTCCACGGTCTATAAGCTCCATGAAGATAGAATGACCGTCCTGGTACGCCTTTTCGACAGACCTAACAGGATCAAAGTAGCCTTCAAGTATCCATTGAGTGATCAGGTCACGGTAGTAAACACAGCCACAGTGCTCAAAGAAGTCCAAGCTATGCCAAAAACAATCCAATATGGTATCCTTCAATGGACCATCGGTTTTGAACAGCTTGTATGCAAGAAGCAGGATTGGATTGTCTCTACTTGATTTCTTAGGGCTCTCAGAACCAGATTCTGGATCGGATGAATCATCCCGCTCAGCCGAGAGAACCATTTCTATCTTTTCTTTTAGTAACTTGCCTTCTTTTTCCTTAAAAAGCTTATAGGACTTGCTGTTAACTGTGTACTCTAGGGACTTGGCTAGCACGACGATTGCAGCTGGCAAATTCTTGCTCTTTTTCAACACTTGGGACATTATGTCACCAGTCCCATCAACAGGGTCAATGAAAAAAGTTGGCATACCCTTGAAAATGGTCATAAATAAAGCCTCTGCCTCCTTGTCTTTGAAGGATTCAAGTAAAGCATGCGACTCATTTGTGGTATTGAACGTAATTTCCCCATAAGTATTTGTACCCCCCCATAAGTCATCTGTGGTAGGGGGTAAAACTTTCTCATGAGACTCAGGTTCCTCTTTTGCCTTGACCTGGGCATGAGACTCAGGTTCCACCTCATTGATTGTGTCCGTGTCACCTGATTGATTTTCTTCTTCACCGTCTGTTTCCCCTTTCTCTTCCGCGGAACTTGAATCATTTTCCCCCTCAATCTCCCCACCAGATTGTGTAGCCTCCTCATCTTCTTTTCTTCTTGTAATAAGGATTTTTCGAGGTGTGTGGTCTTTCAGAAAATCCTCAAGGCCCAAATGCACCATCACCTCCTGCTCACTGGTCATTCCTTCGTCATCAAGAATTAATAGAAGATAGGGCTTTCTTTCAGATGATGCACCTTTATCCTCTTCTCCGGCTACTTCAGTCGATTTCTCCTTTCCGACATCGGGTGGATTCTTATTGACAGGGTCTTTTGTTTTCTTCGCATTCGGATCCATCTGTCTTTTCTCAGCCTCCAGCTTTTCTGCGGCTTCCTTCTTCTTCTCCTTCTTGTCATCCTCCAATTTTTTCTCGGCGGCTTCCTTCTTTGCCATGAGATCTTTCTCTATCTTCAGCTTCAAATCCTTTAGCAAATCTTCCACCTTCTTCTCCTCCTCCTCTTCTTCATCTCTTTCACCCACTTCAGTCTCTTCAAAATCAGAATATAAAGATAGTTGTGAAGCTATGTTCTCATAAAGCGACCATTCATCTTCAAACTTCTTCTTCTTGACATACTTGTCGTTGACTTTAAACTTCCTGTTGAGATGCAACCAGAGAGTCTGGTAGCAAAAGCCATCCTTAGCGGCTTCTTTGTCTACCATTTGTGCCATCCTTGTCTTCCCGATTCCAGCTTCGCCAACCAGCAATACTTTCTGCGCACCATCTCCTCCTAGAGTTTCCACTATCTTCTTACACAATACCGCATCCTTCCGTTCTTCAGGCGTACTTCGAGAACCCATCGCTGGATCTTGAACCAGAAAAAAGAACACCCAAAATGCAAAAAGTCAAACAAATTTGGTTTTATATATCATCAGCCTGAGACTACCCGATTAGTTTTGACACCCCAAAAAGGGCAAAGAAGACACAATCCAACCAGTTCTTAGTCAATTCAAAGATATAGGTCTACAGGATCACGATATCAGTGACAAATTGCAGTATAATTCATAGATCAAAAGAGAGAGAACAGTAACCTTGTTTAATCTCCGGCTCCGCCATGCTCAAGGGATCAGAGATATCTTCGCTGATGATAGTTTAGAGTCTTCGTTCTCGAGCCCCTTTGCCTTCACCACAAAGCGAAGTCAACTTCTGCTCTGTCTCTCACTATTTCTTCCCTTTTCTTTCTCTCAACATCTCTCCTTTCTCTCTCTCTTAGCATCATTTTCCAATAATCTCTTACATATTTATATTTCTTTTCCTAGCTAGGTGTTTGTTACTTACCAGGCGCTAAAATTAAACTTTATCCAACAATACCATATAATTATAAACTATATAATATTGATGTATTGAGATAAGTATAAAAGTTTGTATTGTTTAAAACTAAAATTATTGTAACTTAAGATCAAAAATATTTTTATCATATATATTTATATATATATATATATAAAGTATAAAAATAAAAATTTATTAATTCATGATTCATCTATAAATATAAATATAAATATAAACTCATTGATCCGTAGATCTATAAAAATATTGGTCACATAATAAAAATAGTGGCGACAAGCAAATAAAATTATATGGACTTCTGGGAAAAACAAACTATAAATATTTTTATCATTAATTACGAAAAAAAAAATCCATAAAATCGAATTTAACCAATAGTATAACTGTTGTATATATATTTGAAAAGCTTTTACGATTATATATATTAAAGTTTCTAAAACCTTAATCATATAATAAAATTGGGTTAAATTTTAGTGGGGCATGTGGACGATGATCAAGACGATCATTATCATCTTTTCTGACATGTATTGGGTTAGGTCTAAAACAACATAAATTGAGAATGCAGTCAACTATCCTCGTTGATATTGAAAATGTTCTCTCTATGAATAATACATAGGATATTTTCAGATTTATGAGATCTTTTATACACGTATAGTAGGTGATTCGACCATTGGAAAAGAATTAAGCTAGGATGCTGCAAATTTCTAGTGATGGATTCGCTCTTTCAACCATATCTCTGGTACTACTTCCTTGTCACAATAGTATGGTCGTAAAGTTTTTTGGAGGATAAAAATTGATTATCTTCTCGAAAACTTTTCGATGTTAAAATTAAAATGAATTAATGTGATCGGATGGAAAGCCGGTTTGAAGAGTAGTAGTAAAGTTCTAGGTTTGGTTGACAAATGATACAAGATCCGAATCTCGGAATGGGATTGGAGTTCTCCGAAAGGTGATGGGGATCACGGTGAATCAAGGAAAAGAAATGAATTACTTTGTTTCACAAAGTTGAAAAATATGATGTTTTCAATTTCATTTTGTAATTTACCCATAAATGCAATAGAATGCAAAATCTTAACTAAGTTAACAATTATAAAGTGAGATTAGATTTAGTATTGTAAATGATATTTTAAAGTGTGTGAAAATTCCAATACATACACACCTTTAGAAGTAAAGAGAGTATTATGTCTACATATCTTGGAAATCTATTGGCCGATAAAGAAATCTTGTTAATTAATACTCCCTCTGTCCCATATTAAAAGATGTATTAGATTTTTTATTTTATTTCATATTATTAGATTTTCTTAAATATTTATACATAATTTATGTTTATTTAATATATTATGACTATTTATATTCTGCAGTCTCTTTTTCGATTGGTTAAATTGTTATAAATAAATACTAAAGACTATATTTAATATTAGAATAACAAAACATTTATGGTTTCTTAAACTTTGTGTTTTATCTAGAAAATCTTATAATATGGGATAAAGGGAGTATTCTTATTGAGGTATCTCTTTTAACATATTTATTATTGGTTTAAATCTTATGTGACTTCAGATTGTTTTTGTTTTGTTTTAAATTATATTTTGTATTTAATGCTAACCCTAATATATGTAAAGATTTGTAAGTTTATGAAATTATAATTATTTTATGGTAAAAATTATCAATTAATTCTAATACTATTAAAACGGAAGTACTCATAAGTTTGTGAACATGTTTTTGTAAGTATTTACATCAAATGCTATTGATCTTAAGATCATTTCATAATTTCTCATTAAAGGTAAAATTGACAATTGAATTATCACTTAAATTCGATTTATTGGGTTTTTTTGTTTAATATTGCTAAGATTTTTAAATTTAATCGCATATCTTCTAATATGGAAATAATATTATTACGGGTAATCAAAAAATCATTGAGATTTCAATCTAATCTTGGCGAAAAACAGAAAATCTAATTCAATTTTTTTAATTAAGGAAATCGCTTATAATATTTTTGCCTATAACTAGCCAATCAATATATATTTTGAATCAGAAAATTAAAATAAATAAATGAGATCAATTAAAATCCGATATTTATGGTAACTAATTAGTTTATCTTTGATAAAAAAAATATGCGTTTAGTGTTTTTTTAATTCATTAGCCTTAAATAAAGATTTATTAAAATATATCTTAACAAAAAATAAATATTTATAATTTCAGTTTACCATAAATAATATCATGTAGTATACCGCAGGTTAATTTAGTTTTAAAAAAAAAATTAGATATGGTATCTTCAAAAAAAAATGTTAATTAAGCATATAATGCATTATTTGTTTAGGAATTTAATTTTATGTAAATATTAGGTTAATATCTTCTAAATCTAAATTTTTTATTTCCTTTAATAGATTTTTTAAAATTAAATTAAAAAAAAATATATTAAATTAATACGATATATAATATATTCTTTATATAAAAAGTTATGCGGGTTAGTAAAATTAAAGTTCTGTGAGTTGGTAAAATTATAATATGTATCATTTGCTCACCATGACAAATTTACAATATCACACTTACCACTTTAAAATATCTCACATAATATAATATACATCAATCAAACAAAAATACTCTAACCTTCCAAATCTCACATAATAACGATGCAAATATGACAATTAATTCTAATTAATCAAATTTCAAACAAAAATAATTAATTTGTATATATATCAAACAAACAAAAATACTTTGACCTTCCAAATATTTCTATATTATTCTGTAAAATGAAACAAATATAAAAATCTATATAAGATGCAAAATACAAATTAAGCATAAATGTTACAAATTTTTATATTAAAAATTCTATTATTCTGCGGTGTACTGCACGAATCATATCCTAATATATTGTATGGCTTAGTTATGGTCAGAACTAAAATATGTATGGCCCAAAATAGTGGTCCAATATTATCGAAATATATGACTCAACTTAATATACCGTTCTTTCAAGAAAACTATTATTTGTTTTCTTCTTAGTTGCCGAATATGATATTCAAAAATAGTTGTTTTTAAAATATTATATATTTTTTTAATTATATAAGTTATTTAAATTTTCTACTTACGACCATCTAGCCATCTAGGTTGTATGGAAATTGTATCAGAGGTATATTTTCCACTTTGGAAACGTTTCAAAATCTGATTATTTTGGAAACGCGGGGAACGTCAAGCATTTACCTGTAGAAAATAAATTCTCCACCTTCTCGAATAATGTATATCGTTATTTTGAAAGAACTAAACGTCTCCTAGATACAAAAACATTGGTTAAATTCATTTCAACCACATCACCATCCAAGTTTTCCAAAGACGACAACACATGGAGTTGCACATCGGTGTTGTGCTGTGTGCACGTAAAAACTATCCAGAAGGCAGTAGCGTCTTAATTTTTTTTTATTTTTTTTTATTTTTTTTTAAGCAAGCTCTTTTATAAAATTCAAAAGAGTATTACAAAACCTGTAACGCTAGACAAAGATATTTAATACCCATACGCAAATGACTTTAATGATGTAAAGCCAGTTGGTCACTTGGTCTTTTATTAAACTCAGTCAAAACTCTTGCAAATGTATATTGACAGCAACTCTTGCAAATTAAACAGCTAGAAATCATGTTACTTTTTTTTGTCAACAGAAATCATGTTATTAGCTTTGAGTTATGTGCCAATTGTACTCAAAAGTCTTCCCTATGAAACGTTTTTAAAATAAGGGACAACCGTTTCATTTTATTTTTATTGCCCAGGCTTCATTATTAAATGGGCCAATGACGTGCATGGTCAAGTCAATGGCAATCGGTAAGATGTGTATATTTTCTTTCAAACAATATGTATTATTAACACACTTTGTCACATAAAATTTGAATTCAAATTGTTATATAATGATATACCCTTTAACACACACAAAAAAAATAACGATAATTTCATCACAAAAACAAGTAAATTACATATCCTGATGGAAAATATGTGTATACAAAAATCATTTTATTTCAATGCTAATCGATAATGTAAATATTACGTGGTTAGATTTTAAATAGTGTAGGTCATATTATCTGTATATATTAGCCATGTAAAAACTAAATTTTTATAGTTAACGTCATGTATAGAAACTAGGGTTAGTTTACATATTTCCTAAAAAATAAAATAATCATAGTGCAGAAATTTTTTTTTTTTTTGGGGTTTAAAATGCAGAAAATGTTATCATCATAATTTGTTACAATTTGGGTCTTTCTTTGTTATTTAGCCTATTTAAGAATTATTAATTTATTATTAGTAGCAGACTTTGATAATTTAAAACGAGTGGGTCTTTGTTTTTTTATTTTCTTACCCTAGGTCTGTGTTTAATGAAATCAAAAGTCGTGCAAATCAAAAGCCAGAAATAGTGTTTTTAAAATTTTGAATAATGTGTCACGAACAATTCAAGTTTCTCATGTGCGTCATTGTGCATACAAGGTCTTCACTCAATCATGCTAAGAGCATTTTCAATAGGATTATTAATAAGTTTGTTAACATAATAATAATACAAATAATTAAAAGAGAGGAAAGAGAATGAAGATTGTTTTTCATTTAGGAGGTAAGAACCTTTGAGTTATTTTTTAGACCTCTCATGTGCAACTTTTTTTTTTGTCAACCATATATCACTTGTTTTAATATAATTGATTTAATTTTATTAATCACTTAATAATCATTAGACGTGCTCTAAACACTATATACGTGTTAGAGTGATTTTCCGTCTCCTAATTTAGATTCCGATTTATAACACATAATAATAAAATAACGTTTTAATGCGATTATACAAATATCTTACCAATCAAAAATATTTACAAAATTTAAATAATAAAATAAAAATATAAATATTTGCATTATTTTTAACAAAACACAAAATGCCAGATTTGCATTTTTCCATTTTTGCTTTAAAAATACACAAAAAAATTTATTATGCAAATAAGTAGGTTAATAGTTACTTATAGACGTCTTCGTATAGTTAACAGCCGCCGGAAAAACAAATTTCAGATCTGAGGTTGGATCGCGGGAGCTTCCCTAGCACCTGATCCGGCCTCCCTGTCTATGCTCTAGTTTCGATCTTGCTACTCGTTTTTCTGTTTGTTGCGGCCTTGATTGAAGGTTTGGGAAGCCGAAATGGGTTAGGTTGCGGTGGTTCGATTACGATGGAGCTTATGGCTTGAGGGTGGGTTGAGTGGTGCTCTGTATTGGCGTTTCTTCTCCTTGTCGCGGCATGGCCTTCGATTTTGGTCTCTGCTCAATTCTGATTTTCTCGAGAACAAAATCGAAGTTTTGAGGAGATTGTATGGGATATCGAGGTGTTGTTTAAGGAGAGGCATGGTTCGCAGAACTAGAATTGTTGGTTTATAACATCCTATTTTAACCCATTTTATCTATTGTTTTCCTATGTTTTTAGAAAGTGGTTTGTGTGATTTCAAGGCTAAAGAGAGGATTATCAAGTATTTTTAGAGTCAAGAAGGTTTTACATGTTTTAAGAAAAAATTGACCAAAAGAAGAGGAAAACACGTTTTGGGACAGATTCAATGCACCAGAATGAAAGATTCAAAACCATGAATGACACCTTCTACTGAGAAAGCTCACGCCACCTCTCAATGAATGTAGAAAGTTAACTAACGTGAATTCAAAGTTCTTTTGTAGTTTTGGAATGAATGGACAAGAGTTGAGAATGTCGTGAGTCTATAGTGAGAATGTTCTAACGCGAATTCTGTTTAATGTGGTCTGCAGATCATAGTTCGAGACTCAGTCGCTGATAACAAGAGAATTTCCATGATTTTTAAACCTCTTTTTGTGACTTTACTTTCTTGTTTGCTTGAGGACAAGCAAATGTTAACATCAAGGTCGAATGTTAAGGGAACATTAACAACATTTTGAGATTTGTGGGTTTAGGTTGGATTTGTTTTGTTTGTGTATGAAATTCAAATTTAATACGAGTTTATGTAGTTATAGGCATGCGACAAAGTTTCGTGTATGAATGCGATAAAGTAATATAGTTCGTAGAAAATATGATGTTTTCCGTCTATGCTATGCAAGTGTAGATTAGTTAAGTATTCAAAATGTGTGGGTCTTTATATACAGCTTACAACCAAATAAACAAAAAATCAAATGAAGATTAGTTTTTTTTTCTTCTCAAAATTGTTACTTATGTTAGACCATCTCCAATGTATTTTTATATTTTTGTCTCTAAAATAAAGGAACTCTATAATAGAGATGGGTTTTACTCCGATGTATTCCTCTATTTTTTCAGCTAAAAAGAAATATTCCAAATTTATTTTATTTTTATTTTAGTATTAATACATTTTATTTGTAAAAGTTGCAAATTAACTCATTTACTTGTAACTTTTGCAAAACTTTCATAAAATTCTGATATTATTTAAATTAAAAATTTATTATAAAAAATACATTGCATCATATAATTGTTTTTGCAAGTAATAGTCTCAAATTTTAGAATAAAGTTTTATACCAAAACCTCTAAAATCAACCCAAAATATTATAATTGGTTGAATATTTAACTTCATAATCAATTACTCTATCAATATATTAAAACTATATGAAGACTATAAAAAGTAATTATAATTAACAATTTTCAGTTATAATTATAATATTTTGAAACTTAAAAAATCATTCTGCAATTAAAAGAAGAAAAATTATTTTTTATTTATTTCGGTTCTAATTATAACAATTTAAAACTTAAAAAATGTTATTAATAATTTTAAAAATTATTTAATATTAAGAATATTTATTTTATTTATTTTAATCATAAATAAAAAAATTTAAAAGTTAAAGGACTATTCTCTGTTATAGAAGAAGAAATAGAGTTCCTCTATATATAGAGCAAAAAATAGCAATCTCTATTTTAACAGTGAAAATAAATGTGGGTTGGAATAGATTTTACTCTTAAATAGAGTTTAGAGAAAAAAAAAATAGAGATCAATTGGAGGTGCTCTTATTCTGTATTTAACTACAAGTCGGATCCACGAATGTTAATACTTATTAACAAAAAAACAATTATTATGAACATTTAACATTCATAGACCCTACATGTTTATTTTCTCGATGACCTTAGTTTTCTATGAAGTCAATGCTATCTGGATATTAATGGTTCCCACTTGTAAATTTACATGCGAGGATTCCTCTTAACCATGGTTAAAACTATAATTCATAAATCAGCTTATTATTTAGTACTATTCCTTCGGGTACATCCCATTAAAATATATATATGTTAACAATAATATGTCTCATACTAATTCAAACCCATGTTGGTTCCTTCGGGTACATCCGATTTTTTTTTATATAAAACCCATGTTGTATATATATCAAACATGTTCATGGAGGGCGCGATTTTCGTTAGCTACAAAATGTAGACATGGTTATTAAATTTTTGTTGTTTAAGAGAAAATATAAGAACCATTAATTGAAAACATTTATCAAAATATAAGAACGGTAGGAAAATGGTTTAGTATTACCTAGTTAACCGACATAAATCAAGAATAATCAGACGTAACCAAACAGTCTCTTAACTAGGCCGACTAATGAATTCGACGTGAACAAACAAAGTCCGATTAGTTCGACTTTCACAGAACTCATTAGCCGACTTACGAAAAAATATGGAAAGATAGAATTAAAACTACTCGAATATTCATTAAATCGGGGAAAAAAAAAGATTTTTTCCCGAAAAATAAAAATTGAACATAAAATCCGAAGATCTCCCGATATAAATAGTGAATCCGACCACCGAACAAAGGATCCAAACTTTTACACTCAAGAATCCTTGAATCGATACTTACTAAGAAACTTTAACTTATTCTTCAAGTTTTGTTAGAATTTTTTTGTAATTTTTATAGATTTCGTTATTGAATCAATAAAAAAATCATATTCTTCATCCACTTACACAAGAACGATGTTGGCATTCCGAAGTCACGCTCATTTATATATATAAAAATGAACAATGATATTATTACAGCTCACATATGTTTTTATATTCAAATAGAAAATAATTTAGATCCACATGTCTTTATTTTCCTCTCACTGGTCTTTCTTTATTGCACCCACAAAAGTCTTCCCTAAAATGAAAAGTTACCAATTTGTTTTTACATTTTTATGCCAAACTTCTATGTAATTTGTCATTTCAATAGCATATCTAACTATAAATAGTAATTCTTAAGAGATGACTAGTTTAAACAAATTGAAAAAAGGAAATCACCGTTTTATGAAAAGAATTGGTCTTTTCGCTAAGAAATTTAAGAATGCTACATGTCTTTTAGATATCTACAATGTGGAATTATGTTGTAATAACATTTTAAGCTTGATTATGAATCATTAATAATTCATTTTCTTTGTTCTATAGCGGTTCCCGTTCTATAGCCTTAATCATTAGTCATACAAATGAAAAAATAGCATATTCAATTATTACATGATTACATATTTAAATATATAATTTTAAATAGTTGTCCACATTTTTAAATAGCTCGGCAAAAATAAAATAAAAGAAGAGAGCAGTTTCATGTATCTAACTTTTTTTGTGTAGTCATTTATAAAGTTGTTATATTTGCAAATACTATTCTCTCTATTACAAACTAAATATCGTTTTGACCAAATCATGTAATTTAGTATTTTGAACTTATGCAGTTATTATGTCAGCATCCGAATTCAAACTCTGTTTATTGCATGACAAAAAAATGAAGTGTCGTTTAATAATTTTTACGTGAATTACAAATTAAGATTTAATCTTGAGTTTTTCTTATATTTAAATTAATATTAGTTTTGATTAAGGACAGTAAAAAAAATTCTTATCAGAAGTTACATTGAAATCATAATAGAATTAAACTAGCATCTTTTATATATTAAAAGAGAAATATTGGGGTTGACGTGTCATAGCCATACAAAATTTTCAGTATTATGATATGATCCTCATAAACAAATACTCATCAAAGCTATAATGAAACACAATATATGTTTTGTATTAAAGAGCTTTTATTTTATTTTTTTAAATCAGGGTTGATCTGATAGTTTACCAGTCGACTTATTCTATCATAAATATAGTCGTCGAGTAGTTTACTTACCGAATTTTCTAATGGACATAAGTCATGATACTATTTCGACTGGCCAAGTGAAAATTGTTTAAGATAATTTCGCGTTCAAGTGAAATTGATATATAGCCTAGACCTACAAAACAACTAATGTTCAAGTATAAACCGATAGACAATCATCACTTAGTTTTGTATAAAAGAGGTTTTAAGTTCACTAATATATAGATAGTAACTTAAAATTGCATCAATTGAACCATAGTCATATATAATCAAATTCACATATAAGATATAAAAAATCTAAGTTTAAGTAAATTGTTTTACTAAATTATTTATCCCATGTAGAGCATGGGTCTTATATAGTTTAATGTAAAACGAAGAATATATGAGATTTGTGATTATTAATTTTAATTGACTTTGTATCTATTTACCTATGGAAGTGTAAGCTTTGCCGAACTTAAAACATTAAATTCTTTGCTATATTAGGAATTTAAGCTAGCGAGTGGGTCGAACTACGTAATCATCGATGTAAATATATATAGACCACTAACTTTCGAATATATTATTACTAAGTAAGAATTCGTGTGAGGTTAAATTTTATGTTATTTAATTTTTAAAATAATTTTATTTATGATAAAATATTCTATTTTATTATTTTATTAAGAATGTTTATTTACGTTTAAAAAATGTATACAGGTTGTGTTTAGTTTTATAATATGTTTTAAACACAATTCCAAAATCAATACAAACTATTTTTCATGTCTACTGAATGAATTAATCTGAGTATAAACAATGGTTTAATAATTTATATTAGAAATCATATAAATATATTTTACACAAACATATATATATATATATATAATACATAGAAATTTTACATATATATAATACATAGAATTCTTTATATATAAATATATCTTAATTATATACAATCTATGTTTCAAAATAAAGTGATATTCTTATTGTTTATGCAAATTTTAATTTCTTAACTTTAATATTGGTTGAAAAAATTTGTAATTGTGTATAAAAATCTTAGATATCACTTAACATAAAATAGAGGAGTATAAAAAAACACCATCGCATATCTCAAAAAATTTATGAGCATCTGTTATACTTAGAGCCTTATGTTTTTCCTTATTTTGTCATCTTCTCGCAGTTAGATTGAAAAAGTTGTTTTAAAACATTGTTTTTTTTTTTTGTAAAATGATAGGAGTAATAAATTTCTTTAACAAAAAAAAAATAGGAGTAATTAATTGATTAAATTCTTAAAATGTGAAATTTATCCCCGAGTTGGGCAAAATTACTACTTAGTAGATTCAAACTTTCAAGCAAATTCCACAAAGAAAAAAAAAAAATCACTTTCACTTTCAACTAAAAAAAAAAATGATTTTCTATGAAAAAAAAAAGGAAGTATAAAAATAGTTTTTATATTGTCTCTCTTGTCTCATTCATAATTTGCCTATTTGGCAATTGACTGAAGTTGTAAGGGGTAGACCCAGAGCAGAGTTGCATCCTCTCCGGAGAAACAGGTAAGAAATCGCTGGGAAAAAAATGTTTGGATTTTTCGTATCAATTGTAGAAAAAATGCAAAATCTTTCTGGAGAAAAGATTAGACCTTTCTCTTTTTTTTTTTTGGTCAACGACTGAACCATTTATATTTAGGTTGATTACTGATTTGGCTAGAGAGTCGCTTCGAGAAACTTGATCTATAATCTTTTTCTTGAAAAGCCATTACTTGTTAACCTAGCTCTGTGCGATTTTTCACGGTCCTTTTTTTTTTTCTAGAATACTTGATTTTGCTTCTTCGATTTCGTTTTGGTAGCTTAAGTTGTGAGAGAGAAGATAGGATTTATTTATTGTGTTCGGCGATGATTAATCGATTGTTATAACATTTTTGGTTGTTTCCTTGGGGCAATTTGTCTCTGGTTGCTTTCAAGATTTTGCAGATTGTGTGTTTCATTTGAGAGCTGAGAAGAGAAGTTTTGACCACTTAGGTGTGTCATTAATGGCTTCCGAGAACTCCTCAGAGAAGGCGAAACAAAATACAGAGGAAGAGACGAAGAAGGAAGGAGATAATCAAGGAACATCAATCCAGGAGAAGAAGGCAATAGATGAACCAGAACCAGCAATCCAAAAGATCCTTGGAATCGTTGAAAAATTGCACAATAAATTCCCAACTCCTCCAGCGGAACAAAGGAGATCTAGGGAAGCAGCAAAAAGTGACTCAACTGATGGTAGGAACCAGGGAGAATCCGAGACTTCGATTCCTAAGCTGAAACGTAATCTCCGTCTTCTGAAGGATGACGTGCGTAAGCTACAAGAACTTAACGCAGAGGTTGGACAAGAGGTGAGCAGACAAATTCGTCCACTTGACAACCTGCTCAAACAAGTGGAAGCGGCTTCCGTGAATAAGAAGTTGACCGAAGGAGATAAGAATGATTTGGAGAAGGTCAACAAGAAGATCTTTAACTTGATGTGTGAAGTACCCTTGTTGCCCAACAAGCGTAAAAAAACCAAAGGATTAGATTCTGAGGATGGCAATGGGGATAATCACGGGAAACCCATTGTTTGCTTGCCCGGCATTCAAGCAAGCGAAGAAGATCTCAAAAGACTCGCAGTTTTCAGAGAGGTAAAATGCAAATTCGAGGAACTCGATGATCAACAGAAGATCTACCTGCTGAGCTTTGCTGTGTTCCCCGAGAATCAAGAGGTCAATCGAACCATGCTGATGTATTGGTGGATCGGGGAGGGAATTCTGACTTATAAAGTCACACCACCCGAAAAGGGCATTCTGCCAGATGAAGACAAACCCGAAAATGTTGTGAAGAAGATTCTTAAGAAATTTGCGGATATGAATTTGATTGAACCTGTTGTAATCAAACGTAAAGTGGAGCCAAGTAGCTATAAGATGACCCCTTTTGTGCATGCTTCAGTGGTTCTTATCTCCAAGAAGATAGGGCTTTTTGATATGTACGATGAAAAGGAAGAGCCAGTCATGAGACAATCAGAACTGGATAAGGTATGCCTTGTGGAAGGGTCGTCAAGCAAGCCAGAAGCAAAAGTTAAGAATATGACAAGAGCACATGAGATTGAAACAGTGTTCAATGTTTCTGAGAGGTTCCCGGATTTCACATTCAAGTGGTTCTCGGAGGATCAACCAACACGGAAAAATATGTTGCGTCTATCAAAAACTACGTACAAGGAGCTCAAGGTTTTTTATCTGGGAAGATGGGAGAGAACTGCCAAGCGCCACATCGAGGTGGAGAATCCTGAGCTTATGAAAAACTTAAAGCATATGACTAAACTCAAACTTCTAAGTTTTCAAGGGATCTCAAGAATTGAAAGACTTGACGATGCTGTCTGTAAGCTTCATGAGCTGATCATCTTGGACCTCAGAGCTTGCTATAATCTGGAGAAACTTCCAGACAAGATAGATTCACTCAAGGCGCTTACCTACTTGGACATTACAGATTGCTACATGATAGATCGCATGCCCAAGAGGTTGTCGTGGCTGAATAACTTGGAGGTTCTCAAGGGCTTTGTGGTTAGTGATGCTACTGATGAGGAGACGTTCTGCACGTTGGATGAGCTGAAGTACTTGAAGAAGCTGAGAAAGCTAAGTATTTCAATAAACAAAGGGGGTTTCGGCATAGATCATGTGTTCGAGGCTGTTAAGAATTTCAACAATCTGGAAAAGTTGAAAGTGGCGTGGGGAGGTATAAATGACAAAGGCGCAGATGGAGTAAAGAAGGAAAAAACTAACAAAGCAAAAGAGGCAAACAAGGGGATAAAAGATAAGGAAAAGGAGGGGAAAAATGACAAGGCAATTGCTGCTGCAGATGATAAGGAACAGACTGCTGGGATCTTCCAAAGAGCGGTGACCAGGATATTCGGTGGTGAGAAAGATCCAATAAATCCAAATCTTCCCCCGAATTTGAAGAAGCTGGATCTGCAGTGTGTTCATGGAGCATTTCTTCCCAACTGGCTTGAGCCTAAAAATCTAGTTACTCTGGAAAAACTCTACATTAAAGGAGGAACCGATCTTATTGGATTTGGAGAATCGCCACCACTTGAGCAGGCAACGGAATGCAGTGTCAAGGTTTTACGTCTGAAGTTTCTTCCCAAGCTAAAAGTTGAGTGGAGGGATCTGAGCAAAATGTACTTTCCGAAACTGAACTTCTTGGAGAAGTATCAGTGCCCTCAAGTTAGTCTCTGCCCATGCGATGGAATTGGAATCTGGCGCCAAACTGAAGAAAATCAAGTCTAATAAACTCAGAGCAGAGGGTTTCTCGAGTTTATATCAAGTTTTCTTCCTCGTTCTCTTTCCTTTTTGGTGGTGTTGTTGTTGTTTGCTTCCTCATTTCCCATTGATGTCTTTCTGGTTTTGCTTGCAAGTGTTATTGTTTGTGAACAGTTGAATAAAGGAGTTTGGAGTGTTTGCTTTGCACATTCTGTGATATTTGTATTCTAAAGAAGCTATGAAGGAATGAGAAATGTATTATATACTTCACTCAGAAGGTCTACGAGTGCAGAGAGGCTAAGAGACATCATTGTGTGGCATTGAAGAAACTCTCTTAATAGTTACTTCTGATAAACCTTAACACTTTCAGATTGCAAGGTCAAGAAACACTCTGCGGCATTGAAGAAACTCTACTCAGAGATTCTGGTTAATTGATATAACAGAGTGACAAACAGACAACATCAAACAAGAAACAAACACAAGAATAAAATAAAAAACATAAGCAAAGTTGATGACAAGCAATCTTGAGCCAAGAGGTTGAGTCAGGTTTTATCCACTTCTCAGGAGCTGATCTGGTTGGGTGGGTCGGTCGGGTTGGCAGGTTGGCTGTTGGCTGAGTCGGCTGAATCGGCTGGTCCAGGGGCAGAACCGTTATCGGCTGGTCCAGGGGTAGAACCATTATCCACTGTTCCATGGGCAGAACCGTTAGTGGCAGATACATCATCATCAAGAAACACGGGATCAAGCTCGGCCAACAGTCTAGCAGCCAGAGGAAGACCACGAGACTTGTTCATCAGCTCATCTATGCATTTCTTGTCGTTCCTTGGAGGATCTTTCTCTTTCTTTTTGATCACTGCTTCATATATCTTCCAGACATAGTCATGATCAGAGAGAGGCCAAAGAGAATGGATCTCATGTTTCTCTGCAACGAGCTTCTTCGCCACATTCTCATCCCTGGTGGTGTATATGACTCTCCCGCCAGACCCTTTAGGGAATCCATCTGAAAGATACTTTCCCCATTTATCACCCTCCTTGAGTTTCACATCAAGCTTCTCGTTCCAGTTGTCCTCGAATCGCACATCATCAAAAACAATCAGATACTTCTTCCACCTCAGATTCAAGTGAAGTGCATAGAGCAGAGCAGAGAGCTCCTTCTCTTTCGCCGTCTCTCTATCAATTTCTCCAGCTCCTTGATTGTTTGGAGCTTCTAGATTCTTTGCAGCTTCCTCTACTGCCTCTTCATGGATGGTTTCGAACATCAAATCTTCAGCTCCGAGACCCTTCAAAATCCTCTTCAACACAGATATCTTGGTATCTTCTCCTTCCTTTGTCTCTTTGCTATGCATAGAAACCCAAATCCTCGGGGCATAAACACTCTTCACATCTCCATCATTGAAGATCGTCTTGCATAGTGCTGTCTTCCCAACACCATATTCTCCGACAATCACAAGACTCTTGAAATCCTTGTAAACCTTCTTATCCAACAAGAAGTGTTGCAATGACTTGATCTCGTTGTCAAAACCATGAATATCCTGGTCCGGAAGTGCAGAATCAGTTTCCACACGATCCTCCTCAGCCTTCTTCTCCTCCGTCTTCTTCAAAGTTCCCGCAGAAAGATTATTTATTTCGGGAATTTCTTTGATTCCGTCGTTAGGAGGATTGAGCCAGTTATTATATTTTTCAAGGAAGCGGTTTGTGAAGGTGCCTTTTTTGACTCGTCCGTTCACTGAATCTGAAGGCATATTCAAGCAAGCAGCAAAAAAAAGGAGAAATCTGCAGGAAAGAAGACGAAGAAGAAGAAAAGAAACAGAGAAAAGATGAGCAAAGGAGAGAGAGAGATAGAGAGAGAGAGAGAGAGAGAGAACACTTTTTTTAATTACAACTACTTTGCTTTAGTAGTTGTAATTAAAATCTAAACTGAGAAACACTTCTACGTTTTTTTTCTTTCCGGAATTCGATTCTATTGGGTGTGTTATTCCGGTAGTTATGATTGGATTATGAATCGGATTTTGTTGATCCAAAAATATCAAAAAAAAGAAAAATAAAATAAAACCTAAACTATGTTATGTGTTTCAAAATATACAGTTTTAGTGTAAAAAATAATTTTAAAACATATCATAGTCTTTTATTCACGAAATCTGATAAAATAAATAAGATTAAAACCAATATTGTTTTAAAAAGCTTTTTTTTGGGTTATTCGTAATATTTCAATCTAATTTAAAAAAACAAAAGAAAACGCTAAGGAAGTAGTAATGCATTATTGTGGACAGAGACAAGCTTTGCGCTAATCCATTAAGTTTATCATTAAAAAAATCAATTATCTAAAACAGATTGACGGACGTGTTTAATTATTGCAAGAACTACCTTTCAACAACGCGTAAGCACAAATGGTCTGCATAAAATTTAACTTATAAATATGACAGATATATTAACTACAATAATTGTTAGTAAAATAAAATAAAAAGACCCTCATCTAAAGTCGTCGTTAAACTGACACACAAAAGTCGTCCTAATATACATTTAAAGCTTCAATTATAAATGCCCCACTGTACTATAGTTTAAAATTAATACATCCAACCAAGTGTAACATTTTTTATAAGCTTATATGCAGCTGTAATTGTAATATTCAATAGGTAGATTAATATGTAAAATTAAGTACGCCAACTCGCTTTCCGGAAATTTTGTCATTACATGGGAAGATATTTATTTTGGTAAGTAAAACTAAATATGTTTGTTTTGGTCAGCATATTTTTTTATAATAGAAATGACAAATATTTTAAAATTATTTATTTTTTGGTGAAAATAATGACCCCATAGGTTCTACTATCCTATTCTTGTTTAACGTTTACTGACCACGCCATGTGATACTAATTGCTACCAAGTAGGTTCCACGAAAAACGTGATTTTCATTAGAAAATGACGAAGCGAGAAGTGGGGTCAACCAAATAACTCGATATTAAATTCCATTTTTGTCTTTTTGATTAAATACGAACCTGTTGTAAACGAAAAGATAATATAAAGGAGAAAGATTTTAAAGGTTTGAAGATAATATTGTATATAATTAGAAAAAAAAAATGGAGATCTTACTTACTTTAACAGGTTCCTTGGAGAAGTAACAAGTATTTCACATGTGCAAACTTTGTCAGTTCGTCACTCATTCCAATTTCTAAGGCCTTTTGAGATAACCTCGTATATCTAATTAAAACATAACTGATTCTTTAACCATGTGATTTTAAGGAGATGAAAGGAAAAAGACAAGATGACATTTCAGATAAGGTATTAAAAATAAAATAGTGACTGAAATATTTCCAGAAAACCCTCAAAAGAATCACTTTAAATAAATTATATAGCAAAGAGGACAAGATATAATTTTAACAAAAACAAATATAGCATATATTCCCTTCGTCTCCATTTTGAATAATTGTTTTTCACTTTTTTCTAAAACGACGTAAAAAGTAAAAAATTTAACAGCAGACAAGAGTCCGATAAAATTTCTATAAGTCAGATTGCCTCGCAAAAGCCAACCTTCCTCTGGGATCAACTTTCATGTATCATTTCTATATACTCCTCGGATGATAAGTGCATCTCCCCAACTCCATTCTATTTTTTATTTTAATTTAAATTCTATTATTCAGTAAATTTTTTTTTTAATTCTACTTTATATTTTACTCTAAAATAAAGTAAACATTAAAATTATTCTATATTTAAAATAATTTTATTTTATATTTTATATTTTACATTAATATTTTAAAGTTATTATATTTTAGAATAACATTAATTAATAAATATAATTGATGTTTAAAAAAAATATTAGAACAATTATATCACATTAAAAACTACAAAAAAAAAAAAGACTTGAACCTGTAAGAACATGTTTGACTAACCTCAAGGTCTCCAAGAAGCCTCCAATGGCTGTCCACCCAGAATAATTCAAACCTTCACACACACACACCAAAAAAAAGAAAAAAAAAGAAAAAAAAGAAGAAGAAGGCCTCCAAATCTAAAACCCATAGTTACCAGAAAAACAAAGAAGTCAAACCTCTTTAGATGTATCTCTGTTGGAACTTATAAACCATCAGTTCTTGTCTGTTTCAATAAATCGGTTTGGAGATGGTGAACGCAATCCCAAAGCCTATCAAGGACATCTGGGACGAATGGAGTATCCGAAGTACCTTAATCTTCAGTCTCAGTCTTCAAACATTTCTCATTTTCTTTGCACCCCAAAGAAAACGCTCATCTCAAAAGGTTTTACTCTCTCTCATCTGGTCAGCTTACCTTCTTGCTGATTGGTCAGCCAACTTCGCCGCCGGACAGATCTCAGATAGTCAAGGAGATGATCCAGAACCCGGGGAACCGAAAAAGAACGGCGAATTGTTAGCTTTCTGGGTTCCTTTCTTGCTCTTGCATCTCGGTGGTCCAGATACAATCACTGCCCTTGCCCTTGAAGATAACGAGCTATGGCTCAGGCACTTGCTGGGTCTTTTCTTTCAATCAGTTGCAACCGCTTACGTGCTTTTGCAATCATTACCCAATGCTCTTTGGAAACCTATTTTGCTGGTCTTTGCGACCGGGGTAATCAAGTACGTCGAGAGGACATTAGCTTTGTACCTGGCGAGTCTTGACAGGTTCAAGGATTCCATGATTCAGCGGCCTGATCCTGGACCAAACTACGCGAAGCTCATGGAGGAATACGCAGCCAAGAAAGATATGAAGATGCCTACACAGATTATCAAGATTGGAGAGCCTGAGAAAGATCCAAAAGCCACTGCTCAGGTTAGGCCTAGGGAGTTCACTCCACTCAATATTCTCCAGTACGCTTATAAGTACTTCAATATCTTCAAAGGTCTTGTGGTTGATCTCATCTTTACGTTTCAAGAACGAGCTGAGAGCAAGAGATTCTTTAACTCGCTGGAAGCAGATGAAGCTTTAAGAATCTTAGAGGTTGAGCTCAACTTTATCTATGAAGCTCTATACACAAAAGCCGAGATCTTGCATAATTGGATAGGATTCATCTTCAGGTTCATTGCCCTGGGATGCCTCGTAGCAGCTCTACGCATCTTTCAATACAAGAACAAGAACGATTATAGCGGATTTGATGTTGGCCTTACTTACGCATTGCTGTTAGGAGGAATAGCTCTGGATTCCATCGCTCTTATCATGTTCTGTGCATCTGACTGGACATTTGTCAGACTGAGGAAGATGAAGGACGAGCTGGACGATAAAGACACCAGGTTCGACGACATTCTTAACTGGATTCTTAACAGGATTCTCGGGGTCAGGGAGTTGAAGATAGAGGAGTATGATGGATGCTTCAAGAAAACACAGTCTCATGAAGTGCCGCACACGAGTACCAAGAAAACACCATCTCATGAAGGGCCCGGCAAGATTACCAACGAAACACCAGGTCATGAAGAGCCTGACAAGAGTACCGAGAAAACAACATCTCATGAAGTTCTCGACGAGAGTAACAGCAAAACACCAGGTCATGAAATGTCTGACAAGAGTGCCAAGAAAATACCGTGTCATAGAGTGCTCGACACAAGTTTCATATATCGCAGGTGGTCTGAGTATGTACATGCACACAACCTGATCGAATACTGCTTATGTTTAAGGCCGAAGCCAATCCACCATATCAAGGGTTCGATACACAACGCCTTCTACATGCTTATTAACAAAATCCTTTTCATTGGACCTTTCATCAAATCTATTGGAAGTGCCGTTGCATACTGTTTTAGATTCATAAAACAGAGAAGTAGTCAGCTTTTCAAGCGGATTGACAGTAGCATAAGTCTTTGGTGCAAGGATAAGAATTGGATAAATGAAGAGTACATTAGGTTGTGCTTCTACTGCACATTTTACATTCCTCGTCTACCTGGACGTGCGATAAGACGTTTTATGGACTTCTTTGGCATCCAAGCTCAGCTAGATGAGGTGATCTACACATCCAGTGATCGCCTCACCCTGGATCTGTGGGAACATATATTCACAGAGGTTAAAAGCAAATCCCGTTTCGCTGATGACTCTGAAAGCGCCATGAGGGTATCTTCAGCTAGAGGTGACTGGACTCTGCGTGACATACAAGGTGAAGACAAAGAAACAGAAAAAAAGCGTGAGAAACTTCTACGCTATGTGATAGATATGGATTATGATCAAAGCCTTCTTGTGTGGCATATTGCCACTGAGCTCTTATACCAAACAGATGAAACAGAACAAGGCATCAAAGCGAATCATAGCAACCGTGAGTTCAGTAAAACCCTTTCAGACTACTTGATTTACCTCCTAATGATGCAACCCACTCTGATGTCAGCTGTTGTGGGTATTGGAAAGATAAGATTCAGAGACACGTGCGAGGAGGCTCAGAGGTTCTTCAATAGGAGGCATATCACAGACAGACCCAAGAAGGTCACCAATGCAAAGGAAGCCAGCGAGGCAATTTTATCAGTGGCGGCTCCAGCAAAAGCTGAGCCCATCGACGTGAAAGGAGATCGAAGCAAGTCCGTCCTGTTTGATGGGGCCATGCTGGCGAAAGAGCTTAATCGTTTAAGCAAGAATGAGGACGATGACGCAAATATGTGGAAAATAGTGAGCCAAGTGTGGGTTGAGTTGCTTTCTTATGCAGCGACAAAGTGTGGCGCTATAGAACACGCAGCTCAGCTAAGCAAAGGAGGAGAACTCATAAGCTTCGTTTGGCTATTGATGGCTCATTTTGGACTAGGAGACCAATTCCAAATAAACCAAGGAGATGCCAGAGCCAAACTGATTATAGGCAAGTGATCATCATCCAATACGCAACAAAAGGTAGCAGCAACATCAGTTTCCCTCATTTGCTTCCATTGTGTATTTTGTTTCAAAGAGTATAATGTTTTCAACTATTTGCAGCTTTCATATCATTACCTAATATCTGTTCTTGAATCATCTGCATTGTAACTCCTATCTTTCTTCTGTCACTGATACATTCATTTTATGTGAGCTTGGTTGATTCCTGTGATACTCTAATAGAACCAAAATATAACTCTCCAAAATCAGTAAACCAATAGGAAGAATTCGAACAAGAATTTAAGCTCTCTCTCTCTCTCTCTCTCAATGTCTTTGATGAAGCATCAAACTTCAGAATCTCAGAAAGGCATTGCAACCGCGAATCACAATTTAGTGATCGCATCACTTAACCCCTAATAAAGAGTACCAAAAACACCAAGTTCATATTAAATTCGACCTAAAAACTCAGATCACAATCAATCATATCCGCGAACCTTCCAGATCCTATAATCCTTCTCTCTCCATCGTTATCTCTTCAATTCTTTCTAACATTCTCTGTTCCCTACGATGCAATTCTTGATCTTTTTACAAATAGATCTTTTTTTTTTTTTTTGCAAATCTTGAGATCTGTTCGGTAATATTTTTTTTTCCTTCTACAAAACATATATACAGTAAATTATTCTTAAGTACGTTTAAAATAACTCCAATTTTGGACTGTTAATTACTGAGTTGTGAACTCTTCTTGAAAACATTAATTTAATTGTTGGACGTAATTTAATGTATTGGTTGAAGAGTTAATGTTTCATAACTCAATTTTATTTACAGATAACTTTACGGTTTTCATTAAATGAATCTTATTTATTTATTAGAAAATAAAAGGGTCTATATATATATAATATATAATTTTGACAGCCATAAGAAGTTTTTTGAATCTTCAGTATTTTAATTTTCTTTTGGTCAATGGTCACTAAATAATGACTCGACTTAAGAAAGACTAACCCGGGACAGTCTTTAAAATAACATAAGTTATAACTATGGTTAAACCTAATAATATTATTATAATCATGAGTCATGACGTCAATTTATTCTTATATTGTAACCATTACAAATTTACAAGCATACTCTAGCAAAATCCTTTTTAACATAGGCTACCCATTCAAATCCGAGTCTAGTGGATCATTGTATATTTACTAAAACGACGCGAGCTCAACTAATGATACTTGAACTTTAATTATTATTCTACATATTTATTGTTTGACAAAAGAAAAAAATCTCAGATGACCAAAAAAAAAAAAGTTTCTACATATATATAGATATATCTTTTTTTAAAAAGAAGAAGTAAAAGTCGTCTCGCAACCCCCGCCAAAAAAAATAATAATGCATTGGCTGATTTTAAAATGAATTTCTAAAATTATTGACGAAATGAATAATTGACGAAAATGCAAAATATCAAAATTATTAAATTTCCAAAAAAAATTACCAGTAGACCTGAGTTGCTGTGCTGAGTCGTCTTTCTCTTTCCCGAGTGAGCATCTGGTAAAACAAAAGAGAGAAAAAACAACATCAATGGCTTCCCAGAAACATTCCACAAACCCCAAATTTTTCAAGTAAATCTGAGAAAATAACATCTCAATAACCAAGAGAGAGAGAGAGAGAGAGAAATAAAAAGAAGAATCATATCAAGATAGAGAAAAGAAGGAACCCAAATTCCCCAAGTGAATCTTTAGAGAGAGATAGAGAGAAAAGGAAGAAGCTGTATCTTTTTTCCTCAAGAGAGCAAAAATGGTGGAAGTGATACCAAAACACATCAAAGATGCTTGGAATAGATGGAACATCAGAGGAGCAGTCATTCTAAGTCTTACCCTTCAAGCCATCCTCATTTGTTTCTCTCCTTTACGAAAACGCACACCAAGAAGGCTCTTGATCATGCTCGTTTGGTCCTCTTATCTCTTAGCAGATTGGTCTGCTAATTTCGCTGTTGGTCTCATTTCCAAGAATCAAGGTAAAGATCTCAAACCTGATGACCCTCCACAGGACAAAAAGCTCATGGCTTTATGGGCACCATTCTTGCTCTTGCATCTTGGTGGACCAGACACAATCACAGCTTTCGCTCTTGAAGATAACGCTCTCTGGCTCAGACATGTCTTTGGGCTTGTCTTTCAGGCAATTGCTGGTGTCTATGTGGTTCTCATGTCTCTGCCCAATAGCCTTTGGGTGATTATACTCTTAGTCTTCATTTCTGGAACTATAAAGTATGTGGAGAGGACAACGGCTTTGTATAGTGCCAGTTTGGACAAGTTTAGGGACTCTATGGTTCAAGCACCAGATCCAGGACCAAACTACGCGAAGCTCATGGAGGAGTACAAGGCCAAGAAAGAGGCAAGACTACCCACCAAGATCATTCTGATTGATGAGCCTGACAAGGAACATAGGCCTAAGAAGTTAGAGCATCCATCATTAGCCTTGAAGAAAACAGAATTGCTGACCCATCTTGCGATCGCTCAGTACGCTTACAAGTTCTTCAACACATTCAAGGGCCTTGTAGTCAACCTAATCTTCAGCTTCAGGGAGCGTGACGAGAGCCTCGAGATCTTTGGGAATTTGGAAGATCCAGTGGAAGCTTTGAGGATTATTGAGGTTGAGCTTGGTTTCCTCTATGATGCTCTCTTCACCAAGATCGCTGTTCTTCATACCGTTATTGGAACTGTCTCACGGGTGGTTGCTTCTGGTACCCTTGTGGCTGCATTCATCATCTTTCATAAGAAACCTAACAAAGGCAGAGAATTTCATGGAGCTGATGTCGTGGTTACCTATACGCTGTTTGCAGTTGGCCTAGTTTTGGATTTCATATCCATCCTCTTGTTTCTGTTCTCAGACTGGACATGTGCTACACTTAGTAGCTTGAAGGATGATCCGGAAGAGGCTCTATCATTGAAAGATAAAATTTTCGACTGGTTACTTAGTCTAAGAAAGCTGCGTTGGACGGAGCATGTGTGCAAGCATAAGTGTACCACAGAAGGTAAGAAACCGTGTATCAAGGAACGTGATGGTAAGTGTTCAATAGAACAGAAGCATCACGTGCTCACGACGCCATTCTTCCTCCGGAGGTGGTGTGGAAGCATCAACGTATTCAACTTTATAGCGTATGCCACAAAAGCAGAGGTAACGAGGATCCACGACGCCAGAGGTCATTTTCACCGCTATTCTTGGAACATCATAGCTTTCCCATTCGAAAAACTCAACTTCATTTTCCAGAAAGTTTTTGGATGGATTGTCGAGTTAATCAATGATGTGCACAGATGGATCAGCCACAAAGTCAATGCGTTATCAAGAAACCATCGTTGGGCTCATCGTACTATTTACCCTATCTATTTCGAGTTCCTATCCCGCATCCCTCATTTCATCAAATCTGTGTGGGATGTCCTCAGCGAGTTCTTCGACATCTCGGATACGCTTGATATGGTCCACAAGACGTTATTTGTACACGGAGAGCCCATGACGAAAGAAATGTGGAAGTTCATGTTCAAAGAGTTGAAAAACAAATCAAAGTATGGAGACAGTCCTGAAAATGCCAAAAGGATATCTTTGGCTCGGGGAGAATGGAGCTTACGGGCCAACCTGCCAGTTAAAGCAGACCGTGAGAAACTGGTGCGTTATGTCACAAACTTTGATTATGATCAGAGTCTTTTAATGTGGCACATCGCAACCGAGCTCTGTTACCAACAAGAAGAAAATGCCCCAGAGGGTTATGATGAAAAAGATCATTACAGTTACCGCGAGTACAGCAAGATCATCTCAGACTATATGATGTATCTCCTGATCTTGCAACCCAGTCTGATGTCCGAGGTTGCTGGAATTGGGAAGATCAGATTCAGAGACACATTGGCTGAAGCTGACAAGTTTTTCCAGAGGAGGCATATTGAGAACAAGAGAAGTGTGAAGATAGCCACCGAAAATATTCTAGACGTCGATAGTGAAATTGAACCGATGGGCGTGAAGGGAGATCGAAGCAAGTCTGTTTTGTTTGACGCGAGCAGGCTAGCCAAAGACCTTAAGGATCTGGAGGAAAAGCACAAAATAAACAAATGGGAGATACTGAGTAAAGTGTGGGTGGAACTTCTCTGTTATGCCGCTTGTCATTGCGATGCTACGGCTCACGTGGAGCAACTCAGTAGAGGCGGTGAGCTCATAAATTTCGTGTGGCTTCTAATGGCTCACTTTGGACTAACAGATCAGTTCCAGATCAACAAAGGAGATGCCAGGGCCAAACTCATAATAGGCAAGTGAGTGAACAAGAACCACATTTCCCTGTATCTAAATTCATTCTGCATTGTATGTCTTTCTACTTTCTGCTCAAAACAATGAACTCTTTTCTTCATAGAGATGATGACATCTGTATGCTTTCGTGATTGAATTATCCCAAATATCCTTTCATATTCCAACAAGGGTTATGACATGTATGTATGAGATTGCTTTCAAATCATATTCTAGCTGAGTCCAGATTACACAAATTTCAAACCTGCGAAAGAAGAGTGAAGTATCTCACTGTACCTTAACCAATGGAGATTCGCTGACCATAACTGAAGAAATCTGTGAGAGTAGAAGCCGCAAGAAGAAAGCTTTTGGCCACCATTGAAACCAACAACACAAAGGCATAGCCTAAAGATGTTGTAATGTAAAGTCGAATCACTCTAATTGATCTTCGATATGACTGAAGAATGAAGAAACCACACACACACAATCAAATCCAGTGAAATCAAAACCCCAAACGCACATTGAATCCCACAAACAAAACTCAATGTTACTTCAATAAAAAAAAGTTTTTTTTTAATTTTCCGACTAAGATTCTTCCATGGCTGGATCAATCGTTCTCCCTTCCATTCAATTTCAATTTCTATTTCAGACTTACAATTTTTCTTTTTGGGGTTTTAGCTTTTATTTCGATTGCGAAAAATAAAAATAAAACACTTTGGTAATTTGATAAAGATTTTTTTTCTCGCGAGCTTAACTAATTGCCAAAGTTCATGTAATTTGTTTATTATATTTAATTTAGACAAAAGCACCGTTTCTGGGACTTGCTTGTATAGATGTGAGGAGGGGTCGATGATGTAATCCTCACATCTTTAGATACTCCATATTGGTATGGAAAAATATGTTAGTGTCATTTTTTTTCTACGTATCTCAGTCTAATCCACATCGAATCTTATCATTTGACTGTTGTCTTATCCATGATAATTGATTTCTTTGAAAAGAAAAATCAATAAGTCCCCACGAATGGATCATAGCACGGAAAGATAGAAAGGAGGTTTCTGAGTTTTTTTCTTCCTTTTTTTCTCATAGTTCCCTGTTATCTCGTTAAAATCGCCAATAATAAACCAAATCTCTGATCGAGAGACTCCAATACGATTTAATATCTCCCATATGTAATCGCGATTTCTAGGAACATGATCTCCATAGATGAAAGTCATAAAGGCTTAGTTTCCATTAATGATGGTTTCGATGACGATCAATCAATCATCTAACAACAAAAACTTAACCGGATAGTCCTTTGAATAGAAAAGGGCTAAACCTCCACTAGTGCCATTAAACTCAACTGTTTGAAAGTTGTCAAATCCTAGATCATCTTGCAAAGTTTGCAGATACGTCTTATCGTTCTTGGTTTCTGATAAAAACATGAAACCTGGAGAGTACATGCGATACACCTCTCTCAGTCGATGAAAGGTATATTTAGCTCTTGCCCCTTGATAGTTCCACGCTAGAGTCCTCATATGTTAGTTCTGAAGGGATAATGAGATCTCACCGTACTAACGGTTATTTGAGTGATCTTCAGCTTTGATAAATTAAACACCTCATTACGAGGGAGTGAAATTGAGTTTCGAGAGATTCTCGTCATCGACCGGTCTAATTCGTTGACTTTATATTTCAATATGGATGATCTTTTTATATAACGGAAAATTGGTGTAGCTAGTAGTGCTATCCAAATAGAGCGTATAATTGTAGATTTGTTGGAAACTGTCGTTTTTAATTTCAAAAACCTCTCCAAAATAAAGTATAATTGTATACTTGTTCTTTTCATATAGGAAGAATTTGGGAATATTATCTCACTGTAGGAGAGACTTAATTCTGATAGATCACCACATATGGGTCTAGAGTAAATGTTTTTTAATGGGTCAGGAAAATGCCATGACATAATCTTAGTGGGCCAGATCCAAAGCATCTTCCCTCCAAAGATAGTGGATGAAAACGAAGGTCGGGAAGATGGCGGTTCACGAACTTCTCGCCGGAGCCGAGACACATTCAGAGGTGGCCTACGCTTCTTTAAACGGCCAACATCGACCGGAGATGACTTGGAAGATGTGACGCTTGAGCGGGAGTTATTCGGCAGAGCTCGAGGAGAATCCACCGCGTCATGCAAGTTTGTTAGATCTGAAGCATTCGGTACGGAAATCACAGTCAAATACAGATCTAGCGGCTCCGACAAGGTGGAGACCACCGATAGAGCACTTGACTTCATTGGAGACTTTGGTCGCTGAGATTTTCTTCACACGTGAAAGTTTTTTTTTTTTGACATTATCTCGCCGGAAAAAAACAGAGCCTAAGGAGGGGGAGTAGAAAACAATGTTTTGGCTTTAAGGAGGATGATTCCGTTCACTGTATGAAGGATGACGACAACTACGCAGAGACATCGATCCATTCCAGAGGATTTGAAAAGCGGTAGCTGCCGCGGTATTATCGCCTGGAGAAGAGCTGGGAGTTTGGTTACTTCTTCCATTCGAAACTGACAGAATGATCAAATAGTCACAGATGTTCGGCGGGTCAGGAAGGTCCGACGAATCCGGATGGAGAAGCAAGGGCTTCGTCGACGACCCACCCAGATCTGGCCGAGACGAGAAAATTGCCATTCGGATGGAGAGATCACTAAATCGGGGTTTAGCTTCACTGGAGGCATGGGGAGGCGAATAGATCGAGGTCGCCGACAGCTCTTCACTCCAAGTTAGAAGAGATTTGAGAGCTTTGGGTCCTTCTGAGGTGGAGAAAACCTCTTCTCAAATCTGAGATTATCATCCACACAAAACCCATTAGCAGTTTTCTTCTTTCGAAGACATCTTTACTCCTTTTCCTGAGAAGTTCTTCCTGCCAGTGTTAGTTTGAATTTTTTTCTCCAGAGTTGCGACGTCGCAAACTGGGATATTCACAGGTTCTTCCTCCTCTTGGAACCTCTTGTCCAAGTTGCGACGTCGTAATTGTGTCCAGTCCTTATTCCTCGCCATTGAAGAACTCGGTTTCACCATCATTAAGGAGCAGAGACACAAAATCTTAGCAACAAGTGCTAGAAACGTAGCAACGGCTAGAAATTTTGAAGAGAGAAAGTAGAGAGGAGGGTTGAAAGCACATGAACCAGATCTGATTTCTTAGCACAGGCTAGATGAAGACAATATCCAAGGTTA
Source organism: Turritis glabra (assembly GCA_900406565.1). Lineage (NCBI taxonomy): Eukaryota > Viridiplantae > Streptophyta > Magnoliopsida > Brassicales > Brassicaceae > Turritis > Turritis glabra. The sequence continues at coordinate 802,888 of OVBN01000165.1, read as the reverse complement.
GAATCTGAGTTATAGTCATAGCATAAGCTAGAGTCTTGGATTCTTTAGCTAGAGGTGGTTGCCGGAAAAGTTAGATGTGGCGGAGGGAAGCTTTAGACGGTGGTGGATGAGCTGTGGTTCCTTTGCTGCATCTGATACCTTTAAAAGCTTTTGGGACTTCATCAAAGACATAATAGAAAAATAAAGCATGAAACTAACCTTGGATATTGAGCATGAAAATAAAGAAGAAGAAGAAGAAGATTGGATGAGTACTCATGTAAGGATAAACGATGACATCATACAACATTTCAGTCATCAACATCATCATTTGAGATTGGATGAGTACACATGTAAAGATAACGATGAGAATAAGATGTGCCAAGCATGCATCATGCCAATCTATTTCGGCAACTTCTACTCATGTATGTAATGTGAGTTCATTCTCCAAGAAGTATGTGCAAATTTTTCTCGCATAATACATCACCTGTTTCATCCACATTGGCTCACTCTGGTGGTAGGATATGACGGTGTAATGACTGATGAGAATAAATGTTTGGTTGTGCACAGCTGGTCTCTTCTATAAGTGCCATAGAGAACAATGTCTTTTTAAGCTCCTAAGTGCAGTCAGTTGCAAATCTAGAATAATATTTTATATGGGGCACACAAATTTTATTTTTATAAATTTGATTTAAAATAATTAATATTGTACATGATTTAACTACTATATGCATACAAAAATAATTGTTTAATTAATTAAAGACAAAATAATAAATAGAAATTTAGAATTGACATTTAAATAAAGCAGGCCAACCAAACAAAAAAAATATTAGAAGAAAATGTACATAATTTAGTAAACTATATGGAAAATAAATAGAGAATAGAATAAAAAAGGCAGCATATAAATGTAAGTATACACACAAATTATAAATTCAGTATGGGGCATATGCCCTACCTCTCTAATGCCTACGTCCGCCCCTGTGTGCAGTGTGCTGCAATTTCTGAACCATTAGTACATGAAAGTCATAAAAATTCTTTATTCCTAACATCCAAACCAGGAGAGCAAAGAACATGTCATGTTTGCAAAGAGTCAGGACATTGTTCCACAAATGAAACATGCAATTGCATTGAGTGTGATTTTGCTTTGTGTTTGAAGTGTGCTACTTTACCTCCAAAGGTGAGGTAAACGGATGATAAGCATGTGTTCACTCTTTCTTATGGGAAGAAGACAAGTACCAAGACACATTGGTGTGAAGAATGTGAGAGAAAAATAGATCAGAGCGTAGGCTTTTATGTGTGATGAGAATTATTGTGTCGCCCTACTCATTGAATGCTTGCTTGGGTGGACTTATACAAGATGCGGGTTTCATCATGGTTCTACTACGGTGAAAAGGTAGATGTTCTGCTTAAAAATCGTCATACGTCTCGACCTATTTGCTCTAGTTGTAAGAAGCATTGTCCACAGTTTTGCAGCGTTCTGGATTATATTCTGTTCCACATTTTGTATTCGTGATTCAGTTGATAAAGGTGACAAAATACCTTGACGGTCATCGCTATGGTTGTAAGAAATATTATTGAATTTGTATTCTGTCGTATTTCCATGGAAATATAACTCAGAGAAGTATTTTGATTTGCATCGGTGGTAATTCTTGAATTGATCTCTACGTCTCAAGCACATCTGATCATGAGCCAAAACCCTTACCATCCTTTCTCAAACCCTCTTCTCACAATCCCATATATTTTGGATCTACCCTTCTTTTGTATGCTCTAAAATGTTCACCACTCTGTACATAGAACTCAGTCCGGTTATTCCGGTTATCCCGGTTTAGTCAGTTCCGTTCTGTACTGATATGCATAGCAAAGCAGACTAATGAAGGAGAAGAGATCTGCGTTGAAGAGGATATTGAAGGGTCTAGGAGTTGAAGATTCAATGTTCGATTCCATTCGTAGAGAAGCAGTAGAAGAAGATGCAAACAGGCAGGAAGCTGGAAAACTGATGGAGAGACGGTGAAAAATAAGTAGCTCTCTGCTCTGCTCTATGCACTTCACTCAAATCTGCGGTGGAAGATATCTGATTGTGTTTGGTGAGATGGGAGAAGAGGATGGCATGGACGAGAAGCTCGATGTGAAATTCAAGGAGGGTGAGAAATGGAAGGGAAGAAAATCTGGCGAAGGAGCTAGTTCCAGAGGAACATGAGATCCATCGTCTTTGGCCCGACTTGATTCTGACAGTGTCTGGAAGATATATGAAGCAGCTTTCGAAACGAATGGGAAAAATCCTTTAGTGAAAACTGCATAGAAGTATAACAGCATAAGCAAAAAGTGAACACTCCGAACTCCTTCATTTAAATGTTCACAAACAACACTTGAAATCAGTCAGACCAGCAAAACATAATGGTAGATGACGGATCTTTCACAACACTTGGAAACAAAATCCAAAAACCAATATTGAAAATTGTAATCACAAATCTGGTTCCAGAACATCGAAAATTGGTGCAATGTCGAGAGCTTTATTGCAAATTGACAAAGAAATACTCCATACATAATAGTCACGTCATGAAGACGGAAGCTCTATCGAACAAACAAGATAGCTTTAGAAGAACGAAACACAAAAGAAGGGAAATCAACATAAGTAGGTTTCAGATAACTTGGACTCTCTGGTAGATGATAATCAAAAGCATAATGATGATGGAGAAGATGATGGTTCGTAACTTATTTGAGTCATAAGTAAGAGTCTTTGGGCTTAACCAGCGATTTTCCTAGAGTAGGGATTTGAAGGCTGTGTAGGTCGGAGGAATATGTCCCTACTTTCTCCCACCCACCCTGCCTTCATTGCCGGTTGTTGTTTACGACTTTGAGTCCATCTTGCTTCGATTGTTGCCTGTGCAGTCTCTGATGCTCCACGAGCAAAGACCGAGTTCTTGTCCATAGATACTGCAACTGCATCATTTCAATTCATTCATTAAGATGATAAACAAGCTTGTGAAAGAAAAAAGGATGTGGTTTTACTTACGTGGACTCTTCCTTCCAGGTGGCCTATACTTTGCATCTTTAACATTATAACTTCTCACAGGTTTGTTGTTCCATGCCGTGTTCTGGTTATTATTATTAGCCATATCCACCTTCCGCTGGGTGGCACCATTGTCAAATGCAGCATTCATCTTTGGAGTAACATAACTGTTGACACCATTGCCAAAAGGAGCATTCGTCTTTGGAGCAACATAACTGTTGACACCATTGCTAAAAGGAGCATTCGTCTGTGGAGCTACATAACTGTTGACACCACTGCTAAAAGAAGCATTCGTCTTTGGAGTAAAGTAAGTGTTCAACGGCTTATTAGCATTGTAAGTCAGAGTCGCTGGTAACCGCTTCACGGATTGCTGCTGCTCGAGAGAACCTCTAGGTCCAACAGACAGCTTGGGACGGAGAGATGGGGGAACATAGTAACAACTCTGGAAGAATGGATGTTGCAGAGCCTCTGCAGTAGTCGGTCTATCGCAGGGATCCCACGAGCAAAGGCGCTCAATAAGGTTAACCGCATCTGCACTAGCATATGGCATTACACTTGATAGGTGTATACCGGGAAGCTGCAAGATAAACAAACAGATCGTTACTAGTAACCTTAAATATAAAATCAATGACGCTTTCTTTCCTAGATATGTTACAGATACAGTAGATAATACCTGAGGGAATTGGTAATTGATAACGCTGGCAAGATTCAACCCCTCCAACCATGTCTCTTCAGTTGGGCTGCCTATGACACTGCAGATTTTGTATATCTCATCTGCTTCACTGCATACATTAAAAAGGTGACAGTTCACTCAGTGGTTTAGCATTCAAATCTGCAAAATTGTTTAACCAGGACAAATTCAATCAACCATTGACAAATACCTAGCTCCAGGAAAAAGAGGGCGCAGAGACAACAGCTCCGCCATAATAGCACCCATCGCCCACATATCTGAAACACAATTAAATTACCCATTGTTAAGCACCGGACTACACTATTAAAAAGAAACTTCTGTTATTGGTATATTGGGAAGACTAACCAACTTTTGACGTGTATACATATGACTGTAGCAGTACTTCAGGTGCCCTGTACCTGTGGAAAGTTTAGAACAGAATTAGGGTGAATAAGGAAGAGATATGGCACAAATCCACACATGTGCCAATCACCATCAGCATATGGATCACTGAACTACATCTATATTGATTTTCTGAAGTAATTGAACAGAGCAATCAGGGGAGTAAATCTTACCAGCGTGTAGAGACATATTCTGTGTAAGGTGGACTCGAATTGATCTCCCGGGCCAGGCCAAGATCAGCAATCTTAATGACATCTTTCGAGACCAATAGATTTTCTGCGTCAGAAAAAAAAATATTTACAAATGTTTCAGTGACAGACTAATGAAAATTGACTGCGATGGAAAACCCTAAACTAATTCAAAACAGTCCATCTCCATAGCACATGTGCTGATGTTGATTGCCAACCCAAGGCTATTAATTACCTGGCTTAAGATCACGGTGGAAGTATCCACGCTGATGCATATAAGAAAGGCCTTGGAAGACTTGAAAGCACCAATTTCGGATATCAGATTCTGCAAAATGCTTAGGGCGATCCTTCATAAGCTGGTAAAGATTGCACTCCTGATAGATAAGAAAGGGAAAAAAACTTAGAGCAATAGAAAAGGAAAAGCGTTGGCAATAATTAAACAAAAGCAGTAAGGAGTATACCATGTACTCAAACACAAAGTATAGGATATCATTTTCCCGGATGACTTCCTTCAGCTTCACAATGTTTGGATGATTCATTCTGCTAAGCGACTAAAATGAGAAAAGAGAGGAATCAGCGAACATACAGTCAAAAAGACTGAAAACATTTCAGTAAAGGAGATACAGTACCTTCACTTCTCTTAGATTCACACATTCTTCCCAAGAGAAATACTTCTTTTTCATTCTTTTAATTGCCACCTGTCCATAGAAAACTTCAGTATCCTAGAAACCAAGCACACATTATACAAGTCTTTATCTCTCAATGAAAACAACTTACAACTTCACCCGTCTGTTTATTGACAGCTCGCCAAACATTCCCAAAAGTTCCGTCACCAACTTCTTTGAGTAACGTATACCTACAATTGCATATGGCATTGAGAAGTTAACACAAACTATAAATTGAGGGTTCAGAAACCAAAGACTAGAGAAAAAGATAAGAGAAATCAAACCTACCTCTCCATTGCCTCTAGGTAAAGCAAAGTATCCCCTTTAGTATTTATCTGTGGAGAACTTCTGAAATATGTCTATAACTTTAATTTTCAAGTATGGCAGCAAGATCAATGACTCTCCCACAGGGTAGACCGACCCTTATTTACTTTAAACATCAATGGGTTGACCATCAAGGCAAAAGAAAGACACTAAAAGAAAAAGGCAAAACATACTGAGAACTGGACGACGCACCAACAAAAAGTAATGTTCTGGGTAACAGGACGAGACCCATGCTCACAACATTTCACTCAAGGGGTTCAGAGACTCGAGGAAAAGACAGCTACGAAAAGTCAAAACTGGAAAAAAAAAACTGATACATCCTGCTTCAACCAGCTCTCATAAGAACATGATATGGAAGGGGGACTAACTAGTTTTTGACTGCAGGGAACAGATTTAGATGACACTCTAGGACTATGTGAAGGTAGGATAACTTGCAAAACATCAGCCCTGCAGAAAGCAAAGATACCATACAAACAATCATGTTCCAATTGTCCAACAAATATGACGTAAACGAAAATTCAGGAGTCATTTAAGCTTTCTATAAGTATCGAGTATTTGACGTGTTTTCAACTCTTATCATCTACTTTTCCTTTTCGAGTTTTCCTAAATTTTTGATAGCAGTATTTTCCATTCTCTAAATTTCCATATTTTGTATTCATATTCCACAAAAATCTTAAGGAAATATGATAAATCTCTTATTTCCTTATTTCAGAAATCAAAAAGACAATTTGTAGGGAAAATTCATCTATTCATAGAATCTTGTGTAAGCTAAAATGCAAGTATCAGCGGCTTAATCCAAACAACATACCTGAATCAGAAATTTGCATCACACCTTCCGTAAAGATTCGCAGAAGGTCTGACCACTATGTGCAGTTCACGAAAGAGCCAATCAGGAAATCTGCTGAGCGTGCAAGAAACCGCCAATCGAGTGCTTCTTGCAATGAAAAAATCCGATACTGGTAGCAGCCTGAGCAGATGTAGTCTTGGTCCATATCTCAAAAGAAGAAAAACCACTAAAAACGAAACTTAATATAACCTGATAATGAGCACAGAAGCAGTAAAAAACAACATTAGAAGCGCAGCGAGCTATGCACAGAATACAAAAGGAATAATAACAATCCAATAAGCAGGCAGGCCCATTCAAGGTATGATACAAATAATTTTATCTAGAACTTGTCCTACACAAAGGCAGATTAACATTGAAATCCAGTTCTAATAGACTCCAAGCAATACCAGCAAAAGTCATAAATCTACATAAGACTCTAAGAAACCAAACTGTAATCAATAAGAACAGAGTAATAAATGAGAAATTTTCGCATTGTCTAAAATTCTAGTACACCACCAAATCTCAACTCCATTGAAGTTTAACCACAAAAACCAACCAACCATAGACTCAGTTTATCTCAGATCTCAATGAACGAAGAAATTCATAATCCAAAACGAGAACACAAAAAAAAAAAAAAAAAACCCCACAAAAAGCGTAACCCTAAAATTCAATACAACAAAACAATCCATATACGTTCAAATCCGACTCCACAAGATCTCAGAAACGCGACTCCAATCATACAACAATACTCAAAGCAAATCAAAACCAATCCGATTGAGCGCAAAACAATAGAACTACGAGAGAATCAGAATCGCATCAGTCAAACCACGAGAAACAAAAAGAAAAAACGGCGATCTCGATATTACCTCAAAAGCCAATAGGCATAAACTCCGTCTCCGACGACGGGAAGAGGCTGTATCCAGAGCTTCTCCCTTATCACGACTCCACCGCTCTCTTTCTCTCTCTCTCTCTCTTCTTTCTCTCTCTTTGCCGCGTATTTGTGTGGTTCTCGTGATAATAAACAAGAAAATAATAAACCCAACTTTATAATATCTCTCAGCTAATAAGGAATATATTATTCAGCAATTTATTATGGTCGTGTCTTGTTAGTGCTAAGCTGCAATCTCCTGCATCTCGGTATACAGTGTTTATTCACTCAGAAACCGTGGATTCTTTATCGATGACACCATCTCCAATCTAAACCGTAGGATTTAACAGTTTTATCCTTTATTTTAATCTTTAAAATGACCGTCTCTCTAGCCTTTCCCTAACTTATTCTCAGCTTTCCATTCTAAGTTGACAGACGATGATAAATACTTGCCTTGACTTTTCGTACAAGTTTTATTTTTCCTAATGAATTATTGTTTCTTTTTCTTTTTTTTCTGGCTCCTGGTATTTCTCCATTATTTTGTCAACAATATTTCCATTTTATATAATAGTTTTCAGTAGTATAAAATAAATCGACGTTAAATTTAACAAACGTGTGATTTCTCTGCAAATTGCTGCGTAGTTTGTACACAAGGCTCAACAGCATGATTAGTGGCAAAATCTTTTGTGACCTGTTCGTTTTCTATCTGCAATCTTTAAGTCAATGGACACGCTTTCCACTAAAATTTAATATATTAAGGTTCTTGTGCTCTAAAATTAACTAATTAAAAATTCGTAGAACCAAAAAAAAAAAAAATACTATTCTTTTTGTCATATGCTAAATTTTATTATATGGGCTTTACCGCTTTATAATACCCAAATATCTTCTTATATGAGCTTTAAAGTACTCCAAAGCCCAAATAAACCTCATTTCTAAGAGGTATTTCCATTTTTTCCAGCATTTGTAAAAGGCATGGACAAAATATCCGGTTCCAAAAAACCGAACCGAAATCAAACCGAAAAAGAAGAACCGATGAACCGACAAAATATTTAAACGGATTTTCGACTCTTATACTCAAAGAATTAGAACCAAACTCAAACTGAACTGAGAACCGAATGTGTACCCGAAATACTCGAAATATAATTATATATCTAAAATATTAATTATATTTAAACTTTATATAACCCAATTACCCAAAATTACAATTAAAACCCAAAAATATCAATTATTTTTGGAAAAATTGTCAGAAAAGTCTCAACTGTGTAAAAGTGTTCAAAAATCCTCAATTTTGACGAAATATATATCTAACTTCTATTGATTTCTCAATTAAATCGTAAATTTTTGTTGACTTCTCATTTAATCGTTAACTTTTGTTGAATTTGCCAAAATAATCACGCCATTAAATTGATTGACGGAATAAGTTAACAGGGTTAAATCTCCGTTGAAAATCTCTGTTGATTCATTGAAACGACGTCGTTTTTATTTTTAAAAAATTATGCAAATTCGAGGTTTGAATCTGTTACATATGTTCTCAAACCTCTGCTACTTTACCAACCGAACTAAGTCGTTCTTTCAATATAACAACAAACACATATAAATATATAGTTTAAAAAAAATTCCAAAATAAAAAATAAATATAGGGCTAGATCTAACATCAATGTCCTCGCTGGTGAGATCTACATCGACGATTATAACAAACTAGTGCTTTGGCCCGTGCTTTGCACGGTCTTTATATAATTTGTGTTTTTTTTATAACATTTAGTTAATAATAAAAATATAGTGAAAAAAACAGTTTGAAAGAAAAGAAAAAAAACTAAAATTTAAAAACATATGACAATCGTGAAAGTGTAAAAATTGAGACTTTTGCCACGTGGCAGAAGGAGAGAGTGAAAGTTGGCTGCAAAGTGACTTGTGAATTAAATTATAAAGGATACTCGCCAGAATCTTCCCAGATAACATATTATGAGCCACATTCATTTGCTCAGCCTCCACCATACCAATTATTCCACATAAACGATTCGAATTAACACAAAACAAAGATAGATATGTTACAAACAACTATTCTTTCTCTCTCATGTGACTCTACAGCTTCTTCTTCTTCTTCCTTTGGCAATAAGGTCCGATTGTTATGAGTAGGGTCACGGGTCAGTTCCGTTTGAGCGACGATTCTTATCGGGTCCGATTGAAAGCAGGATGTTTTCGGGTCCGATCGAACCAATAGCTTGGCCGTATAAAATCTGCTGATATCGTTGTTTTGCGACTCGAATCAATCGACACCAGCGTAGATCTAACCCTAGTTTTTTTTATTTGGGAATTTTCTGTTAAACTATATATTTATATGTGTTTGTTGTTATGTCGAAAGAATGATTTAGTCCAATTGGTAAAGTAACAAGGGTATTGAGAATATAGGTAATAGGTTCAAGTGTTGAATTTGCATAAATTTTTTAAAAATCAAAACGACGTTAACTTATTGCATCATTCAATTTAATGGCGTGATTATTTTGGCAAAGTCAACAAAAATTAATGATTAAATTGAGAAGTCAACAAAAATTTACGATTTAACTGAGAAATCAATAGAAATTGGATATATATTTTGTCAAATGTAAAGTTAGAGATTTTTTTCAACACTTTTACATAGTTAGGAGTTTTTCGACATTTTTCCAATTATTGTTAGATCAAAACAACCAAAATACTAAAAATAATATTTAACCAAATTTTAATCAAATTTAACCATTATTAAAAAAAAATTAATATTTTGGATATCCAAAACCGAACCAAAAATATTTAGAACCGAACGAAATCCAAACCAAAATTTAAAATATCTCAATGGATCGTAAACTCTTCAACCCGAAATACCCAGAACCCAACCGAACCGAAAAGTCGAACATCCAGTCCTAATTTGTATAAATTTCAATTTGCTTCAGCTTCTTGTAACAGTACGGAGCAACAATGGAATTCTTCGACGAAGACAGGCCTAGATTTGTCTTCCAATCTCGTCCTTCCTCTTCACACACGACGGATGAAGAAGAGGAACCTAAAATCCCTAACAAGATCTTTATCTCAATCTCCGTCACTATATCTCTCCTCATACTATCTCTCTCCTTCTTCTACTTCGAATCCGAACCTGCTAAATCGCTTCTCTTATGGCTTGCCCTATCCTTCCTCGTCGGTCCTTTCGCTCCTAGTTCGCTCACCGGAGGTAAGATTCGCGTCGGTTATGGTCAGATCTTGGAGCCAGAGCAGATCCACGATGAGTCATCGACGGATAACGAACGCGAATCCAGGAGGAAATCTGTGAATAAGCGATCTAAAGGAACGTCGAAGAACGATACTCCGCCGGAGAATCCTTCTCCGGTGACGGAAGCTTCGAGAAAAGTGGTGATTCCGCAGTCTAAGGAGAGTGGATCTGTGAATGAAACCAAAGATTGGAGTGAAGAAGAAATCGAGATTTTGAAGAAGCAGTTGATTAAGCATCCAGCTGGTAAGCCTGGAAGATGGGAATTGGTAGCTTCAGCGTTCGGAGGAAGATACAAGACAGAGAATGTGATTAAGAAGGCGAAAGAGATTGGAGAGAAGAAAATCTATGAGAGTGATGATTATGCTCAGTTTCTGAAGAATAGGAAAGCTTCGGATCCTAGATTGGTTGACGAAAGCGCTGAGAATTCTGGAAATGGCGGAGATGAAGAAGGTAATAAGGAGACTTGGAGTAATGGAGAAGACATTGCATTGCTCAATGCTCTGAAAGCTTTTCCTAAGGAGGCAGCTATGAGATGGGAGAAGATTGCAGCTGCAGTGCCTGGGAAGTCGAAGGCAGCTTGTATGAAGAGAGTTACAGAGCTTAAGAAAGGGTTTAGGAGCTCGAAAACTCCAGCCAATTAGCTAGGGGAGAAGCCAATGAGGTAATTGATTAACCAGAGTCTTTGATTGAATAAGCTTTACTCTTTACTATGAGACAACATGAAGCCATAAGAGCCTAACTGTAATTGCTACATTGTTGCTGTATAATCTTCCTAGGCTTAGTAATATCTCCATTAGTGTGAGTTACCTGGAAGTTGTTAATCTTTTAATCTGGAGAGATCGAGTTGATGAAATGCTGATAACATATTCTTTAGTGATGTTTTATAGGTTACTTATGATTTAGGTCGCATAACGTTATAGGTAAATATTTACTGATCTAGAATTGAGAAGTCTTTTGAAACCAGTGAGAGGAAGCTTGTAACGTGAGGAATCATAGAAACGAACCTACTTATTGGGTCCTGGCTCATGTTCTTGAAGTTGGGGTGGCTTGCTTTTTGATCCATTGGTTATATGATTGATGATTGGTTAAAGACTCTTCAGGCATTTTTTCCATGTTTCTCATATGTCATGTCAAACCCTATCAGTTTCATGAAAGCTGTGTCCTAGTTTCCTGCAGTTTCTTGGCTATCTTTTACTTCTGCTAATTATTGGTTAAATTTTGGTATGGAATGCAATTATTTGAACAGAATAATGCAAAATTTGGCTAGGGGAAAGATGGCATTAACTTGACTGACAGGGAACTGGTTTAGGTTTATAATTGTTTTCGGTTTAAGATGTCTTTCCCTAGTAGAGTATATAACTGGTAGAAATTTCATCCCTTTTGCTGAATGATGGTTTCACTTCGCGAACTACTATAAAACCTCCTAGAACATTGAATTAGAATCTCGGAGTCCTCTGTCACATAAGATTCGATCTTATGTTGGTAGTCCTTTGAGATGTGCAGAATAAACCACATGTATGATAAGTATGAGATCAAATAGAGCTATACTTACAGGTTGAATCCACAGAATCTAATCGAAATAGTCTTAAAAGTAACATATGTAGGCACAATCTTTCTTACTGACATGAATCGGGTAATGCAGGGACATCTGTTCGGATTAGGGCAAATACAGGAGAGGAAGAACAATTTTGTTGTTGCTGCTTGAGTGTATTACTACAAGATCCAGAAGCAGTCAAGAGTTATGCAGGAAGTTTCTTTAGAGACAGACAAGAAAGCATCTTAATATGCCAAAGAAATAATCAAATTAACATAGATTTACGAGTTCTTCTTTACTTCGAGCTTTGATTCGAATTACAAGATTACCTATTCTGTGTATCCTTTCCCAAAGATTACCTACCTATTTTACTAGGAAAAAAAAAAAAAAAAAAAAAAAATATATATATATATATATATATATATATATATAAACAACTACAAATACTCTAAATCTTCATATATCAATTTAAAGGCTACGAATACTCTATTCCTAACAAGTAACTTCATCAATGTCGCAGGTTGGATTGGATTGTTACTTGTTAGGTTTCCCTTATATCAGGAGAATAAATATCCATTTATAAATTGATATAATCAAATTACTATTTTTTTTGTTTTTTTTTTTTTTTGTCAACGGAGGGATTATTAATAACATCAAAAAGTCAATACAGTCAGTCAGTACAGAGGAGACAGCCAAATATAAATACAACCAAACTAGTAAAAATCAGTAAGACTTTCATTGGTGACAAAAAAAAATATATAACAATAAAGAAAATGACCAAAATGAAAAATAAAAAGGATTATGTTATAGACAACGAATTGAACGAACATTCATAGTAAATAATAACCAAAAAATGAATAAATATTTTTTAAAACATATAATAGAAATGCTATTTTTATAAAGAAAATCATTTAATGAATTTATTTTAGAAATTTCATTTAAAATTTTGAATATTTAATATTAATTTTAAATTAAAAGTATAATATAAATTTGAATACGTTATCTAAAAAATTTAATATTTATTACACTTAAAAATATATTTTTAATTTATTTAAGTATTAATACTAATATAAAATAAAGTCATAAAATTAATTTAAAGTTAAATTTATGATGAAATTATTTTTTTGTTTAAATATATAATGAAAATAAAAAATTATTTATATATAAAATGAAAATATTATCATTCAAACTATTTTAAAATTATTTAATAATAAAAAACGAATTTTAGTTTTAATTTTTTATTGTTTTTCTATAATTTTGAAGAGGAACACTTTTGTTTTATCATTCTCTTTTTTACGAGTAATGAAGAGGAATATTGTATGTCTCACATGTCTGAGAATATGAATAAATGTTTTTGTAAATGGTGAAAAATTGTGAAGAACAAAGAAGAATAAGACATTGCTCCTCATTTTTTTCCTCAAAAGCGGTTACCAATTGGATCTTTAGACAAACTCGGTAAAAAAATAAAATACTAAGAGGAGAAAAACCGAATCTTTCACCTAACCCCAGTCCTAGGAACTTTTTCACTTAACATGCAATCCACCGGAGCCATGAGTGCAATCCAATCAACCCGAAACTTTTGCTCGGAGTAAACGTCCGAGATTAACTGAGCTGTCATCTCATATTGTTAAAATACATAACTAAAACAAGAAAACACAAAGGTCCAAAATATTACAATCCAAGGTCTAGCAAGCCCAGGAACAGCAAACCTCAACAAGAAGAAAGATAACTTCAACACCAGCATATAACCACGTGGCACAAACATGAGCAAAGAGGAAGGCACATGGGAAACAGAGGATTAATGTGTTGTCGGTCATCGCCGACTTGATCTTCAACCGGAGAAAACTCTAAAAGACCAGAAATCGTCGAATCTACAAGTTTCTCGTTAATCCGATGAAGGCAGTAGCCAAATTCAGAGAATAAAAACAAATCTTCGTCTTCAAAACCTCAAATTATATATTCTTCCCGAAACGATCGGCTCAAAAACTCAGGCAAAGGATCCTTCAAAGCGACGGCCATGAAAAACTAACAAACAAACAAACTCAAATGATCCAAAAAGCTTCGGTATAAGAATTAGACAATCCTCAGCCCCAATTACTTCAAAAGCAAACCAAAGGTACCAACAGAAACTTCAATCCGCAACTAGAATTTTGATCTTAAACAATAAAAACCCGATAAGCATGAAGAAAGAATTCAGCCCCTTAAACAAGAGAGGACCAAAGAATTACACGATCAGATTAAAGGAGAGTGATAAGGCAATCGAAAGCAAAAAAAAAACCAAAACGAAATTGAATTAAAAGAGCCACGAAAGAAAAACGAAAACCGAATTTAACACCAGAGCAAAGCTGGCCGAAATCGCCGGAGAGACAGCTGCGAAATCACCAGCCACGAAGCCGGACATCGGCGCATAGAAAGTTGATGCATGCTGGAACCAAAAACCGGCCAAACGGTGCTAAGGATTCACCGATACCGAAAATAGACTGACCATTGTGACTAAAAAAGCCAACAATGTTAGATAGGAGTCGATAAATGCCACTAAAAAAGCTGGCCACCACCGAAAAAGAATAGATCATCGGGAAAACTTTTTCTCTCTCAAAAATCTGCGAGAGAAATAAAATATAAAGTCTCCGTCGTTTTATTCAAATTTTTAAATTACAATTTTTTTTTTGTCGCTGTAAATTGGATTACAAAACAAAAAAATTAGAATAAAAATACATAAATTTATTTTATTTTTTTAAATAATAATAACCAGTTAAAACAAAATTTATAAAATTTATTTATACTACAAGTCTACATCAACAACCACTAAAGCTACCCACTAAAATCTCTACCGTTGGATAAGATAATTCGTAACGATAAACGGCATGAGATCCATCTGCAGCACTAAATAGTCTTCGTGGTTCAGTTTCTCCACCGAATTCAACCACGTGCTATATACATTACAGAATCAACTAAACCGGCAATCACCGGTTCTTCAAACAAAGAGTTTCACGGTTTACCGACCCAACCGGTAACTCTCGATACAAAACTCGTAAACACGTCTGTGTTCACCACACGTTTCATCAAAAAAATCTTAAGCTACTCTGCAAAATCATTTTTCCGGCAAAAATTTTCAGGTGATTCTCTCTTCGTTTTTCTAATTTATCATTTCGATTCGAAACAGATCTCTTCTCTATGTTTCACATGATTCAGTTTTTTTTTCAATCTATAGCAAAATAGATCGTGCGATGCATATTTTCTGCTCATTTTCTGATCCGAAATCTTTGCAGAATTGTCATTTTCCATTCGAATTGAGGGTTTCATGGTGGAATTCGATTCATAGTGGGTTTAATTTTGGTGTTGTTGTTTTTTCTGTGTTGAAAAAAAACACAAAAACCAAAACCTAAAATTACCTGAAAATCTCAATACTAGTTTTTTTAGGTTTGATTTGAATGCTGATTTCGATTTTTGTTCTTTAATTTTGCATCCTGGATTTGTTTCTTCTGGAATCAATTTAGAGATTTGTTCGTTTGATCATCAACTTCAATCTCTGTCAGGATTATTTGCTCAGCTAAAAAGGATATACAATGGATCAAGAATCATCTCAATGTCCCTTTGTTGCTGAAAGCATGATCCAGAAATGCCCTTTCCTGAGAAACATCAACAAGCCTACCAATTTGTCCTTCTCCTCCTTGAGTTTTCCAATTCCGGTAAAAAATTTCTTACCTTTTGTGAAAAAACCTGAATTTTTATGCTATTTGATTCACTGGAGATGAAGTTTTATGTACCCTTGGACAGGTGCAAGGAGGTAAAGGTCCGATTTTTGAAGATGGTCCTGGATTTGATTCAGCATTCAAGCTCTTCCATGGAAAGGACGGTCTTGTGCCGCTTTCTGGACATTCGAGTTTCGGGGATGATGTCGAACAAGAGGCTCTTCGTGCTCCTCTGCAATTCAATCCACTTGCGGGAAAGGTAGCTACTATAAGCCTATCAGCTTTTGGTCCTGGAGGGCCTTTTGGATTTGGTCCTTTCTCAGAGAAATGGAAGAAACAACAGAAGAAACCAAAACCTTCCAAAAACCAACAGGTAGATTTGATAGATCGTAAAAAGTCTCTTGATTTACAAGGATTTACTGTTTCTGATATTTTTTTTGCTTGCTTGCTTTTTGTAGTCTGGGGACTCGCCCAAACATGAGGCGGTTGGAGACGAATGGTTAAAAACCGGGAATTGTCCTATCGCAAAATCTTTTAGAGCTGCAAGCAAAGTCATGCCTCTTGTAGCTAAAGCATTAAAGCCACCATCTGGTATGAAATATAGATGTCCAGCTCCTATAGTAGCTGCAAGAGCTGCACTTTCGAAGACTGCTTTGGTTAGAAGTCTTCGCCCTCAGCCTTTACCTGAAAAGATGCTTGCAATTGCTCTCATGGGAATGGCTGCAAATGTGCCTCTTGGTGTATGGAGAGAACACACAAAGAAGTTTTCGCCTTCGTGGTTTGTGGCCGTCCATGCTGCTGTGCCTTTTATAGCAATGCTCAGGAAATCTGTGCTGATGCCAAAAACAGCCATGGCTTTGACCATTGGAGCTTCGATCTTGGGACAGGTGATTGGGTCAAGAGCTGAACGATACCGTCTCAAAGCGGTAGCTGAGAAAACAGTTGCTGAAACGGCTGCTGTTACTGCGGTTTCTGGATACAACCAGAGCCCTAGCGACTCAGGCTTTTCTGGGGGACATTGTGGTACAGGAGACGGAGTGAAGGAGGTTTATTACAATGTAAATGTTGGAGAATCTGCTAAATCAACTGGACTCTGTTACTGAGAAAGTGGTCTTATTGATTTCAAAAACTACAAACTACTATGTGAGGATTGGATATTTGTGTGTGGGGGAAGGTGCTTGTAATTCAGTGAATTGTGTAAACCAAAGCAATTGTGTCGTTTTATCCTTTTATATGGGTCTAAATAAAAGGTTAATAATTCCCTCAGTAGCATCTCCTATAAACGTTAAAGAAAGTTATCGACTTTGTTGGAATCTGATTTGATCAGAAAAACGTTTACCTAATACTAAAGAGATTTATACAAAGAAAACAAAAACACTAAAAGACCCATTAGCACCAACATCTTCAGAGTTCAATCGGAAAACCAAGAAAAACAAAAAGACTAAGACCCACAAAAAAGGAACTGATACATCTTAATGTAGATAAGTAAACTTAAACGCTCAAAACAGCCTCTGACCTTAGTACCTTTGTATCCAAATATAGAAAGATGCTGGTAATGATGATGATGATGATGTGAAATAGTCACTTGAGGTTTTCAGTAGCTGCCAACATGTTGCCGTGGCATGCCTCCTGTGTATCTTCCCGGTGTGCCACTCATGTATTGTCCTTGTGGCTCGCTCATAAGGCTTGGGCAGTTTGCAGAAACATGACCATTGCTGCCACAAGCGTTACAGCTAGTAATACCGCCGATAGGCCTTGCCCCACTACTGTACTGATTTCCATACTGACCCACTTGGTTTGCTGCAGGTAATCCGAATTCTCTGTGTGCATCCACTGATGCGGTCTCTCTAGTTCCTGAGGTTCCAATACCGGAGTTAAATGCATCAGACCTGTAGTTGGAACTCTCTGGCTTTACAGGGAGAGAATTTGCATCTCCTGTCCTGAGTTTATCCATTGCCTCTAGCATGAACCTGGTATCTGAAGAATAGTTAAGTTTTTCAGCTTTCACAACTGTTGCTTTAACCCGTTGCTCGTCGCTATAAGTTTCTTCTTTAATCTTCAGCTTGAAAATGTACTTGGTGAAAGCAACACTGCGGATGATGTCTTCGAATTTCTCCTCCTCCTGATGTTCATACTTCACATAATACAAATCTTTCGCAGACATTCCCATTATCTCCTCACCAGCTTCCTGGAATGCTGTGGCCCAGGTTAGGCCTGTATGGTCCTGTAACTGGATCTGCAATATATACCTGTAGTCACATTCATCGACACATTGGTCACACTTCTCACAACGCCATGTCCCATCTCCATTATTTGTGACTTTTTTGCTGCATGGACGATCTCCATTCATGATAGGACAAGCCGTGTAGCAGAAATTTTCAACCTTCATGAATGAAATGGTGGCACAGACTGTGATCCAGTCCGGCTTCTCTGAGGTCCCTAGCTTCTCGTCCTTGATCTGAGTAATTACCTTGCGAACGTCTTGTCTGCCAGCACCGGAAAACTCTCTCGATATGGAGGTAAAATGAGCATTCCTTCCTTCTCTCTCATACCATTTCCTTAATTCTCTGGCTTCAGGGAAATCTGGCTCTATGAAGAATTGACTTGATCCAATGGTGCTCACTTGCTTCCCGTTGAATTCACTGATCCTGCCCGCCTTCACAGCAAGAATCGGGAATACCCCAGAATCACAAAGATTTTGCAATTTCTGTCCTTCTGCATTGCAGAAATTACCCCACATGGTTAACTCGACACTTCGGCCTGACATATCCTTCAACTGAAGTGCCCTTTTCTGTACTTCAGTTCCGTTTTTCCGCATAATTGATCCTGTCGGACTGATTGACGAAACAATACCAATTAGATCAGTGATGCTGTTACTCTCCATGTTTTCTATATCACCTATGTTACGAAAATGGAACTGATTGTGCGGAATGCTAGCATCATCCTCATAGCATTGCTGTATCGTTGATGCAGAGTCTAAATGTATTTCATAATCATTGGGAAGATGATTATAATTCTTCTGAGCAGGCTTCAAACTCCCCCTTGAAATCAGATAAACATTACCAACGACAATCTGGTCAAAGAATTGATCAACCACATCATTAAAACAAGTAACCCGTATTTCTCCACCATCAGCATCAAGGAGATCAAAACTGAATAATTTCCCCTCCCCACGCGTATTACTAAAACGCCTTAGTTCTCCCTTACTTGTGACCCTGACCCTGATGGTCCACCTACCCTGATAAGGATTAAGAGCAGCAATCGGAATTATCCTCGGAGGAGCTTCGTTCCTAGCCACAGGTCCCCTGTTAACATACATTGGTGGTGGTTGAGGCTGATAAGCCGACTGAACTGGACGGGAATAAGCAGTTGTTGCAGGAGCCCGAGGTTGCTCCAACCTAGAGCCTCCATAACCTGCAATTGAGCTCCCAACTTGAGGTTGAGGTGAATTAGCCGATACACCATATCTCCCAGCATCGGAATTGTTATGAACAACTTGAGGCTGAGGTGAGCTAGCCGATACACCATATCTCCCACCATTCATATCAGTCCTTCTAGCTTGTTGCTGCTCAAAACCACCAATGCTTTGTGTGTTTACAGAACCCGCTCCACCACGTTGTTGATCAATCGAGCTTTGCCCAGGTTCATCATTAGGCTTCCCAACTTGTACATGAGTTCCAATTATATTGCATTTCTCCACAATAACCTCCAGTTGCACAATAACAACAATCCTGTCATCATCAAACAAAGATTGGATTTTTTTTGACAATTATGAATCTAGGGTTGAGGAAATTTGACAAGAGATTGCAATGTTACCTTCGTTGCTGGATGAGATTGCAGACGTATTGAGTTAGTCTTAAAATCGAACCCACTTGGATATTGCCTCGTATCACGAGACTGTTCAATTTAGTATTAAGCATCCCTTGCTGCAAGAGGATCCCATCTGATAACGAAACCTTGTATCGATTGCTTGATTCCTGATTTTGATGAAGCTTGCTCTGAATCATCTTCAATTCCGTCACTTGTAGCACTGGCATCATATCTTTCTCACTTGTCACTTCTCCATTCAACATCTTCGTTATCGCTCCCGCCGTCAGACTCACCGCCATCGTTTCCCGACGATTCCAATAAACCTCGATTCGAGTAGGGAAATGGGTTTAATCCAGAAATTGAGAAGATGAAGGAGGATTTTTGAATGGGATTGAATTGAATTTTACAGAAACCTAAGAGAAATAATAAATTTATTATTGCATTAGGGATTTTAATGATTGAACCCTAATGTGGCAAAAAGGTGGGAGCTTTTGAGAGGGAAAACTAGAACGTTTTCGTGAGTTTTCGACTATTAACATATCGGGTCTTGGATTTTACAAGAATCATAAATAAGCCCCAAAACTACATAAAAACCCCCAAATTAAAATTCCAATTTCCCAATTGTTCTGCGAATTTTGTTCAAAGTTATATGCAGATTCCTAATGTATATGTACAAAGTTATTACTCTCTCTCCCATTTTTAAGACTTTTTAGATAAAACATTTTCTAATTTGAAACAGAGGGAGTATGATTTAGGAGGGTTTATAATTT
The DNA here is from genome assembly GCA_900406565.1 of Turritis glabra. NCBI lineage: Eukaryota > Viridiplantae > Streptophyta > Magnoliopsida > Brassicales > Brassicaceae > Turritis > Turritis glabra. The sequence continues at coordinate 782,915 of OVBN01000165.1, read as the reverse complement.
TGAGGATAAACTATATTGAAATTAGAGTCAGGGGACAAAAGGATGAAATAATGTCAAATTAATGAGTAATTAAGTAAAGTAATGAAGAAAAAAAAATTTCAAGTTGAAAACTAATACCGGAATTAATATTAAGCTTACAGTTACCGTACAAGCTTCGTTTTCAACTGCTGACGTGGAATACTTAGTGGCCCACGATTAAGCTTCACTAAACCTTACAATTTTTTTTTTGAAAAGTTCCATTTTGAGCTCCAAATGACAAGAAAGACTACGTCAAAGGCCCATATTAGGGCCCAAATGTAAGAATAGATAATCTTTTACAAACTTTGAGTCCATAAAAGAAGAAGAAATCAAATAAGTGGACTGAATACTGATACTTCTCTCAAGAACGAACTTAATTAGCTCAATGTCACCAACATTTAAATGGTAACTAAAGCTTATTAAGAAATTTTTTCGTTTTACTTTTTGAGTTTTTTCACCAAAATATGCCATAATCATGCTATTTTAATAAATATCACACTCTTTCTCGAATAAAATAAGATGGCCAAATTACGTTTGCGCTAATAAACATTTTATTCTCTCGAAGTCAACACCTCACATAACCCGAGCCGAGATTGTATATTTTGTAAATAAAAAAGTTTGTGGTTGTATGCCTAATTTTATAAAAGTTCGTGGTCTTAAATATGAATACTAAAAAAAGCACTAGACTTGAATCCATAGAGCACTTGAAGAGAGGTTGTCATAAATGAAATCTACTACAGCTTCTTTAAGTCATTTTGCCCAAAACAGAGTGATATAAGCAACATTATTTTCTGAACAAGTGAAATATGAGATTACAAAAGGCAAGTAATACCAGCTTCGGTTTCGCAAAGCCAATCACCAGTAACCGCATAAGATATCGATCTTTTTCCTCTAAACCACCAGTCTCAGTCACATTGGAAGATCCCTGGAGATAAATGAGAAAGAAGTTTCAGATTACTCTCTACTGGAAATCACAATAATCCAACTAGTTTTAGATGCTCATTCATCTTGACAATGAAGATTCAAACATTATTCAATTTTCACCAGTAAATAGCAAAAGATGAAGAATCCATTGGCTAGACATTAACAAGAACGTAGTTATAGTCAATACGATCAATTACCTGATTCTAGATGAGCTTGGCTTTAGTAAATCTCGTCATCAGGTATCTCGGGAGTCAAGAATTTCATCGGATCCTTGCTAATCTCCTCGTAGTTTACTCTCGGTTTCACTCTATCAGGCACAGGTTCAAGAGGAATAATGCTGTCTCCATCGATAACTCCATCAATTAAACCATACTCAACTGCTTCAATTGGAGACATGTACCGGTCTCTATCAATATCTTTCAGAACCTGCTCAAACGATCGACTAGTACATCCCGCGATAATGCTGGTGACATTGTTCTTGTTATGCATAACTTCCTTAGCTTGTATCTCAACATCAATAGCTTGACCGCTCGCACCTCCAAGTGGTTGATGAATCATTATCCTTGTGTTGGGCATAGCAAACCGCTTGCCTTTAGTTCCCGCACCAAGGATAATCGAAGCTGTTGATGCAGCAATACCAAGAGCAATCGTCGAAACATCAGCTCTCACAAGCTGAACAACATCATATATAGCCATGGTTGCACTAACCAAACAAAAAGAACACTAAGTTAGAACATCTAAACCAGAAACTAAACCCAATCAAACATTATACAAACAAGTCAACAAGATTACTGATATCACTCTCAAATCTACTGAGAAAGTATTAACTTTCAGAAGTGTAATAGTCAACCACAACTAACATCAGCAAACTAGCTGAGGAGAGACTTCAGTGAACAGTTTCAGCTCTTACAGTTCTCTTACTAGACAATAGACTATCATAGCAAATTAGCTGAGGACTCACTTCACTTGAGCTAAAAATTGGCTGAAAATCAACTTCCGCAGCAAATTCATCAGATTGCTCTTAGCAAATTGGCTGAGAAGACACTTCAATTGAACTGAAAATTAACTTTCCTATAGCAAATTTATCAAATAGCTCTTAGCAAATTAGCTGAAGAAACACTTCAATTGCATATTCTACTTAAAACTCTCACTCAATTGAACTACGTTGCAATGCCAACTAAAACCCTAAAATCTTACCTAAGTCTGAAACTTTCAGCATTAACGCAGAAACCCAAATTGAGAAACAAAGAAACGAAATCAAGATTTTAACCTGAGGGAACCACCAGGGGAATTGATAAAGAGTTTGATATCTTTCTTAGGATCTTTAGCATCTAAAAGCAGCAACTGGCTCATGATAGCATCAGCTACGAAATCGTCGATACTACTACCGAGGAAGACGATTCGTTCCCTAAGGAGAAGACCCATAACGTCAGATTCAGCTCCGCGAATAGCTGATTCCTGTGTCTGAGACATCTCGATTGAAGCATTGGCAAATCTCAACAGCGACGGAGAAGTTGTTCTGAGAGGTGGCGAAATGAGTTTGGTGGGTTTGAGGTAGAGATTGTTTGGTTTCGGAAATGAAGAAGAAGACGCAGATGAAGATGAATTGAGTCTTGATGAAACGAGTGAAGGTTTGAGAGAAGATGAGAGAGATAGGGTTCCCATGGCTGAAGCGATGAAGAAGACTTAGAGAGAGAATTTGGGGAAATGTGGATTTGATAAAAACAAACACCTTTGGAAGAAGAAAGTAACACCCGAGTAAAGGACCCGGTTATACATCCGGGTCGAGTTATCTGATCCAAGTCACGGTTTATTGGGCCTTGGCCTATTTGGTATGTGAAACCAAACCGAATTGAATTCGACGAAAGCGCACCAAACCAAACCATGTTAATTTAAACCCGTCTCGAAATCGAATCAGGTCAAAGTTGTACCAAAATAAATCAATTGAATTCAACACATATTCAAAATTTTACTAGAAGTTAATTGGACGATGATAAAAAAAATGTATAAATTTTAAATATTTTTAGTGCATTTTTCTATTTTTGATAAATATCAACCGAGCGTCTAAATGAAAAATTTTGGTTGACTGATTTGACTAAATCAACACGTCCTAGTAATTTTGGCCTACTAAACAATTTGATTTTATAACAATGAATTCAACTAATCACACAAATGACAAAAACCAAACCAAATAAACCAAAATCCTTATCCAAACCAACCTCGAATCGGGTTAAAGAGTATTGAACCAAACTGAACAAGAATAAGCAAATCCATACTGTAATTAACCACACTCGAAGCGAGTCAAAGCGTAATAATCATTGTTTCACTGTCTGTTTGTACTTTTGTGCATACACTTATCTATGATGTTGAACACAATGTACAAAAGGAAATGATTTCACACAAACAAGAAAGACAACCAAACAAAATCACATATAAACAAAAGAAATGATCAACCTTTTGATATTTCTTCAACTTTCTTCATCGGTTTTCTTGGTCTTCTCAAGTTCAAGCAAATAGATCCGCTCAGCTTCTGGTACAGCCATGGTTAGAGCTCGAAGCCGATGGTTCAAGTCATCAAGCTTGTTCATTAACCTATCGTTCGTGAACATTCCCATACAAACGCTCTTGATCGTGTCCCAACTTTCGATCAAAGGCAAACCAATTATCACGATTGATCCTATAGTTCCCCAAGCTACGGCCACAATTGCCCAAAACCAGAAATATCCTCTGCTAAACACGCCTGCGAAATTCCGAAAATGTGATTGATGTTCATGATTTAGGCTCTTATTAGTAACCAATTTTTGAAAAGCATGGTTACAAACTTAATATCATTTAGATTTTTTAAATTAAAAACGATGATATTAGTGGCGTTTAAGAGATAGTAAAACTTCTATAAATTAATATCGTTGGGATTATGATATTTTATTAATTTATCGAGTTATTAATTTATCGATATACTAATTCAACCGAAAATCTAATTTAGGACCGAAGAAAATATTAATTTATCGAAGTATTAATTTATCAAGTATTAATTTATAGAGGTTATACTGTAATTAGAAAATATGATTCATTGAAAATGTGCGGTTAAATAGAAGTTATTGTTAAATTAAAATTTATATTTTGTATCTAATTAAAAATATTGATAAACATTTTTAAAAATACGTCAATTTATATAAGTTTAGATAAAAGTAAAGCTTTGTTTTTATTTATACTAGGTAAGAGCATGTGCCATGCACAAGAGAATTTTATTCTGTTTAATTTTATAAATGCTTTTATTTATAATATATATATATATATATTTGATAAATTAATTCATATTTATAGTTATATATATATATATATGATAAATATAAAATATCATTGTTCCACATTGAAATCGATGTGATATTTATAGTTAGATCAAAAGTACTATAGAATAATATTTTTTTTATATTTCATAAATTTTAGTTTTTTATAATTTAAAAAAAAAATCCTAATTGAATAACTCAGTATGTGTTTGGTTATTGATTTTAGAATATTTAGAATAAGAATAGTAGAATAAAAAATGTTTGGCAAAAAAAAAAAAACTGAGAAAAATTGTGGGCTTCCGCACAAAACACCATCTTCTAATATACAGAGGATGAGAAGACTTACGTGCTGGGAGAGAGAGAAGTGGCCAAATCACAACAATGAGGAGAGTGAAGACAAGACCCCATTTCACAATCCAAGCTTTGGCTCTTCTCAGCTTCTCTTCTCTTAGCTCTTCGACAGGAACGTCAACTTCTTCCCCTGAAGCCTCAGCTTCCACTACTTTGATCTCCCTCGTCGTCGACCAATCGTAATTTTGTGGCCGGACTAGACTACACACCGCATGGATCAACCCTCCTATAGGTTACACGTACGTACGGATCAAACCAAACCAAACCAATATTAGAGTTACTTCAAAAAAAACACTGAACCAAAAATTAAATTCAAATAATTTTGTTCAAACTAAACCGAAATGCCTAAACAAAAATCGTAGATAACCAAGTTAGCATGGGAGCATTTCTGAATCTGACCTGTTAGAATCGCGACGAGGTTACCAGCTAACATGGGAGCATTTTTCCCAGTGGTATCAAGATCTACGCGTCCATACTGTATCTTTGCAGTAGATAACCAAGTACTGATCCCAAGAACACAACCCGAGATCGATCCAAGAATCGCACCATAGGCATTGGCTTTACTCCACAAGAGCATGAAAGCAATGGGAATGACCGCAGAACCAATGAGAACTCCCATCGCGAGATACATCCATCCGAGCGAAACCCCAGCTTTATTCAAGATCACTGCAAGAATCCCCATAAAACATCCGAATCCAAGAACCGCAGATCTTGAGATTCTCAAGATTTGTTTACCGGTCGCTCTAGGGTTTATGTATGTACGGTAGATGTCGTAGGTGAAAAGCGATGAGACCGCGATTAGCTCGGAAGAACCAGCTGATGTTACAGCCCTGAGAATCGACAAAGACCGTAAACTCATGATTTTTGGAATAAGAATGCCTTTGTATGTAATATAGGTTTCTTGTGCAAGAAGAAATCCAGACAACTTATAGACAATTTCTTGCCTCTAAAGCAAGAGGATTTATCATGCATTTCCTTAGTAGGTAAGGGTTATTTCTAACCAAAACTGAATTGAATTGATTGAACCACACGGTATCAAATTGACCAATTAAACCAAACTAATCGAACCAGAAAATGAGTTGGGTATTGAACAAAATCTGAAAACAAAATTAACTTGTTGTAACTAATTTACAGGCTTAGTTAAATCAAAATAACTGATCCAAAAACTAAACGATCTAAATCAGATAGAAATTTTGTTAAAAATTATCCCTAAAAATAAGTGAAAGTACTAAATTAATAAACCGAGTAAAAGACCAAAACATCTTCTACCCATAAAATTTTGCTATATATGCCAAAACTTGTTTTTATATATATGATCTAGAGAGAGTACTTACATGAAAAGCATAGTGAGAAGAAGCAATGATCCTGATTTACCCATGAGAGCAATGGCTGTGGCAGGCGGGACTAGACCTCGATCAGCCTCATCCGCGGTTATAGGCAAGTCAAGGGCTAATGCGCCGAGGCCTAATGAGGTGGCTAGAGAAAAAGGCACAGCGAACCACACGAGTCCACCAAGCAAATACCCTTTGTGGGTTGATGAAGGTCGAGCAGCTATTGCACTCACCCAATAACCCTAAAAACAAAAACATTTCAATATTTTATTGGTAATTCATATATATCACAATGGCGAAATTAGATTATGTGATTCCGCAGGGGTTACCAGTGATATATTTGTTCGAATTGCGCTACATATTCTTTCAATCCGAAAAATTAAAGAGAAAGAACAAGAGTTCTAACTATTTAAATTTGTTGTTTAAGGGATTTCATCACCCATCAAGTGTATTAATTCAATTACGACTTTGCCATTTCGTAGTGTTACTTATCACAATTATTTTCCTTTACCATTGCTATGCAAAAACCAAAAACTCTTTAACTTTTTTGAAACTAAAATCCTATATCAAAAATATGAGTTTCTGAAATAAAAATCCTAGGGTAAAAACGAAAACTAAAACCGAAGCCAAAATACTTTATTGAAAAGAAATCTCACATTGTCTACGAAGACAGTGCCGAAGTTTCCGACAATGTTGATGAGACCGAAGACAGCGCCGCCAGAGCTCAACATGGTTAGATAGGAGCCTTTGTAGTTGCCATCAACCGGACCACAAGCTTGATCGTGGTGTGAGAGCGGCTCAGTGCATGTCCTTGCCTTAGCGGCCAAATCTCTTAGCCGGTCATAGACCACGGACGGACTCCCAAGCTCACTACTCGAAGTGTAGACCAAAAACACAAAGACGACTAGGACGACGTGAACTGAAAGACAAACGAATTACACAAAGATAGTAAACAACAATTCATGTTAGGGTCTCTCCAATTTTGTGCAAGAATAGAAAACCATCAAGTATTTAGTGTTACATGTATAATGGATAGAAAACCATTAACATTAACTAATACAATTCGATCGAAAAACAAAATATCATTTATAAAAATTATGTTTGTCTAAAACTTTCACATGCATGAATACTAAGAGATTACGACGGATCGGTGTCATTTGTATAAACCACTAATCTAGATACCACGGTCATATGTTTACGTATTGTTATGACCAGAATATTCATATAGTGAACACTTCTAAAAATATTTATATGTTAATAAATGGTAGTTTCGAGCCATAATTATTTGTTCGTAGAAATATAATTTCTAAGATCTATTTAAAATGTGATTTACCTATAACGGAGTGAACGTAGCTTGCGAGGAAAGTAGCTTTAAGTCCTCCAGCCAAAGTATACACAACGACGCCGAGAGGAATGAGAAAGCTTGCTGCGTATATATTAACTCCGGTGAGAGCATTCACCACGGCCGAGCCGCCGAGCAAGAGCATCGCCGTCACTACGATGTTTGTCGCCAAACAAAACACCAAGAACACTATATGTGTTGCGGTCCCCCAACTAATTTTATCAAAAGCATACAAAACAAATTAACTTCTGTATAAATATAAATATAAATAATAAAACTAATGCTCGAACGATTTGGCCCTATTGCTTCGAAAAAATGTCATCGTAAAACCAAAACTCATTTTATGAAATATTTTGCTTGATTGAGTCGGTTTTGTTCCAGCAAAATCAAACGAAACTAAGCAAAAAAAAAAAAAAAATTGTGAATTGATGCAGCGCATGCATATACAAGATTCGAAGACGAATCTTTTCTTGTCCGACAAGATCTGCAGCGAGATAATTGGAATATTTCTAAATATCATTTATTATTATTAATTAATTAAGATTTTTCTAAAATATCCTAGGTTTTTAAAGTTTTGAGGTTTTATTATAAATAGCCATCTAGATTTTTTGTATTATTCAGTTTTTGATAATTGATTAATCGAAAGATTTAAAGAAGTTTGATAAACCACTGTGAAAAGTATTCACAAACTAGAGATTCGTTGATTCTTAAAATATCCGGAAGATTAGGATTTGAGAGTCCTCCTCTCAGGACTTTCGCAAAATCTCTTGGGTTTGTGAATACTCTTCACAATGGTTTATCAAGCCTCTTTAAAATTTTCGATTAATCAGTTCATTAACAGAATAATACAAGAAGCTTATAATAAAACCTCAAAACTCTGAAAACCTAGAATATTCTAGAACAATCTTAATTAATTAATTAAAAATAAATGATGATATCTTGTTGCGTTATGAATTAAGTTATATTGGTAAAATTATTATATTAAAATTTCATACTATTCAAAAATATTTTTAATTTTTAAAACTATTGTTAGTTTGAGTTAGTTCAGTTTCAATTTTTTTTTCAATTGAAATAAATATTTTAGGACGATGTTTTAAAAAAAATCTTGGCTCGGTTCTATTCAAACAACCCAATCTGATTCAAATGTCGTTTTTCGGCAAATCAATTATAATGATATCATAAAAAGTTTACAAAAATACAGAACTAATATAAATAATCATTACACGCAAATACAGAAAATTGAAACTTTTTGATAAATGCGTGGAATATAACCTAACTATCATTTCAAAAATTTACATGCTAATAGGCAAAATATGTTATATATATATATATATATATATATATATATCCATTCACACATTGTTTATTGGCTATTGACTCTAGAAAAATATATATATCCATTCACACATTGTTTATTGGCTATTGACTCTAGAAAAAGAAACAATAAAATAAACCAACTAATTGAGATTTTAATTTACGTACCGAGCCTTCACGATTTCGCACACCGTGTGAGCATTAGGAGCCTTTCTTTTTATCTCAATCGCCATCACACCAAACAACAACACCTACTTTGTTCATCAATCATCATCGATAATTCACGTCACTATACATATAGAACCTAAAATTATAGTATTATATAGCTTTTGGTTTAGAATTAACCTGTATGGTGGCTCCACTAGCGTACCAAAACGGTCCACTAACCCCATACTGCCATGCTACGTTTGAACTTTGCAGTATGGTCGCAGCCCATGTCCACTATTCACTCATCCACCCACAAATATAAAATCAATAATTTTTAACCAAATTTTACAGTTAAATTATACATCAAAGATCATCAGAGTGTTTAATAACTTTAGATCACCAACTATACTTAGTAGAATTATAAATCATAGTTTCACCTGTGACACAATGACACTTGCAATGAGTCCTGTCTTAACGTTTCTCCCGGCTGTATTGAACCATTCCGAGGTATGCCGAGCTCCCACGTATCGTTTTTCTAACCAGACCTTCATTCATTTAGTCAGGAAAATTATATATCATGGTGGGACTTAGGAATTAATTCGGATATATTAAACTGATCCAAACTCAAAAACTAAACTGAATTTTAATACATATGTTATGGGAAATGCTTTAATGTAACTGGAAAACAACTTACCTTGAATAATTTGCCCACACAAGGTTAAACACGGTCGCCACAAATTTAATACTTAATCGGCCAAAAAGTTACATAATCCAATCAAAAAATTTAGTCGGCTATATCAAAACTTGATATAATCCAATTAAATAATTTATTAAGAAAAAAATATATCTGTTTTAATAAGATTTTTAAAAAAATTTAGAGACAAAAAGCAAAAGAAAAATAATCAACGTCTAGTCCTTTGTGTTATTTGTTAGTACAAAACTACAAATCATAGAATATATCTACTCTTTTTGTGGTCACGAGCAAATCACAGAAGTTTGCTTGCTTTTCATAAGAAAATATTTTGTAATTGAGAAACGGAAACTAACCAAAAAAGATGTGAAGATGGCAAAGAAAGCACCAAAACCAAGAATAACGGCGTAGCCAACACCTTGATCGAGCACTGTCGTGCCTCCGAAGAAGCTGCTCCGCCTCTCGCATCCGCCGCCGTCACCGTCATAATATTTGGCCGAGAAATCGAAAGGAGGACACGTGGCCATTCTTCTTCTTCTTCTTCCTTACTTCTTCACTTGGTAATTATTGAAAAGTGAATTTTCTCATGGAATTTGTAGGGAGTGATTGTTGAAAGATTCTTCGCTCTTCTATAAACTATAACAGAAAGAATCTTCAGTTAGAAAGAATCTTGATTTACTCAAATAGGAATCTTAGAAACTTATAAAACGAAATTGAATCTTTTTTTATTGTTGATTAACCATTCCCAAGAGATAAGATGCCACACAAATGGTCAGAAATTAAAATATTTAGAAATCGTTACATTATTGATGATGAAATTGGAGAAAGTCAATAATTCCGTACTCCAATAAGTCAATGAGTTTTGTTTATTTGCTATTTAATGGTTTCCACTAGACCATTGATGTCATCAGTGATCTAAGTACTCGTAAGAAACTTATAAGTTATAACTTTCATATTTACTACGTCAGTATCCGCTTATTTATATTTTTCCAACAAATTTATTTATTAAAAGCGGTTAAAAAAAACTAAAACCGGTGAAACAAAATTTACAAAAATTACATCATAGAGACTTTTTTTTTTTTTACATCATAGAGACATAATTTAGCACTACGTGCTAAAATCCTTTAATATTAAAAATGCGTAGAATGTAAGATAGAGTGACTAAATATATTGATTCTTGATTCTCACGAGCTATTGTTGTTTTTAAGTAGCAAAGGCTATTGTTGTCTTCCGAGCTTCTATCATACATGTCCTTAGAAGATATATAATGTTTTTCATTTTTTAATCATTTCTTGTATTAAGTTTCAGTTAATTTTAAATGTTTTTTCATATAATAAAACATGTGGATGAACTTATTTTGGAAATTATTAGCATGTTCCTAGCCTTTATAACCACATAAATAGATGTACGTAGTAAAATACACATATGCTAAAGTTATCATGAAGTCAGAGTTACAAAGATTTTATGAGAACTCAAAAAACCTTTGTATTTGACCTCCTCCTCCGATCCTCCTACAACCAAACCAAAGTAGAAGAGAAAACAAGACATTTTCCGATAAGGGTATTGACGCCAACTCTTTAAAACGGTTTGAATTGTCTTTCTAATGTGTCATCATATTCAAATTTCTAAATGTAACCATTATCGACGAAAAAAAAAATGTAACCATTATCTAACACCGGCTCATCCAAATATGTGTTTAATGGTGATTTTCCATTATCACCAGTCTTTTGAGAAAAGTAAGGATAAAACTCCTAAGATATGATTAGTAAAAGAATTATAAAATCAGAAACCATGATCGGACTTAACCATGATAAAATCAACGCATAATAAAATCAGAAACCATGATCGAACTTAACCATGATAAAACCATGATAAAAAAAAACTATGAAAGAGACAAAAGCACAGATAACACAAGACTTGTAGACAAGACTTACATTGTATCCTGCTGGAATGTCCTTTCGTGAAACTTGTGAAGTGATTGCGGTAACGTTGCTTGTGTTTTTCTTGTAAGCTCCAAAAAGTTTAACCATCTTGCTATGAACATAAGCCAAGTTCGACTTGCTAGTTGATGGATCCAACGTATTGTAACAATATTCTAGAAATTCTAACTTCAATCTTGGATCAAGAACTAGAGCAATTTGTATGTCATTGAATTCTTCCCATAGTTGTCAAATTTCTCGTTTATAGCCTCCACCATTTCAAAAATAACGCTATCATTAGAATCTTCATGATCTCAGCCAACATTTAACCGTCCACACTTGCATAAAATACAAGTTTGCTCTGAGATAAAATGAACTAGAAATCAGCTTTGTAATTTCAGCAAACTGTTTCAAGAGCTCACATATCAATTCTGCTCTTTCCCACTCTAAATCAGATGAGAAACTCTTATAACTCTTTTCCACCTCTACAAGGTTAGGTAAGACATCCTTAAACTCGAATGCTCTAGAGAGCATCAAATGAGTGGAATTCCAGCGAGTTGTGACATCTAAAATGAGACATGTGTTGGTACCGGATCCCGCACGCCGGATATTTTAGTGCATCGGAGGCCTATCGACTTACGAAACCTAAGAAAGTACATATTGCACAAAGGAGGTAATCAAATCTTGACATTAATGTGTGGTTCAATTCATGAATTAATTGTCATGGTCAAAAACATAAACTTGTCATTCAAATTTATGAATTAATTACCATGTGAGTTAATTCTAGAATTAATGGCCAAGTAATGACACCTTGAGAGGAAAAAATAGGCTATAAAAGAGAGGTGAAGACTCCAAAAAAATGGACTCCATCTTCTACATTTTCACCACCATTTTAGACATTAAAAATGTTATTTTCGACAAATCACTAAATAATTTTTTATTTTTTTGTAATCGAACTACGTCTAGGCTTGATCCCGTTTCGGGTACGTAGGCAACTCGTCTCTCGAGTCCAGCTATTAAGAAAAATTATACTAATGTCTAGGAGGATTGAAATCTCTTTCTACATTATCTATACAATACTACTTTTTCTCTACAATTTTATACGTTTTCTCATCCATTGTTATACGTATTTGACTTGTACTTTTGATATTAAGAATTTTAGCCCACGAATATTACAAATAGTTGAGTGTGTGCATCCGACATCCATATTTTGGCGCCATCTGTGGGGACATTAAACTCTCAAATCCTTCAGAAGTTTCAAGACGCAAGCAAACTACCATGGGTGACCAGTCCGTTGCCGATGCTCTCAAGCAACTGACCGAAACCACGACCAATTTGACTAACCGATTTGGGAGCGTAGAACAAACCGAAGCAGATTCTATTTCACGAAGATTTTTCAGAGTTCTAACTCTCAGAAAAATAAGTTCACTTCGATGAGTTCTAAATGTTGAGTTCGCTCTTCACAAAATTAGATTCCATCTCACGGAGATTTTTCCGAGTTCTAACTCTCGAAAAAATAAGTTCACTTTGGTGGAATCTAAGTGTTGACTTCGGTCTTCACAAAATTAGATTCCATCTAACAGAGATTTTTTGGAGTTTTAACTCTCCGAAAAATAAATTCACTTCGATGGAATCTAAGTGTTGAGTTCGCTCTTCACAAAATTAGATTTCATCTCATAGATATTTTTTCGAGTTCTAACTCTCAAAAAAATGAGTTCACTTCGGTGGAATCTAAGTGTTAAGTTCGCTCTTCACAAAATTAGATTTCATCTCACGGAGATTTTTCTAAATTCTAACTCTCGAAAAAATGAGTTCATTTCGGTGGAATCTAAATGTTGAGTTCTCTTTTCACAAAATTAGATTCATCTTATGGAGATTTTTCCAAGTTCTAACTCTCGGAAAAATGAGTTCACTTCGATGGAATATAAGTGGTGAGTTCGCTCACAGAATTGGATTCCATCTCACAGAGCTTTTTCCAAGTTATAACTTTTGAAAAAATGAGTTTTATTTCTATTGAATCTAAGTATCGAGTTCGCTCTTCACATAATTAGATTCCACCTCACAGCAACAAACATTCACGACAAGTCTTTGAAACTCAAGCTCGAAAGGAACATCTTTGGTGTTCTCTCTAGATTGCGGCTCATCTACCCCGCGATTGTATTCTGCAAGATTATCCTCTTGGATTTCTTCAACCTGCTCGGACTCTTCACGAAAATCGACATTCGCAGTCACTTGATCCGAACTCGTCTCACAACACATCCGCCGAGTACACCTTGCAGTTACTCAGTTTTCACTTCGCAATCATGATCCGAGTTCTCCTCATGACGTATCCGCCAGGTTCACCTTGCAACTACTTAGTCCGAATTTATGTCCGATACTGGTACAAGAATATTAGTTCTCCGAGTAAATCAACTTACTCGAAGAACTGGAGGTCTTAATGTTGGTACCGGATCCCGTACCTCGGATTATTTTAGTGCATCGGAGGCCCATCGACTTGCCGAAGCCCAAGAAGATCCATATTGCACAAATGAGGTGATTAAATCTTGACATTAATGTGTGGTTCAATTCATGAATTAATTGCCATAGTCAAAGAATAAACTTGCCATTCAAGTTTATGAATTAATTACCATGGGAGTTAAGTCTAGAATTAATGGCCAAGTAATGACACCTTGGGAGGAAAAAATAGGCTCTTATAGAGAGATGAAGACTCCAAGAAAAGTGACTCCATCTTCTACACTTTCACCACTATTTTAGACATTAAGAATGTTATTTTCGACAAATCACTAAATATTTGTTCTTTTTTGTAATCGAACTACATGTAGGTTTGATCCCGTTTCGGGTATGTAGGCACATCGTCTCTCGAGTCCAGCTATTAAGAAAAATTATACTAATGTCTAGGAGGATCAAAATATTTTCTACATTATCAATACAATACTACTTTTGATTTTGAGAGTTTTAACTCACGAATATTACAAATACTCGAATGTGTGAATCCGACATCCACAACATGGTTCAACTTGAATTCCAACTGTTTTCGTACAGTTCTAAAACATGTTTTCTCTAGATTGAGATCTTTTCACATACGTAACACTATCCCTGATTTTATCCAAAAATCTATTAATCACATACAAACCGTCTTGCAAAATCAAATTTAAGATGTGCGCTGAAAACCTCACATGAAAAAAATTCTCCATTGCGCACCAAATGTTTTTGTAGCTTTCGCTTTAAAATGTCTTGTATGTTATCATTAGCAAAAGCGTTGTCTACTGTTAGAGAAAAAAGCTATCCTCAATCTTTCAACAACTCACTAAAGCTTCACTGTTATAGCAACACCAGTATGTAAAGGCAGAAAAGCACAGAAAGATAGTATATTCGTTATCAAAACCCAATCGACATCTATATAATGGGGCTGCCAAACAGATATACCCTTCGACACTTATAGCTTTCCAAAGTTCTGTTGTCAAACAGATATACCCTTCAAAATCGAGCATTCTTCTAACCCAGTTTCGCATTCAATCTATCAAATATGGCATCTACATCAACAAGAGCAAAGTCAGCAAACCCCTCCGTAAAATCTTAAATAGATTGAAATTTATGAAATCAAATTGCTGTAGACTTATCATAACTGTCGCACATCTTATGGTATATACGAAATTGCCTCAAATCTTTTTGAATATACGAAATTGCCGCACATCTTTTAATATATACAAAATTGCCCCACGTCTTTTGATATATGAAACCACCAATTCTTAAATAAATAGAGAGATTTCTCCCATAGATGCGATACCAAAAAAAGAACATGAGGACGATGATTATTTCAAATTGATTATCTCTGTATAGAATCAATGTTGAACTCCAAAAAAATTGTATAATTTGTCTGACATTAACTACAACTATCCTTTTCTTTACCTGTTCCTATTTATTTACCAGTCTCATCTCTGTAAATCAAAGGTTCCGAGATTCTAACATCACTAGAAGAAGCAATCTCATTCTCAGATAATGTTGTTTGTTGTTCTCTATAAGATGCCCAAGTAACCATATAAAGCCCGCAAATGATGAGGATTCCGCCCACAACGCTGCGCAGATAATGAAAATTTTCAAGGTTTTTATATGATTCAACACACTAAGAAGAGAGAAAGGTTTTTATGTGTGTGGATAGATCAAAGATGCAAGGAAGAGTATAAAATTTAAAAACCTTCCGAGATAGATCGGGCTGCCGAGGAAAATTGTCGATAAAAAGGCGGATGTTGCAGGCTGAAGAGGATTGTATAGAGAAACCAAAGCAGCTCCAAGAATTTTATTGGACCAAGTCAAGAGTCCATAGTTTAGAGCTGATGCAAACACTCCCTGAGGAACAAAAACCGAAAATAAAAAAACACAAACTAGTTAGATGAAACAGGCGAGCAGCCAACAAACTATGACCCGAGGCAAGGAACATTCCCCATCCAGCTCAGCCCGGCAAGTGAAACATAAAACACAATTTTCACTCTCCGTAGATACAAAATCAAGCTCCAATCTTTTTGAGTTCAAGTTCCAATGTTTGATTTTTGTACATCTCAGTTGTGAAAACTTACTGCGAATATAACAGCAAGAACCTCAGATTGTGTTAAGCTCCAATCTTTAGGGTCTCTAACAAACAAGATAGCTGTTGTGATGATTATTGATGCACCGAAGAAGTATGAATACGCAACAACAGAAAGGTAGGCAGGATACTTCTTCAAAACCGGTGCTTGGACAGCAAGAAAAGCAGCCATACACATACAGTTTCCAATCAAGCATAAAACTCCAATGTGCCATAGATCAAACCCAAGACCAAGAAAACTAGAGACTAACCACCCATTAGGCTCTGGTTGACTTCTATCAATTATTACGCTATTTGCTGAGCCTGCTGCATCTTTACCTCCAAACAAGGCTGGACCACGGAACAAAGCCATCACTACGGCACCCGAAACACAAACAAGAGTCCCTCCAACTTTCGTTTGGCCCTCGATTTTAAACAAGTTTACTTTTTCTGTACTGCATACAAAGAAGAAGGCCATGAAAAAATATATACAAATTTCTCTACTCCAAATTTCACATTTTACAGTAATGTTGAGGATCATACTCACCCCATCATCACAGCCAAGAGAAATGTAAAGACTGGAATTGATGGTTGTATAGCAGCTGCATAAGTTGGATTCGTGTACGATAAACCCATAAGAAATAGTAATTGGTTCCCAAATATCCTATCAAGATTTGAGAGATTGAATAGTATTAGAATAATCTTTCATTAACATGCTTTTTAAAGATAATGCGATCCGAGCTGATTACTTACCCTGCTAAACCCAGAAAGAAGAGTGAAAAGAAGACGCTTCTATTCATAGGAGGTCTGATCCTTCTACAAGAACAAAAGAAGAACCATAGTTGAATCTTTATCTTTTAAAACAGAATCTGATTTCAACAACAATCTGGAAAACTTTGGCAAATCTTGATCAAACGAGAATCATCCTCAAACTCAAGACCTTGGATCCAGGTCAAATTCACTAACAATGGAATTAAAAGTAAACAGAACAAAGTTTAAATCCAAGAAATCAAACCCAGAATTTCAAATCCATTCATCAAACAGTAGAATCAGAAATTAGCAAAGATGCTTCCCAAGCTAGACTTATCATCAAACAAAGAGGAATAACCCTAATTTCAATTCCAGAAAGATCAACGAGGATATCAATCAGAAATTGCATTGACCAAGAGACTCAGAACCAGAAACTTCACGGAATTGCTTAACGGATTCAAAACAATTCAAGCACAATGAGAAAGAATTGGGAAAAAGAAAAAAAAAAGAGAGACCTTTCACGGAAAAAAGCGAGAGGTGCGAGAATGGAGAGAGCAAGAAGATCGCGGAAGACACAAAAGACGAGCTGATTCACACCAACGTTAAGAGCTACTTTTGTAACCACATGGTAACCTCCATTTATCACCTGAACCAACGTCATTGCAGAGTGCGCCATTCGTGCTTCTCTCTCCGTCGCAACGCCGCCGTTTAGGATCGCCGGAGCTGCCATACTAAATTCTCTTTGACTCTCTCTCTCTCTCTCTCTCCTCTCTCTCTCTCTCCTCTCTCTCTCTCTACCTAATCCTTTGATTTGCTTCTAATTTCAAATTGTGTTCTTACATTCTCCTAGTCGTTTTGGTTTCTTCTTACCTTTGGTTTTTAAATAATACTATCGAAGAAACTCTGATTTTTTAAAATGTTAAGACAAAAACATAAATAAAAATTAGAGGAAAAAAACAACATAAATAAAAATGTTTTTAGTCTAGCCAGATTATATTCTTAATTATAGTTTACTAAGCATATCAAATTATAACATTTGTTAAATATGATCATATATCCTACTTTTAAAAAAAATAAAAATTCTGATATATTTCCACAAAATAAAGTTTAAAATGTTTATTGTTGAAAATTGAACTTTGTACAATTCAGGTGCATATGTCTTGTTCTTACTGACCAAACCAGAGACATGGTCAAGAGCATTCTTCAGGTTAGGTTCTTTTTGCAATGATAATCTGAATAATCTGAGTGAGTCCTTCAATAAAACAATCAGAAAAGCTAAGAAGAAACCTTTGTTAGATATGTTAGAGGAGATTAGGCAACAATACATGACAAGGAATTACAAAAGGTCTAAATTAGCAGCCGATTTAGAGACAAGGTTTACTAAGAAGACACATAAGGTCTAAAAGGTCTAAAGTTGACAAGAAGTCAACTGAATGCCACTTGCGTTGGGCAGTAGGGCCAGAGACAGAAGTTGTATACGAAGATAATACATATGTTGTGAGTATGGAAACAAAAACCTGTGCTTGTCGAAGTTGGCAAATGAATGGAATTCCTTGTATTCATGCTGCTAAGGCCATCCTTGGTCTGAAGAGGAAGCTGTCTGAATTTGTTGCTGATTGTTACACAACAATAAGGTTCGTTTCTTTATTTTCTAATATTCTCAATGGGTAACACTTTTATAGTCATTCTAATTGTGTATTTTGCGAAGCAGGTGGCGTGAGACTTATAATGTTGGTATCAAACCTATTAATGGGATAATGGAGTGGCCTCAAACAAATAGATGAGGTGTGATTCCACCACCGAATAGAAAAGGGAATTCTGGTAGGCCTAGAAACTATGATAGGATGAAGTCTAGACATGAAACAAATTCAGAGACCAACGTAACCCGTCCTGACTCAGAGACCAAGTTATCCCGTGCTAACAGAGTTATCACATGTTCGAATTGCAAAGAGGAAGGGCACAACAAGATATCATGTTCGAATGAAGCTGTTGCCAGTGCGCCTAAGAAACCAAGAGGAAGACCAAAGAAGAATCTGGTACGTGTATAAGTTTCATAGTCATTTCATTGTGGTGGTTGTTTCATTTTGTTTCATTTTGTTATAGGGAATTCAATTTGAGGACTCACAATTCTCCTTTACACAAGACCCATGCGAATTTCCACCATTCTCACAACATCAGCCCTCACAATCTCAATCGTCACAAGGACAATCGTCACAAGGTCAATCTTCACATTCTTCCAGATGGGACCAGTCCTCACAAGCTCAACCCTCGGAAACAAACGGATGGGGTCGTTGGTTTTCATAGAAATCCTAAGCTCAACCCTTTATTGTCTGTATTTCCAGATAATTTAAGTGTCTCTGTCGTTTGGAACTAAGTTGTTGTATGGTCTCGACATTGTTTAGTCTTTTATGTTCTTTCTTTCTGTTGTGTTTTATGTTTCTGACAGTGGTTGTTATCATGTTTTATGGCAAAATGTTGGTGTTATTGTGATAGAGAAACATGTTTAGTACACGTTGCTGGCCGACACAAGCTACGATCGATCGGTCTGGCTGAGGACCGATCGATCCGTCTTTGTAATTCTCGGACGTCGCGATGGAGATCGATCGGTCCTTGTCAGTGATCGATCGATCCAATACTTCCTGTAGTTGTGTGGAGAAAACGATCGATCGGTCCTTGTCAGTGATCGATCGATCCAATACTTCCTGGAGTTGTGCGGAGAAAACGATCGATCGGTCCTTATTAGTGATCGATCGATCCAATACTTCATGGAGTTGTGTGGAGAACACGATCGATCGATCCTCAAAATCGTCCTATCTCAAGTTCGAACCCGGGGTAGCACAGTTTTTTCATATTAACGTCTATTTCCAAAACGACGCCGTTTTATTTAACACCAAAACTTAACGTGGATTTAATGACATTTAATTTTTCTGTTAGTTTAATTAACAATATGCTGATTTGGCAAGTCAACATAAATTTTGCTATTAAATTCGAAATTCAATTAAGTTTCAGTGTTTTTTTGGCAATACACTAAAAAGATTAGTGTTTTTTTGGCAAGCGCGAGAATCCGTGCTTTTATTGGCAAATTTTGCAAAGTTTAGGCTTTTTATGGCCGAATTCTCAATCTTTTATATATTAAAAGAGAGAATTTTTTTGCTGATGTGACAAATCCACAATTTTTTTAAAAATTTTTACTATCACATTTGCCAAAAATATCGTTCTTTATTTTCATCATATTTAAACTACTAACCAAACACACTTTATTTTATTCTAATATTTAGAATTTCTAAAATTTAGGTTTTTAAAATTTTTCTATTATTACCATATATAATATTTCGAAATTCCTATATATTTAATGTTTTGATTTTTTAATGCATTTTAAATCTGAATATAAAATATTTTCTATACTGTATATTAAAATAGAATCATTTAAAAATATTATAAATAAAATATTTATAAAATTAAATAGCATAAAATTTACGTAGTATATATTTATTCACGGATCTAATAATATGATTTTTTTTTATAATACTTATAATTTTTACTACACGATCTACTAATATGATATTTCCTTAAATTACTTTCCCTAAAATGGAAAACAATATCTGACAAATCAAGTTGTTGATCCGAATAACCAATGTTCTATTTTAAGAAAAAGTAAATATATTAGTAGTTCAAACGTCGTTATGTTAAATTTGGAAAATTATTTATTAATCACGTTTTGCAGGAAGCGCTTACTTGGATTAATTGACGTTGACTTTGACGTTGAGAAGTAGGCGGATTAGGGCTTAGTTATTATTGTGAAGCCCATTATGCTATGAAGCCCATTATGTTATGAGGCCCATTTATTAAAATTATGCGGCCCGAGTTCGTCTCCATTCTCACGCCACCGGTTCCAATCTCCCAATCCGCTCGTCTCGTCTCTCCCTTTCTCTATCCTTTCCGTGGTCGCATAAACACAGCCATCGACGCCGGAGCTACGATCATCACCAGCTGAACAAGATGTCTGGTTCCGATGATGAAGATGAATGTTTCGCTAGGTTCCTCGAATCAGAAGTCTCATCGGTAATTGTTTTCTACTTTTATACAATTTTTCAATTTCATTTTGGGTTTTGTAAGTTTCTCCCACAAAATTTTGGATTTTTATCGTTGAATCTGAAACCCTATCGATATTTTTCATTTTCCCTAATTTTTTTTTTTGCAATTTTCGATAATTTAAATTCCTTGATCTGTAATTTAGATTGTAATTTGATGTTTTCGTGTATTTCATAATTGATTTTTCTGTAAACTTAATTTATTTAATCGAATATGGGTTTTTGTTCGATCTTATATGCATATTCATATGAAATTTATAAATTTATGCTTATTGTGAATTGTAATTTACCTCTTGTTCAACGTTTTCGTGTGAAAGGTTAAAGCTTTATTGATGATGCTTTGGGTTTTGTAGGTAGAGGAAACGAAAGAACCTGAAACAAAACGGCGACGTATTGAGAAAGACGAAGAAACAAACGCTGTAGAGAAGAAGGATGAAGAAGATCAAAAGGAAGATGGTAACAAAGATAGAACTGGTGCAAAGAGAATAGAGAGTGGAGTTTTCAGCAATGTTCCTACTGAGCTCTTTCGCCATATCCTCAAGTTCTTATCCTCTGAGGTACATTGTTCATCTGCTTCTTAAGCTAAAGAATATGTTCATCCTAATTTGGACTCATTCATGTGCTTCTTAAGCTAAAGAATAGAAATTGTTTTATCTTTAATTTGGACTCAGATTTTCTGGTATAGTACGAACTTGAGGTTTGCTTTTTGGTCTAAATTGTTTGAATGTGATTTACAGGATCTTGTATCATGCTCTTTGGTGTGTAAATTTCTCAACTTTGCTGCGTCTGATGAATCCTTATGGCGTCGCCTGTAAGTAGTCTCCTCTCATATTCCCTATTATAGTTCGATAATCTTGCTTTCAAAATCATATTTCCTATTGTAGTTCGATGGGATACACTTATTGATTGGTTTTTTCGATTTGCAGGTACTGTATCCGGTGGGGTCTAACTCCTCCGACTAGAAAGTTACGGGAATGTGCTTGGAAGAAGCTTTATATTGATGTGAGTTTCTCACTTGATTATTCGTATAAACTTGTTTGTTTTAATATTGTTTTGTTGAAGTGTATATACAATGTTACTTTGAGTTGCTATTAGAGGTCAAATTCATATATTTTGAAGTGATTCCTTTCTCTTGTTGAATTTTAGCGGGACGAGCAGGACATGATTGAACTTGTCAGAACCTGTCCGTCAGATTTTAAAGAGTATTACATTCAAATGCAAGCAGCAAAGAGAAGCCAAGCTCCTCTTCCATCTCAGGTAACTATTTCTAATAAGTATCTGTTTATATTTTGGCATGAATCATCAGTTGACAAATTTTCTCATGTTCTTGTTTGCAACGTTTAGATGGTGGATGACCGGATAATTCTTGACAAAACTGTACTTGAACAAGTATCTCTATGGAAGAAAAGCAAAGGACTTGCCGATAAGGTTGTCACTGGCCATATTTGTTTGGGAACCAAATGTTCATACCATCAGATTGACGACGTGTTCATATGCAAAGAGACGGGAAATGTTCATGGTATGGAATGAACTGCTGTATAAATGTAACTTTGTTGCTTGTGTTTTTTTTTTTTGAATCTTACATAATTTTTATGGTCTTTAAAACAGTATGCGATGATAACTGCAAGGAAGTAATATTGAGTCCAGAGGGTGACCTCATGGTGTGTACTATCTCAGGACTTTGTTCTGATACTTTGCTTATACAAACTGATCCAGACGCAGATAGGTGTGATGAGGAAGAAGCTGAACTAGAAGCTGAAGTATTCACAGATAAAAGCCGATTAGGTACATATCTATCTCTCTCTCTCTCTCTCTCACCTCCCTTTCTATTTATCCTTTTATTTCCAACATATAGTGAAAGGTTTGCGTCTTCTTTTCATCGCAGCACGAGCTTTTGAACTTGGTTACAACTGCGAAGATGAACAGGAATTGGAACGTACCTTGAGGTTCTGCTGAGCATTAGTCTCAGCCTTTTGTCCAATTTCCTAAGGCCTACCCACTCCCTCTCTCTAAGGTTTTCTCTCTCTCTCTCTCTCTCACCTGATTCTGCCTTTGTTCTATGGAGTTCAATGAATCAAAAGTAGCTCTTGTTTTAATAGCCTTTTAGCTTTGTAACTTATACTTATCATTGTCTGTGATTTACTCTATTGTCCTTAAAAAAGTGTTACATCTAGTAATTAAGTTCCAACTTTTCCAGTAAATCCTATTGGTAAATAGTAATTTGTTACCGGATATTGGTATGCTAGCTATTGTTATCTTGTTCAGTTAAACAATATTGCAAGTTTGTCGTGGTTAAAAGTTAAAACTGATTATGATGACAAATTGATGATTAGTTCAAAATGAAGTCTATAGCAATTTTATATCCTAAAAACCATACAGTATTTATTACCCACTGATGTGTTAAATGAAAAATGAACTGAAAAACTTATTAAATATTTGATTCTATAGATAAGTATGAATTGATCTAGAAAGTGAGTATTTAGTTACATAAAACATGATGAGCATAACTAGAAAAATGTTTATTTCTATGATATTTTTCTGTTATATTCACATATACACAGCTTAAAAGGTAAAAATACCAATTATGTAATATTTGTTATAAATAATAGTTTTATTTATGAGTAAATTTGAAAAAGAAAAAAAAAATTGTTAACACTTTTGAAAAATACCCTCTTTATTTTCCTTTTAAAAACTATTTTAAATATGTTAAATTACTAAAATCATCTTACTTAAACTTATTAAAAATTAACAAAAAAATCTATATTTTAGATATCAAATCAATTTATTGATAATAATTAAATATTTAATTTTTACAAAGTTATTTTATAACTAATAATTTCAAGGATTTATTATCTTTAATTTTTTTTAAAAAGCAATAATGAATAACATCATTTTACCGATGTTAAGTCATGTGTTATTATCATGATACAGATTTAATGATTCATTATTATTAAAAATACATAAAATAGTTTACTTTTGCAAATTTTTTCAAATTCAAAGAGTATCGTTGAATTGAACAAACTTTGGTGATATGTTGAGTTGAAAAATGTGCTTGGAGCGTTAAGATATTTTTTATATATAACATGACAAATATTAAGCAATAGACTTTATAATATTTTTAGATATTATCTTATTAAATTTTAATATATAAAATCAATAAACAATTTTTGTGTTAAAAAAATATAACTATAATTAATATTATTCGAGTTTAGTTTTTCTCTCTAATTTCTAATTTAGTTTTGGTTTACTAAAAATATAGGTTTAAATTTAAATGTGGACAAAATTATCATTTTTAGATATAAAATATTGTAGTTTTCATGAAAAATAGGAAAATTGTATTTTTCAAAATATAACTAAAAACATGATAGTTTTTGAAATAACCATTTATTTATAGTGGATATAAATATAAATAATAAAAAACGAGATTTATATCCGTAGAAAGATGCTGATATTGAATAATAATAAAAAAAACGAGAGAGATATTTTATTTCTTTGTAGTTGAAGTTGTGAAAATTGTATATTATATTGATCGAATTCAATCGTTTATATAGACGGAAAAAATAAATTACCATATATAACGATGATGGGTTTCACACACAATAATATTTTATGAATGATTTTACACAATAATCGACATTTAACAATGTTTGCTTATTTAAAAGGAAAATTTGTTTTTATGTTATAAAAATATGGGGATTTTGTGTAGATTCGATTCTTTTGGCATTTATCCAAAAAGTGCAAATTTTATCCCATACGTATGTAGGTAGAATCACGCGTCCATTGCGCGTTCTCGTAACGCTAAATATTGTACGTTAGAAAATATTATCATCTTTCTCTCCTATAATAACGCCCATAGTTTATTGTATTTCATAAACGCCCCACAAGAAGTTTAATGAATAACCGTTCCAAATTGAAAAAGAAATTAACAATCTTTCAAGAAAAAGGATCAAAGAAAAAGAACAATGGAATTGTTACAAACTCTGCATGTGTCGTTCTTCGTGTTAAAAACTTTGGAAATCATCGTTATTTATGATAACTTAAGTAACAAATTGTGAGTTATCCGAAAATACGAGGACTGAAGATGAAAATATACCTTGTTTGGAAATCGTGCCGCGTAAGGAAACATGTATAAATAAACCTAATGTCTTTTTTTTACTGTTCCAATTTCGTTTCGACATCTTTCGTGATTCGTCTCAGGTAAAAAAAGCTCTCGTCTTTTCTTCTTTTAGATCTTTACGATTATTCAATTTCAAAGCTTCGGTTTTTTCTGATCTATGTTTTTTGAACTTGTCTTCTCTCTTTGATTCGATCGTATTGATTGAAAAATTTCGTATTTATCTGTTGCTGAAAACCTAAAAGTTTTGGTCTTTTTTTCTTGTTTGGGGGTATGTGTATGGGTATATGTATGAATGTGACGACATATAAATTACGAATTGAGGGTTTTATTTAGATAATTGGGTTTTGTTGTTCATCTTCGTTTATTTACTCTTGCGTGTCTGCTTGATCCACTAAAGCTTGAAGTTATTGCTTGGTTTGGTTTTTGCGATTTGATTGGGATTTGCACTGATCTCTGGCCTAATCAATGATTAATGACATTGCTGGTTTTATCTCATTACTTCACTCTGGTGTGTTTGGTCGATCCCTTGAAGAAAGCTTAAAGTTCAGGCTTGGTTTGTGCAATTTTATTTGGATTAATTACATGAATCGTTTTATCTAATCAATGAGTAAATTACATTGCTCGTGGTTTATCACTACTTAACTCTGTTTTGTCTGCTTGATTCCCTGATGAAAGTTTTGAAGTTGAAGCTTGGTTTATGCAATAATGATTTGGAATATTCCATTGATCTCTGACCTAATCAGTGATTAAATACCATGCTGGTTTATCTCATTACTTGACTTTGGTGCTTCTGCGTGATCCCCTGGTGAAAGCTTGAAGTTCATGCTTGGTTTGTCCAATTTGATTAGGATTACATTGACCCTTTGACCTAAATTGTCTTGTTTAGGTTTTATTGTTGATTGAGAAAACATGGGAGGTGACAAAGACAAAGGGTTTTATGGGTATCCTCCCGCTGGATACCCGCCGGGTCCTGGGGCTTATCCACCCGCTGGATACCCACAACAAGGTTACCCTCCACCACCCGGTGCTTACCCACCTGCAGGTTATCCTCCGGGTGCATATCCACCTGCGCCTGGTGGTTATCCTCCAGCACCTGGTGGTTATCCTCCAGCCCCTGGTTATGGAGGTTATCCTCCTGCACCTGGTCATGGTGGTTACCCTCCTGCTGGCTATCCTGCTCATCACGCAGGTACTGTGTTTCTTTTCCTAATGTTTTGTTTTCTCCCTTGTAGTTTAGCAGTACTGTAAATGTGGCAAATTTGAAATAGGAGAAGTTGTCTACATGTTGTGAAATAACCCGGAATTTTTAGCCATACATATATCACTCTAGAAAGAAGTTGAAACATAGAATTTTGTCTATGTTGCAAATTCAGTATCATATATGTGGTAGATGTCACTTTAGAAGGAAGTTGAAACAGAGTATTTGTCTATATGTTCCTTGCAAAGATCTGAGATTTAGTATTATATTTGGTGTAAATGTCACTTCAGAAAGAAGTTGAAACAAAGGATTTGCTGAGATTATCTTTTTTTTTTAATAAAAAAAAACCCTAAACTTTTGCTTTTAGCTAACAAGGAATCCACAATCATTGATTGTTATCGATGCAAGAGTTTGTATTCCAATTGCTAAAACACTGTTGACTTTTCTATCGAAGATCTTACGACAAATTGGTTATATTAGTTGTCTACTGTTCCTTTTTTTATCGATTTGAGCATCATAAAGACAACTTCGCAGATTTATTATGCACCGTATATTGTTTTTCCCTTTGGTTTCTTTCTTCATGCAGTTACCTTTAATTGTTTCAGGACACGCAGGAGGAATTGGGGGTATGATTGCAGGTGCTGCAGCCGCCTATGGAGCTCACCACATAGCTCACAGCTCTCAGGGCCCTTACGGACATGCTGCATATGGTCACGGCTTTGGCCATGGTCATGGCTACGGCTATGGTCATGGTAAATTCAAGCATGGAAAGCACGGAAAGTTCAAGCATGGGAAGCATGGAATGTTTGGAGGGGGCAAGTTCAAGAAGTGGAAGTGATCTAATAATTAAAAACCTTTTGTGAATCTCTGTGGATTAACCAATCTTTGAAATAAGCCCTAAACATTATATAAGTTGACTTTCGTTGGTTAGAGATCGCTACTTCGAGTTGGAATACTTGAAATTTAATTAGTATCAAATCTTATTGTGTACTGTGAAACTATCTATGGCTTTATTATATTGACAGATTCTGGTTTCGGTGTGTGGTTTTTGAGATTTTTATATATTATGTCATTGTATATACTGAATTTTACATTGCTTAAGCTTATAGAAGTTATGATTATGATCATATATTAGATTCTGTTGGAGACTAACAACGGAATGTTATCAACCAAACATTTTAAATGATTTGAGTTTTGATAAAATAAATTGCTAGTTTGATAACTTAATATTTTAAGAGATCAATAACACTAGATTTTAGATAATTTTTTGTTTAAAATGATGAGTGAACGACATAGGTTATCTTAAGACAAATCAGTTAAAAAAACGTTTCTTGAATACCTTTACAAGAATCGATGTCTATATGGATTTATTCTCTGTACAATATACAACTAGGATCAGGATGAGTTTAAAACGGGCTGAATCAACAATTAAGTTGGTCCATCGCAACTTCTCTAATTACAATTAGCCAAAGAAATAGAAAAGTAGAAAACAAGAGAGATTTGATTTTATAGGTGAGCACTGGTGTCGTGGCAATGAGTTATGCCATATATGAAAACCTCTAACTGTCACTGACTCTATTTTTGTTATTAAAGACAGACAAATATATAATACATTTTCTGTTTTTAATTCATTTCGAAAATTTTACATTGATTTGTGTAAATAATCAAATAGTGGAAACACTTTAGCTAAATAGAGTTTCTGCATAGGAAATCATAAAACACCATTAAAACTAATTTTAGTAGATTAATGACGTTTGTGATATTCTATTTTTATTTTGGCACTTGACACGTCTATTGTATATAGCAAAAGAAAAAGAAAATCATTTTTCAAAAACGTAAAAACAATAAAGTTTGAATGGTGAAATATTTCATAATCACGTTTAAACATTTTGAACGTGCAAAATAGTACAGCATTCATTAATTATAATGAAAATTCGGTTTATTTTTTTGTTAGAAATTATTAAAATTACAAATACTGCTAATCATGTATCGTAGTTGAAAAATTATACAGTTCGTTTTTTTTTAGTTTTCCTACCGCTTTTTACAAGCAACACAAAAAGTTGGAAGACAATAGATTTTGGAAAACCAGATCTCATCTCTTTTAGTGTTTTTTTTTTTTTTAAATCAACCACATATATCAATATTAGAAACTAATTTTAAATCTAGTTTTCCAATCCTGAATAATAGAGTTTACAGACGCAAAATAAAATAAAAAATTGGATTTAGAATCGAAGGTAAAACAATTTGTCTTTACATAAACTAAACGAAGAATCAGAAAATGCGAAAATTTGTGAAAGGGTTTCCGAGTAAACCAAAGATTTCAAATAGATTGGTGAAAACGGACTAATCGTTAAGTGACTGCGTAATCTTCACCAGTTATACCATACATCTCTAAAACCTGATAATGTATCTGTTGTTCAAATATACTCGACATGTCCCATATCAGAGTTTATATCTTCAAGTAGAGAGAGGCTAAAAAAGACCATTGCAGTTTCTCATTTCTTATGTTTTCGACACGTGCACTTGTTTAGTCAAAATATCTAAAGAATAAAGACTTATTTCTAGATAGATTCTTGGATTTTTCGAACGTTGGCATGTAAAAAGAAAAAAACAGTAGAAAACAAAACTACCCAAAAGAGTGGCTTTCGAGAAAGCTAAGCGGTACAGCACGAATATTGTTGTGTTTAAAATCTTGGACTTGGAGTGTTTGTTTTAGTTTAATAATACAGAATTAATTATTGATTAACAAATGTGATCAATTTGTCTCCTTTCGTCAATGAGCTGGCTTTGTTATTGTGATTCGTCCTTTCGTTGTACGTATGACGTACTTTTTTGCATTATATTAACCTAGAAACCAGATGTCTTCCATTTTTGTTTTGTATAATTTAATTATACTTTCGTTATAAAGTCAAAACATGAATCACAATCATCAAGATATCAATGTAGAGTTCTGCATAAACTAACCCGTTGACAAAACATGAATCATACATAATTAACCCTTTATTTATCTAGTTGGTTATATGTACGATTTTCCGAAAATTAGTCAAATTTTGATTTGAGATTTCTCCATTCTTTTCACCTGTGTATGGTTCGTTATGAAGTTTTTATTTTATATACAATAACTCAAAAGTTTTAGTGGTGCGACGTTTTTTTCGACAAAGTAGTATTAAACAAAACAAAAAAAAAATCAGTACATTATCCATTTTTACATTGTTTTAACTCAAATATGTTTAGTTATAGAGTTTGTGACATGATTAATTACGGAAAATAAGTATAGTTTAATCATAAACGTAGTCAACTCAATTCTTTTAATTTTTGCTATATGCACCACATATATTCCAAATGGAAATATTATAGAAATATATGACATTACCAATATACAAAATGCATAAGCTAAAACAATGTTTTGAAATCACACACGAAAAGTAGCTGTTTAAGTTTGGACAGTGAACGACTGTAAAAAAAGGGTTTTACGTTTTACTTCGATTCTGTAAATCTATTTGATGTCACATATATATCTAATTAATATTCCGTCTATCCAATAGAATGAAATTACATTGTAAAAAAAAAAAAAAATATGAGCGGTGGGCATGCTTGAAGTATACGATTAATTTAAGAGGATAAGATAGTGGTTGGAAATTCATTTAAACCAAATTAGCTTGATCTATCAATCAATCAATAATTAAAAACTTAATCGTGTTTTTAATATGAATCAGCCAATCAAATGTTTGGTCTGAGCTGGATATCTACTTATACCCGATTTGCCGCGTCAGCACTTACTATTCAAATAGTATCTTTTTATGTTTCACGAGGATATCGAATTAATCATCAACTATATTTATATCGAATTTAATTATTGAGTTAAATCATGGCTCTTAATAAGCCATCTGTATACCCCAAGTATATGGAATTGGATAAAATGATCGAATAAGATAATTAATACTCTTTTTCATAAAAAAATATCCTATTTTCATAAACAATCATAAAAATCTATATATATATATCCTCTTGAAAAAAAAAAAAAAATAATAATAATAATAGAAATATCCTCTTAAAATGGCAAAATGTAATAGGCTATTTACATTATCATCCTTTATCTTATCTGAAGTATGCGTCCCAATGCAATTTGTTTATTAAAATAAAACTCGACAACAACCAGACATTGACTAAAAATAGCATATGAGCATATGAATATTAATATGCGATTTAATTAAAATAGTATACTTTTTTTCCTGAAAAAGACTAAATAAAGTAATATGGTGTGACAACTGGCATCTTACGAGCCACGATTACTGAGGGAAGTCCCTGGTTTCGATCAAAACCGCTTTGACAAGCCCACTGTTCTGGTTTTCTTTATTTATTTTCCCATATCCTTACGTTTACTTCAATTTATTGAACAATTAAACTAACAATCCATCCCTATTATTTTTGGTCCTTTCTATTTTTGTTGATTGTTGTGTATTAATGTTATTTGTCAAGATTTTTTATGTATATTTTTTTACATTTTGTCAAGATTTTTGTTTATTAGTTAGGTGGAACGTCAGTATCTCTCTTTATTTATTTATTTATTGGCTTCTTACTTCTGTGAAAATATCTTTAAATTAATTTTTAACATACTACTTTTGTGATTATCACATGAAAAACTATTTATCAGGATATTTAATTTTTCTAGTACACATACTTTTACATTGGAAATTTTATTGGTACACATGATTATATTGGTTATAAATCACAGAAATTGGCTAAATTAAGATTTTAAAATTGAATGTTAGTTTCGATATATGTTCTCAAAATGCTACTTTTTCTCTTAATTTATTTGTAGGGTTTTCTAAAAATAGTGAAATTTTGAAGCTCAAACTTTTCAAAGAATGGACTTGATCTCTAGTTATTTCGCTAGTTTACTAGCAAAGTAGCAATCCATGATCACTTTATCAAGATTTGAATATCTTCAAGCAAATTTTTTTTTTTATGTCTTGTACTCGGTTTCGTTGGTTAGATTTGCCAAAAAAAAAAAAAAGGTACGGGTGAACAATTCAAAACTTTTCTGACTTACTTTTATTTGTCGTGAAAATCAAAGTCTACTTGTTTGAAACTTATAATTTTTTTTAACAAATTTTTTTTTGTAATTTTCAATGATATTAACCAATGATAAAAAAAATTCAATCCAAGAGTTGACTTTCCTTACCAAGCCCCAAGACTGTGGGGGCATTCAAATAAAAGTTGACCCACATAGCTTTAATGAATTCAAATTTTGTCTAAACCTTATACAGAATATGTTTTCAATATTTTATCTGTAATAAAATATACATAGAGAAATTGCTTGGGTTGTAAACGATGAAAAAAAATGTATATGCAGATAAATAGTAAATAGATATGATTGATTGGGATCAATTATTTATGTTCCCTTTTTCGTTCTTTATTTTCTCGAAGCAATATTAAATAATGAACCACGTCCGTACTTCTTCATACACCACCTTCTGGTACGTGACCCCATTTAAAGTAGATCCCTTTTTCCTTTTGTTTCTCAATCCTCGGCGACTGCTTGATGATCTGATTCTCAAAGTTCAGCCATGAAAAAATATTGTAATTTTAGATATATATTTTATTTGGTATCTACTTTTAGATATTTTTAATAAAGCTTCAAAAATTAATGTACAAAAGATATCACAATGGATCCGAATGGTGACATCGGATCGAATGGTACAGGACAAGTGGATTGAGTAGTGCGGTGTGGTTTAACTGTGGTTCATTGGAGAGAAACGTATCATGCGGGACAAGTGAGGTTTGCGCGGAACAAACAGTATGAGATAATATATGAATGGTGAAAAAAAAATATACGGTGCGGTACAAATGTTTGAATGGTAAAAATTATAATAAATGGTTCGGAATATCTATTTTAAATAAATATTTTATAACTAAAATAGATTAATGATTTTAATATAATTATAAATTACAATTGTTAATTTTTGTTTAATTAATGATCTAATGTTTTTCATATATTAATTACTAATCAGAAACATTAAATTTGTAGAAACTAATCAGAAATATAAAATTATTTTCAACTATTCGTCTCGTATCAACATTTTTATCGGACTCGTAAACAGATCTGATAACTCATGAATATTCCAAATTTTTAAAATATATGTCTTACCAACATTTGTTTTTTGAGTCGGATACAAATAATTTTTTTTTTACCATCAAAAACTGAGTAACATGTAATAGATATAGTTAAATCAAAAATAAATATACAAATTTGCCTAGTTTTGTTGAATTAAATAAATATAAAAAATTCAGAACCACATTTCAATAATTTAACTACAATATATTTGGAGCGTTTTTATGACTACATGCGGTACATCCATCTCTCTAGGATAATTTGGACCGCTACAGTGCTATTTCATTTTTTCTATTTTTTAATCAACAACAACAAGCAGCTAAATAATTAGTATGAATGGAAGACACAACTACAGTTATAATCGATCTGCACCGTAAAAGTGTTCCCCATTTACTACCAATATCTCCGTCTTAATCTTGACAAAACAATTATATGACTAGAATA
The DNA here is from genome assembly GCA_900406565.1 of Turritis glabra. Taxonomy (NCBI): domain Eukaryota; kingdom Viridiplantae; phylum Streptophyta; class Magnoliopsida; order Brassicales; family Brassicaceae; genus Turritis; species Turritis glabra. Next base: position 750,315 of record OVBN01000165.1, on the reverse strand, counting down.
CCATGTATTGGATTGAGTTCACTGTTTTAGATAGAAGATCAGCCTTTTGATTATCTCCCCGTTTAGCTAATTTCATTACCTTTGCGAGGTATATATTCGAAATGACTTATTTTATTACCTCCAACTATTTAGTTCTTTTTCTATGTCGTTGCTTGTGAGGGCATAGTAGAGGTTCTTTGAATCTACACAAAACGTTACTATAGTGTAGCCAAACCTTATTACTAGCCATACATCCACTGCTTAAGACTCTAGTGAACTTAAGTCACAACATTTTGAAATTAGTTCAAAATAATGGTCATTCTTTTGTTTTTTTTTCTTTTTGGTCAAAATGGTCATTCTGTTTTATAATTCTGAATCCTTTTTTATTTTTTTGATGCAAATGTGTTTTTTTTATTCTTACTAGGAGTCTAGCTAGGTATACAAATAGACAAAGATAATTTACGGGTGTAAAGGACTAAACGGTTTCGTCAATTGATGACTCCATTCTAAAAATAATTTAGGCTCCAAATAAAGTGGAACAATAAATAATAAGATTATCAGGAGTATTTTATTTTGAATACTTCCTATATATATATATATATATATATTATATCAAACAAAATTAAGTACACAAAAAGATTTCAACGTGCTCATTCCAACTTCCAAGTATTTAAATTCTTCTAGTATTCGAAAATTAGGAGACCAATTGGTAACAACAGTTATTTTTGGTTGTTGAAATTTTGTAAAAATTTTGGCCGTAAAGAATGACTGTAGAGATTTTGGTTGTTAAAACTTTCGCTGTTGTAATATGATTGGTAACAAAAAAACTGTAGAATTGTGACTATTATTTTTATTATATATTTTTTTAAAAATATAAATTATGCGAAAAATAAATTCATGTAGCAACATAGTGACAAAAATAAATTTATTAATAATCAAAGTTTAGAAAAATACAAAAATTCATAAATGAATGAATAGTTAAATATTTTCAACAAATAAAATATATATTTAACTCATATAAAGATTTGGTTCGGTTTTTGTATTGAGGAACTATCATCCCGACGTAATTGATTATGGCTTATAATGATCGTTGATGCAAAAAAAATTATGAAAATGGATCTTAAAAGGACGAAAATAAAAAGGATTATTGTTAATTAATCAAAATATCGTTGTGATAAATTACACATAAGAAAGAGTTTTTGAATCCGTGTGGGAAACAAAAAAGAGAAACAACACTAAAGTTTCTTTAATTATTTATTTGTTATAGTCTAAATAGTGTTTTATATGTGACATTAAAAAATTAAACGTAGAATAAGTAAAATTGAGTAGTTATACAGTTAAAACTGTAAAAAAAATAAAGTTTTAAAAGTTTGATTGGTTAATAATTATGTGATTCACCAACGAAATATTGGCTACGAATGAAAAAAATGAATTAATAGTAAAAGTAAAATATTCAAAATACAATAAGACAAAAAAATATATTTAATATATACTTCATTCGTTTCATAAATAGTTTCGTTTTAAAGTTATATTTTTTGTTTTACAAAGAATATTGTTTAAATTTTTAATACATTTTTAAAAACTAAATTTCTATTTTATTTTTATTATTTTAATTTATTAGTTAGAAAGAGAAACTTTTTTAATGTATTTATAAAAAGTATAGGAAAAATTTACATAATTTGTATAAAATATATTTTATATATATATATCCGTAATAATGATTTAATTATAAACCGGATGGGTCCACGAACCTAAGCTCAAATAGTTAAACTGCTAACTGCAAGTATGCAGCCCATAAAAAATAGATATTATTATAATTTTACTATTCCTTTGGATAAATATTAACAATTGTTTTGTTGAACAAAAGAATATTAACATTATCTTATTACAGTTACAACTTGCAGGTTTGGTACAGACAATCTAACTCATCATTGTCACATCATATTTTTATTTTCTACTTTAAGTTACTGTAACTTGATACCGTGTGGGGGCAAATTCAGAAAACAAACAAGACAATAACTTTTTAATGTCTTTATTAGAGGAACCAACATAGGAAATTAGTATTTAAGATTTGTCTAATTCCCGTCAACTTGTTGTCCAAACATATAGTATTATTATTTACTTGATATTTATTTTTTTCATAGTGAAACTTGTTTTCAATGAATAAAGTTTCTCACAACACGAAAAATCTTCAAAAGATTGATGTTGACTGAAGGGGAAACCATGGCCACACGTTATAAAAGAGTGATTAGTTATCGAACCTTGCAGATAGCTGTATAAAATAAAAACGGCAAAATATAATGTATAAAACAACAATACTATAAACTTCTTACCGCCTTTTTTTTTTAATTCTATAAAATAATCTGATGGTAAATAAAAATTTACAACGTTAGTTTCTACGTTTTATATTAATTATTTATCGTTTTTTCATTTTAATTTACAGTACCATTGGTTGATGATGATATAAATGGTTAGTAAATATACATTATTAAAAAAATATTTTTCGTCATTTATTTTATATATTTGAATCAGTTATAATCTATGTAAATAAAATTTATATCGCTTATATAAATGATTTTTAAAGTAATGATGTAAATATTTTGCATATGTTAAAATAACTATTAACACTAATTATTGTAATCGATGTTAATATACATCAGTTGAAAAAATAATATCAATTTTGCATCATTTAAAACAGATGATATTAGTATTTACATCAATTTATTAAAATAGAGTTAATATTTTCAACGATTAGAATAAATGATGTTAAATGTTTATATCAGTTATAAATAATTGATGATAAAATTAATTAAATAATATTAAATTAATTTTTAAGAAATAAATATTAATTAATTATTTGTTATAATAGTTGTTTATTAAGCTTTACACTTTTTGACAACATAAAAAACATCAATATCATTATATATAAGAAAATTATAAAACCTTTTTCAGAGGAAACGATGTGGAACGTCATCACTTTTTACAACTGATGCTTATTAGTTAACATCAGTTGTTATTGATTTAAATTTTGTATCATCTTCTAAATTATGTAAATTTATATATTTGTATTAATATTGTGAAATGATGCAAATGGATCTAGATTTGCATCAATTTTAATGAATTGATGTCACACAAATCAATAATAACATCCATTATTGCAACTGATGTTAAATTATAAATTTTGTATTGATTATAAATAAGTAATTCAAATTAGTATTATTTAAAATTTTGTCGTAAATTAATTGATGCAACGGATATTTTTGTAGTGATGCCAATAAAAATGATTTTTGCTAGGAGAGAAAGATAATTTACAATTTAGCAAATAAAACAAGTTTTCACTTCTTGAATTTTTGTTTTTACTATTTTCATAATATTCACAAAATATAATAGTTAAATGTCATCATTTTTTCTAATCTATAGTCCTTTTTTTATATAGTTGATAACAGACTGAAAAAAATATAATTTTAGGTTGATTTTGTGAGATAAAAATATAAAATCATTTAAATATGCACATCATTTTAATAAAATTTCTTTTTGTATTGGTACATGAGATGATTCAGTTTACCATTTTAAGTTTCTGTAAATATAATTACATGATAAAAAAATTGCATATACTATGTTAGTTAGCTAGTCAAAAACTTAAAATTGCATATAATTTTAAAATATTTTTTTACCAAAGCAACTTATAATTAGTGTTTTCAACGTCTTGGAAACAAATATATTCTTTCTATATTAAAAATAAAAAGATCGATATATGTGATGGTGCTACAAATTGTAGATGTAACACAATATTCGAATTCAAATATGGCATACGCAAAATTTTAACTGATTAGACAAATTAAAAACAAATAAACCATCACAATTATTATATATATATATTACAATTTGTAGCACCATCACATATATATATATATATATATATTGTTAAGGGTGATTCAAATTTCTACTATCTGACTAATTTTTCCAGAATCAATGTAACTGTTGAGTAGTCCATTTACCAGTTTTTTTAGTGGATCTAAAACATAACACTAATTCAACTGATCAAATTAAATAATTTAATAAATTTCATGTTTGAGAAAAATCGATATCTAATCTATATATATATATATATAACTTTTATGTATTTTAATTGAATCTATATATTTCAAGTGTATATACTATATGAATATATACGATACATCGGATCCGATCGACCCATATGGACTTAGCCGATCAAATATCTGATTATTTTCCATATTTAAAATAATTGATGGATATCTGTGGGAAAAAGGTCTCAGTTCCAAATCATGGTAGCATGGGATAATAATATACGTTGGTGATGACGTGGATACTGACCTCTTTTGTCGTGTGGTTAATTGACACAGTACCTGTCCGGTTAACTTTTCTGTTTCTTTTTGTAGTACTCAAAAGCAAGTAACTAACCACTCTCAAATGTTGAGCTCATTTTTGTTCTTAACTACATCTATTAAAGAATACAGTAAATAATAGTATATGTCATATACATATGTCCTACTATAATTTAATAAATTATATAGCTTTAAATATAATAGAGAAATGATAAATCAAAATTATATTCTTAAAAAATAATCCATACACGGTTAGCTTAATTAACCTAGTGAACTAAATTCCAAGATGAAGGAAACAATTACATTATACGAAAATTAAAATGGTGTCTAATGACATTGAACTCCGGTTGAACAACCCGGATGGAAAAAAGAACAGAAAAAGGAAGATTTTACCGAGGAGAAGAGCCTTAGAACCACATAATTTTGCACCACAATTTGAAAAATCTATTAATCCAACCTACAAGATAACCATGATATGTTGAAGCATACACACAAGTTTGCATTATAAACTTACATATTTTATGGTTTTAGTGTAATTAAATACACTAAATGATTATTAACCAACTAATGTATGCGTTCACAAATATCTTATCTTAGTCGAAAAGAAATAATTATATAAGTATCTATAACTTTTTGAAATATATAAGATTCTTTGGATAAAATTGTCTAGAGCAGACGGTCTAATATAGTATCAATTTCAATATTGACTAAATATCTTTTGGGGGGAATATATATACACATACATGTATCTTTTCTTTGACTTATTTATTGTGAAGTTCACACATAACCAATTTTAAGATAACATAATTTCACGGACATTATATTTACAAGCACAAATCATGGGAAAACTCTCTTTTTCTATATATGCACACGTACATATGTAAAAACCAGACATATATGTTACATAAAGAGATTCAAACGATTTGATTATGTCCAAAAACGTATAAGAATCGGTTTGGAATACGGAAACCCTAAAAGACGTGTCCAATAAGAGTTGTGGACACGTGTAAAATAAAGGACACGTTTTACAATTATCATTCCACGACTGTAAAATGTTCGCCGGCTACGGGTAGGCGTTAGCTTCCCTAATTGTTGTTTTATTCCACAATTTTTTCTTCAACTATAACACACACACACAAATATACACATGACGTGAAAATGTGTTAATGTATGTACAATGTATATTATCTATGATGTATGTAAACGTAAGCCAGTTCAGAGACTTACAAGACCAAGAATTTTCATGTGTGAAGAATATATCATTTGAGTATTAAGCTCGTCTTTAGCAAAAAAATATTAAGCTCGTCATTTTCAAAGATGCTCGAATTCATTGTATTTATCGAATTGTGGTTAGATTACAGACATAATGATGTAATTAGATTATATATATATGCGTACAACTATATATACCAATAAACTATTGCTAGATTCGGGTCTAGAACCAAGAAGGCAAGAGAAGATTTCCATTGCCAAAACAAACAAATAAAGAGACAAAATTTGGCACATTTATAGTATTAAAGTGAATTAACAGAAAATGTATATTGCAAATGATTTAAATAAATAATCCAGGTTTCCTCATTGGGAAGTAGCCCACGTTAAAAAGAAGAAAGGGAAAAAAAGAAAGAAAAAAAGAAGTAGCCCACGTAAATCCAAGTAAAGTAAGCTTCTGTCACGCACGCAAATAAAGGCATGTTTGCATGTTAAGAAAGATATCGTCGGTCTAAAGTACAAGTGTACCACAATGAAGAATCATGTAGCTTGTGACGTTCCTGATATTTGTGAATATTTTCATATGTTATAAAGTTTCATTCGTGTATAAGTTGTGAATCAACACATAATATGTTTTATGTGTATGCCTCTCTCCCATCCAACTTTTAAAAACTATATGACCCAAAAGGTTATCCTTTCTACTGGTTACATTTACATTTTAATGCACAATCAATTAGTAAAAAAAAAAAAAAATACTAGTACACACTCCAATCTCAAGTGGTCGACTCGATTATTCTTTTTGTGTTAAACTTCTTAATCATTATATATATGAAGGAAAAAATGGTTTCCATCTCTTTGGATTTTAGTTTTAAAACTTGTGCTTTGTAATTTTAGTGTTTATGTTTCTCTTGTATAGAGTTTAATTTTCGAGGAATTCATATTTTTTTTTGGTTATATTTTCGTAAACTTTTTTTTGTCTGCCGGTTTAGTTTATCTTGTTTGGATTTTGTGTGTTTATATTGGTTTTTCAACAAGTTTCAATAATAAAAATTACATAAAATAATTACAGTAAAATTGTATAAAATAAAACTGAAAGAACTGAATAATTATAATATAAAATATAAAATAAAAAACAGAGGCCAAAAGAGTTATGCTCATGAACCAGCTGCAAATGAGGTTATAATAATAGTTGAATGGTAATATGCGGAACAACTGTAGAAAAAATGCAGTACAATTTTAATAGTAAAAAAAATATATACATACATATATACAGATATTTGTATTACTAATTAAATCGCATCGTACTGTGCGGTTCCGTCTCCATTCAGAGTCTAAGTTGTGTCCTTAGTTAATAGCTACTCCAAAAATTGTTATATAGATCTAGCAATTACTTCAATTAATTTTCACTATTATTTTAATTATGGTTGATCTCTCTATAGTATAATCGGATCTAACAGTAAATAAAATATCGATTTTTTTTTATAAATTAGTTTGAATTTCAATATAGAATTGGCCTTAAAAAGAATATTCATTAAAACATAAGGAATATATAATTATTCAAGTTTATAAATATTTTTCTGAATATATATTTTAATGATTATATTCAAGGTTGAACTCTAACAAGCAAAATATGTAGCTAGTTGGTTAAGTAGTAATTTTTTTAGTTAAATAAAATACTAAATATCCTCAATCATTTTTTCATGTCTATTTATTAATTTCAGTATATACAACATACATAATATATATCTTTATATCTGGGTAAATTCTAGACGGAAAATAAAATAAATAACAAACGTGTCATTCAAAAGCTGCTGCTTAGATCATACATTTGGCTAAAAGCATGTACTCGTATTGTAATGTACCCTAAACTACTTACATAAATTTTGTGAAATGAAAAAAAAAAATTGTGAAATGGTAATGTATCAACTAAATTGTCACTTTGAATATCCTCTATACTACGATATAATAATCAGCATGATTGCACATTTGCACGCCATGTTTGATATTAAATTCCATTGACAATCATATACTATCCTTAACATTAAGTATCTATACACAATAATATATAAATTAATTTGAAGAAGTCGTACCACGGCACTGCTACGTAGAACTGAGCAGCAAAAGACGATATCTTAGGCCGCGTAACGATGCAACTTACATATTTATTCGACCGCGTATATATGTTTCTTGTTGAAAAACATTAAATTTGGAATCGTTCTATGATTAATTTCCCCAACTAAATAGTCACTGTTCTACTTTTAGAATTTATGATTTTTGTATTTATTAAAAGATATGTGAAGATGTGGATGTTTCTTGAATACGAAAAGTCACATATTCTTATCTTTTAGTAAAAGATTATAAGGAGGCCACAACCTTGATAAGACAAATGTCATTATACTCTGTGTTGATCATAACTAAGTTTGTCGATCTCTGACCGATTTTGACTGTCTCAAATTCAACATTTTTTGGGTCAAAGTGTATAGGTGTATTGTGTTCGTTTGGCCCTTCCTTTTCAGTGAAAAAATGTTGTTATCTTAGTTTCACATATTAGTTTTAGATTTAGATAAAATTAGAATTTTCTAATTAACAAAAAGCTCCAGATTTACACAATCCATGCATATCAGATTGTTATCCACATTAACTTTACGTTTTAGAGTTCGTAAATTAATGTATTAATCTTTTTTCGGTCAAACTTAATTATATGTAATCTATTGTGGCATATGATTCTAAATATTTTTGCTGCAATAGTTGTTAATATAAATATGTACTTTATGTATTAATTTTACAAGATGTTTGTTTGGTGATAGTTAGACTTCTCTAACTTCCAAAATTAATAAGGACGTAGACAAATAAGTATCAAGTCTTTTGGTCCTAGTCTCCTAGATCCCTCAAGAAAATTTTATGTTTAATGTTACAGGCAGAAAGTCAATTGATATTAAATGAATACAAAACAAAAGTCAATGGATATAAAACATTTATCAAAACTTAAATACTTATTTTCATTGATCATATTTGTAATTTAAACCTACTTGTAGGATTTGGAAAAAATAAAAGTCAAGTTTTATTTTTATATGTAATCTGATTAAGTTCTAGTCACATATATAGGTTTTGATTTTTGTTGGGGTCAACCACATAGGTTTTGATTAATTCGTATAAGCTACTAAATAAAATAGTAATATATGGCTGTAATGCACGGCGAACGTGAGAGAGAAATTAGTATCTATGAATAATTAAGTTAGTATCAAGTGGGCTTACCAATAGTGACATATATAATCATGAGTAATTAATCCTGAAAATTTGTATTGCTGTCTCTTGTTTTCAATGCCACACGTTGTTTTTCATCACCGTCTAATTATCAGATTCAAAATTTCTGTAGTGCAATAGTAAAATTTGTTAAAATTACAAAGATCCAACTCTCATAATTATAAGCGAAATTACAAAGGATTCTAATAAAAAAATTATAATAACTTTTCTAAAATCATCGAAAATTATCAAAATGTGAGTGTATCAAAACATATATCGAGTTTATGTTCTATAAAATAACCTTAATTACCAAAGTTGAGTAGTGTGTGTAGCATGGTTACATATGCCATCTTCAAAAATACTCGGACCCAAAATCATTCTTAAATTCTTTAATTTCATCTGTAATTGATTATACTTTTTAAAAGAAAATATCCTAAACAGGGATAAACACAAGAGGTTAGTACTTAGTAGGCTACAAAATTAAAGAACTAATATAATCCATGGAGAGTGTATAGCCTTCAATTAACATGGCTAACATTTAATAAAAAAACCGCCCATTACCTCCTTTGTCTCTACTTAAGGGCCAAAATTGCCCCTTTCCTTGACTTAATTCTTAATTAATTAAAGAGGCATAATTAAATTAACGATGGCTAATTTTGGTCAAAATCTCACACGCTCTTTTTTTTTTTTTTTTTTTTTTTTTTGCATGCTCCTCGACACGTGCTCTCGTCACTCTCTCTCAAATGAGCTGGCTCTAAAAAAAAAGGTTCCTTTTAGGAAACTCCCTTCTCCAAATTGTTTCCTCTCTCCGCTGCCTATAAAACCCATTCATCTCTCCCACTTGATTTTTCATCTCAACACAATATCAATACCTCCATTAGAGAGTACTCACAAAACATACTTTAAATTCCCACGAACTGGGTTTTATAAAATATAAAATGGATTTCTCCGGTTTGTTCCTCACTCTCTCCGCGGCGGCTCTGTTTCTCTGTTTACTCCGATTTATAGCCGGAATCCGCCGTAGTTCCTCCACGACACTCCCTCTTCCTCCGGGAACAATGGGTTATCCTTACGTCGGCGAAACATTCCAACTTTACTCACAAGACCCAAATGTGTTCTTCGCAGCGAAACAGAGAAGGTCTAAAAACAGAGTCTTCTTGAAAATCCCCAAAATTTCGAATTTTGTTGTCTAAGAAACAGAAAATTGACCTTTTGTTTTGTTTTAACTTGATTTGATAAAACAGATACGGATCGGTGTTCAAGACTCATGTATTGGGATGTCCATGTGTGATGATCTCGAGCCCTGAAGCAGCGAAATTCGTATTGGTTACAAAATCTCATTTGTTTAAACCGACTTTTCCGGCGAGTAAAGAGAGGATGCTTGGGAAACAAGCCATCTTCTTCCATCAAGGAGATTATCATTCCAAACTCAGGAAGCTCGTTTTAAGAGCTTTCATGCCTGATTCAATCAGAAACATGGTCCCTAACATTGAATCAATCGCTCAAGAATCACTCAATTCTTGGGATGGAACTCAACTCAACACTTACCAAGAAATGAAAACAGTAAGCCCCACCATCTCTCTCTCTCTCCTCCGATTTTCTCTCTCTTAAAAACAGAGTGTCCCCTGTTTTGGTTTGCTCAGTCTCAAAAACAGAGCATCCTCTGTTTCCTCAGTCTCAAGAACTGTTTCTGATTCGATTTTGTTTTAACCTTTGTTTCATCAGTACACTTTCAATGTGGCGTTAATCTCAATACTTGGAAAAGACGAAGCTTTTTACCGAGAAGATCTAAAACGATGCTACTACATTCTAGAGAAAGGTTACAATTCGATGCCGATTAATCTCCCCGGAACACTATTCCACAAAGCCATGAAAGCTCGTAAGGAGCTAGCTCAAATCCTCGCTAACATCTTATCCAAAAGAAGACAAAACTCATCTTCACACACAGATCTCCTTGGATCATTCATGGAAGACAAAGAAGGACTAACCGACGAACAGATCGCCGATAACATCATCGGAGTGATCTTCGCCGCTAGAGACACGACGGCGAGTGTGCTGACGTGGATCCTCAAGTACTTAGCTGATAATCCAACTGTTCTAGAAGCTGTCACTGTAAGTACATTTTTTAAAAGAACACTTGAGAATCTCATAAGGTAGTGGCAGTTCCGTAAATTAATGGGTTTTTATTGGGTATAACAGGAAGAGCAAATGGCAATAAGGAAAGATAAAAAAGAAGGAGAGAGTCTCACTTGGGAAGATACAAAGAAGATGCCATTAACCTATAGAGTAATCCAAGAGACATTAAGAGCTGCTACAATCTTATCTTTCACATTTAGAGAAGCTGTCGAAGATGTCGAATACGAAGGTATGTACAAATATACGTATTTTAGATTGTAGTTAGATCAATATGTGTTACATATGAAATAAGCTAAAGTCTTAATTTGTTTCTTTTACTATTTTTACAGGATATTTGATACCGAAAGGATGGAAAGTATTGCCGCTATTCAGAAATATTCATCACAATGCTGATATATTTTCGGATCCGGGGAAATTTGATCCGTCGAGATTCGAAGTTGCGCCGAAACCGAATACATTCATGCCTTTTGGAAGTGGGATCCATTCTTGCCCAGGCAATGAGTTAGCTAAACTTGAGATCTCCATTCTAATCCATCATCTCACCACTAAGTACAGGTTGGTACACTTCATATAATTGATAATAGTCCTTTTGAAGTTGACGTAGCCTTTTTTTGGGAAGTGTTTCTGATAAGGGGTATTTTTGTATTTTTCAGGTGGTCAATAGTAGGACCTAGCGATGGAATTCAGTATGGACCGTTCGCTCTTCCTCAGAATGGATTGCCTATTGCCTTGGAACGAAAACCCAAGTAGAAATTACGTGAATACCATTTGCCTTTCTAAAATTAGAAAGTGAGGATTTTTTTTCTATTCAGAGAAAAAAATATTTCTCTTTTATTTCATTTGGCTAAAAGAAACAAAATACAGAAATGAAAAGAAAGAAGAAAGGAAAAACTCCCAATATGGGACCCCCCAAGTGTATATAAATTTTAGTATTAAAAATATATAGAGAATTAAATTTTGGGAGAAAAATGGGATTAGATATATAAATGTTCCATGTGTATGTAAACCTGGTTCGTGCCTCTTTATCTTGATTTTTAGTTATTTTTTGTTCTTTCTCAAATTGTAAATTCTTTTGTTATCAATGTAATGGATACGATTTATGGAATGCTCAAAGAGAATTTCCGAATTAATCCTTGTTTTATACAACTGATTAAAATAATCGTACCATATCTTTACTTGATTTTAAATGAAATCAAGATTAAGTACAAAAAAGAAACAATAATATTAAGTCCAAATTTGCAGTAGTCAGTAAATAACTGGTTAACTAGTCATATTAACTTCTTTGATCACACTTACAACAAAAGTATTACTAATCTTTTTATATAGGCTATTTTATGACGAATAATTGTAATACGAAGCACTAAAAATATGATCAAGGTTAGAGGATTGATGTAAAAAAAACCATATTCAAATGACGTGATCACATAATTTCTCACCAATTCCATAGGTTATTTAATCAATTCCACAATTTTATTGTTATCAATTACACCCTTAAACAAATGTAATAACTTTTTAACTGCACATACAATTAAAAAGTTTATAACTAAAATGTGTTTGCGTATTTGATTTCTTTTTCTAAGTGATCAGGAGGATCTTATAATTAGATTGATTTTTTTTTTGTCAACCTTATAATTAGATTGATGTTAACACAAAAAAAAAATAAGAAAAATTGGAGCATGTACCTTTTGAAATTTGCAGTATGACATCGCCTAATATATCATGACCAATAGTTTACCATTCACTTGGTTACTTATGTAACACTTTTTAATTCTTACATAACAAATAATTATGAGAAAATAAAAAGATAATAAATTATTAATCTGGTCAAAATAATTCAATCAATACCTTTGGTGAAAGTTAATAACAGATTCATCAAAGACATTGGAATAAACCAATTTTGATATTATTATTTTATTAAATAACGTAAGAATTGCTAAAAGCCGATTCCATTATAATCTTTTTTTTTCTGGACGACTTTGACCACTAGTCATAAATTATGTGTCCGTCGGCCAATATGTTTATTTATTTATTTTTAATATAAATTTTGCATGTTACAGGAATATATTTACTGCTGTCGATATGATCATTAGATTACTATTATACTAATTACAATTGTTTTTTTTTTAACATGTGGTCAAAGTGGAAAAAGCACAGCAAAACAAGCATTAAAACAGGGCAAATTACAAAACAAAACAGAGATTAATAGAGAACCATCGCTAAAGAGTCCATCTCATTCGATGTCTTTGCGTATTGTAAAAGTATCTGGAAATCGCTCGAGCTCTGTTCAGTTAGGGATTTTTAATTAGCCAAACATATTTTTTTCTCATCTATAATTCATAAATGCACATTATTCAATTCAAATTTGGATAAGAAACCGGCGGCTATTATACAAATTATTAGGGTACAAACCTTTGGCCAAATAATTTTTGTATTATTTGACTCAAACAAAAAAAAGCCGGAGCAAAATCTAAGTACTTGACTTATAAAAAATATATTTACTTTATACTTTATCTAGTTAAAGTATCTATCTACCTTATATTTTCGTTATTAGGTAAGAATAGTATTCTTATTACAAATGTTTGGTAGATAGTTTTTTTTTTTGATAAATGTAAAATTTATTCAACAAAAAAATTTTCTTTATATTATATGCAATTTTTTTATTAGAATTGCTTTGAACAGAAATTAGAAAAACAGAAAATTTGAAAAACAGAGCAAGTAGAACTTTCTTGTAGCTTATGAACGCGAACCAAACCAAAAATAGTTTCATTATAAATAATTAAAATTTATGGTTATATTGGTTGCAAAGGGAAAACATTCTGTCATAGTGCAAAAGTGACTGTACACTAATATATTGATTGATTAGTTGGCTGTAATCCACGGTTTCGAATAAATTAAGTGATTAGCGAAGGACGAATGGAAGCACAAAATACCCAACTCGAGAGTTCATAAGAAGATAGCAACTAGAAGTATATAACTAACTCGAGTGGAGAAGCAGGTTCTTCATAAAATTCAGTTCAAAGTTGATCTTGGGCCTATAATCTCCCCACGAGGCTATTTATGAGCCTTACTTCACGCGACGGACAGGAGCACATGCGGTCTCTCTCCTTCGGCCAGACGCAACCCGTTGTGTCCCTACCACCACTTCCTCCGGGCACACCAAAACCGAAGCCGCCTCTCTCTCATTTTTACCCATTTTGTAACCCAAACCGGGTTTGACCCGGTTCGTTTTGCTTTTCCTATAAAAGCTCTAACCCTATGCTTTGTTTAGGGATCTAAAAAAAATCCTCTTTAAGGTTTATTTTTAAGTTTTTGTATGATCTTTGCCTTTTAAGATTAAGGTTTCATTTTCTCTTTTAAATCTCTTATTTACTTCCTCTAATCATGATTCCACAAAGATCAAATCCATTGCTTTGTGTATTCATAATCATGACTGAGTAGTCATTTAGAGTTTTTGGGTTTTGCTAGATTAGGATGATTTAGATGTTGGTTTATTGAGGTTAGGAATAAATAGTTTAAGATCCTTGCTTAGTGGTTATTAATAAGGTTATATCAACCTTGATCATGTTGATTTAGGCATTAGAAATTTCATGACCGGAAGGTGTTCGATGAAATTTCCAAACCAAAATTACTAAGTGACTTTTATTCCTTACCTTTGGAAATTGTTGACTAGGGTGATTAGTGGTTAAATAGACTTGTTATTGATACTTATTGATAATTTGATTGCCTTTGGAAATTGTTGATGATTGATTGATTAGTAAAAAGATTAATATCATGGAAATGAATTAGTCTTGTTTAGTGTTCTATGGTCTAAGGATCACGCTTGTTAGAAATAGTATTGAGCTCCGTATTCATCTCTTGATCATCTTTATCGATTATCTAACCCGAGAATTCGCCTTTTATCTATTGTTTAAACCGCTTTGTTTGATTTTGAATTGTGTTCGTCTTTTGCATATTTCTTTCTTTTACTTTGATTTGTTTTGTTTGATTTTAATTGCTTGGTTTAGTTAATTTTTAAAAAAAAACCAAAATTAATCTCTTGTTAAGCTTAGATTAAGTGAATTTGTGCATTCTTGATGAGTTAATTGATTGCTCCTTGTGGCTCGATCCTAAATACTTTAATTATGGGATCATTAGTACTTTAGAATTTTAATTGAGTGAAACACTATATTAATTAATAATATATAATATCTTCTTATAATTAAAAAAAGTACAAATAAAAAATGTCCAAAATTATTTATTTTATTACTTAAATTGCCACTCAATTATGACATTAGAATTCAATAAATTGAAATTGAAAAGTGTAAAATTGAGTCGTAAAAATTAATTAGAAATATCCAATTTTTAACTTATAATCTGCGTGTTATGTTTTTGGATCTTTATTTGAATCGTGATTATGGGCAAGATCCTAATCATTTAGTCAGTCGGTTAATTATAAAAAGATGATAATGTAAGGCATATTATCCACAAATTCGAACAGAAGAATATTACTTAAACCAAATCATCATCTACAATCTTCTACAAATCAAAATTTTTATGTCATGATTTCGGAATCTTCCCTTAAACATTGCTATCATTCATTGTGATTTATCTATTGAATCCTTTTTCTTTTTGTTAATTTGTGCTTGCTCTCCAAAATATTCTGAAATCACCACAACCATAACGCTTCTCTAGATGCCTCCCTTTTCTATAAATACCAATCTTTACTCGACTTGGAGACTCATCAAACAAAAAGCCAAACACCAACCTTATTTGATCAGATTCCTCTTCATTCGACTCTAGCAATGTCTGCTTCCTATAAATTCCTCAAAGAAATTAATGATGGACGAGAATTGCTTAGGCAGCCCTTAGATAACACAGCATGAACCAAAACACAGTTTAATCACGCAAGCCTCGGAGAGGTTCGTTGGACAAAGCACAGTTTAACCATTTAGACAGCCTCTGCTCATTCGGATCGACGTTGTCGGGTCTTCTCCGCGTACATATGGAGCTAACAATAGCGAGACTCGGCTCCCGTATTCAAAATAAGTGAGACCCGAAAGAGTTAATACAGATTGCGCATGATCCAATGGCAGAGCGATGGTTTGATGAAAGTACGGAGATTTCACGAAAATCTGGTGTTGGCTCTGCATGGTTGCAGAGCAATAGGAAGAGATGGTCGGTGATTAGTGTTTTATGTGTATGTATAACTGGACGGACTTATCAATGAAGTGGGCCACTTTCAATTTTAGCTTTGAGCCTAATACTGTAAGTGTGTTTGTGTATCTTATTTTCTCTCTCTTGTAGTGGACGAATTGAGCTATAATTATTGTTTTTATTTCTTTTGAATTTGCATATATTTGTTTCCAGAATATGATAAGATGCAAAACTGAGAAAATTTTAATCACTCCAAAGAGTGAAGTGTTTATAAGATATGAAAATTAAAAGGTTTGAACTAAATGAAAAAAAAAATGTAAACTGGATTGTATACAGAACGATTTACCCCTACATTACATGACAACATTTTTTAGGTTTTCTAAAATTTATAATTTAAAATTTGTAACACTTTTTTGTTAATTTTTATTTTGAATAATCTATATTAACATTTTTAAGTATATTTGAGAAAAATCCTTTGTTTTCAAATTTATTTACACAAATTACCATTATCGGGTCGGGTCAATTTTGAAAATTTGACCCGGAAATTTTCCAATCGGATCTTATTTAATGTTTCAAATTAAGAGAATATATCATACATATATATTTTCTTAAAAAAATGCCTAACTTCTCGTGAGTTTAGGAGAATATCACACATATGCAATCAGATATTCTTTAAAATTTCTGAAAATACCAAAAACGATTTACATCAAATTAAGAGCATTGATTTGGAATTTATTAAACGTATATATTGTTCTAACTAACCACATAAAAACTGCCAGACTTCTCGTGAGTTTAGGAGAATATCACACATATGCAATCGGATATTCTTTAAAATTTCTGAAAATACCAAAAACGATTTACATCAAATTAAGAGCATTGATTTGGAATTTATTAAACGTATATATTATTCTAACTAACCACATAAAAAAGTGCCTAACTTCTCGTGAGTTTAGGAGAATATCACACATATGCAATCGGATCTTCTTTAAAATTTTTGAAAATACCAAAAACGATTTACATCAAATTAAGAGCATTGATTTAGAATTTATTAAACGTATATATTGTTCTAACTAACCACAATCTCTAATCACATTGTTTCCTATTAAAATGCTACAGATTCCTATCAAAATGCTACAAATTTTCTTCCAAATCACAATTGTTTCCTCAATAGAATAAACAATATCAAATCGACATTCAATCCCAATAACTGAATTGGAAATGATTCCTAACTAACATATTTTATTCTTATTAATATCTACGCAAATATTTACGCAAATATCTTAAACTTACTCACCAAGTTTTTCAATAGTCACTAACCTAAAACCCTACCAACTTATCAAAACACTACATATACATTAACCAGTAACGAAAGAAACTCTCTTACCTATTGATTGAGAAGAAAATGAATTCAAATCTGAGATTTGATTTCTCGCTTTCCATGATTGTCGATTGGATTTCAGATTGTCGACGATAAGGGCTTCGATTGTTGAGGTTCTCCATATTTTTCGTATGTCACGAAGACAAATGAGATTTGATTCATTTCAATCCAACTTTCTCACTCGAAACCCCCTACTTTGTCCCGGATCTACACTTCTCGAGCATGTTCTTCGTAGATCATGTAAAACCGATTCGGTATAAAAATCTAACTGATTAAAGGAATTGGATGGAAAATGGATCGAAGAGACATCGAAGGTCTCATCGATTTTTCTAGATCCCTGAGTTTTTTTTTTGTTTACTTTTTTTTTGTCACCGAAACCAGATGACCCATTTTTTATTGTCTTTTCCAAATCTGTCTTTTACATTTGTTTTTTATTGAAAATATTAACACAATAAATTTTTCAATATGGGTTTGCTCTCTTTCCATTTTGGGCTTCCGTTGTGTTAATTAGGCTTGAAATGTTTTAGTGGTTGTTTTTGTGTGTTTGTTATAATAAAATGATGCAACCAAAAAAACTTTATTAACACACATATAAAACACAATCTCTAATTATCATACCAAATATATTTCATGCAACAATCAATTTATAAAAACTTTGATTTTAAACTATAGATAGATAAATAACTGTACCATTAGATTGTTAAAACTTGGTTTTAGAAGATAAAATACTATGTTAAGTTTAACTATGATTATACTTTTAATCCCTATATATTAAATATAATTTTGTACTTTATAATACATGTAGCTTAATAGTATAAATATATAACCATATCAACTTCAATTAATAATATACTTTTAATATCTCAAACTTAAATATTATTACAAATCGCACATAATTAATCAAATGTAAATAAATAAATTATATAGATTGACTCTGATTTTATATACAACAAAATCATAAATTTATTAAAAAAAAAAAAAAAAAAATTTACCCCGCGATGTACCACGGGTCAGTCACTAGTATATACATATTTAAGCTTTGGTTCATGCTTTATACTATTAATTAAATAATATATTTAAGTAAATAACATAAACATATTAAATATTACATGAAATTCTATTACAAAAATATTCATTACAAGAGAAACTTAAATAAAATAATTAAAGGTAAAAAGGTTAAATACAAATCTTTGTAATTTAATAGGTATATATCATTTTCAAAAGAAAAAATAAAAAAATATATAAAATATATATATGTGTGTGTGATTAAATCTCAGAAATATTTAGTAGCCAATAATAAAAATATTATTGATAAAATTTTTAAAATAATCACAGGACATGTGATGAGAATAATGATTAACATTAGACAATTTATATATTTTTCGGGTTGGTCTAAAAATGCACACAAAATATCTTAGTCTTATATCAGACAAGTTCAATTAGATGTGTTATGTCAACACTAATCCGCTTCATCACACTCGTATGCAAAACTAACTAATTTAAAATTTGTGGATAAAGATTGAAATATCAACTTACAAATTATAACCACATTTATTATATGAACTACAAAATGTTATGCATAGTAACAAATGTTTACTTTCACAACAACTAATTTTAATTGATTAAATTCCAAATGAAAAAATAATTTGTATACATATCAAACAAATAAAATTACTCTAACCTTTCAAATATTTCTATATTATTCTATAAAACTAAACAAATCTAAAAATTTATATTTAATCCAACATAAAATTTTTAGTAAATTATATAAAACATGAAAAACATAAACCTGCAGTGTACCGCGGGTCAAATCCTAGTCTAAGTAATAATAATACATGTTTATAAAATCAAAATTTAGCATATTGGACTATCTTTAATGTTGATGACGGAGTTGAAGACGATACTACTATACATTAGGAAGCAGTTACACATAATCAATTATCGTACGTACAATTTTCATAAATCCGACTCATCTAAGATGCATCTACACCGAAATTCCACCATATAGCTCCCTCCGTCGCGAACAAGGATCTCGATCATCTTTATCGCCCGGTAAATCTTAACGCATTTGCCAAAATTCACTCCGCACACGTGGTTGGACACTCTCACCTTGAGTCGCTTCACTTCACCAATTGCCCCCTCGATGCAGTCTCTCTTCATCAACTTGTCGACGATGCAACTCAAATGTGTATTATCCAACCGAATATCGTATTCAACTATCATCTTCTTCAACACGGTATAAATTTCTACAATAGAGCTATCGCAACGAGCATGAGTTATGAGGAGGGCTAGGAAGGTAACGCCTTTGGGAATAATGTTGGTCTTCTCGAAAATAGTGAATGCGTTTATGGCCATATTCGGTGTCTCATTGGCATATGCGTAGAGAAATCCGTTCCATGTCCGAACTCCCTATGTTGGAGTCGGGAAAAGAGACGCAATGAAACAGCAATGTCCTTCGCCATCTTTTGAGTAGATACTCATTAGCCAACCAACTGTCGGGTCATTATTCTCGAGTCCAAAGACTATAGCTTGGGCATGTAGAGTGTAAGGATAGATTAGTAATTGTAATTACTTAGACTTAATTCCCTCTGTATGTACTATATAAAGTACAACACCTTATCTAATAATAGATCTGAGAATATTATGCACAAGATGGTATCAGAGCTATTGTCGATCTCATAAATATTAATTCTTCTTCTCTTGGCCGCCAATTCCCGTTTTCTTCTTCATCGTCTTCTTTCTCCTTCCCTGAAACTATCTCTGTCTCCACTACTCTAAAGCTCTTCTTGTCTTCGCCAATCTCCTCCTTCTTAACAATGGCCGCCGCACACTCTAAAGCTCTCCCTGTCTCCATTACTCCCACTCTTCTCAATGTCAATATGACAAACGTTACCAAGCTAACTGCTTCAAACTTTCTGATGTGGTCACGACAGGTCCATGCTCTCTTCGATAGTTACGAGCTTGCAGAATATCTCGACGGATCTGTCACCGTTCCACCACCTACTTTGGTTGCTGCTGGTGTCACCACCGTCAACCCAGCCTTCACGTTCTGGAAACGTCAGGATAAACTCCTCTACAGCGGTCTTCTTGGAGCTATCTCCATCTCCGTACAGCCGCTTCTCTCCAAAACCACCACGGCGGTGGAAATCTGAGCCACTCTCTCTGCAACCTATGCGAAATCGAGCAGGGGCCACATCCAGCAACTCTGTCAACAACTCAATCTCTGGACAAAAGGGACAAACACGATCGATGTCTACTTCCAGGGCTTCACCACACGCTTTGATCAGCTTGCCTCTCTCGACAAAGCTCTTGAACACGAAGACCAAGTTGAGCTCATACTCGAGGGTCTTTCCGAAGATTACAAAACCATTGTAGACCAGGTTGAGGGCAAAGATATCACGCCTAGCCTCACCGAAATTCATGAAAAAATGATCATTCATGAACTCAAGCTCATCGCCAAACAACAAGTAGTCTCCTCGCTCCCTGCAACGGCAAATGCAGTCAACTATCGTGGCACCAATCAGCAAAACCACAACTCTCGGAACCAACATAAGCCAAGCAATCGTGGTAACAACAACTGGCAGTCGAGTCCACACAACAACTACTCACCACGGCCGGACAACAACTATACAACACGACCTTATTAAGGTAAATGCCAACTTTGTGGTGTTTATGGTCACAGTGCAAGACGTTGTTCTCAACTTCATTCCCAAAGCGTCTCGTCTCCATCACCACAACAATCCTCGGTCTCGTCCTATGCTCCATGGAAACCTCATGCACACATGGTCTCTGCAATGCCGTACAACGCAAACAACTGGTTGCTTGATAGTGGTGCAACGCACCATATCACCTCGGACTTGAACAATCTTGCCCTCCATCAGCCTTACACCGGTGGAGAAGAGATCACCGTTGTTGACGGCTCCAATGTTCCAATATCACATACTGGTTCTGCTATACTCCCAACACCATCTGGTTCGCTTAATTTAACATAAGTTTTATATGCTCCAGATATTAAGAAAAATATTATCTCGGTTTATCGTATATGTAACACTAATCGTGTTTCGGTTGAATTCTTTCTGGCTCATTTTCAGGTGAAGGATCTCAGTACGGGGGTCCCGTTGCTCCAAGGCAGGACTAAGAATGAGCTTTACGAGTGGCCGGTCAACCTGTTCCAACCCGTGTCCCTCTATACCTCACCAACGCCCAAAACTGACCTCACCTCTTGGCACTCTCGCCTTGGCCACCCATCTTTTTCTACTCTCAAAAACCTAGTTTCGAAATTCTCTTTGCCATTTTCAAATTCCTTAAAACAATCATTGTCATGTTCTGATTGTTGCATTAATAAAAGCCACAAGCTCCCATTTTATTCCAACACAATTGTTTCCAATCATCCTCTTGAATATTTATACAGCGATGTTTGGACTTCTCCAATATTCTCTGTTGAATATTATTGTGGACCATTACACTCGATACACTTGGCTATATCCCAGTAAACAAAAATCCCATGTTCGTGATATCTTTATTGCTTTCACCGTCTTAGTGGAAAACAAGTTCAACCATAAAATTGGAACCCTTTACTCCGATAATGGCGGTGAGTTCATTGCTCTACGCCAATTCTTCTCCTCCAAAGGCATCACCCACCTCACCACCCCACCACATACACCCGAACATAATGGCATTTCTGAGCGAAAGCATCGTCATGTAGTTGAAACCGGGCTCACACTCCTCAGCCATGCCTTCTTACCAAAACAATATTGGAGTTATGCTTACACCGGTCCTTGGTGATGATTCTCCTTATGCCAAACACTTTGGCCAACCACCAAACTACCTCAAGTTACAAATCTTCGGCTCCTTATGCTTCCCGTGGCTCCGTCCCTACACCACCAACAAACTTGACAACCGTTCCATACCTTGTGTCTTCCTAGGGTACTCCCTCACACAAAGTGCATATCTTTGTCTCGATAAAGCAACTGGTCGTGTTTACGTTTCTCGCTACTTTCAGTTTGTGGAATCGACATTCCCTTTCGCCTCACCCCAAACACAATCTGAAACACTCCCCGACACAACCACCTCAGCCCATAATTTTGGCCATACCGTTGTACCGACTAAACCACTCTTACAAGCTCGTTCTATGCCGCCTACGCGACTATCACCTCCGGGCTCTGCTCCTCCACCACCAACGATGCCACCGACACCATCGCTGCCACCGTCACAGTCTTCATCACTTACAGCTCTTCGCCCAACGCCTATTCCGTCTTCGTCTCAAACCAACCCCAATCCTCCACAACCACAAAATTCTCCGCCTCCACCACCTACAAATACACACCAAATGAAAACACGTTCTAAAAACAATATATCAAAGCCCAAAATGAAACAGTCCCTCACCATCACCACTACAAAACCAACAATACCAAAATCTGTGGCTGAAGCATTACACGATGAAAAATGGCGTCAAGCCATGTGCGAGGAGATTAATGCTTTGACCGGTAACGGTACTTATGAGCTCGTGGCTCCAGAGGATACTCAAAATCTTGTTGGGTGCAAATGGATATTTACAATCAAGTATATTCCTAATGGTGAAATTGACAAGTACAAAGCTCGGTTTGTTGCGAAAGGTTTCCATCAACAGCATAGTCACGACTTCAACGAGACATTTAGTCCAATGATAAAGTCTACTACAATTCGTTCTGTATTTCATGTGGCTGTGCACAAAAACTGGAGCATACGGCAACTCGATGTCAATAATGTTTTCTTACAAGGGACACTCACCGATAAAGTTTATGTTGTTTAACCACCAGGATTTATTGATCGTGACCATCCCCACTATGTGTGTTGCTTGAAGAAAGCCTTGTATGGTCTGCGACAAGCACCCCGCGCTTGGTACCAAGAACTCCGGTCTCACCTCCTTGCACTTGGATTCATCAACTCCATCGCTGACACCTCGCTCTTTATTCATCGCCGAGGCCGTGATTTAATCTACGTTCTCGTCTATGTCGATGATATGCTCATCACTAGTAGTAACAATGATCTTATCAGCCAGTTTATCTCGTCTTGCTGACAGGTTCTCCCTTAAAGATCTCGGTGAAATCATCTACTTTCTGGGTATTGAGATCACACGCACACCTCAGGGCATACATCTCATGCAGCGAAAATATATTCTTGATCTTCTCATCAAAACACGCATGGATGATGCACGCCCTGTCTCTACGCCGATGTCCTCCTCAACCACGCTCTCCCTCACTTCGGGGCCAACACTCGATAATCCAAGTGAGTATCACACCGTCATTGGAAGCCTCCAATACCTCTCATTTACAAGGCCAAACATTGCATACACAGTAAATCGTCTCTCTCAATTTATGCACCGCCCAACGGACATACATTGGCAAGCTGCAAAACGTATTCTTCGTTACCTAGCTGGAACATCTTCTCACGGCATTCTTCTCCGCAAAGACTCGCCAACCATTCTCCATGCTTACTCCGATGCTGACTGGGTAGGTGATTCCGATGACTTTGTCTCCACAAATGCCTATATCTTGTATCCTGGCGGCAATCCAATCTCTTGGTCTTCAAAGAAACAACGTGGTGTTGCTCGCTCCTCTACGGAAGCCGAATATCGCTCTGTCGCTAACACGGCTGCTGAAATTCGTTGGGTCTCCTCACTCTTCACGGAATTCGGTATCACCTTCTCCACAATGCCCGTCATTTATTGTGACAATGTCGGTGCCACATATCTCTCGGCAAATCCAATGTTTCACTCCCGTATGAAACACCTCGCTCTTGACTATCACTTCATCCGAGACAATGTTCAATCCGGTGCTCTGCGAGTATCCCATATATCAACAAAAGACCAGCTAACTGATACTCTCACTAAGGCCTTGCCTCGCCAACGATTCACTCACCTATACTCCAAGATTGGCGTTCGTCAACTCCCTCCATCTTGCGGGGGCGTGTAAGGATAGATTAGTAATTGTAATTACTTAGATCTAATTCCCTCTGTATGTACTATATAAAGTACATCACCTCATCTAATAATAGATCTGAGAATATTATGCACAAGAGAGAGACCCTCACCTTGAATTTTCCACGTTGTACATGTATTCTTAAAACATGTGTGCATGTCTTTCTCGAAACGGTATTGAGTCATAATCAACCAACAATCAATTAAAAAGTTCATGTATCATATATGGTTGACTTCTCTGCAGCGCATAGCTTAATAAATGAGTACAGGAAACTCGAGACCCCAAATTCTCTTACTGCTTTATTATGTGATGAATCATGACAAAGATTAATTCTTTTCTTTTTCTTTATCTTTGATTTCTAGCAGAGAAAATATTACTGTGGATAAATTGGCACGAAAACTTCATACAGAACCGCAACTTTCGACGTTTGTAAACAATGTCCCGAGGCATTAACATTTATAGATTAAAATTGTTGACAAAAAAAAAAAAAGAATCATGATATTTAATATGTACGTGATTGGTGCAAAAATGTGGTTTCATCATGTTTTCATAGCTGGTTGGTTATATTATATTAAAAATTTCTTATTAAACACTTAAGGTGGAAGATAATTCCCATAATCAGAAGGAAATATGTGCAAAATTCAATATCCCTTTTTTTTAAAGAATATATTGAACGTTTAATTTATCGAAATAGCGTAGAATTTCGTTTTTTAACGAGTGATATGAGACAATCATTAAGAAATTATCTCATAATCTTGTCTTATGTTTAATTCCATTTGCAATTTGTTGTTTGGGATGAAAATAAGCAGCAAATAATTGATATCTAATCTACATGATTTATTGATTTTTTTTGTGGAACGAAAAATAACAATTAAAGGATATTTCAAACTAGGGAGTGGGAAAGTAGGGACAAAAAAAGAAAAAAAAACGTGTAGAAATGAGGATGGAATGCAATGCTTAAGTTTGAATAGTCACTCAACACATGTTTCATTTCTCCCATTTCTGTAATCTGTATCTAGACACACCTTAGTATTTTTCTTTAAGTATTTATTCACTTTTGTGTGTTGCATTAGCCAACTCTCTTTTTTACCAACCAAAAAGGCTCTTTTACACCTTTTATTATTTTTACACATTTGACACTCATTGTCAATTAATTACCTAGCTAGTGCTATATAATATATATATATATATATATATATTTTATCATTTTAAATGATATTTAAGGTTTTTACATATGAATTAAGAAGACATATAACTTTTTTTTTTTTATATAAAAACATTATTAAATAAAATGAATTAACCAATAAAAAATCATACTGCAAAATATTATTAGTCAAAAAATTAAATACATTCAATTTTTACATAGAAAATTAAAAAATATCGCTTAAAATAAAAAAAATAAGAATTTTAAAACAATAACTTTAAATAATACGAGAAAATTATTAATTGAAAAGTTATAAAAGTAGTTCATCATCATAAGGTTCGTGACTAATAATTCCCACTTTTGGCCAATAGATTAAGATGCGGTGTCACTTGGTTTATCATGAGAAAGATAAGGATATAGCAAACGTGTTCAGATAAAGATCACAACAATTCATACATACTTCTTATTTAACAAAAAAAAAAACACCTAATAAATGACCCACAGAAACAGAATACATATACTCAAAGAAAAACACAATACATATACGTGGGATGTTAATCCTAAAGCAACGAGGAGAAAAGATGTATTATTGCTTTCATGATTTGGCAAAAGGTAAATAAGCTTACCTAGCCAAAAAAGTTTATTTTGACAAAAATTAAAAACCCAAAAGCATTACGTTCCAAACAGTTAGACAGGGAACACGTGAACGACTCCCATTTCTTTTGAATAATAGTACAATATAATTCAAAGCCTCTACTATAGTCTGTCAATTGTGTAAACAACCAAAAAAAAAAAAAAAATGTGTAAGTAATGTCTTAAATTTGATTTGATAGGATGATAAAATCCCTGATTTTCTCTATAAATTGAAGCCTCTCCTCCTTACATTTCGTTAACACCTAGATTCTTGTTTCCAAACAAAAACCTTCTTTTCTCTAGTTAACTACTATGGCCCATTACCTCGAGACACAACAGCCCCTCGTATTCTCCGGAAAGAAACGAAACGATCGTGATGAAGACGACGGAGACGCCATGGTTGCAAAGAAATCAGCACTGGCGGTGTGTGAGGTCGACCCTGCGGCGGCCTTGGCAAGCATCCGACATGAGTTTGGGGAGCACGGGGGAGTGAACATGTCCATCGAAGCCTCTGCCACCTTCACGGTCATGGAACCGGATACTATGAGGCGGATGTTCGCCGGAGAACTGGGACCGGACAACGACTTCTTCGTATACAGCCGACACTTCAACCCCACGGTGCTCAACCTCAGCCGCCAGATGGCTGCTCTCGAAGGCACCCAAGCCGCCTACTGTACCTCAAGTGGTAATTATGTTTAAATAAAATAAAGAATATCTAGACAGACCCCATGGAATCCTAGTTGAGTGTTTGATACGGAATCTTTGGTTGGACTTCAACTTTTTAATGCTTTTAAAGTTTAAAAATAATGGTATAATTGGGTTGGACTTTAGGTATGTCGGCGATATCGTCAGTGATGCTGCAACTGTGTAGCAGCGGGGGACACGTGGTGGCGTCGAGCACTCTCTACGGAGGAACACACGCTTTGCTCTCTCATTTTTTGCCACGGACGTGCAACATAACCACCTCCTTCGTCGACATAACGGACCATGGCGCGGTGGCAGACGCGATCGTCGAAGGTAGGACACAGGTTCTCTACTTTGAGTCGGTGGCCAACCCGACGCTGACTGTGGCCGACATACCTGAGCTGAGCCGTATGGCACACGAGAAGGGTGTGACGGTGGTGGTGGACAACACCTTCGCCCCCATGGTGCTGTCTCCGGCCAAGCTTGGAGCCGATGTGGTGGTTCACAGTATCTCCAAGTTCATCAGTGGTGGGGCCGACATCATCGCAGGTAACGTTACAAGATTTGTCGCGACGTAGTTTTTCTTTCACGTGAAGGAGCAAATAACCATACACGTGTCTTTGTCGTGACCTACAAAACAGGGGCCGTGTGTGGGAGCGAGAAGCTGGTGAAAGGGATGATGGATCTACGTGGCGGGTCTCTGATGCTGCTGGGTCCCACCATGAACGCCAAGGTGGCTTTCGAGCTCTCCGAGCGAATTCCTCACTTGGGCCTACGCATGAGAGAGCACAGCCGCAGAGCCCATGTGTTTGCGGAGAGAATGAGGGAGTTGAGGATGAAAGTCATATATCCAGGGCTCGAGACCCACCCACAGCACAAGCTAGCCAAAGGGTTGGTGAACAGAGGCTACGGATACGGAGGATTGCTGTCGATAGACATGGAGACAGAGGAGAAAGCCAACAAGCTCATGACATATCTCCAGAACGCCACTCAGTTTGGCTTCATGGCCGTCAGTTTGGGTTACTACGAGACCCTCATGTCCTGCTCCGGAAGCAGCACCAGCAGCGAGCTTGACCCCTCCCAGAAGGCAGCTGCAGGCATCTCTCCTGGCCTTGTACGTATGTCGGTGGGGTATGTGGGTACATTGGAGCAGAAGTGGACACAATTCGAGAAAGCGTTCCTCAGAATGTAATGTCTTATATAATGGGTTTTTCCCCAGATTACCAACAATTTGTTATCTGCGTCAAATTAAATAAAATTTTAATGACTTAAAATGTTATGAAAAATCTTTTGTTATTTAATTAAAATTTTTTTTTTAATTTTGTTAAAGTTTGGTGTTATTAGTTTTTGATTTGTAAAAGTAATCTAAAATCTTTATAAATCTAGAGTTATTTGATTCATATTTTTATAAAGTCAATAAAAATTTTGTGTTATTCAACTAAAACAAAAGAATCTCCGATTGTTAAAAAATTAAATTATGATGTTATTGGTTTATGATTTTATACACTTTTCTTTATAAAATAAAATCATAAAAAGTATGATCAAAATAGAGAGATTGTGAGACTGTTTTCGTAAACCTCGTTTTCATGGAGGTTAAGGCGACGTAAGGTAGACAAGCGAGCCAAACTCTGAGGGGATATAGTCACGAAGACGTTTTCTGGTGAGGAAAATTCCAACGACGTTAGAGGCAAAGTCGGAGATGTTCATATAAGAGATTCCAGACAGACGAAACAAATCGTCATCATTCCAATCAGATAAAGCAGATGAAGAGGGCAATTAGAAGTGGAAGACGGTGAAATTTAATAGAAATAATTAGAATTTTTGAGAATATGCAAAAGTTATTTGGAGAATATGTAAGAGTTTTCAGGAGAATATAAAAAATCTTTTTGACAATTTTTTTAAATTAAAAAGATTTACTTTTAATTATTAGTTTTAAAAGTCATTAAAACTCTATTTAAATCACAAACCAATAACACTCCTTAGTTAGGAAGAATTCTATATCCAATACCATAAGATGTTAGATGACATATAAGTATTCCACATCCAAAAAAGGTAGATTTTAGAGAAAATGAATATCTTCCCAAATAAGCCCCCTTAGACCACCTCCAATGGGGGTTCTTATGATGGAGTTCTTAGAGTAATTGTCAAAAAAATTAATCAAAAAGAAAAAAAAAAGCTTAGAACCGGTTCTAAAGAGAGAGTTTTTAGAATGGGTAAGAACCCCATACGTGTCAGTGTCGCATTGGTTTAATTATTTTGGGGAAAAAACTCTTCCTTTTCTTTTTCTTCTCCTCGATTTTTCCGGATCATCTCTTCCTCTCTTGAGACGGCGATGGCGATTTGGTCCGGATCGTCTCTTCCCGTACGGAGGAGCGGGTTCAGAGCTGCTGCCTCTTCTCGCTCTGCTCTCTTCTCCTTCCGATCTTCCTTTTTCTTCCCTCAGATCTCCTTCCGATCTTCCTTCTTCTTCCCTCAGATCTCCTTCCTTCTTCTTCTTCTTCCCTCAGATATCCTTATGTGTCTTCTCATCTTCTTCGCCGCTCCTTTGTAACCTCCTTGCCTCGTTTGAGCCACTGCCTCCACTCCAAACCCTTTCCGATTCGCCATGGTTCTGAGATCAGAGCCATTTCTCCCGTTTTAAACCGACTCCAGAGAACCTTCTCTTCTCCTCGATTTTTCTATTCCATGGGTAATTTCAATTTTGTCTCTTTTAAGGGTTTTGCAAAAAATGGAGAATTAGTAATGATTTTTTTTTCTGTGTCTGTGTATGTGTTGTTTTAGCTTCAGAGCATCCGTTTAAAGAAATCTTCAGCTTGGTGGTGGCGAATTCGGAAAATTCTATAGCTTGTCTGCTCTCAATGATCCATGAATTGGTATGTCTCAAGAAACAAATCGTAGTTCATGTGTTATCTTTTTCTGTGGCTGTGTGTGTTGTTTTTTCTTTTGTGAAATCATGAGTTTGCATTTATCATAGTTGTCATATATTCTGATTGAATTGCTGTTTAGGTACTGTGATTTAGGGTTTTTCTATTGAATTGCTGATTTGGAATTGCCGTGTTCAATATATGTAAAGATTGTCTGAATTACTTAGTCTTTCTGCGATTTGATGTATGGTAGTTGCATAGAACCTGACCTCTTTTAATAACCCCTGCAAGTTGGTGTTAGGGTTTTTTGTGATCAATGCTTGGTTAAATTAGTGTATTTAGTGTTAATGCTATCAATGGTTGGTTGTTTTAGTTTTAGGTGAATTCATTGATTGCTAAACTTTAACTACACTAACAACAACTTTAACTCCCCTTTTTAACTCGACCACACTAACAACAACAAACTTGTAGTTCTTAAACCTTTTTATAAATCCGACCACAAACTTGAAGTTTTTAACCCTCTTTTTAACTTCGACCACAAACTTGTAGTTTGTAATCCATTGCTAAACTTTAGGTTATGGATTCATATAGTGAATCTTCTAGCTTTTTACATCTCTTAACCAGTCAACAACCAAACAGTCAACCTCCAAATCAAAACCTGAGTTTTTCACCAAGTATAGAACTTGGATCATCGGAGGTCCCTGTATTTAGTACATAATGGAGTGATGATCCAAACCTAGATGCATACACAGTTGCTAACCATAAAAAAAGAAGGAAATGGTCACCAACTGAAGACGTGGTGCTCATAAGTGCTTGGTTAAATACCTCCAAGGATCCGATTGTTGGGACTGAGCAAAAAGCAGATGCGTTTTAGAAACGCATAGCAGCCTATTTTGCATCAAGTCCAAAGCTTGTTGGGCTGAAAAAGAGAGAGCCAAGTCACTGTAAGCAAAGGTGGGGGAAGATTAATGAGGGTGTATGTAAGTTTGTAGGCTGCTATGATGCTGCATCAAAAGAGAAATCTAGTAGGTATAATGAGAATGATGTTATGAAAATGGCTCACGGTATATTCTTCAATGATTACAAGGTCAAGTTCACCCTTGAGCATGCATGGAGGGAGCTTCGCCATGACCAGAAATGGTGTGGATCTTCTTCTACTAAAGAAGCTGGAAGCTCAAAAAAAAGAAAGTGTGATCACGAAACCGCACAGTCATCAACCTATGTGCCAGGAGAGGATGAAGCAATGGCTCGACCTTTGGGTGTTAAAGCAGCAAAAGCCAAATCTAAGAGGTCTGTGAGCAAGCCAACCACTGTGGAAGATGGCAAGTTGCTTTCGGATTTTGAGAAAATGTGGGAGATAAAGCAAAAGGACATGACTTTGAAGGAGAAGCTTAGCAAGAATAAATTGCTTGACCGTCTACTTGCAAAAACAAAACCGCTTAGTGAAATAGAAATTGCTTTAAAGAATAAGCTTATTAATGACATGTTGGCAAGTTAGTAATAAGAGTTTAAGTTTTATTTGTAAGTTTGTGTTTTGTTTTCTTTGTGTTTTGTTGTGTTTTGTTTGTGTCTTGCAGTTTTATTTATAAGTTCGTGTTTTGTTTTGTTTGTGTTTTGTTTGTGTCTTGCAGTTTTATAAGTTTGTGTTTTGTAAGTTTGTGTTTTAAAAAATAATAATAATTGGCTGTTTGTCATAGTGTTTTTGTTTTGATTTCTGATTGAGAGCAAACGCACTCTTGTTTTTTATTGCAGGTTCTCGATGTGAGGCTTTAATTTTTCTTTAACTAAACGGGTTTGGTTCAATGGAGTAAGTGGCTGTAAGTTAGACACTCACTCCCTGTAAGTTCCCCTATTGGTTCGATGGTCTATAAACGGGTTTGATCTTCCTTAACTCCCTGTGTTTAATTTCTGCATCACGAATAATGATCTATAATGCAAATGTCAATGTTTTCCAGCCAAACAAACAAATGGCAACACAATGGGAACATTGATGCAGGCTCGTTAGGACACATTTGTATGGTCAATTAGCTTCTTCCTTTGATTCTGGCTTTGTTTGATTCTGTAGGCTAATCCTGAATAGAAATCATGCCGCACTTGCACAAGGTCATTGCATGCCAGTAAAGGTAATAATCTCTTTCACTGGATATGATTGAATTTGTTTTAATTGAATCTTGCTTTGTTTTATTCTGTTTTAATTGAATGACATAAACAATAGAAAAACGGCGCCGGAGAAGAGAGCAAGAGGAATCATCATCATCGAGATCCTCCTCCGGGAAATGAATCGGCGAGATGCAGGAAGAGATTGAATCATGGAAATTATTAATTGTTTTAGAAGCTGTGTTGTTTAACTGCTTTTTTATGAGATAAATATTGAAAGAAATTGTAATTTTATCAACAAATATTTTGGAACAATTGTAAGGTATAGACTCTCAACTCTCTTTGAATTGTATGGTATCACACACTTGTAAGAAGAATACAATGACATGTGAATAACTAAAAGACAAGAAATACAAGAAGACAACACCATGTGATTTCTAACTCAAACATGTGATTTTTAACTCAAACATGTAGACATGTGATTTCAAACATCAAACTCTATTTAAGTCCTTCTTTTAAATATATTTCAGAAACCTGTAAACGTTGAAATCAAGAAATACAAGAACACATTTTTTACAAATTTTTTTTTCTACTCCATAACAATGACATCTTCTTCCCATAATAATTTCGAGGATACAATGAATGAAAACTTCGATCAAGTTTTCGATCAAGCATTCGATAATCTTTTCGATCATCATCGTGAGTGCCAAGTAGCAGCCAAGTCAAAAAAAAAACGAGCCTACATTGAAAGACAACATAAAAAAGGACACATTCGCCTGTGAAACGATTATTTTAGTGAAGATGCAACATACCCTCCGCAATTATTTCGCCGCCGTTTTAGAATGAACAAACCCTTATTCATGCGGAAGGTTCGGTCTCTCTGCAATACAAAAATCTACCGCAGCAATTCGTATGATGGCATATGGTTGTGCAGCTGATGCGGTTGACGAATACTTCCGGCTTGGTGAGAGCACTGCGATTTCATGTTTGGAACATTTTGTTGAAGAAATCATAAATTTATTTGGAGATGAGTACCTTAGGAGACCCACACCAAAAGATATTCAACGACTACTCGATATTGGAGAGATACGCGGATTTTCTGGGATGATAGGAAGCATTGATTGTATGCATTGGGAGTAGAAGAATTGTCCGACCGCATGGAAATGTCAATATACCCGTGGATCTGGAAAGCCAACAATCGTTTTAGAAGCTGTAGCTTCACAAGATCTCTGGATATGGCACGCATTTTTGGACCTCCAGGTACATTAAACGATATCAATATTCTTGATCGCTCACCAGTTTTTGATGATGTATTACAAGGTCGAGCTCCAAAAGTGAATTACTTTGTCAACAGACACGAGTATCATTTGGCTTACTATCTCACGGATGGTATTTATCCAAAATGGGCTACTTTTATCCAATCTATTCCAATTCCACAAATTCCGAAAGCATCCTTATTTGCTACATATCAAGAAGCCGTACGTAAAGATGTCGAGCGTGCTTTTGGAGTCTTGCAAGCTCGATTTGCCATCGTAAAAAACCCAGCTCTTATTTGGGACAAGGTAAAAATTAGAAAGATAATGAGAGCGTGTATCATACTACACAATATGATAGTAGAAGACAAAACGAGATGAATACACTCAATTTGATGTATCAGAATTCGCACAGGTTGGATCAAACTGAAGTTCACAAGTGGATTTCACATATTCTACAGATATGCCTTCAAATCTTGGCAATATGATGAGCATTCGAAATCGAGTTCGTGATCGAACAATACATCAACAATTGAAAGCTGATTTGGTTGAAAATATATAGCGAAAGTTTGACACAAGTCAAAATTACAACTAATCGTTTTTTCCGTTAATGATTTGTATTTCTATTTTTAATATGCTTTTGTGTCATGTGTGTTTAAAATTTTATGAAATGCAATAATTTTTAAGTTTTACAAATATAAAATGTTTAAAAATGTAAACAAAATAAAAATTTACTAAAAATATTTATAATTTTAAAAATAATATTTTTATTATTTTTAAAAACCTCAAGTGGAGTTCTACCATTGGAACCATATAATTTTAATTATTTTTAATGGGGTTCTTAACTTTAAAAACTTCAAAATTTATAGTTAAACTATTCTTAAGAACCTATTATGGATTCTTAGCATTGGAGGTGGTCTTAGGTTGAAGAATTGTCTCGTCCCTGATTCAACTAATTAACGAAATACTCCGTAGTGTATAAAATGGTTAAATCCAACTTTTGTTAGTGGTTTACAAAAGCCCATAAATGTATGAAGTGTCCCATTAAGTTTTACAATCTGAATTTGAAAACAAATTGAGAATTTAAGAACATAGGCCCTATTTTTTATTTTATTTTTGGCAGCGAAAACAGGCCTAATTCTGACTAAAAAAGAAGAACATGGGCTTAATAGAGGCCCAAATATTCTCAAAGATGGACCAACGGCACACAGATCTCCCCGCCTTTAAAATCACGACGGAGACGAACTCAAGCCACGACGGTTCCGAGAAAGATAGATTTTTCAAAAATCAACATTGCAACAGAAGAGAGATAGAGCAAGACCCTAATCGATTACATGCTCTGATTCGTTCTACTTTTTTTCCACTGATTAATCTCTAAAAAATGGCGAGTGCGAGTTCACAATCTTCCTCGCCGTCGTCATCTCAATCTCCGTCATCTGTACCTTCTCCGTCACCGGGAAAAAACGTCGGCGATACGTTCATAGGGAGTTTCATCAGTCTAATTTCTAAGTACGAGATCCGTTACGAAGGCATTCTCTACCATCTCAACGTTCAGGACTCGACGTTAGGTCTAAAAAACGGTACGGATTCGAAAACCTATGCGATTTTGGATTTTACTATTTTAGTTTTCCGAACAACGCAGAGATTACATGTTTATGCTTTGTGTATTTGTAACCGGAACATCGAGTATGGAACTGGAACTTTGATTTTTGATTCCGTTCTTGTGGTTGATTATGCTTTCTGGATTTGGTCTTTGATTATGTGAGAGAAGCTTGAGCATTTGTTTATCTGTAGTTTAGTTTCCAAATTTGTGTTGGAACATTTAGTGGAGAGTTTAAATTTGGTGACTCTAGCCCAAATCTGGAAACTTCTATGTTAGTGACTCATGAGAGGTGAAGTTACCAAGCAAATGTTAACTTGTGTTGCTATTTGAATGTGGCGTTCTTATGTTATCTATTGAATGGTTATGCAGTAAGATCTTGTGGAACGGAGGGGAGGAAGAAAGATGGGCCTCAAATTCCGCCATGTGATAGAGTTTACGATTACATTCTTTTTCGCGGAAGTGATATTAAGGTTAGTGTTCATACTCTTATCTTCTTAGACATTTTATGTTTCATGTATTTCGCAGAATTGTAGTGGAACCCCTGAAACATGATCATATAAAGTTTGAAGACTTTATCTATAATGATTTATGATGATACTTGTTTGGCGTTTTTAGGATCTGCAAGTTAACCCATCTCCATCTGCACAGTCAAGACAAGAGATTCAAAGTGAACAAGACATCAATCAGGTAAAGACATTCATTTAGAACATGGAAAAGAGAATTGTCTGCTAAATTTTACTCTTTTTATGATTTTTCATTGTCTTATTGCCCCTTCCTTGTTTACAGTCCTCTCATTCTAGTTCAGCTATGAGCTCTCCACTTTCTGGCTATGATAGTGGTTATGGTTTGGGGAGAGGAACACAATGGGTCAATACACCTGCTTTGAGTAGTAAACCGGTTCCTGCCACACAACATTTATCAGTCCCTTTAAGCTTCCAGCCTCCTTCAGCTAATACTGGAAGTTTGACAGAATCACCAGTGAGCTTAATTGGTTCAACTCAAAGTAATGCTGGTTCGTCTATGCCCATGCCTTCTTTTGTGCAAGGTAACAAATTTGGTGCCACTGGTGTCCCTGTTGGTATGATGCAGCAGCCAGTTTCATCCCCCTCGACGATGCCCAATAATCCGCAGATTATAGATTATTTTGCTTCACCAATCATGGGATTAGTCAATGATACATCACAGGTTGTTACTCGTTCACCCGACGATGCTTCTAATCGATCATACCCTTCTAACCCTTCTCCCCTTGGTCAAGCACAATTCCATACTCCACCTGGCCTTGCTTCAGCACCCTCTAACCTTTCTCCACCTTCTGAAGCGCAGCTTTCTGCTCCAAATATTCAGAACAGTTACCCCAGTGTACCCCAGGTTGTTGGTAAAGATTTCTATGACTCTCGGTCTGATCATCCTAACCGATTTATACCTAATGAGTTACCGGCTGTGGCTTCTTATTCAGCTCCTGGGATTCCTGGTCCATTGTCGAACTCACCTGCGTCATTCTTAGGTATGGATCCATCGCTGCAATCTAGGCAGCAGATGGTAAATAGGGGTCAAGATATGTTTTCTGCAACTAACCCGGTATCAATGAATGTGCCATCACAAAGTCTTGCAACCAGAAATCATGCACCATTACTGCCTCTTCCAGTTTCAGCTCAGGTCTCGTCTTTTTTTCTAAAAAAAAAAAAAAAATTCTATATCTGATGTTTCGTGTAATCACACCTATGCATGATTTCTCATCGTTATCATGAAATTGCCTTGCGTTTACATTGCTTCTTAGATTTCATGAAATCACACATCTAGCCTCTCGCTCCCTCTTGGAAGTGTAACTTTGTTACTAACAATTCAAACCATTGCAATTGCTGTATGTATCCTTTTTCAACACATTTTATGATTTTCTCACTTGTGTTTTCTTTGGTTATAAATTTGTTGCAGTCTCGGATCCCTAGTTCTAGCATTGAGTTCACTGAAGAATTTGATTTTGAGGCAATGAATGAGAAGTTCAAGAAGAGTGAACTATGGGGTTATCTCGGGCAAAATAATCAGAGGAATCAAAATGATTACAGGGAAGAAACTGCAGTTGAGCCAAACGCAGAAGGGAAGGCAAAGGTATTTTCTAACCTTGATTAAATCTCAGAAGGATCTAAGTTCAGGTTCTTAACATGATCTAGTTAATATGATTTATATGATATTTCAAGCAGCGGTTAACACCTGTTTTTGCCTGTTGCAGCCTGCATATAACAAGGATGACTTTTTCGACACTATCTCGTGCAATCCACTTGACCGTGTGGCAAGAAGTGGACAACAGCAAACCCAGTTTCCCGAGCACATGAGACAAGATCCTGAGGTTTTGATTCATCCTTGATTCCTTTCTATATCCACCAACCCGAAATTCTGAAACTTTTCTCAAGAGATGTTTGCTTATGGACTTTTTTGCTCACTTTATCCTTTTATTCAGGCATTTGGTAATAATTTTCAAAGGCCACCTGAACTACAACCAGGTCAGGGTGCATATCTCGCTGCACAAACCAATTACAGAGGCGGATACCATAATAACAACAACAACTACTACTCAAGCTCGGGTTATGGTTACTACTCAGGCCGAGGCAGAAACACACATTTCTGACCTGCTGTGTTTCTGTCTTCCTCAGAAGGTTTTACTGGTCGGTCACTCGTGCACCTGCACTTCTTCTCTTACAGCTGTTTTAAAATTCAGTTTTTCGGGTAAAAAACAGTTTTACGGTTACCATATCTCAAGATTTGTAGGCACATCATATCGGCAAGTTCATGATCTTTTTTTTATCTGATGAGCTTTAGCCTCAGGAGAGAATGTTTGTTCTCCATGTAGAGAAAACAAGAAGTACCACGAAATTTTTTGGTATATGCAAATCATTAAAAATAGATATACATCATATGCTTTAATATTTATATGTAATTTACATATACACATAAGCGAAGTTAGTAACACTTACAAGTTAAGAATT
The DNA here is from genome assembly GCA_900406565.1 of Turritis glabra. Lineage (NCBI taxonomy): Eukaryota > Viridiplantae > Streptophyta > Magnoliopsida > Brassicales > Brassicaceae > Turritis > Turritis glabra. The sequence goes on along the minus strand of OVBN01000165.1, from coordinate 712,673 downwards.
ACATTAGACATTATATATATAAGAAGAAGATTCCTTAAAATTTAGGAAGTATACAACTTTATCCTATTATGTATGTTACTTGCGAAACCCATTTTGCCTTTGCGCCAAAGGAAAGAAAGATACCAAAACTTTCCCCACCAAGTAGGGTTTAGTACAAAATCCTTCAAAATCCATTATCCTCTCCCAAACCTCACCCCAAACCCAACAAAAAGCCAAGAACGTTGGTGCCAGAGCCCGAATGCTGTCTCATCGAACCCGATCTAAAATTTGATCCTGTGAACCCCATAATAATGCCCAGATTGACTTCTCGTCACGGTACCAGTCCTTTCATCTGGTGTGCAGCTATCATTTGTGCCATAATCTCTATTGTTGTAATCTTTGGTGGCATTGTAGTCTTCGTTGGTTACATGGTCATTCATCCTCGAGTTCCCATCATTAGTGTCGCGGATGCTCACCTCGACTTCTTAAAGTACTGTTTTCCCGTAACTCTTCCCCTTTGTTGATCATGAATCTTGTATCATTAATGATCAATATCTTTCTTTTCTCGGTTTGATTGATCAGGTATGATATAGTTGGAGTTTTGCAAACGCAGTTAACGATTGTGATTCGCGTAGAGAATGATAACGCTAAAGCTCATGCGTTGTTTGATGAAACCGAGTTCAAGCTAAGCTATGAAGGCAAACTGATTGCGATTTTAAGAGCACCTGAGTTTGAAGTTGTGAAAGAGAAATCAATGTTTCTTCCTTACTTGGTTCAGTCATATCCAATACCATTGAATCCAACATTGATGCAAGCTGTAGACTATGCGGTTAAACAAGATGTTATTACGTTCGAGCTCAAAGGTGGTTCAAAAACTCGGTGGCGTGTCGGACCATTAGGGTCAGTCAAGTTCGAGTGTAACCTTAGCTGTGAGCTTAGGTTTAGACCGTCTGATCATACTTACATTCCATCTCCTTGCACTTCTTCTTCTCATCATAAGCATTAGAAACTCCATCTCTCATTTGTTTTACTTTATTTAATTAGTTTTTATTTTATTTTTTGGGATCGATTCTTTTTCTTTTTAAGATAATTGTTATAAGTAAACAAACTATTCATAATGATATCAAACGAACATGAAAGAAAATCAATAATTCAAAGATTTTCGCTTAAATGAAAAGTTGACTCGTAATTTATATGATTGTTTGGAATAATAATTTGGTTACTTTGATAGATATCACCAAGGAAGTTTTCTTTTTTTTCTTTTAACTTTAGAAAATTATATTTTGAAACCTCTTTTACGTGGAAGGCATAATCACTTGCGTCACGGCTTTTACTTATCAAGTATCAACCATAGCTTTGTGTAACTAGAATATATATTACATGGGGTATGTGCAGAGTTTGTTTCATATATATAAGCAAAACTGAAAATTATATTTTTTTCAAAAACCTGATAGAACTACTTATATAAAAGAACTAGAACCTAACTAATCACCAAATATTTATTTTTCTTCTGATTGGTAGTTTTATATTGGAAAATATTAGAAAATTTAAAAATATACATAATGAAAAAGCGTAATATCTTTCTGAAAATTTTAACTTCAACTAAAATTACAGGATTTCTTTTCATGTTTTGTAATAAAAAATACATTGTAGAATTAAACTACTAAATTCTTGGAATATAAGTTTTGGAAAGTGGATAGATGAAAAAGTTCCAGCAAAAAATGAAGTGAATGAGCAGAAAAAACAGAAAATTATGTATTCATATTTTGATTTAAGAAGTTCATACACGAGTTCTAAGTTTATTGTACGTTTATTGTCACTTTATTCCATAGAAATTTGGGTCAGTCAACGAAGCAATGAAAACACAAGTATGCATATTCTGTAGATAAGTTAAAAAATCGTGTTGATGAAACAGAGGAGAGATGCAATGGAGCTAATCCAAGATCAGTTCAAGAACAGAACATGTTAAATTAGTCGCTTTTCCAACTTTTCTCTTTGGATGGCAAACTAGTTTAGATGAAACCATGGCAACATGGATTTACACAGGTTTTTTTTGATGGATCTTTCATCTCTTTCTGTTCACCTTTCCGAGCACAGAAGCAGCACCAACATAAATGGAGACTACAAAACAAAGAAGCCGTAAAGGTTTCTTCATCCGCTCACATAAGTTGTTTGTGCCAATAAGTAAACCACTGATCCTCTCATCACCCATCTTTGGATCAGTAGCTTCAGAGTTAACCTCCCAAGAAACACTATCAATTTCATCAGCTTCATAAACCAAACTGAAACCACACTGAATCACTTGACATTTCTTCACAACTTCACTTGTACCATCTGTTACTTCAAATCTAAGGTAAGCCTTATCATCGTCACTAGAACTACATCCCTTCTTGTCATCCTCTTCTTCTTTTTGTTTCTTGATCTGATACCAGCTATTGTACCCAATAAAAACATGGTCCGATTGTACCTTTGTTGGTTTGATTACTCCGACCATGCGACTAAACCGCTTTAAAGAACCATCTCCGTTCTTGAATTCACAGGTGCATGTCACCAAAGAACTATGGCTTTGGTCTTGGTAGTCTGTAAACGAGATAACTGCACATAGAGCTACACCAGTAATCTTATCATTATTCCAGTGTCGACGCAACTCCGGCAATACTATCGTTGATCCAGAGACTTGGTGACTGAACCATGAAGGTATTTCATATCCAGGAAAGCAAGCACCAATGAAAGATTCCAGAGTAGAACTCTGCACATAGGTATTTACTTTAAGAATCTCCAAAAAGTGCATAGAGTAATTTGTGTTTTTTTTTTCCAAGAAAGAGCTTTGAGGGAGAGTGAAATATACCAAATTGTAGCGGTCAAGTGCATGTGACATCAATTGGCTCTTCTTCTGAATATATGATATGATACCATTCTTGGCAACTTCATCCAATTTGTGGCAGTTTGAGAATATAAATGTGGAATGGATTTGATCCGTCAGGATAAGAAAAGCAAGCGGGTTTCCTACCGTGGTTAGTGCCTCACAGCCATGCGCGTCTAAGCATTGAAGGTTTGGTGGGAGCGTTGGAACAGACGTGAGTTTCTTGCAATACTTCAAGTCAATACATTTTAGAAGGTAAAGTTGACCAATGTGAGGATGCAAGCTTTGGATTGTGTTGTTTCCTCGTAAGCATAGATGTCTCAACAGAGGCATGCCTTTCATACCATGGCGTGGCCGTTTGAAGATACCAGAGTATTGCAATAGTTTTGGCACTTCTTCTATCGATGTTCCATCGAGCAATAAAATCCGCAATCTTCTCATGCTCTCTTCAAGATCAGGAAAGCTCTTGAGCTTTGAACAACCAGAGAGTATTACTTCTTGAAGAGCTTTCATATTTCCAAGACAGTTGGGAACAGTCTCTAGCATTTTGCAGTCCTTCAAGTTTAGTAAGACTAGTTTTTGGAGCTTGATAATGGATGGAGTAAGTCCCTTTAATGCCGTGCCATCCAAATAGAGAGCTTCGAGATTTTCTGAAATCACTTGAAACTTCTCAAGATTTGAGCAGTTGCTGAGGATGAGGGTTTTTAGAGACTTCATATTCATCTTCGCGAGAGAAACCATATTTGTGCAGCCTCTCAGGTTCAGTACAACGAGGCTTGCCATGTTTTGCATCTCCTCAGGTATGAATTCCAATTCAGTGCAGCCTTCTAGGTTCAATCTTTGAAGGTTTTGGGCTCCTAATAACCCCGAAATGTCGCAAAGGTCGACTGAGTGACTGAGATCAACCCACTTTAAGTTTGTGGTATCCTGTCACAGAAACATATTCAAACCGGCAATTAGAGAAAGAAAAAAAAATTGCAAATGCATCTGAAAATAGAAGCTGATGGGACGCACCTTAACACCATCCCAAAGACGTTTAATCTTGCTGTGAGGTAGCTTGAGGTCAATAAGATTCTTCGGGTTGAAGTCTTGTGGAAGTTCTTCTTTTGGGAATTTAAGCCAGTGGAAATATCGGATCTCTTGCAATGGCAACTCAAGTCCGTCAGGGAATTTTATCTTGCAATCACCTTCATATTCTTGAGGAATGGAAGAGTTGTAGAATTTGAGGTATCGAAGATTGTTCATTCCGTGAAAAGCATCTTTACCTAGTGGTTTCTTGTCCACCTCTTCAGACATGTCCAAGAACATACCTCTGATTTCTTTGACATTAATCTTTCCCTGGCAAACCATTTCAAGACAAGTAAGTTATTACAATATGTGAAGAATATCAGTATATTAAGTTTCAGGTTTCTAACCGGTTTCTTCTTTAACACTCTCATAATTTCTTGATGGTTCCTCAGCCGCTGGTGCTGTTGGGAAGCCAGTTTCTTCCCTAGTGTATACAGAAGACCATGCATCTCTACTCGGCCACCAGAGATTTCGATCAGGAACTTGTCAGCGAGATCTTTGATGTCACTCCTAACGTTATCAGTTTCACCATCATTACATGATGAATCCACCAGAGCAGTCACAAATTTGTGATTCTCTGATCTGAAGAAACAAGTGACATCAAGAAACGCGTCTTTCTGCTGCTGGCTAAGACCATCATAGCTCACATTCAACACATCTTGAATAGTTTTGCTTGGACTTAAGCGAGTTTACGCAGCATTGATTCCCAGTGAGTACCATCTCTACCGCGAAGCTCTAAGCAGAGTACTTTGAGAGTTAGAGGGTTTCCTCTGGCGTAATCCACAAACTCTCTCGACAACTTTGTCAAGTCTTCTTCAGCAACAGATTTTCCTCTGTTTTCGCAAATGGCATGATGACGAAAACAATCTAAGCCTTCCCTTTCGCTCAATCCTGGGACAACATAAATATCATCAACTAGTCCCTCGACCAGTGACTTGTCGCTCGTCACAACGACAATCTTGCTCCCTTCCTTGATCCATTTGCGGTTCCCAAGAAGAAACTCTAGTTGTTTCTTGTTGCTCACATCATCAAGGATAAGAAGAACTTTGCTTTCAAGTAAGTGTTCCTCCACGGATTCATGTGTAGTCTCTTCATCTACTGTTAGATGCTTCTTATTCTTCAAAAGCTTTTTCAAAAGTCTAAGCCGCAAGCAGATGGTCCCGTTATGCGCCCACGTTTTATGGATGTCCTTGAAGAACATTCTTCGATGAAACTCACGTTTTCCCTCCTCAAACAACTTCTCCACGAGTGTGGTTTTACCAATACCAGCCATCCCAAGAACTCCAACGATACGGGTTTCTTCGTTGCCGTTCTCCAACTTTAACTTCTCCTGCAATTTTTGTTGACGTTGTGTGATCCCAAAGAACTCAACTATGGGGTTTATGTTGGACATCTCCAGCCTCTCCCCTTCATTACAGGAACCCTTCTCTTTCTCCTCCAATTCGATACTGGTTAACACTTTCTTCACTTCCTTGACGATATCTTCTACGAAATCGAAGTCGGTACTACAAAACGGTGAGGAAAAAAAAAAATAAGAGTAAGAATCAAGGCCAATGCCTTACTTTATTTTCCATGGACCATGTGGACATTTTATAAACCTTTTACATAATATATAAAGTCATAAATATAAACTAAGTTGAAAACTTCAAACTTGATTTTGGATTTCTAGAATTTTAGATCCAGCTTCTAGATAATTGTATAGAAATCTAGATTTTATGACTTGCAAATCTAGATATCGTGATAGAAAATAGTTATAAAGATTTTGTGTAATGCTAGGCTTGTGAAACTTTATACTTCTTCATTCCCAACATTTGTTATAAAGAAGGAAAAATACTAAATTATCAATGGTGTTCTAAGCATAAGTTACATCTTTTTCAGATTATATTCTAAACAGTTCTGTAACTAGTGTTAAATACTTCAAATATTACGATCTTAAACTAGTGTTAGATCGGCATTAGAGATGTAGAGAGTAGATCTTACATGTACTGTGTGGATCTCATGCCCATGTGCTTGGTAAGAGTAGTTAAAGCTTTCTTCACTTGTTCATCCCTCTCTTCCCCTGTCGCATCTCCTTCTTTCGCTCTTATTTGTTCGCTGACCTTCCAATTGTTCTTCACATCCTCGACCAACACATTGTAGAAGATAGGAATGACCCTAAGTCTTGGCCCTATCTTCTCACTAGTCTTGAGCAGCTCCTTGATGCACCATTTTGAGTCCATGTAGTTTTCGGATAAGATGACCAGCACAACCCTTGACTCTTCAATCCGTTGGAGAAGAATGTCAAGAGCTTCACCTTTCATCTCCTTGTGGTCCACGTAGTATTTTACACAGCCTCTCGTTAGCCCATCTTCGAGGAAGCTAAGAAATCCCTTTCTCACGTCTTCTCCTCTGAAACTGATGAAAACTTGGTGCTTTGATACGGCCATGGCAGATCTGTTTCGGTGTGAATTTTTGAAATGGTTATAGAATACAGAAAATTATTGCATCTGAAGTCGAACGACGATGATAGATGGAGATATACACTTGTTTTTCACATATATATATATATATATATATATATATATATATATATTATTTAAGAAATTAAGTAAAAAATGCAGTTAGTTAAAACCAATGTTCAATAAAGCGATAAGCGGTAACCCTCCACGAGTCTAATAAAGCGATAATACCATTTTCATCACATACCTTATTAAGGGTGTCTTTAATTAATTATATTTATTAAATATTAAATTAAAAAATTTAGAACCAATTAAAATATGACACATAGTTTAAGACTGTCTTCAGTTAAAGTCTAAGTGTCTTGCTAAAGACATTTTTGTTTTTCTTTCTTCATGAGTATCTTTAATTTAATATTAAAAATTTGTGGAAGACACTCCATTTATCACTAATGGAAATGCTTTAAGACATCTAGTTGGGGTATAGGTGATTTTTAAAAGTTTTAGACGGTTTTAAAATAAAATTAAATATAGTTAAATATATAATATAATATGATTAAAATAACATAAGAAAGGCTTAAAGTTTTCAAAATTTAAAAATGAATTTACATTTTACACTTTAAAACAAAGTAGAATAAAAAATGCAAGAAGTATGAGATTTTTAGACACAATTTAGATTTATATTTTTCTAAAAACTTTAGATGCATTTAAATCCGCTTAATACGTCCAAACCTATCTAATGGCTGCTTAGTCCGCTTAATGGCTATATAGTCCGCCAAATGTAATATTTTGCCTAACAACACAGGTTTTTGTAAATCCAAAAGCGTAGAATTCTCTAACGCATGAGCGACGCCTAGGCGATCGCCTAACCCGCTTAAAATAAAAAATAATAATATTTTGGAACAATCTTCAGCCAATAAATAATATTTTCAACATCTCCTATGGTGCGGGATATCAGCTATGAACTAAAACTAAGCAGTACAAGTGGTACAACTTTCATTTTTACCGATCACAAAGAAAATGTTAAAGTTGTATAAAAGTATACAAAGTAACCAAAGCTGTACAAAACTGGAAGATAAAGCTTTCTTATTGTCTTTAAAAATTGTTTTAAAATAGATTTAAATGAAGATGAAGTTAAAAGAATCGCAATGTTATTGGTGGATGAGATTTTTTTTTTATCTGAATCATTTTTTATTAATTAAAATGCATATCCAAAAGTGGAGCATTCTTCTCAAATATATAACGAGGAATGGAGCAAAGTTTGTAAACGGGCAATTGTTCTTGCTTGCTCTTCTTCTCGAAACATACGATTCATTCTCATTTCTCGCCACAATCTAGAAAAAAAATTAGCACACACTCTTTTACTTTCAACTAATTACGATTAAGGTAATAATTAATTGTTTATGTTACTAATTTACAATTAAGGTAACAAATAATTATGTTCATATAATATGTTGTTATTTAATTTATATTATGTTTGTCTTATATAACACATTCATTTATGAAATTATTATCTTAATTTAAGTGCTTACATTTGTGTAAAAATGTAAAAATAATTTTATAAAATGGTGTTTGTACTAGTTTTTTAATTAGTATAATTTATTATTGTTAAATCCAAATTATTACTAAAATTGTACTGATTTTTCGTAATTAATATTTTTTTACAGTATGTCTAATGAAGCTCCTAGTTCTTTCACGTCGACGAACGAATGTAAGTTATATATAATATAATAAATCTTTATATCCCATTTACATTACTCATTCATATATACACATAAACATATTTTTCGCATTTTTAGAAAGAATACTGGTCATCTTCTGAAGAGTGTGTTGTGCTTGAACTATATGAAGCCGAGCTTGCAAAAGTAGACTATAACACATATGCTCTAAAAAAACCACATCGAAATCGTATTATGAGCTAACTATTAAAGAGGACGGGGAAAACATGTTGATGGGGATAAAGGTCAAAAACAAGATAGAGATATTGAAGGAAAATTACAAAGAATGGGTTGACCTATTGTCTATTGAGTAAAACAGGTGTAAGTTTGGACTAGATCTGGAGTTATCCATATGGATGACGATTGGTGGGAATTACGTGAGGCGGTATGTATTCTATTTTGTATTAATTTGAATTATATGATATATTAAAAGTGTTTATCTAGAAAATATTAAATTTTGTATTTGGTTTTTTTTTTTTCCAGGAAAGTAGAATGATTATGGTTTGTCACCGTAAACCGCCAAAATATTGGAATGCACTGCAACGTATTTGTGGACAACATGATGTATCAACTAAACACATGTATGATATTGATGGAGCACGTAGAGAACTGCATGAAGAAGATGAAAGAGCTGATTTTAGTGGTGGTCATGATGGTGATGTTAATAACGAGAAACTCACAAATGATTACATACCTCAAACCCATGACGAAAATACTTATTTCCCAGATTTCTCATTTATTTCCCGTGACGAGATATTATATTTCATATTAAAAATAATTAAAATTATTTTTAAATTTTAATTTTTATTTTATTTTATAATACGTAAACAAATATTTTTAATAATTATTGGACTAGTAAATCCATATACTTATTCTTTCCAATCAAATATTGTTCATTAATATAATTTTAATTTTTATTGAAATCATTTAATTGTCATAAAATTATTTTAAATTTTCATAAATTTCATATATATAATTATAAACTAAACTACATTTCTATGTAATATTATTTATTTATTTTTTACTCTTACTTTTAATATTATATATTATTTGTATCACTACCATGTTACCGATCAGAGTAGTAGTTGTCCGCTTTGTTTTTTTTTTGTACAGCTTATATATACTATAAATTTTTACAGTTTTATATTACTGCGTAACAACTTACCGCTAAAAAAATGATACAGTTTCGTATTACCGATCAAATCATATTATATACACTCGCTGTTATTAGTGATGAAGTCGATCGAGAGTGAGAGAAAACATGTGAACCAAGACTAATTAAAGAGCCTAATAATTGTTGTCCTCAAGAAAAAAGTATCTAATAGTTGTTGTAATCTCTTACCTAATAAATATTATAATAGCTGGGGACATGTAATGTGTTTTCTTTTGGTCAACATTTTTTATTATTTAGATATCTTAAACAAATCAATACAAATGAACAATGTTTACATACGAAATAAAGTACGATCGTAGATGAATCTTTCCTGCTAACTTATGCGCTTTAATATTAGTTTGACGAGAAATTAAAAATATAAAAAAGAAGAAAATTCTCTTTTATTTCTCTTAATTTCCTCTAGGTTTGCAAAAAAAAACTAGTCATTCGGTCGGGGAAGACACCATTTTCACCAAATCTGAACAGTTTATAATAAAAACTACCTCACGCTTATTATCACCAATCATGCATTTCATTGTCCAAACGAGTGCTTCCACTTATGTATGTAGACAAGTCATGCTCCGCGAAGATTGGCAGCTCCCATAGTTGGCGCGCTGTCATTTGATAGTGTACAAAACCATATTATTCCTGAAAAATTGTCATTCTCTTTTAAAGAATCATCAATGAAACATCGGTACTCTAGAGAGTTTATAACCTCCGATCCAACTATCGCAGGAGCCTGAGTGTCGTTAACAACCTCCATTTGAGCAAAGGTCCAAGCTTGGGCTTCATTTTCTGCTAATTGGAGAACCTTACGTGGATCTCTATCCACATTCTCATGAATCTTCTTATTCCGGGATTTCCAAATGTACCACATAATCCAAAGAAAACTAGAACTATGGGAATTTGTTGGTGTTCGCCAAAACAAGTGATCGATGTTCACATAAAGTGGTGGAGCTGAGAAATTTATTAAAGTCAGGTCAAGCAGAACAGATGTATAACCGATCGGTAAGCGCTTTAATTTTATTTCTTTTTTCTAATCTAGAGCTCCTTCTTTGTACTATAAATATAAGTTTTCGTTCACAAACGCAAAATAGACGATTTGTGTGCGATTTTGCTTAGTGTAGGGTGTTACTTTTGAGATTTCATTCTTTGAAGAGATTTCATTCTTTGTAGAGATTTCTCTCAATCTGGATGTTCTATTGAAAATCTACCATGTTTTCTTCTCTATTATCTTGTTGTTCTTATGTTTTTATGGTTTAGCTAGTAGTTTTCCAATTAGATTTAGGGATTTATAAGGGAATTTCATAATTGATTGATTGTTAGGTTGTTAGATTTGGATTGATCATTTTGGTTCTTCGTCTATAGTTGTTCTTATTGCTTAATCTTTAATCTAGATTGATCACATAGATTATGATCTTAGGATTAATTAATTGTGACAACAAAAGTGTTAGTTGAATTTCTTGAAAGAACATAGGTGAGCGAAACTTCCTTACCCATGAAAGTTGTTATTAAGGTGTTTTGTGAACATATCAAACTCACATTTAATGCTTGCTTGAATTTCTATAGACAAATAACGGTTTAGTTTTTAGGAATTTTATTGCATATATAGTTATTTCATCCGAAAGTAGGATAAATTTATATTCGTGTTTTGAGTTCACAAATGATTTTTAATGCAATCTTATTTAATTGTACTTTCTGTTGTCATTAACCATGATGATTTTATCTTGTTCAATGTCTTTTATCTATTGATTTAAAATCATTTATTTTATTTTATTTTTGTTAATTTTTGAGATTTTGACAAAAACACATACCAATATAGTTCATTGTGTGTTCACTTGGTCTTTGTAGATTTGATCTCAAAATAGTACTACGATTATAATGTGCATTTACGGTTTTATATTGGATAAATGTTTACTCGTGACATTTAACATAAACCCTATCTGTATAATAGCATGCTGTGTTTTAGAAACCACATTCTTGATATTGAGACACGTGAACATTTCCAGTTTGCTCTGATTATTAAACATAACGTGTCAGCCGAAAACATGATCCATCTTTAATTACTCCGTGGTCCATGCATTAAAACGTTTGGGATCAGAGTTCTCCAAATTAAAGGTCTACGCTCCCAAGTCTTTCTTTATAGTTATCAAGTTAGACTTCTCTAACATAGTTAATTATATAAAAACGCCTAGTTCAATTCACATTACCTGTACAAAACTTACTATTTTTTATGCATTGTTATAAATTTTATTATTTTTACACAAACGTGATAATACCTAAATAATATTCCTCTGTCCTATATTAAAAGATGTTTTAGACTTTTATTTTGTTCCATATAATTAGTTTTTTTTTTCAAATATCTATACATATTTATATTTATTTAATATATTATAACTATTTACATTCTGTAGTTTTCTATTAATTAAATTATTATAAATAAATACTAAATAATATATTAGAATAACAAAACATTTATAGTTACTTAAACTTTATGTTTTTAAAATTTATAATTCGAAACAGAGGAAGTATTAAACTCGTCGGTAACATGATTTATATAAACAATCAAGATAAATTTTACACAGTTGATTTGATCGTAATTCTTTATATAAAAGACTGTATCAGACTATGTCAGAATAGTCAAACTTGATGACTATAAAGAAAGACAATTCACAAAGAATTAGAGAAAAACTAAATGAATATTGCTGGAAACCCAGAGTCTTAACTTGATCTAGGAATAGGTACGGGCATTAACCGTTTGGTTTCGGTTTGGTTACACTCGATTTTGATTAGTTTGAATATGGTAATATAATAATTATTCGGTTATTTTAAGAATTTTGGTTCAGATCAGTACGGTTTTTTTGCGGTTCGGTTCAGTTATTTGAATAAATAACTATAACTAACCGAATTTTTTTTGAATTCGGTTAGATTCGGTTTTTTATCCAAAATAACCAAAATTAACCTAATTTAACCAATACTAACCGAAAAATACAAAAAATAGTAATATATAAATCGGAAAAAATAGAAAAAAAAATAAAATTTCGTTCGATTTTGTAAAAAGTATGTAACTTTGACAAATATAACTAACAACATTTGGATAGGTTTATTATTTAAAGTATTTGATTGTTTTGAGTCTAAAAATAATTAATATTTTTGAGTTTATAGTTATAGTTTTGGGTATTATAAATACTATTTTTGGTTATTTTCTATGTTTTTGAATATTTCAGTTAACCGTTCGGTTATCGGTTTGATTCGGTTCGGTTCGGTTTCGGTTAGTTTGGATAGGGGATTCTACTAACTATTCGGTTATTTTAGTAATTTCGGTTCGGATTCGATTTCGTTTTTTTCATTCGGTTCGGTCGGTTATTCGGTTAGCGGTTTTTTTGTCCAGGCCTATCTAGGAAGTTGTAATTCTAGAAAATGTAAGCTAATAAATGAATGACATATGATGGAAATTGTTAGAAAATGAAAGTTGTATTTAATTTTCCTTGTCAATTAACACCCTGGATATATAGTTGACAAAAACAAAAAAAAATTAACACCCTGGATATACATATGACATTTATTTATTTTGGTCTGAGTTTAATTTATTTTCTTAATAAAAAATTCCTATGACATTTTATTAATTAAGTATTAAATATTTTTCTCATGATTTAGATTGGTCATAAAAACTGAACAATAATGCAAATTTTCCTGACAAGTAATTAAAAGTGAGGTAGTTGTAAAAAAGAACTGAATAAGTGAAGACTGAAGAGACAATATCAAATTGAGAAATCAAGCGTTGAAGAACTAATTTATCAGAAAACAATCTTGCGTTCAAGAAGAAAGCACAGAGTCCTCTTCTTCCAGTTACAGAGAATTAAACAATGTCCTCTTCTTCCAAAGGGCAAGCAATCCACGACGTCTTCATCGGCTCTAGTTGTGATGGCACGCGCAACTCCTTTGTCAGCCACCTTTCTGCCGCCTTCAAGCGCGTAAACATCACCGTCATAGAAGAAGACGACAAAAATCCTTCACCGGAAAGCAGACAGTACTTACCAAAGAAGACAAGGTTGGCGATAGAGAGATCCAAGATCTGTGTTGTGGTTCTATCTGACAACTTCGCATTCTCCAAGCATAGCCTGACTACTCTCGTGGAGGTTATTGAGTGGCGGCATGGCAAAGCCGGGGCTGCAGTGGTTCCTGTGTTTTACGGCATTGACCGTACCGTGGTCGAGCAACAGACAGGGAAATTTGATGAGGCATTCGCTAAGCATGAGATATCTGAGCCAGAAGATCGGGTGACCGAGTGGAAAAATGCTCTAATGGAGGCGGCGCACATAAAGGAAGGTCTCGTGTCAAATGACGAATCCAGGTAATGCAAGAATCCCACATTTGAATGTAGATGAGACCTAAAGTAATATATAGTCAATTCATTAATTGTTAATTAGTTTTTGACTTTTGAGTTGAAAGCCTGTAAAACTTAACATGCATTTCTTGAACCTAGCTAGTAATCTGAATCGAAACAAAATCGAACTTAAATTTCATAGAATTCAGTTTCGTGTGAATTCTTACACTTTTACTAAATCCATATGTCAGTTTAATATTTTCTTGACTTAATTATATGTCAGTGACTTGAAACTTGTTGAAGATATTGTCTCATACGTACATGAGAAGCTCTTTCCGACCGATAAAATTGGGATCAATTCGAGAGTGTTGAAGATAGAAAACTTGCTCAGTAAGCAACCATGGGTTGTCCGCAGCATAGGAATTTGGGGTATGGCTGGTATAGGGAAGACCACTATTGCTAAAGCCGCCTTTGACCAGATGAAAGGGAACTATAAATCCCCTCGCTTCATCCCAAACTTTGAGAAAGAATTTGAAAAAGAGGGAATGTACCGTTTAAGAGGGAAACACTTACCACCAAATGTGAAGGAGAAGCTTGACATTAATAGGTCCATTACTAACAAAGGCCAAATTTGGGGAGATAAAACGCGTGAGGACAGTGTTTTCTTAGTTCTTGATGATGTGCGGAATCCTATAAATGCAGAGTCATTTCTTGGAGGCTTTGAGTGGTTTGATCCGGGAAGTGTGATCATCATAACTTCCAGAGATAAACAAGTGCTTGTCCAATGTCGGATGGTTGAAATTTATGAGGTGGAGGGTTTAAATTATGAGGAAAGTCTAAAGTTATTTTCGCGGTGCGCGCTAGGAGAGTCCCAGCCTGAAGAGAGTCACCTAAAAGTGTCAAATATGGTGGTTGAATATGCTAATAAAAATCCTAAAGCTCTCAGCTACTACGGGAAAGTGCTTAAGGACAAGAAACCACAAGAAATGGAGATATATTTTCGCCAAGTCAAGCTAAATCCTCCGGCTGAGATTCTTGAAGTTTTCAAGAGCAGTTATGATGAACTTAGTGACGACGAGAAGAATATATTTCTTGACGTTGCTTGCTTTTTTAAGGGGGATACCGTTGATCGCGTGATGCAAGTTCTTGATGGGTGTGGTTTCTTCCCGTGTATTGGGATCGACTATCTTGTGGAGAAGTCTTTTGTGACTATTTGTGAAAATAGAGTGGAAATGCACAATCTAATACAGGATGTGGGCAAGGAAATTCTCAATCAAGAAGTATTGGTTGGGAAGGGTCGCAGATTGTGCGACGTTAAGAGCATTCAATCTCTGCTAGAAGACGAAGAAACTAAACCAAATGGGGAAGACAACGAGAGTAGCAAAAGAACTTTGGTCTGTGACAATTCTTATATCTTTGTGTTAAACTTGGTCTTGGATATGTATGTGCCACGTTCTTGATCAATCAGCCGCTCTTGTGTTTTTTCAGGGTATGGAAGTGGAAGACATTGAGAGCATATTACTGGAAGCATCTTGCTTGAGCTTTGTTGTTGACCCTAAGGCGTTTCAGGATATGTGTAATCTTAGACTGCTGAAAATTTACAGCTCAGATCCTAAAAAGCGCCCTGGACTCGATCTTTGCAAGGGTCTAGTATCTCTGCCTTACGAGCTACGGCTTCTCCATTGGGAGAATTACTCTTTGCCAACTTTTCCAGAAGATTTTGATCCTTTCAACCTTGTGGAACTCAATATGCCTTACAGTCAACTTGAGGAACTATGGGAAGATTCCAAGGTAAATAAAACTTCTACATGCTTTGTCTACTAATGAATCTTCTGTAACTCTAGTCTTGACATTATCACTTTGTTATTCAGAACCTCAATTCGCTCAAGACAATCAGTCTTCATCATTCTGAGAAACTAGTTGATATCCAAGAACTTTCAGATGCTCACAATCTTGAGTTGATCGATCTCAGAGGCTGTACTAGCTTGCAGAGCTTTCCAGCCACAGATCATTTATATCGTCTCCAGGTTCTAAATCTCTGTGGCTGCATAGGGATCAGCATATTTCCAGAGGTTCCACCGAACATCAAAGAACTGTGTCTCAAGGGAACTAGCATAACCGAAATACCTGCATCTATCGAGACTCTCTCAAGACTAGTAAAGCTGGACCTAGGGAACTGCAAAAAGCTTTTGAATTTTCTAGTAAAGATCTACAACATGGAGTCTCTTGAATCTCTTGATCTTTCTGGCTGCACCACGCTTAAGAGTTTCCCGGAGATCCCAAAACGTGTAGGGAATCTGAGGTCCCTTTATCTGAGCGGTACAGCCATCGAGGAATTACACACTTCACTCTGCAACATGATTGGCCTAAAAGAGCTGAAAGTGAGCAGAAACCTTAAGAGACCTTTCAGCTTGAAGGACTTAAAGGATCTGAAGGTTGTTGAAATAGATGAAGAGATTGGCGCATCCTCTTGAAAGTATCAATACTGGAAATGGGACTATTGAACAGGTTGTAGAAGCTAACTCCAATCTCATAGCACAATTTCAAAATTATAATATGTGGAATACTCTGTTTCGCTGTAATATTCTTCACGTTTTCAATGTGTTTATACATAAATGCTCAGCAAATGTGTAGCAACCTAATCAGATTATTGAGACCTATATATCTCATTGTTGTCTCCTGAAATTGGTGGTAGCCTTATGTTTTTTACGTGCTAAGAAGTGCGTGTATTCACGGTGAACAGATTCGAAAGAAAATGAATAAAAACAATATGCTTCTACAATCTATTGCAGCTTTTTATTTTCGCAGAAGTTGAATTAAAAACTTGTAAAACTGAAAGGCATGCTATGCCTTGGACGTCTGTTCATATGCTTTATTCACTGATGGAACAATTAACACCCGTGTCATCAATCATTCGAGTTAATCTACCATTAAAATTTGAATCCCCCATTGAGCTTGAGGTCTCTCCTATGTATACCGCTTTGCTGTTGCTTCTGATAGTAGATGTCACATTAGGTTTATTTTTAGACCAAATGTCTTTCATGGTTCTTGAATGGATAATTACAACGGTCGAAACAAAGAGAAGTAGGATAAGTACAACTACAACAATGCCACTAATTTGCTTCCAATCAAGCACGCGTGTTAGCACGTGATCTCGTCCTTAACTTGAGACCTTCCAACTACATTAGAGACTCTGCTACACTTAAAACGTGAAACACGCTCCTGTGGAGAATAAGCTAATGTTACTTGCTGAAGTGGAAACCATTAACAACTAAAATCCTAACGAAAATGATTGAATGAATTCCTCTAATCAAAAAAAAAAAAAAAAAATTCCTCTAATCAAACTAACACATCTGACCAACGAAAAAAAAAATGATATAGCTCTGCGTTGAAAAGGACAAGCCAATTTTTTCGAATGCACATTAAGCAATCCGTGGTCCATGCGTAGCTTGAATATTCACCATAAAAATTATCAACATCCTCTTGTTAAGATATTAAAGAGATTGTCTCCTTGTTTACTGTCATGTGTCATCTCTTCTCGTAGCTAGGTAAATCAAAGTCTGTCATGAGACATGTTAGTTTTACTCTACTGATGCTCGCGTCATGATAATAATTCAACCTATTACGAAAGAATCCGTTGATTCGCACAATTGATCATCGCGCCTGTGCTGGATTATGACTCATTCATCAAAACAAAGAAGAGGCAACAAGAAAGATCAAGAATGACAACGAACTGCTAGAACAATCAGGTTGATAACCATGAGCAACAAAGCAAAAGAGCCGAGCAACACAATCGGCGAGGAAAAAAAAAATTAATCAAACGAAACAACGCTTCCAAGAACGAAGGCCTCCAATACTCTCCACAACTTTAAAGAAGGAAAATCAACCCTAGACGAAAAAAGAGCTTTCGATATCCAAACAAAGCCACACAACGAAAGTCAAAGCTCTGTTTCCTTTTCTTTTTTCTTTTTTCTTTTGAAGAGGACAAATCCAAATCAAAAGGACAAAACAAATCCAAGTAAACAACAGAGATTTGAAGAGGACAAGATTTGGAAAAAATAAAAATCAACAGAAGAAAATCAAAGAATTTGCCATTTGGTTCTGATACCATGTCAGAGTTTTGTGGAAATGATAGAATTATTCCATGGCCTAAGAGGCATATATATATAGTTACATCAAATTAATGTAACTGAATTGGCAAAATACAAGATGTGGAAACTCTAGATATATACAAATATGTTACGAGAAATAATATCGGAAATATTTTCCAATACTTTGCTCCTCCTTCGGGGTTTGGGGTTTTCTACCCTCAGCAATAAATCTTTGGATAAGACATTCTGAACATGTGTAATGATATCATCTATGAAAACGGCGTCGTTACTGAAGAGACACAGAGAAGGAAAACCCAGAGTGAGGCTCTTGGTGGAATGTAACAATGTACGCAAGGTCAAACAATAATATTGCCTCGATCTTTTTTTATTAGACGTTATACTTTTTGTATTTATTTATTTATTTTAATCATTCCCAGACGTTAGTTTTAGTTCAGCGAACAAACGTTAAACCGAAGATATTTGACGAATAAAAACATATATGTCTCAGTCTATATGGTCCCTCCGTTAATCACCAATCGAGACTAAATATTTTCATTAAAATCTGATGACATGCAAAATTTATTGAATCATTTGAAATAATTTGTAATGGGTTTTTATGAGTAAATTTAAAAGCCACAATCCAAGATAATAAAACAAAGACTTAATAATTCACACACATATGAATTCTTATAAATTTCAAATTAAAGTTAAATAATCTTGAAGATTATAATTTATAAAACATAGGAATTAATTTTAAATCATTGATCGGATAACTCATTTTTCTATCAAAATAGTAAACAAAAAAGAGGTAATTTTCATATATCTTTTTTTTTTTTGCTCATGTCACCTCCCAATTCATGGTTTTAAACTTATTGGTTTGTGTATTTTTAACTGATTGAAAAGCCTTATAGACTTCATTAGTATTTATAAATCCGTTGAAAATAACACAGTTCACCCTCATATTGAACCTCTTTATTTTTGGCATGATTTTTTTTGTTTCTTTCAAATTTACAAAATCCAATGAAAAAATAAAATCAATGTGGAGTCAAATACTGAATAACATCGGAATTTTAACTACTATTAAGGAATCATCAAACAAATAACACAAATTATTAAAATCGATTATTTACTAACACAAAAATTCAACTGGATTTTAAACCACTTAAAATAATCAAACTTTTAAACCCTCTAAACCTTAAATCGCAAAACCTAATCTCGAACCTTAAATGGGATTTATCCATGTCATTTTCTTCTAAAAAGAAACCATTCAACTGACTTCAATTCAGTTTTTGTTTCCAATCAATTAATGCCATTAAAACTGTAAAAAAATACCACATACCTTTTTTGAAATCAAACCCTAATATAGACAGTGATAATATGTATATAGGTTGGTTAATTACCGGCTAGTTTCCGATACCAAGCAAAACTTGCCTGCAACGCCCTGCAAAGCTGCATCCCACTTAAGAATCCGGTTGTCTCGTTTACGATCTTTCTTCCTCCACAGATTCCATAACTGAACACCGAAGTCTCCATCAAGACTTTTCACAGTGCCTGGGTCCAGCTTGTAAAAAATGGGAATAACCCATAGATTATCTTGCTCCACGCACTCCATTATCTTCACAAGCTCTTTCAAGCACCATTTTGACTCCGTGTACCTACTGGATAAGATCGCCAGCGCGACTGTCGACTCCTCAATCCTCTCTAAAAGTTTATCAAGATTCTCCCCCGCCAACTCGTTACTGTCCATATAAGCGTTGATTCCGATGCGTTTCAAGGCACTTTCGAGATGGGAGATGAAGGTCTTACGTAGCTCTGCTCCTCGGAAATTGATGAACACTTGTGGGCCTTCTATGACGGTGGGAGATGAGGATGGCACCATCTCAATATTTGTTTGGTGTTTGCTATTGGTTGTTTGGAGAAGCAATGTACATAGGTTTGCAATACAATATCATATCATTGACGTCCTCTTAAATATATCTTAGCTGGCCGCGTTAATAGTCAATATTACGACGTATGTATGAGCTTAATTAGGGATAGGTGACTTACTGGTTATTATTCTATTCGTCGTGTGTATTTCTTTAGAGACAGCAGATTATAAATGACAATTATATGCTATATATAAAAAAAATAGTTTGGATTTCAAATAGTCATAAGAAACAATGCAACTTAAATAGTTCATTTTTTGAAAGAAAATATTTACTTTTCAATGCCCCCTTAATCATTGATGAATTTTTAAAAAACAATTATACTAATAACCAAGTTGTGTGGCTCCCAAGATTACTGAAGCGATATATGCGTCTATGTTTACATTATCAATTTATTGTTTTTAGTTATTGCTCGAGATCAATTTTTGTTTGACTCTACATTTCGTTATAATTAAGAGACCCAACTACCAATTATTTTTTCTAAATTGTTATTTGAATGTTTCAATAATTTCGAGCAAACGGATGGAGAAAGCGATTCATTCGAAAAATAAGTTCCAACAAAGTCAGGAGAAAAAGTAATACAAAATCTAAAAATTAATATAGAGAATTATAAAACTCGCAATAAATTTCTTGTTAAAAATAAATCTGTTTAATCCAAAAATTAATCTAATATATTAAAGAGTTCTAAGAGAAGGTAAAAAAAAAAAAAAAAAAAAAAAGAGTTCTAAGATTTACGTAGATATAAATGTCCAGCAAATCTCGATGATCGTCTACAAAACACCTCAAAATGTAGAACAATACATAGACAATTGACTATGACAACATAAAATTTCTACAGAATTTTGTTATCATCGTTACAAGTAAAGTAAATGATTCAATAGTGGAACTTTTTATTTTTTATATTTTGTCAACGAACTTTAATTTATTATGGCTATGAATTGTTTTAAATTTATATTTTAGTTTTAATTTTTTAGGTTTTGCAAAAAGAAAAAAAAAATAAAAAATGAAAAGCAATTGGTCTCCAATTGTGGTTCGCCACAAGATCTTAATCGCTATAAGGAACATTTTCGGCTTCTATTCAAAACTTCTCTTATTGTAATCTCTAAATTACAGCAAAAAACAGATGCATTCATTGTAAAAACACTTTCTTTTTTTTGGTTGAACACAACTTAACATTCATTAAAAAAAAAAAAAAAAGTCACCACACATTCTTAAAAACATTTAAAATGGATTTTAAATTTTGTTTAGAAATTTGAAAAAAGCACAAAACTAAATTCCCTATTTCTTAGAAAAAACTATTTTTCCATAATCTTGATTGGGCGATTAAATGGTTTTTAGAAAATCAATAACTAAAAACCATTTTAGAATCTACTACCATGTGGAAGTCTTTTAACCCAATATAGATGGATATATAATGCTTTAGAAGGATAAAGATCCACAATATTATTGTCAAATATTGTATTGTTATGATATAAAGATATTTACATATTTGTATCTATCTAGTTTAAGAAATATCTTTAATATATAAATTCATGTAACCCTAATAATTATTCTTGTGAGACCAATACACAGTTCTTCCAATCTCTATCTCTCACCATTCTAACAAAAACTAGATTACCTATTTTTCAGGAAAACTATTTTTTCCATAATCTTGATTGGGCAATTAAATGGTTTTTAGAAAATCAAAAACTAAAAACCATTATAGAATCTATTACCCAGTGGTTAATGGTTATAGGATTTTATACCAGATTAGAGGTTTGATTCCTAGAGAGTGTAGTTCTTGCATATTAATGTAATTAAATATATTTTAATAGAATTAGATCAAATATATGTAATAGTGATGTAATAGACGACAAAAAAATTTACTATCATTCAAGGCTTATATTAAAAGTGTTCTCCTCCGCAATCAAGAAAGGTTAGTAAAGACGGTTGGCTAGGTTATCAGTTGTTGGATTGATTGGTGTGTATTCACCAAGTTGGTAATCAGCAATTTAGTTTCAACCCTTAGCCGGAAGCCGGTCCCTTCTGACTCTAAGTCTTAGATCGTTGAGGTTTCTTTGGTTAGACGTTCCGGTCCCTTATAACTCTAAATCTTAGATCGTTGAGGTTTTTTTGGTTAGGCGTTCTCACAACCACCGATTTGTGAGACCGATGAGGGATTTTGATGTGTCGATTCTATTGCGGATTTGTCTCGCTGAATTTGTTTTTTCAGTCGGTTCATTTTGTATCTCCGGTTTAACCAGTATATATATATATATATATATATATAATAAAACTTCTAAAAATTAATAATATTAAGACTATGATATTTTATTAATTTATAGTAAAATTAATCTATCTATAAATAATTAAATATTAATTTATAAAGAGATTTTTTGTAATTGTTTATCACTTCAAATTTTACCATAAATTCTATAAAAATCTGAGTTGAGACGATTTTCGATTAAATATTAATCAATCCGAATTGACATATTTTCGGTTATTAACTGGTTTTGATTGGATTTTATTCGCTTAGACAAGGCTAAACGAGCTGTGTTAATCCAGTTATTTAATCATTGCCTCGAAGATGTGTATACGATTCTATCAAATGTTCTTCTGGAAAACAATTTACTAAAAATTGTGTGATTTTAAAACTTGGAATATATTAATATGACAAGGAACATTTTCTTGTTCACACCATTGCGACCCGTTAATGCAATTGGATTATGTAAGTTGCCCCGTGATTTCCCACATATATAATATGTTCCGACGGTTGCAACTTACAAGTCTTTACCATGAATATGAATTAAACTTTGGTATTTTAATATATAAAACCCCACACCTATCGACGGATCCATTAAATAGGCTGAAGGATAATTTTATGTATTGAACTTCGATTCGTTAATGATTCCAACCCTTAATCGAATAAAATGTTAAAATCCTAGAAGAAAATTAAGATGAAAAACATATATGTACGGTAAGTACATACTTTATTTGGTGTAACAAGGATGCACGAGCTTGCTGGAACAAGCTAGAAGCTGTTCCAGACTGAAGGAGTAATCAACAAGCAAATGAATTGACGTGCATTTTATTTTACCGCCAACTGAATGAATGATATGGAGAGCATAAGTGTAATATCTCCGTTTTAGGAAATATGGTGGTGCATGCGGAAATGTTTAAAAGAATTGATTTGACCACCTATGTCACTAAAATGCACTTATCTTTTCGGTCAATTGTCCTGAGAGAATTCCACAGTTAAGCATGCTTGTGCCGGACCAATTTCAGGATAGGTGACCTACCGGGAAGTGATTGTCGGTACCATGCCAGTGAGGACAAAACACGGGAAAAAATCACGTGGTGATTTGTAGGGTCAGTAAACAAGTCTTTAAAGCCTCCTATACGTAGCGTACCGACCGTCAGGACAAGGGTGGGCCCACGGACCGACAGCGGACGTGGGGCCCATTAAGAGGTGGCGGTCGGGGCGTTACATTTGGTATCAGAGTCAAACTCAGACGAGTGTGGAGTCAAGATGACTCACACGATCGGGGGTGACGGTCCTGGTGCGCAACGAAGACGTTGCGATCTGTTAGTAGGGGTGAATTGTAACACCCGGATTTCAGAAAATATGGTGGTGCATGCGGAGAGGTTTAAAAGAATTGATTTGGCCACCTATGTCACCAAAGTGCACTTATCTTTTCGGTCAAGTGTCTTGAGAGAACTCTACTGTTAAGCGTGCTTGTGCAGGAGCAACTTCAGGATGAGTGACCTACCGGGAAGTGATTGTCGGTACCGTGCGAGTGAGGACAAAACATGGGGAAAGATCACGCGGTGATTTGTAGGATCGGTAAACAAGTCTTTAAAACCTTCCGAACGTAGCGTACCGACCTTCAGGGCAAGAGTGGGCCCACGGGCCGAGAGCGGACGTGTGGCCCATTAAGAGGTGGCGGTCGGAGCATTACAATAAGAAAAGAAGTCTCTTAGGAAAGAAGATACTATCATGAAGATTTGGAGAGATCCAAGATCGATGAAACTAACCGAGAAGATTCGAACATCCTACGAATATAAAAAGGGTGGTGAGACCATCTCTATTACATAACTTTTGTGGGTGTCTTAACATAAATTTAATTATAAAATACTAATATTATATTATGGGTATCTTAAAGACAATAACAAACTCAATAAAAGTGTCTTAATGAAAACACTTTAGACATAGTGTCTCATATTCTCTAAGAAAATTATTTTATAGTATTAATATTTTTTTTCTAATTATATGTTAAGACACTCTCCTCAATATGTCTAATGAAAATGGTCTGAGAAGTTTGCTGGGGTTAACTGTTTTAAGATTGAAAAGTTGTGCTAAGCTTTTTTATTTTGAGAGTAAGTTTACTCTGTTTCGGTAAGCAAGAAAGATAAGAAAGAGTGTGTTCTTTATATCTATTTTTGATTAGGTTAGAAATCTCAGATGACAAGCTAAATTAGTTAAGGTATTTTGTTAAACCAATTAAGTGAGTGTATACCGCTTAATAAGATTTCTATTAAAGTGTGATATTCAGTGTTGCTGAGTTCATCCGGTTTTTCATGTACATATAAATGTGGGCCCTAAAAATTTAAGTTTAAATAACTATTACAGTAATTACAGTCAAGAACTAAAGATGGTAATAAACGTTGGTCATTCTCTTAATTAGAACTAATGTTGATATATTTTGACAACAAATCGACAATTCATCTAGGAGCAAATCCGGTGTTGCACGACCAAACATATAAAAATATAAAATACCACTGTAATTAATATCCGTTTCGGGATGGAATGATCAACAAAAATTGACTTTAGGAATAACCGTAATTGTTCATTATTATGTGCTTTGTGATGAATGGTCATATACGTGATGTCGTAGTTCGGTTTCGACGAATACCAAAATGTAGTAAGACTATAGAATGTCTTACAGAGGACATAGGAGTGTTCCGAATCGTGTTAGTGTAAAACAAGCTTTTTTGTAATTTTGGAAATTTTCGAGAAATAATCGTTTATGTTGTTGTTTTCATAAATTTACAGACGGTCCTGAAACTTATATTTAGAATAGCCTCATATAGAATTACAGTATAAGTTTTATGATAATTATTTGGTAAGATGTAGAATTGATTTGGTCTTTTTTCTTGAGTTTACGGTTTTTAAGTCGAAATAAGCATACTCAATTAAAATTAAGCATCTAAAAGTAAAAAGTAAATAAAAATAATTGATAATGTCTTGAATATATTTCGTGTACCTAACAAAATATTTTAAAAATTTACATATGTAATTATGCGATAGCATCTCTATGTATAGTAATTATTTTTCCTTTTCTAATTGATTGCATGGCCTTTACGAAAAGTTTAATTAGCACTAAACTAAGCTTTCATGCTTGAATTATGTGGCCTTTGGTGAGACTGTTGTACTGACAAAACATGCCTTAGGTGGCAATGTTGTCTCTTTGAACGGTTTGAACAAAGTCATTCACGAAACGCGTTCACATTTGTATAATAAAATATATTTTGTGTTGTAATTCTACCACGTGTTAAACTCTCATTAAACAAACTCAAACCCTCTATATATTAAAGAAAAACATTGATAAACTTTTTTTTTACGACGATAATTTTTTCAATAATTTCAATTTATTTTAATCACAAAAACATTATAAAAATATATTAGAAACCAAACAAAAGTAATTTAATTTTTTTTCAAAATTCAAAAAATATTCAATCTTTTATATGTTATGATATGCAAATAAAATTAACATTCAAATTTTTATCTAAACATATTTTTTCATATTGGTGATCGGTTAAGAAAAAAAATATCAGTTAAATTAAAATTTTGTTATCACAAAATCTATTATATATAATTTTCTTTTTTGTTCACTAATTTTATAAAAAATTACCTCTCATCAAAAAAAGAATTGGTTACGGAAGCAAAGCCAACAAAAGAAATAAAATCGCTGTTACAAAAGTCAAATAAAATACATAAAAAGAGCAGATAACAAGATAGATAGGAACAATCCTAAAGTAATAATCATTATTGCGGAGTCTTCGATCGTTGACAACACTATATCTAAAAAGTGAAACGATGCTTTGGAGAACAAAGAACACCAATAGTGATCTATTGCTCGTGATTGCCGCTATCACTAATGCATAAATAGCAATCCTACAGACGAATACAAAAGCAGAAACAACAAAACACCTAATTGATGAGCCTTTGAACATTCTAGAGACTGAAATCTCTAAAGAAACTCCTTCTAAATCGAGAGATGACTGCGCAACACAGAGGCAACGACACTCGAGCCATGGAAACAAAGTGGAAGAAGATAATGGTGGAAAATTTCTCTCCTTCGAGAAGGAAGATAGAAAAAACAATATCTTCTGGCCCCAACAGAAGGAATATTGGTAACGAGGCGGAGAATGAGGGTCAAAATACCTAAGATTGAACTCAACAGCCTTCATGAGAAGGGATAAAAGCGGAAAGATACTCTCCTTTACACAGGAGGATGAAGAGAGGGATCTCTCCTGGCCACGGCAGGAGGAAAGTTGGGGCATCGGAGGTGAAGTGTCTTGGTGTATCAGACATGATCGTCGATAAGGATTAGATCCATTCCAATAAAGTGAGCTGAAGATTGAAGGATAAGAAAGTGGCGCTATAGCAGAATCACTCGCAAGGAGGCTCCTCCGTGGAGAGGGGACAACAGCGGTGGTGGTGAGGTAAAACGGAGATTGCGGCGATACTTTAAACTATCTAAATTGGTGAAACATGAGAGGGGAAAAAATACCAGCCAAATAAAGCTTCCAAAAGGCTAGTTGCCAACTAACCCACAATGGTAAATGGTCTCGAACAGCCCCAAGATGAAAGTATGTTGGGCCAGGCCCAAACAAAGACAACTTCTCGTCTCCGGGAATTTGACTTAACTCATGAACAGAAGCAATGCGGCGGCCACTGCCGGATGTGAGGGTTTCAAGTGAAGCATAAGACACCTATGAAACCACATGGATCTTCGAGTTTGCAGGGAAAACGACGGAGACAACTTGAAGGGAGAGATCTGGAAAGGCGTCAGAGAAAGCATGGAGGTGACACGCGGTTGAGCGAAATGATAGGAGGTGGAAGACAGTGGTTCGGTGGAAACAGGATATTCGGTGACGCACCGAGAAAATCTACGTACCAGTCACGAGCAGAGAGGCAACAGAAATCCTACACTCTGGAACCACCCAAAGGCGAGACCATTGGTGATCAGATCTGACATTTACGGACCTGTGAAGTGGTCGAGAAAGCAAGCAAACAAAAAAAACAAAACCAAAACGAAGACGAGAAGGTGAGAAAACACAATACGGAACACACGGTCCGACGTCGGTGAGCCACAACTCTATTGGCGTTGAAAAAATTTAGGGGAGATTCGACCTCGATGATAATGCCCGAGAGAGAGTAAAATCTATTATATAGAGTTATGCTTCTATATAACAAAATAAAAAAGTTTGACACTCCATCCCGGACGTCTCGGTGCCCACGGACCATAGGTTCACGTTTGTAAGTCTTTCAGACCGAATCTCCATAATTTTTCGTTTTAACATAGAATTGTCTTTACGAAACTTGATTGTATAATCTTTTTTTGATACACAGCGGAAGTCTTTTTACCCTTGGTCTAATTCCAACCAAGCTCTTATACCGGTTTAATCGTCTTTGTTTTTTAGATTTTAAATCAATTATTTACTCAACCAAACCATGCGTTCGACTCGCTAACCACCTAAGCTTAACGAATGCATCTAATATCCTAGATCCAACGGTCAATTCTCAAACGTTTACCTTAACCAATAAGTTATATTTGTTTACATCCTTTCACCAACATGCAGATCTTAGTTCTTTTTTGATCCGTCTGTTAATCTTCTACGTTAGTCCGTTCTTTGTTTTTTTCTATTTGTAACGCCCTGACCGTCACCTCTTAATGAGCCCCATGTTTGCTCTCGGCCTGTGGGTTCACCCTTGTCCTGACGGTCGGTATGCTACGTCCGAGAGATTTTAAAGACTTGTTTACCGACCCTACAAATCACCACGTGATCTTCTCCGTGTTTTGTTCTCACTCGAACGGTACCGATAATCACTTTCCGGTAGGTCACCCATCCTGAAATTGCTCCAACACAAGAACGCTTAACTGTGGAGCTCTCTCAGGACAGTTGACCAAAAAGAGAAGTGCATTTTGGTGACATAGGTGGCCAAATCAATTATTTTAAACCTCTGCGCGTGCACAACCATATTTTTTGAAACCGAGGTGTTACAATTCACCCCCGCTAACAGATCACAACGTTCTCGTTGCGCACCAAGACTGTCACTCCCGACGGTGTGAGCTCTCTTGACTCCACACTCGTCTGGATTCGGCTCTGATACCAAATGTAACGCCCTGACCGCCACCTCTTAATTAATGAGTCCCACGTCCGCTCTCGGCCCCTGGACCCACCTTGCATTGACGGTCGGTACGCTACGTCTGAAAGACTTTAAAGACTTGTTTACTGATCCTACAAATCACCACGTGATATTTCTCCAATTTTTGTCCTCATT
Source organism: Turritis glabra (assembly GCA_900406565.1). Lineage (NCBI taxonomy): Eukaryota > Viridiplantae > Streptophyta > Magnoliopsida > Brassicales > Brassicaceae > Turritis > Turritis glabra. The sequence continues at coordinate 684,566 of OVBN01000165.1, read as the reverse complement.
CGTACGGCACCGACAATCACTTTCTAGTAGGTTATCTATCCTGAAATTGTTTCAGCACAAATATGCTTAACTGTGGAGTTCTCTCTAGACAGTTGACCGAAAAGATAAGTGCATTTTAATAACATAAATTACCAAATCAGATCTTTTAAACCTCTCCCTATACATCATCATATTTTATAAAACCAAGGTGTTACACTATTCATACATTGATTCACATCCAATTGTGTATTAACGAACCAATCTCTTTTATATCAAATAAACGTGGACAACAAACAATTTTAGATTCGTGAATTATCAAAATTTCATATTTTTGTTTTACAATACAATAACATAACCTTTTACTTTATAAATAAACTTAATAAGAATTAACTTGTCTGGGATCATCAACTATTTTATATAATTTTTTTTGTCAACAACGTCATCACTTATTTCATATAATAAAATATTTTTCGGAAACTAAGTACTAGGTTTACCTATAACGCTTTGTTCTTATTTCTGAGCAACCATCAATGAGAAACACATAGAAATTACCCACAGATACCCTTCTTCTTCGTGTATCCCTTGTCATATTTGGCCTTTTTTTAATGTCCATATTCAATTTTATATAGAGCAAATTTGCATACATTAAATATCAATGATTAAAAGTCATAGCGTGTTATGTTAATTGTCAATTCTTGACGCGTTCAGCGTATTCCTTTCGTCAAATATTGATATCCATTTAAAATTACAAACTACTAGAATCTATGAATAATACGATTATAAGGAACGTGGGTATCTCTTATTCATAAGTTTTTTGTATTTTTTTCTGGAGACTATATATATTTCACCTAACAGGCAGCTCTGTTACATGCAACATGTAAAACTTCGTTAATTAGGCCATATAATAGTTTAGACGTCAATCCTTCTAGCTAGTGTCTAGGTCAAACCTTTTTAGCGTTTTTTATTTCTATATATGATTAAATTATGTTGCTCTGTTTAGATGGAAGCATGAACCTTATCGTGTTCCGAACCGAATCAATCGATCTTTAATTAGAACTTTAATTCCATGCAAACCAGTGAATATCTCTAATTAGGCTTCCACTGATAAACTATAGACATATGCATTTAAAGTCTGACGCAATTGTTCGGTCTGTGATCTAATGATCACAACAACAACAAAAAAAAGAAAACAAAATCAATTAACTTTTACTTCAGTCCCACATGGAAAGGCCTAAGTTGGTAAGGATTGTTTCTTTCTTCTTATAAATGTGGTTGTCAAGGCTCAAAATTACAAACATAAGTCAATACAAATATATTGTTTTACCACAACTCCCCGGAAATTTCCAACCAGACACCTGCCTTAATATATTGGAGAAACTTATATTATTGTTGCTAATTTTGTATATATAACGTATATACGTACACTTGTCCATTCCAACCAAAAACGGTGGAAAAATTTAAAGTACCTTCAAGATAAAATAAAACTTTTATAAACTAATATTTGATAAATTAATAAATACTATAAAATAATATAAGTTTTTTAGCTCCCAGTTGAATTGTAGTATAAAAATAAACAAAATTTGACAATAATAATTTTAAAATGTTTATGTAATATATAGATCTGTTAGTATAAATTAATAACCATATAGATGTATATATATGACAACATTACCAACGTATGGTTTTAGTGTTTATTTTTAAATTGAAATTTTGTTAGAGCTCGTCTTTAAATTATATTGCAATATTATACAGATTTATATATATGACAACATTTTTGTGTTCTGCTTTTAAACTACTATATTATAGTATGATCTTTAACTTCGTCCTCATAATAGCTGAAATTCGTTTTAAGTTCTCAACTCCTGAATATAAACTATAAAGAAAAGATATTTTACATCGCTTATTTATATATTAATATTAATTATATTTGATATATATTAAAATTTTTATTATTTATATAAGTGATTTTACATGTGATAATGCATTTGCATCGATTGAGATAATTATTTGCATCGATTATCGTAACCGATGTTACTATGCATCGGTTGCAAAAATGATGTTAATTTTGCATCAATTAATACAAATGATATTAGCATTTGCATCAATTTAACAAAATGATGTTAATTTTGCATCAATTAATTCAAATGATATAAGTATTTGCATCAATGTAACAAAATGATGTTAATATTTGCAACAGTTATGATAAGTGATATGAAGTGTTTATATCATTTACAAATAATTGATGTAAAAATTAATAAAATAATATTAAATAATTAATTTTAAAAATATATCATTTACTTTCACTAGTTAATATGAAAGCAAAACCATTAAATTCGTTTGGGGAAAGACATAAACATCTATAAATTAATACTCGATAAATTAATAATCACTATAGATTAATAAATTTTTCCGGTTCCGAGTTGGACCAGTGTAATATTAACACAATTTGATAAAATAATAAAATAATTTTTTTTTTGAAAACTCTATGTAAGTTGATGGTCCTATCAATATCATAAATTAATAATTGTATAAATTTACAAATATATATATATTATATGAAAAAGATTTAGTAAAAAATGATTATAGTATTGCATATTTTTCTTAAATTTGCATCAATTTTTGTTAGAGTTCACTTTTAACATTTTTACTGCATCTAAAATTTATGGTGATTTTTTAGACGTGATAATTATTTTCTTACTTGTATTTGGTTCTAAAGGGATATTGATTATAACGAAAAATATTCATAAAGTTTTAAATAATTACTAAATTAGGCAAGTTTCTCTATAAATAAATAATTATTAATAATTTGATACCTCTTTAAATTAATTAAATATCTTAATCCTGATATTATTAATTTGTAAAAGTTTTACTGTAGGTGCTTATTAAGTTTTACATTTTTTGAGACAATGAAAAATACAAAGGTCAATATTTAGAAGAAAATTTTAGAGTATCTTTCTAAGTGGGAGTGATGTGGGGCATACATAAATTGAGTAAATATTAACATCATTTGTACTAAATGATGCAAAATTAACATCTTATTTTACAACCGATATTTAATCTTTTATTAGTATCGGTTGTTATTAATTTAAATTTTATATCATTTTTCTAAATGATGTTAACAAAAAATTAGTATACATCAGTTATTTTAGTGATGTAAATTTTTTTTATCAATACATTAAAACTGATGCAAAATGATATAGATTTGCATCAGTTTTAATAAATCAATATCAAAGAAACCAATAACAGCATGGTGTAATCGATATTAAATTAAATATTTTGTATCATTTAGTAATAAGTAATTTAAATGATTATCATTTATTTTGTTGACACAAAGTAATTGATGTAACACACCTTTTTTTGTAGTCTCATAGATTATAAAATACCATAGATGAGATTATTAACTATAAATTTAAATTTATGTATCTATTTGTACTAGTAAATTTGTCTATAGTCTCGTTATTTATCGCCAAATTTTTTTTTTACTTTCAAATTGAAACTATAAAATTTGTTGCATCCAAAATATTAATTTATTTAGATCAAAATGTCTCAACCCGTATTTAATAAAAAATAAAGTAAAATTTTAAATAACAAAATAATTAAATATCTCTATAAATTAATATATTTATAAATTAATAAAATATTATAGTTCTAATATTTTTAATTTATAGAGATTTTTCTGTATATCATTTTTCTTTTTATGTTCGATCCGAACCAATATATATATAGACAGCAATGAAAAGAATAGTAAGGTAGAATTTTTCAAATTTAATAATATATAATTTTAAAGAATTTAATATAATAGCTAATAAAATTTTGTAGACTTGAACAAATGTTTTAAGATCCGACACACAGTCGATAAGAAAACACTCTAATTTACTTTACCAATACACTAGAACAAAATCTGTTAATTATAACCAATGTCTGACTTGGATAAAGATTCAAGAAAACACTCTAATATATTTAGAGGTTTTATTTTTAAGAATTATTATTGAAGTTAGAAAGTTTGGTTTGACCTTCTAAAATTGAAAGAAAAAAGTATTTTAAAGAACATTATTACAAAGCCTACTTTTACATAAATCCTTAATTTTTAAAATACTCTGATTCACTTTGGGTTGGATTTATAAACATTGATACCAACAATCACAATAACTAAAAAAAACGTAGATGATATCTTATAAGAGGTTTTTGAAACTTGCAGTTCGGCCAATTCTTGAGTCGAACAATGGGTCCAAAAAATTTTGGTTCCACAACTCATGAGTTGATCAACAATAAACGATTTTGGGCTCAAAAGTAAACTTCCGGTTACACAAATTTTAGCTATATCATGACCGGTTCAACAGCATATTAGTTTATACTTTTAACCAATCGGAAACGGTCAACTACAAATAGTGGTAAATCCAAAACTTATATTCTATTCAAACTTCGCTTCACCCACCTGTCTTATTATATATCTGAGAAACTTTTGTACGTTTACCCATAAATTATTAAATGGTAGTTAATAAGGTTGTTGATTAGCTTTATATATGATACTTAAGTATGCTATGGGGTCCAACCTAAACGGGTGGCAAAATTTAAACTATCTTCAACATACAAACAGATAAAAACTTTTTTTTCTTTGCCTTTTGATGTTTCAAACCAATACATGGACATTGAGAACAACAACAACAACAACAGCAACAACAACAACAACAATAAGAAGGAGGAAGCTAAGCACACCGTTTATATTTGTTTCGACAACAATGATTCATCAATCTCGTCCTTCATCGACTTCCTTAGAGCTACTTTCAAGCGCCATGGGATCTATGAGTTTGAAGATGAGAGCGAACGTATCTCCGACCAAGTTAGGGTTCTTGTAGTGGTTTTCTCGAGGAATTACACGATCTCTTTGCCGGAGAATCTCGTGAATCATCTTAACAAAAAAGACCTTGTGGTGGTTTCGGTGCTCCATGAAGTCACGGTATCATCCGTGACCCAGCAGATTGTGGTGCTCGAGCCGTGGTATCGTGTTCTACTAGAATCAGCAGTATTGTCAGGTCACGTTTATAATGATGAAGGAAGGTATATATATTTGTAGAATTTACAAAATTGGCTTATTTCTTAAAACCAGAAAATCTTGGTCTTTTATCATCCAAAAAAAGAAAAATAAGGTCTTTTAATGTACCATATATATAATCATCATATATAGACCGAGATCAGCTTTGATAATTACTGTTCAAAATTTTGCTAGACATTGTTGGGGCGTTCTAAATGACCTAGCGTTTAACCAATAAACTAAAGATTAATTTTAGTTAGGGATTTGTTTTTTCGTATTATCTTCTTTAAGTATATATAAATTTTAACATACAATATATAAATATAAATTATTGTTGGAATATGCTATTATTGTATTTTGATATAAACCACAAAAATATCGGTAACTAAATATATCTTCCAAAATAACTTTAAACCAACACTAGAGAATCCATGCACATAAAATCATATTAAATAGGTCTTTGTAGATTTTCTTGTTCAGTAATCAAATTCGTTTATATGATATATATAAATAAATTAATCGCGGGTCGCAAGTATCATGATAGTTATTACTTTCCCATGCCTCACCAGTCGCCAGTCACCCCATTATGTGTGCATGGTGGAGAAAACTCTTTCAAGGAGTTTACAGGTAGATAATATATAGTTTTTGACATATAAAAAAATAAAAAATATATATATATATATTTTTTTATTTGGTAATAACTTTTTTTTTGATAATAATTTGGTAATAAATTTGAGAGCTATGTTTATTGTAAAGGGTAACAATTATTAAAAAAACTATTAGAAATAAATAAATATAGAAGTCTAGCGCCGGAATTGATTGTTTAGAGTTTTTGTTCTTTTTCTTTTCTAATAACTAATATACATCTAATTTGTCGAAAGAAAATAAGCTATTACAGATCTTGTAAAAACAAACTGAACCAGGTAATTTCTGAATTGGTTGGGTCAACCAACATAAACAAACCTTATATAAAAATTATGTTAATTAGTAATAGTTTGCTACTTGATCTTGAGTGTTTTCTTTTCCACGGTAACTAAGACGTTCATGGTTTTATGATCCAAAGTAAAGACTTCGCATTCGATCCCGAATTTGAGTCATATACGTTAAGAATTGCTTCAAAGAAATGGAATTGATACGTTGAGTTATTATAAATAACTATTTTATAAATTTATTCAACATATATATATATATAGAAAGATTCCATGCACTTTTACTTTTTACTTTTTACATAGTTAACAGATCGTTATGCGAAATTTCTATAAATAATTTTTGGATTAATTTGATTGTATAACTTAAATCTTTTAAGAAATTTGAAATCTACTCTACAATTTTTAAGTATTTGAAATATACTTTTTATGTTGTCCAAAATGACATTTTGTCCTTAATTAATAATTAAAAATTCAGAAAACAAAAGTTTAATAATTTAATTAATTAGTTTTACAAATATTATTTAAAAACAAAAATTAAAACTTTTATATTATAAAAATTAGATACTTGTAAATTATATAACTACAAAAAAATAAATAGAAATAAATTATGAATTTTAGTTATATAATAAAAATTATCTAGATTTATGTTGATTTGGTAATATTTTAGATAATGATAGATTTTTAATTTATTACAAAATTTAACTATATATAATTCAAAAAAATTTCAAATTTACGAATATGAGTTAAATAATTTTTTTTTGTAAATAATTTATTAATTTAAATAAATATCTAAAAATAATTAGCTCGATTTAAAATAAAATAAAGCAATAGTTCAAAAAAATCGACAATGCAAAAAATTAATTAACCAAAATATAAGTCGATTGTTTTAATATAAGGTCAACAGAGAAAACAATTAAGTCGACAAATATAAAATATAAGTCGACAGTTCAAAAAATCAATTTTATTAATAAGTCAACGTAAAATGAAATAATTCTACCAAGAGTAAACAAATCGATAGATAAAAAATATAAATCAAAAAACAAAAAAAATAAGTCAGAAGTTTAAAAAGTCGACTATATAAAAAGCAAATCAAACAAAATATAAGTCTACTGTTTTAAAATAAGTCGGTAGAAAATAAATTAAATCGACGAAAAGAAAAGTTAAGTCGACGAAAAAAAAATTTAAGTCGGCAGTTCAAAAAATCGACATTATTAATATGTCAACGTAGAATAATATAAGTCTATCATGAATAAACAAGTCGACAGAAAAAATTATAAACCGATAAACAAAAAAGATAAGTCAACAGTTCAAAAAATCGACTATGTTATAAATCTACCAGCCATAATATAAGTCGATTGTTTTAAAATAAGTCGATGGAGAAGAAAACTAAGCCAACGGAAGTGAAAAATAAATCGATAGTTCAAAAAATCGACTTTATTAATATATCAACATAGAATGAAATAAGTCTACTAAAAAAATCAAATACATATATATTATAAATTATATAATTTTGAATACTTTTTTAATAAATTAAAATTTAAATAATATTAACAATAATAATATTTCATAAATAGTTTTCCTTATATTTTTATAATGAAATAATTAATTATGAAATTTAGTTAATATTTTTAATTTTAATTATTTTAAAATTAATTACAAATTTAGTTTATTTATTTAATAAATAAAAAGAGTATTATGGTCAATTTTTATTTAAAAGTGTAGTTTTCAAATAGGTGTAAAATTTAGTGTAATTTTTAAATTTATTATAAAATTTAATGTATTTTTAAAAATGTCCCATAATTTTTTTTGCAGTGAATCTAAATTTATGGAAGAAATCGCAAGGGATGTATTTGAGAAGCTCTATCCAACAGAAGAGATTGGGATTCACAAGCGGCAAGGTGACATAGAAAAATTGCTATGCCAGCAGTCATGGGGACTCCGCACTCTAGGCATTTTTGGTGAGACTGGAATTGGAAAGACGACTCTAGCTAGAGCTGCCTTTCGGAGAATGTCTAGTGGCTATGATGCTTCTTGCTTCATCAAAGATTTTCACAAAGAATATAGTGAAAAGAGACTTGGACCTTTGTCTGATGAATACTTGGGTGAGACTCCAGTGGAAAAGTTTGACCTAAATCATTCTGCATCAGAGCCAAGCCACCGTCCAAAAAGAGTTCTCATTGTTCTAGATGATGTGCGAAATGCTAAAGATGCCGAGTCTTTTCTTGGTGGTGGATTTGGTCCAGGGAGCTTGATTATCATAACCTCAAGAGAAGAACAGGTACTTGTCCAGTGCCATGTCAATGCGATTTATGAGCTTCAAGGTCTAAACCAAGAAGATGCCATGAAGCTATTCACAAGGTGTGCTTTTGGAAAAGATGTGACAGAGCAGAATATCTTAGAAATTTCAATGAAAGAGATTAAATGTGCTAATGGAAACCCATTAACTATTCGCTCACAGGCCATAATGAGAAAAATGGAACATGCACCACTGAATATTCACGATGTATGGTACCCATGCTATGACGTCGAGCATAACACATCTATGTGGACTATTCCCAATGAAGAAGACGATGAACCTCAAGTATGGTACTCATGTTATGACATTGAGCTTCCGTCGTCTGACAATGTTGGCTTGGTACATTTGATCAGAGATTTCATAAACTCTACAAGACACGTCATCAAGTTAGTTAAGACTAGAATCATTATAAATAGGAGTTACTTCATGTGTATAGTGGTATCTTGTGTTTTTGGTTGGCTTTGGAACTTTTTGGGGCACTGGGACAGTTTGGGGTTTCCAGGACAAACCTTAATTTACTTGGTTCTTGTTTACGGTTATCTTTCTGCTTTACTTTTTCTTTGATTGTATATGTTCGTTTCATAGATATAAATATAAGGAAACCGTTCATATATTCTCGAGCTTGAACGGTTTACATTGAAACATGAAAGCTTGTCTGACTTTGCTTACATTGTTACATTCCACCAATTATACAATACAAGAGCCTAGCTCACTAAGGGTTTCCCTCTCTGTCTATGATCGACTACAGTACATGAAAAAAAAAATTATAACAATGTTGGATTTTCATTTTTTGTTAATTTTTTATTTCTTCTTTTTTACTAACTATATGTTTTGTTAATTTTGAACTGAAGAAAATATTTACATATGCTAATTTGCGTGTGTTTCAATTAGATTTTGTCATGCATCAAAAATTTTTAATTCATCTAGCATGGATATTAACAAATAAACAATAAGTATTGAAGTTCAAAATAACATTATAAGTTACTTAAGATTAATTTAATTGGATTATAATTAATTTTATCGTTGCATTGTAGTGTCTTTTATTCGTAAGTGAAACACACACAAAATTTGGCAAAAATAATGAGATTATATGAATGAATTTTTCAATACTTGATGATAATTTTAATATAAATTTATTTACATTTTAGTTTCTAAAATTTAACGCATTTAAATTAGTTTAACATGAATTAAAATTATTACTTATGAGATTACGACATATGGAAAACATATATTTTTAACAATGTTGGTTTTCCATATTTTTTGTGAACTTCATATTTCTTTTTTTTAACTGAATATGTTTTGTTAACTTTTTAATTATTTTTAAATATTAACTAAGATATATATATATATATATTTGATATTATGCACATATTATTTTGATATAAAGTTTTTAACTCTTATCCATTAAGATAAAGTGCATAGAATTAAAAACGGTTTGTTATGATGGAATATACAATTAAATTGTGTTGCAAGATGGAATGCATGAATTTCAAATTCGGTTTTTTAAGAAAATTATCAAATAAAATATAAAAAGTGTACAAACTACTATTTAAAATTGAAATATTATCAATAAAATTTAACATTTATTTCTTATACCTAAGTAATTACGCGAGTCTTAATCTAGTTAATATTAATACATATCTCATCATCTTCAATAGGTGAGAGTATAATTGAACTGTTTTTAAAATATTAAATAACCATTTTATTTTATTTTTCTTTGTTATAAGACATCAAAAAAATAATCTTACCATTTTCTATTTAAGCATATATAGTAGTAATTTTGTCTTTTTAGGAATCACTAAAATTATTTTCTCCACAAACAACGTCAAATTTTAGATGTCTGAAATCCGTCTTTCTTTTTTGGGTATTTGTAAAAATACCCATTTTACTGTACTTATTTCAGAAATGTCCTCTTTACTTGTCTATTTTCAAAAAATGCCCCTCATTAAACTTGAAAATAACTAAGTTACTCTTGGGATAATTTAACTGTAGAATCTCGCACAACCAAATCTCGTCGTCGGAGACTCGATCCAAGTATTTAATAAGATTTTATAAGATATTTTATATACTTATAAATGTAGTTTTGTATGGTTTTATAAAAAAAAATATAAAGTATTTAAAACTTTTTATAAAGTGATTTGGGTAGATTTCAGATTTTTAAGGTACTTTAAAAAAATTATAAAAATGAAACATTTTTTAAAAAGTATATTGGAAAAATGACTTTTCTAACAATTTTCATTTTTATGAGTATAAAAAAGGATTGAAAACAAATCTAGATCTCCGGTATCGAGACAAACTGAATAACATACTATATAGTAGATTAGGAACGAATTTTTTTTTTTTTTTTTGACCGCAATTAGGAACGAATTTGAAACTGAATTATGTTAAACTCAAATGAAATATGCAAAATTCAACATATTCTAAATACAAACGAACATAGTAACAAGTATATTCGCACCATTGATACTCAATTAATTTCAAATACATTAGTAACAACCTGAACCGCACTCTTAATTCGAATGAGATAGAGTAAAAAATTTCTAAATTAATAATGTTGGAATTACAATATTTTATTTATTTATAGATGTATTAATTTATTAATAAATTAATTTCTAGAAAGATTTGCTAAATTTCATCATTGTTTTTAAAGCAAACAATTTAAAAATAAGATTTTTTCATCATAATCAATATTCTTATATAACTAATTATACGTAAGGAGGCAATAATACAAATTAGAAATGAACTTCAACAATAATACAATTTCAAAAAAAAATAATATTATAATCATATTTCACTAAATTGTTTTGCACATATAATATATATATATATATATATGTATTGGTAAGTTTATATAATTATTAATTTATGATATTGTTAGGACCATATATTTATAGGTTGTTTGTTTTTTGTATTTGATTTCGTACTACTAGTAATACTAGGTAAATCTATGTTGTTTGTTTTTTGTATTTGATTTCGTACTACTGAAACTACTAGGTAAAACATTAGAAGAAACTCAAGAACAACTCATCGATTCTTACAAAACAAAGATAAGTCTTAGAGACACCAATCAAGAATCCCCAAGGAATTCTTTTGTATATCAAGTATCAAGGCTCTTTATACGCCCAAAAAGCTTTTCGATTCGACCCACAACACCTGCCACTACCTCCTTCAGCTTTGCAATCTCTTCACTATTTTTTTCAGCTCCATATGCATTTGCTCCATCTGAAATTCAAGGTGTTCGAAGCTTCGAATCTTCTCGAACTGCTCATCAACCTCCTTCCTTAACCTACTCAACTCTTCTTCGATAGCGTGAACCCAAATTTTTCGAATGTAGAAGTCATCATTCTGCACATAAAAATAGATATAGCATCACATATTTAAAACTGTCATTAATCTAAAATCGATGTCCTCTTCTCACCTCAAACACTTTGCATGTAAAGTATCTCCCTCCTAGGTCCGCTTCGGTTTGAGAGGTCTCCTCGATGATGCGTCCACCACATGGACATCTTTTAGGAATGCTATAGTCACTATCGGCTATCGCATAGTATATGTCGATTAGCTCTTTGTTCCTCTTCGCGTCACTATAGTATGGGTCCATAATCAAGATCTGGTTTTGTATTACCTAACCTTAATCAAAATAAAATAAAATCAATCAGAATCAAAATCAAAATCGATTGAGAAGGAAAAAGAAGGAAAAGGAAAATCTTACCAGAAATCGAAATCAATGGAGAAGGAAAAAGCATTCGAGAGAAGAGGAGGTCAGGAATGAGAGGCGAGGAGGCTGGGAAGAATGGAGGAGAAGGAAATAAAGGAGTAGTGAAATGAATAGAAGGAAATAAAGTTAGAAAGAATGGAGGGAAACCCAAAAATTTTGGGGGAATTTTGAATTTTGGGCGCGGCGCCAAAAATTTGGGCGAAATTTTTAATTTTATTCTCCACATGCGCCGTCTTTTACTCACATGTGCGCCGCCAAATTTATACATAGTTATACATAATATAGTAGTTGTACGAAATTACCAAATAGTTCTACTTTGCATGTTTTCCATTTTAATTAGTATTACCTACCTCATATACACCATCAATCTCTGCTTATGAACCTCATATAAAGCAAACCTCATATACACCCTGAATCAGCATCAACACATGTATCAGTCCTGCAAAATTCGTCGAGGTGCACTTTGCAATTTCGGAATGTTCTTTGTAGTTGTTGCAGTCTCTGTAACAGTTTATGTTACAGACGTGATTTTCCACCATAAACAAACTTAATTCCGATTTTGAAGTATGTTCTACCTCCTGAACTAACTTAATATCCACACCCTTGATCTACCCGAAACAAGGCTAAATCTCTATTGAGAACCCACTCTGATACCAATTGAAAGTGCGGGTGAGACAAGAATAAAGTGCAGAAAATTAACGAGACACAAGATTGTTAACGAGGTTCGGTTCTTCCAATCTACATCCCCGGGACAAAGTTTAGAAATGAATTCACTATAACCAGAAAGTAACTACACAATCGCAAACGCATAAATCAAGCTCATCCCTCCTGATCTACCGCTCTGATATATACATGAATTCTTCAGAGTCATACAAACCCTGAGCTAAACTCTCCCCAAGTCTAGAATTTAACTGTGCGAAACCTCGCAATACCAGCAACTCTAGTGCACCACCATCTTACACCGATAGCTCTCTATCCTCACATTAACACCGCATATAGATCTTTATCATGTTCTGGTGTGATGTCACCGCTTACACATAAATGCTTCTCACATTATGGTTTTTGGCATCAATGTTCAAGCAAATGTCTCTCTCTGTTTCCTGTATCACTTCTTGTAACACTCTGAACTATTACAATGACTGGTACAAAAACATTTCAAACAGTTGTATCTTAACAGTTTCTAAAACTCAGTCTTCACAACACCAACAATCTCCTCCTTGATGATTGAATTTTAGAACCAAATCACGTACTTAATGTTCAGATCAAACATCATGCTTCGTGTTACATCTACGTCACTCTGTTGTATCACATCTTGTGCTACTTTGAACTGGTTCAACGGCTACGTCAACTGTTGCATCTTCAATCTTCCCTTCCATAAAAATCGTTTTTCTTTTTTCTTCATCTTGATTTAAAACTCAGTTAAAAATACAACAACAATCTCTTAAATAAATTCTTCAAGATCACATATAGAAAAACTAAAAACTAATTGCAACAAAAGAGCAATTTCAAAGTAAAATTCAATGAACCAAAAGCCAACTGGAAAACACAAGTCACTGATTGTTACAAACTTAGATATGTACCTCAACAGGTCTGAACAAACTGATTCAGGTCAATTTGCACAATCAAGGCCAAGATTTTTCAAAGGTGGTATTCACAATAAGAGCAACAACATCATAAGAGAGAAAATTAATCATTGAGCACAAATCTCACGGACTAGTTACTTTGTTAAATCTTCTAAAAGATTGAATGGATTATCTAAGCCGCACTTACATTGAAACATGTATCAATCATAAAATCAAAAGTTACCCATCACAGAATCAATCAAAACCAAAAAGTTGTTCAAACTCACAACAATCTCATCAAAAAGTTTGAAGCTTTTTTCTTCTTAATCGAAACTTACCCATCAATTTCGAGTATCACGGCAAGTTCTTGAGATGGGTTTACATCTTCTCAGCTCCAAAGTTGAAGATTGTTTAAAATCAAACAAGAAGCAATTTCCATGGCCACGTTATGTGGTTTCTCTCTGATTCATTCATACCAAAAAGACTATGGTCCATCTAGAGGATCTGTTAATTGCCACCTTAGCTCTTTTCCCTTTGTTATATAGAATTTGTTATTTTTATTAACTCATTAACACTATTAAGAAGAGTGATCTATGTATTGAATCTCGTCATATGGATTGTATTTAGGAGTGGGCACGGAACATATATATCTTAGATTTTGATCGTATCCGTTCCTTAAACCGCTTCTTCTCCTCTTAAAGTAGCGCAGAAGGTTTACCGATCATCAATTCCTACAAAACTCATACTATAAATATTATTATTGTTAGTATGAGTTTGTTATCTACTGTAGTTCATTTCACAAAATTATTATTGTTATTATTATTTTTTAATATAGTTAATTATTCATATTTATAACAAGTTTAACATGAAATGTATTTTAAGTTTTGTTTTTTTTTCGCCAACTAGAATTTCAAAGCTCTGATGTTTATCCAAAATCCGAATGACTTAAGAAATACACTCAACGTGTCGTCCATGGCTTTACTCTCTCTGCCACCTCCTCTGTTTCCCTATCAATTTTCCTTTCACTATCATAGTCTGCCTCATTCGCTTTTTCTTTCTCTCTTGGCTCTTCCTCTTAGCTTAAAAAAGGTAAGCTTTTAATTTCTTCTATTCTGGGATTCTGTCAGAGTTTAGACACCGCTTCAATATAAACTGTGGAAACATCTTGGTTCATTAGCTTTACTAAGACTGAAAATTTTGATACTAACTCATAGTGTGTGTTCATGTTGTTATAGGGAATTTTCTTTTAGGTGAAGACAAATGGATATCGGAGGCTTGGTTTCTGGATTGGTCTCATCTTCAGTTTATCTTATGACTAGACCTTTCTTTTTCTGCATATACGCATGTGTGTTCTGTCTTAGAACAGCTCTTGTCACAACCTTTGTGTCTACTGATATGGTGACTTCTGCAATTTGGTTCAACTTAAGTATGCTCTGGAGAGCTGTGTGGGGCTCAATCTGGGGATCTATTCTCCTCTTTACGTTCCCGATTCGCTTCTTCGCCTCTATACCAAGGGAAAGACTGGTTCGTTTCGGTTTGCAAACCTTTTCTTGTATCTAGTTTTAGTGATCTTTGATTGATTCTTGAAAACAAGGTTATTCACTTTGATTGAATGTGCAAAGATTTGGTACTGATCCTAGAGATTTATGCGAATTTCGATTGTTCTTGTAATCTTTTGGTTGATTTTGATTCAAAGGAATTCACTTTTGAATAAATGTGCTTAGAGAGTTAGGCAAATTTCGATGAGAAAATTGAGTATTTTCAACTGTTTTTTACAATAACCTTTTCGATAGTCCATAAGATATATAGTGCATTTTCCGAGTGAGCAAGATCTTTTGTATTTACAGCTTGAGCAGAGTATTTATGAGTTGCGGTATGAGCTAGAGAGTCATGAATGGAATAGAAAAGAAATAGAGGAAACTCTCCGGGAAGCAATAAAAGAATATCGAATCATGGAACGCGACTTAGATGAACTAGAAGATGAACATGATGAAGCCATTTCCAAAATAGAAAAGCTAGAGGCCGAGGTACAAAAACTGGTTTAATCTACTTGTTGCATAACCATGCATACATATGTTCTAAGCATTTGGATTTTGACAGCTGCAAGAACTAAAGGATGAAAATCTACAATTGAAGGAAGTTACTGGAAAAGACTATTTGAGCAAGAAGGGCAAAGTTAAATCCAAGGAAGAACCGAGCGAAATCCACATCATACCAAAGCCGAAGAACATCCCTTATGGATTAAAGGGAAAAGCCGAGTTTTCATCGGTTAAATCACCTCTTTACCCGTTTGCAAAATCGACAATCCCAAAAGAAGAAGAATTGACACCAAGAGTCCTTGGTTTAGAGAGGAACATTGCGGTTTCAAGAAGCGTATTCAGCGCGATGCTCGCGCTCGTGGTGGGTATAGTAATGTATGGAGCCAAAGAACAAGAACTGTGTTCTCCACTTATAGGAGCACTCTTCACTGTGGTTGGTATCTCTTTGAGAAGTGTGGTTCAATTTTTCTCTACGGTTAAGAATAAACCGGCTTTAGATGCAGTTGCTCTTATGAGTCTCAATTGGTTTATCGTCGGTACTCTTACTTACCCGACTCTACCAAGAGTTGCTCGAATTGTGGTCCCGCGAGTCTTTAGCACCGCTGGCTCGGTCTTCACTTTGCTCCGTGGTGGCTCAGTCCCCTCGCCACCGGAGCTTGTGAACTATGCTGGTTAAGCAAAATCTTTGTAATACTTGTAATATTTCATTTCTTCTCTTTGTCAATAATGTAAATAATAAAATATTATTAGTCTAGCCAAAGCGGACTGAACCGGTATAGGTATGGATTTATCACTCGTCACCTAATTGATTTAAAGGCATCCAAACCGGGATTTATACCGGTTCCACGTGACAGTCACAGGTTACGTGAACGTGCCAGGTCACGTGATGGTACTTACTCTCCTTTTCAGTTACACCTAGGCTAGCTTTTAGGGACTCCGAAAACAAGAATGTGTGAAACAGAAATTAAAGACACGCGTCGATACATAATTGGTCTGTTGTTTTCATAAATACTCAGCAAAAGAGGCTAAAGTATTCTCGATATTTTGATAAAAAGACCTAAAATCTTTGCCAGATATGGTAACTGTTTCTCCTTCTTTGTTTATTATCTTTCATCTTTTTCCAGAGAGAGAGAGACAGATACGATGATGGTTAAAAGTTACCGGCGGTCTCGGATTCGCTTGGTGCAGGTCGGGAACTGATTGGCTGACACCGACACGTGTTTTGTCATGGTTGGCTTGTGAGCTCCCGCCTTGCATCAACTGAATCGGAGTCCGAGGTGAGAATCAAAAAGGATCCAAACGTTCAGATCTGACTCAATCTTCGTACGGTAGAATCTTAAAAAATTCTTGTTTATTGTTCGTTTTAGGTTATGTTGAAAGTTGCGTGATTTGTTTGATTTAGTATTGGGTTTTCTCTAAAACCAGAAAATTTAATCACTTTTTCCTCAAAGATTTAGTCTTTTTGTTTAGTTCTGAAACCTTAAGTTATATGCCTGGAAATTTTAGGATCTTGTCTTTGAATTTGTTCTAGTTAACGATGTTTAATGGGTGATTAAATTGAGATTTCAACAGCTTCTTATGGGGACTCTGTAAATCTCAAAGCTTTATGGTTTATGGTGGTTTTGAGATTTTTTTTTTAGGGTTTATGTTGGTTTTACAACTGGCGTAGGTAAGTGATGAGGGGATTTGATATGAGTCTCTGAATTTTGAATAAGTCTATGTTTCATAATGTTTGTTCGGTAATGTTTATCATGGTGTCGGTTTCAGTGAGATTCGAAGCTTTTTTTGTTTTTTTTCTGAATCTGGAGGATTTTTAATGAGAAGTACTGAAATTGGTTCCTTTTTTTGTTTGGTTCGATTTATGACTTTATTCGGGGGAACGGTTATAGAAAAATTGAAACCATGCTATACCATTCCGTTCAATTAGGTCAAACCAACATTTTTTCCCACATTTGGATATGTTATTATAGGCTTTGTTTGTTGCTAACCTTATTTCTTATGCATCTTTGTTTATTTTCCTAGGACACAATTTCAAATTTTTGTATGGACCAACACTTTATTGTCCATGAACTCGTTATTATACATTTACCAGTTTACCACCGAATAAAAAGACATGTTTTGCCTTTTTCCTCTTCTCTTTGTCTTTTAAAGATTTTGTTGGATCTAAAATGTCAAATACAATAATGAAAAATGTGGATTTTAGCAGAATATATTTGAATGATACAAAAAAAAAAAAAAAAAAAAAAAAAAACACGATAGTAACTTTTGAACAAAGTTAATGATATCATTAATGTAATCGGATTCGGGCACTATAGTCAAAAGGTTTTTCTAGAAACAATTTAGGCAAAAAGGTCTTCACAGATTTCGTCAAAAGGTTTAAGTGCAACAGTTTCGATTCTACCAATTGGACACTAATACCTTCTTTTAAGGCTTCTCTTTTTTTTTCTCCAAATTATGTCGCAGCATGTAAAAAGGTTGGTTTGCAAATTCGATTCCACTAAAAAAATACAGCATAAAGAATCGAACTCAAGCCCCAATGTTAAACTATTTCTCTTTTTTTTTTTTTTTTGTCAACTGAAAGTTTATTGATAATTTTGTGGTGGAACCAAAAAAGAATACGATAACTAAACAAGGGAAGCTAAAATCAGCGGACAAAGTTAAAGTATTCAGAGACAAAGTCGAAGGAAAACGAGAATTTTCCGGAAACTAGGTCCTATGAAAAAAAAAACTAAAAACACAAAGCAAAAAGTTTAAAACCTAAACGAAAGAGGACAAACCCTTAAACTAAAAACAGAAACAACAAGATTTAAATCCAAAGAAATACACTAGTCACAAGAGGTAAAAGATTTCTTTTTCTGAAGCATTTGCGAAGAGATTTATCACGGATGTTCACAGCTAACCCGAAAATAACATCTGTCATCTCCTATCATAAAAAGAGCCAATCTCTCGAAACCATAACCAAAGACTTTATAACCCGGCCACAACAAAACCACTAAAAGAAATTCGAACACGCTTCCAGATGCAACTATGATGACTGAGGCGACTATTTAAGTCTAGGTAGAAGCCTTAAAAAAGCGATCACATCTAAACTATTTCTCCTAAAATAAAATTGTGCAAGTGTTAAAGAGTAAAAGTTTATCGCAAATCTCAACTGATGGTGCACTACATATATAGCAAATGGCTACAAATGATTGGCTACTAGTAAAGATTATTTATCCTCGAGTGGTGGAGTTAGAATAATTGCATTTAAGAAACATTATTACTTTATTAGACTCGCATGTAGAATTTTAAAAAGTGAAATAATAATGGATGAGAAATTTGCAAAAAAGAAATATGTTAATTAGTAAGTTTACCTTCAACTAGTGACGTGTTAGGGGTTTTACAGCTAAAAAGATCAATCTTCTTAATTATAGGCCTGAGGGGAACTAACAAAACAAAACAGATTTTAGAGTTTCAAACAGAAGACACAGAATCCTAAGACCCTGCAACTCCTAGTTCTCTGTTTTGTGTTCCAAACACTTATCTCGGTATGTCGCCTGCAAAGAAACAAATAGAGCTGTAAGAACAAAGATTTTACAGCAAAGCTAGAGGGAGGCACAATCGAGCGTTCGGGTAAATCTTACCGTGCATGCGTTTTATGAAGTAGTCCAAATCTGGAAAGCAAGTAGATCCTTGAACCAGAGGAGAAGGTTGACGATATGTGAAGAAGGAGAAGTGATAGCTATCTGGATGGTTTCTTGGTTTAGCTATATCGATTAATCTCATACAACCTTCTCTATCGAAACAAGTAATCATATTCTCTCCGCCAATAAGAAGTCCCTTATCCCAAGCTGCATTGATCACCTGCCACAAATAACCAAACTTAGGCTCTTAAGATTACATTTGCAGAGAAACAAGAAAAGCTATAGTAATTAATCAAATGTGTCATTACCTGCCAACTTAAACCTTCTGAATCAGCTAATGCATCTTCATGCTCATTGGGAGACATTTGTGGCCCAGGGCACACAAACTTCACAGTCACTGAATATTTCTTTAGAGTTTCGAAAATAAGAGAGTACCCATCACGGTTTGAAGGGTTATAGTATCCTGCAGTTAATTCAGCAGCATGACTAGCGGTCTTGTAAGACCAGTAAATCGCCGGTATCTGCATTTTTTTGTGTGTATGAGTCTCATTGTTATGAGCATCACTGGTTTTGAAGGATAAGTGCCACAAAGATTATACCTTGACAATAATCTTTGTCTCCTCAAACGCGAGATTTGTAAGAGACAGAACATTCTCAGCGTGACTGATTAGCAATTGCGAATACCAGTTTAAGAAGAAGCGGCCGTAGTAGCTGTCATATTCACCCCTTTCTTGGAAGAAACCAGTTTCATGAGGTTGAGAATTGTATTGACCTGCATTCTCTGGTCCTTTACCCCAGAAAGCGAATCCCCGTGATTTTGCTTCCTTTTGCAGATTCAATTGCGAATATTTGTCATAACACTGCAATAGGCCAAATAATAAATAGATATTAAATCGTATGCTGAGACTTAATTAGTCACAAGTAGAAAGTAAGTTCAGCAATCTGAAAAATACCTGAAACTCACCAATACCGGGATAAATCCAACCCATCCTTTCAGGGAAAGCTGGGTACTTTAGTTCACCAGAGGCTCCAAGGCCAATCTCAACTGCAGCAATTAGTCCTTCCACAAACAAGTCATCAAACTCTGACCGGAAGCTTCTCATAAAATCAAAATAGACCTGAAAAATCAAGTTTTGAAAATGAAGAAACAAGAATTTAGATAGTACAAAGAGGAAGAAATGAACATGTAATAGACCAAAATGCTTAGCAATTTCCGAGCAATGAGTGTTCTTTACGTACCTCTATACCAGTTCGTCCATGCAATACCCGTTCCTTGTCAATGCTCCAATTCAAACACTCAAAGCTCTTTCTTCCTTCACGATCAGTGAAAAATATGTCTGGATTGTCTTTTCCAACCTCCAAAACCCACTGTGGCAACGAGATCATAACATTTCCTGATGCATTCCCTCCATATTCATGAAAAGCCATCACCACCTTCAAATATAACCATATGCTAATTGCTAAGATATTATGAAAAAGAGGGTTCTTTATCGCAATAATTACAGTTTGGTCACATAGGATGTATCTGAAAAAGCTCTCCAAGTAATAAATTTCACACCTGTAGTTTAAGTTTGAAGTCTCTAATAAGGTTAAAGAGCTCTCTATAGCCAGACCATACATATTTCTGAGGATTCCAGCCTTCAACTATTCCCCACCAACAATCTATTACCACTCCATCAACATTTAATGACTTCATGTAACTTAATTCTTGTCTTACACCTTCAGGATCAACCAACTGGCCGAAGTTGTCTATAATGCCAACCTGAAAGACAAAGTACAGAATTTCAGCTCAAGAAAACTAAGGATGGAGGCAAAACTGGTCAAAGAACTACGTCTATATATATACACTTTAAAACACACAGTTCTCTCATCAGAAGCTCACTGGAAGCATGGCAAACACAGGGACATAAAAGCTCTCTGTGAAGTCATTACGTGGATCTGTGGAATGAATATCTCGTATAAGCTGAAAAAACAACAAAACTGTTAGATAAGAAGAAGACCAGCTCAAAGCAATTCTCCTAACAATGCAAAGAATTTAACTTTACTGTTCTTATTCACCTGATTGGCTTCCAAGCAACCGACTGAAGTGATAGGACTAGCACCCGTATATCTTCCATTCGCGGGATGATCACTCTCGGCGATAACAACAGAATCAAGAGACACAGGAGAAAGGTTGTCATCGATTCTAAGAACCGAATGCTGCTGACATTCAAGTGCAGCCTTAGCACAGTTCTTCAAAGTACCAGAAGAAAGAGGACTCTCAATAGATCTCGTCGGATACTGAACCTATCCAATAGCATAAAACAATCAAGATTTTACATTGATAACAGAACAAAAGCTAATAACTTTAGGAACTTCAACACATATTTGGGATCAAATTTATCAGCTTTTCATATAAACCCTAACTGAAATAGCGTAAACAGTCATCAAATTTGAAAATTTTTGGATTTTGAAAGAAAGGGTTTTGAAATTTCGAACCACATGGTTTGGCTGATGTGGTTGTCGGTAAGTAGTACCGTCTGCGTCAACACTCCAACCAGCTTCACGAGCCAAAGCAGCGATTACATCGTTCATATCAGCACGCGCCGGTAACGGAAAATTACCGTACTGTCTCAATCCGGCGAGCATTCTACTTGTGATTGCTCGTCTATGTCTTTCTCTAAGCTTCGTTCTCTCTTTTTCCTTCTCTCTTTCTCTCTTCCCTTTCCCACCTCCTCCTCCTCCGCCGCTGCTTCCTTCTCCACCGCCGATGTTTCCGTTGTTTACATCGCTTTCTGTTGGACTTATCGACGCTGCTGCAGCCGCGGCGGCGAATCCGCGAGGGCGTCGAGATTGTGGATGGTTGTGATTTCGGTTGGGAAATTGATCCGGGTCTTGAATCGGGTCGAGATTCGGATCTTGCGAACCGGTGGTGTTGTTGAGAGTGTGCATTTTTTTAGCCGTGAAGTTGCTCTCTTCTCTGATTTTTCCAATTTGAGATTTTTTTAGTAACTTTATGGATTTACAGATGAAGTTTGTAATAATGATTAATTACGTTAAACGTCTGTCATTAACATAATCATTTTGTTTTACCATTCTAACATATATAACCATTCTAACGAGTATATAATCATTTTGTTTTACGTTGAATCAAAATAATTTGAAATTTAATATGTAACGTTATTATATACTCTTTAAACTATTTATTAACATCCATAATTTTAAGTTTGAAAAAATTCCACTAATTTTTGGTCTAACTAAAATATTTTGGAATAAATTATAATAATAATCATTTTGTTTTATGATGAAAGTTTGTAATAATGAAGATGCCAACAATTTTTCCCCAGATTTGGATGGCTTATATAGTAAATTTTTCGATTTAACAATTTTGTATGGTAATAGTAATGTTTTCTACTTAAAAACATGAGTTGTATAAAACGTAATTTGGATGATGAGTTAACATTACTACAAAGTTCAAATATGAGACATCCTCAAACAATATGGCATGCATGTTGAATAAATATTTTTATGGTTGCGTATTTTGGTTATACTTCTTCATAATTATTTTTAATTTAAATTACTAAAATAAATTTAAAAGATTTATTGTTTATTGAACCATTGCAACATTTGGTTTATTTGACTAACCATCGTAATTTTTGGATTTTTAATGAATAGTTGCAATTTTTAGATAATTTGATCAATTGTTACAACTTTAGAATATTTGATAAAACGGTGCAATTTTTGGTATATTTGATGAACCGTTACAATTTTTCCTTTTTATAATAACAATCTAAAAATAAATATCTTCTATTATGTCTCTCGGTAATAACTCTTCATAATTTTCATTTCTAATTTTAATTACAAAATATAATTAAATAAATTGTTGCAACCGTTTAATTTAACCATTACTATTTGACAAACCATTGAAACTTTTGGTTTATTTGATGAACTGTTGCAACTTATAGTTTATTTGATGAACTCTTACAATATTTTGTGTATTTGATGAATCGTTACAACTTGTACTTTATTTGATTTATTAATCGTTGCAATTTTTGGTATATTTGATATATTCTTGCAACATATTCTCTTTTTAAAAGCTTTTTTCTACGAATTAATCAATAAATAAAAAAGAGAAAGATCACTAAACAAAATTTTTTTTGGAGAGAACACAAAGCATCAAACGGTTATGTCAATTTATACATCAACTCTCTATTTTGTAGAGTATCTTTTAAGTGTCTATCACGATGATGATGTATCGTCTTCGATTGTGTTCCCTCTTTTCACCTTAATTAACTAACCAATTTGGTTTGAGATAAACGCTTTTTATAAATTTCACTATCATCTCTTTTAATAATAGCAAATACAACAAATAGATTTGATAGTTACATTTTTTAATCATATATATATGCATAAATTTATTAGTATATATTTTTATATTTATAATCTTTTTGAATTTTTTTCAAGGATTCATATTTTTTTCATTATGACTCTCCATTTTGTTTTTTTTTTTATAAATTAATTAGGATAACGCTTATTTACCATGATCTTCTATTTCGTACTTTTTCTTATAGTCATTTTATTTCATTATCTCTTTGTTTAAGATAATTATATATTTTACTAATAATTGCATCTGTCAAATATTAATATATTTATAACTCTATGTATTTTTAGATAACTACCAAGTTTTTATTTATTTATTTTTCATAATATATTGAAATGTTAAATGTTTTTATCACAACTTTTCATTTTCTATTTTCTACTATGGGTCATTATTTTTACTATTATTCTTCATAATATACATTTTTACTAACATATGATGTTATTTACCACTTTTGTAGTTTCAAGTCTATTTATTTTTTTAAAAGTGAACATTTTTCATTTAAGCTTGTTAAGTTTTTTAATGAATCCAAACCAACATTTTTTCAAGTATTTTAAAATTTGTTATGAACATATATTATTATATAATTGAAAAAATTTCTATAATAGTTTTCCAAAAAAAATTTAAAAAAAAATAAACAGTATCCCAAAAAAATGTTTTGTAGTGTCGCGTCTCTTTATCATAACTATATATAATATACATTTTTTACTTATAACCATTTTAACAATCCTAAATATATATTTTAGATAGTCACATTTTTATATTTTTTAATTATAAATATTTGTCATGTAACATTTTACCATGCGTTTTCATTTATCATTCATGTATTTTCAATCCTATTTATTTTTCTTTTCTAAAAAAAATAATTTTCTTTTATACATATTAATTGTTCAATATATTCAAATTTTAATAACCAAATTTGCAAGTATTTTAAAATTTACTAAATATATATTATTTTAAGATTGAAAGGTTTTTAAAATCATTGATTTAACAAAAAAAATTATGAAATTTTTTAAAACACACAATTTTTATAACTTTTCTAAAACATTTTTTGACTGTTGCATCAACTTTTTGTTCTGTATTTTTCTATTACAAATGTTTTTACCATCATTAAAAATCTTCAGAAGATATTATTTTTATTCATAAATTTTTTTAAAATTTTTTTATAAATGTTGAACAATCTTATGAAAATATTTACAATATAACGTTAAAATGGTGGTAAAATTTACATAACATTTTAAATATTTGAATTCATTATCACAATTATTTAATATATAAACGTAATTGAAAAAAAATATAATAAAATATTTTGTTAAAAATGAGTTCGGAGGTTCATAACCTAGTAATAATAATAATACTATATTCATATAATAATTGTACTTATGTTTAGTTATGATCATAATTTAAAACTACATTAGTGAACTTCATATTGTTCGGTATAGTTAGGTTCAATTACGTTAAAATAGTTTGAGTTCGGTTTTGATTTCAATTTCGATTTCTTTGTATTATATAAAATAAAATTAAAAAACATATCACTTCACAAACAAATTTCGATTTAGTTATGATACTATTTTGGTTTGCTTCCGTTCGAATCCGGTTGTTGTTTAGTTTGAGTTGTGTGCACTAAACTCGGTTTTGGTTTAAACTTGACTTTGATATCTTTCGGTTTCCCAATTAATGAAACAGTTATTTTTTTTAAATTAGGTTTGAGTTTAGTTTAAATATTTTAGTTTGGTTCGGCTTAATTTTTAGGTTACCATTTCTTGTTTCTACCCTAGTGATCACTGTTTTTATGACCGTTTGAAGAAAAGAAATTAATTATAGTCCTTAAACAGAGTCCAATTATGATTGCACAAAGATAAAAAAAATATTTGAACTCAAAATGTTATAATAATTGAAAAAGAAAAGAGAAAAAATAAAGAAATGGGAATTTGGTTTTTTGTTCCCTCTCGTTCGAACATCAAAACACACTCTTCCCGTAAAAGTCTCTCTCTCTATCGCAGATAGGTGCTTTGTATCCTTCTTCGATAACTCCGATCACCTAAAAATCTTTCCTTTTCTTCAAAGCATTTCTCTTTGGTTAAAAGACAACATACATAGCTTAGTTCCTACATTAATAATTCCTCGCAAAAAAAAAAAAAAACAGATTTCGAGGTATTCTTGCAATTTTTTACCCTTCTCGATCGAGTTTCAGATCTGGGATTCAATAATTAGGGCTTTTGATTCTGCATTGTCAATGACGAATTCGGGTTTCAATGTAAAGATGTGAGGATAAAGTTTCGATCTTTGGATTTTGACTTGGAGGTTTTCGATTGCTGGATTTGATTGAAGATGGGGGAAAAACTTGTGGGTCTTGTGGCAATGATGTAATTTTAGCATAAAGTTGTTTGCTTTTGAGAAGAAGATGGGATCTGGGCGGAGCAAATCATGTCGAGGCTCTTCGTTATCGTCTGCGGCGGGAGGAGATGATATCGACGTGGCTCAACCTCCTCCGTCGTCCTTGAGTAACGGTGGTGGAAGGAGGAGAAGGTCAAAGAGTCTTTTTTGTGGTCTTCACTCTTCTTGTCTTGCCTCATCTTCTACTTCTCCTGACAGTGATGATGATGAACAGGTTTGGTTTTTGATTTTTAAGCAATTTCAATTGTTTTACGAAATTAGGTCAAATTCATGAGTCTTGGTTTCTTCAGGTGTGTAATGGATGGATGAGGAAGAGTCATGGACGTGTTTCGCGGCGTAGAATGGAATCAAGGAATCAAAGAGATGCAACAGATTGTTGTGATAAAGAATTAAAAGATGAGAAGAAATCTGAAAACGATAGACATTGTGATGAGCTTGAGCTTGATGATGACTGTGGTGTTGAAGAAGAAGAAGAGGAAGCTAGTGTTAGCAATGCACAGATGAGAAACGTTAGCGGCTCGATTCAAGAATCTTCTACTCCAGGTCGAGTTTTTTCGCATTTCAAATTCTTTCCTGGTAACATAAGCTCCAGACTTAGCAGAGCTTCAAGCTCAAGATCCTTCAACACTACTTATCCGGTTTCCTCTTCTCGTCGAGAAGAAGGTGTTACTTCACCTTCAGAATCTGCTATTAGGCTCACTGATAGAGTCGAGTCTCCGAGAATTCCTGTGATTGACAATGTAGTTAGAGATTTTGATGCCATGAGATTTGGGGAAGATGGTAGCTTACGTTCTCCGAGAGTAGTTAATGGTATGGACAGTAGTTATGCTGGAATTCTTGATAGAAGACATGTTGTTCGGGAACCTTCCCTTGAGCGGAATGTTAGATTTAGCAGAACACTGAGTGTTGGAAGACTCCGTGACAGAGTTCTTCGCCGATCTTCACTCTCTGATTTCACATTCCGTCAGTCGACACATCAGGGAGAAGAAGATACTGATCTCTTCTCTGCTGAAACCGCAGCAGCAGAAGATACTCCAGTGACTTCAACGTCTATACTAAATCGTTCCGCTTCTAGCATTCGAAGGACCTTATTCGGCACTCAAGATCACGAGACACCAGCTCCTCTTGTGAGAGAAGGGAGGTATCAAGGTTTATTAGAACACAGATCAGATTTCCTTGAAAGAAGGAGGAGAATAAGATCTCAGGTTTCAAACTCGTCGATTATCTCTTCCTCGATGCGTCTAACTAATTCAAGATCTAACTAACCGATATAACTAATTCCACAGGTTCGCGCTCTTCAAAGATTAGGAAGCCGGTTTGAGAATGTCACAGGCCATCATGATAGATCTTGTGTCTTATCAGGTCAAGATCAAGCAGGTCGTTGCACATGCCGTGCCGTTACTAACCGTGGTTCCACAGCAGGAACAACCGATGAAACAAATGCAAGAGCTAGCATCTCAAGGATAGTATTGCTAGCTGAAGCTCTCTTCGAGGTAAGTACATGTCTTCGGTGTTCCCATTAACAGCTTTTTGCCACTATCTTTCTTTCTCGTGTATCCTAAGGGTTTTATGGTGTATACATTTTAGGTTCTTGATGAAATTCATCAGCAATCTGTTGTCTTATCCTCTCAACAACCATCAGTATCATCTATAGGATCTGTTCCTGCACCTAATGACGTTGTGGATTTATTACCGATAAAACTTTATACTAAGTCACAAAGCGAGGATCCGTCGCAGTAATGCCTTCTAAATTCTCATAGCTTTCTTGTTCTATTGTGATGCTCAAAAGTCGCGACCTTATGGTTAAACATGTTTTCTTTCTTTTTTTCTGGAATCTTTCAGATGTTACATATGCCTTGTGGAATATGAAGAAGCAGACACTATAAGGACACTTCCTTGTCGTCATGAATTCCACAAAACCTGTGTGGATAAATGGCTCAAGGAGATTCACAGGTATGAATGTGATTTTTGGTGACAACTAACTTTTTGCTTTTTTGGTGTATGAGATGATCTGATGATGCTTTTATGGCGATGCAGAGTATGTCCGCTATGTCGAGGAGATATTTGTAGACATGATCCATCATCTGAACAACATTGATTACACTCTTACATACATGATGCTTAAAGATTGTGATTCTACAAGAGACCAAGAACATTCATCGGTTTTTGTCTGCAGCTGAATCACAATGTTGTGTTTTTGCTTGTTGTTTGTAGCTTACATTGGAAAACAAAAAACAAAAGCGACAGTTTTAAAAATGTAAACTTGTATACCAAATTGATCCGACATATCTGTAACAAATCGAGTAAATCCATTGATGTTGTGTGTTTCATGAGCATCTTTGTTTCTTTATTGTAATTTCTGTCAATGTGGTCAAAGTTAGAAGCTTATGTTCCCAAAAAGCATTAACCCTCTTTATTAAAAAGGTTTAAAAGTTGCAAACAAATTTTTTTTTTTTAAAAAAAATTGATAATATAAAATAGCTTACATGATTGTAGAAGTATTACAATGCAAAATGATTCTGTTTATTCAAATGTAATAATACTTGTATCAATTATTCATTGTATTTTAAAATTTAAAGAACAATATTCCCAAAGATGAATAAATTATTTCAATTTTAAAACACCAATAAAGAAATTTTAGTCTTCAGTAGATACTGCAGGGCAAGTAGGGTTGCAATTCAGTGATGAACAATCTATGTTCTGAAACGTACTCCGCTCATAGAACCAATCTCCAACTGCCTTAGCCATTTTCTGAAATAACAAATCCAAATAAAATAATGAAAAACATAAGTTAATAAGAAAGATAAATTCTCAAATTACATATTTTTGTTTTAAAATCATCGCCAAAACATTTAAGCTTTATGAAGGATTCTAAAAAGTTAGAAAGAAGTCCTTAACTTTTAGACATACTTCTTAATCTAAAGTTTGTGATATTTTCAGAGCCGAACCTGAGATTTTGGGGATCCTATTCGAAATAATGATATCATAGTTTTCATAATATAAAAAAACATCTAAAATAATTATAGAGTAAGAAAAAAAATCTAAACATAGTTTATGTCTTTATATATGACTTTTTCTTCTTTTATAATTTTGCCAAAAATTTTATTTATATATCTAATTCATAACTAAGTATGACCCACTTAATATCTTTTTAGATATATTTACACGAATATTTTTCTCTTTTGTTTCTATTTTTTTTCAGCTTCTCTTTTTAATACGAGACATCATTTACTCATATATAATTATATAAATAGATTTTTTGGAAGTGGGAGGCCCGTAGAATGGAGGCTCCATTAAAATGTTTTATAAAACTCTGTTCAGGTCCGGCTCTGGGTATTTTTGAATTTTTTTTGCTTCTAAAATTGTAGTTATTTTGTAACTAGAACTTGTGTTTGTGGTATTTTTTATGGTATTTTTCACAAATATTTATTTTGTACAAGAAAATCAAGTGATTACCGTATTCGCAACTTGGGGACCTTCATCGCCGGACCAAGTGGCGGCGCTTCCCCCTTGGCAATGAGCGTGGCACGAATCTAAGAACAATCCGCTCGTTGTCGCAGCTCGAACCGGTACCAACGCAGCCAACACTTGGTCTCTATATCCTGAGATATTATAATAAACCATTCGGATTAGTCAAAAAGACATTAAACCATATTTGTTCATCAATTCCGGTTAGGTAAAATATATACCTTGAACGGTTTGAAGCTGATCGGCGGTACACTTCTTAAGATCAAGCTTACAGGTCTTCCACGCTTTGCTTTTATCAACAGAGGTTGGCGCCAAAACATTCTTGATCTGCCAAAAATTTTTTTTAATCCAAATCATATCTCGATCTCTCGCGTTAATATTTCAACGGAAAAAAATTACTAAAACATAACAAAATCGAACCTGCCAAGAATCGAAGGCGGCATTGATGACGAAAAGCGGTGTTTGCAAGGTCTTAGCAACGTATTGAGGGAAGAAACACTGTGAAAAAGAATTAAACATAGCGTTTATACAATATAAGGGACTCGAAAAATGCCTTATCTCAAGTATGTTTTCAGTAGATTTACCAATTCGGGTTTCATACTTGAGGTGCAAGAAGCAGGCAGACTCTTTGCAGATCCCTGTAAATAGTGATCAAAAGATTATCTGCGATGGGATACATCTAATATCTTCGAGAAATATGGTCGGAAAAGAGAGATATATCGTACATGGGTAGCTACGACTTTGGCGTAATAAGATTGGATGTAAGATCCTCCAGTGATATCCTTACTGTTCAAACCGAAAAATTAACAAAGGGTGTCATTTTGTTTTCTAGGATGCTATTTGAATGATGCAATATTATGTGTGATTTTAGAGATTATGGAATGTTACCCGTGGATGAAGTAACCGGCATCAGAAACACATTTGACCTTAGCCGTTTTAGGGAGAATGGACTTAAATTGGTCGCAATGTAAAATCGCAGCCAATGCTCCGGCTGAACAACCGGAGAGTATCGCCTAAAATTCATGTAATTAAAGATTTTATATTTTAACAAATCAAAAATTCACCAACTAAAATAGAAACATTTTTGAAATTTTCAGTTTCCATACGTTTTGAGCGTTGCTCATTCCCTTAGCCATAAGATCATCGATCACCGCACGCCATACCCTAGCACCGCGAAAGAACAGCTTGTTCGCCTGAAAATATACAAATTCCAGTCTTCAAAATTTGGATCTTCAACTAATTGTTTCGTAATATTCATTATAAAAGATTAAAAAAACAAATCTACGATTTCAAGTAGTTAAGATAACGGTAATGGTCTAGTGAATTACCGGATCAACAGCTTCTATATCGCCGGTGAAAGATGAACCATCGCAATACCGAACTTTGATTCTATTCCAATTGTAAAAGTCTGCAAAATACCCAATTCCGACTCAGTCTCATTGCATAGAAAACATCAGAAAACAAATCATTAATTCGTTGAACAAAATAATAAGAAAGAAAAGGAATTGAGAACCTGGATTGGTGCTTTGCTTGCCACCCAAGATACCGGAGAAACCAAAGTCTTTGTTCATAAGCTTAGACGAACCCTTCATTGTACTTTTACGTTGTACGCATGTAGCTATATCAGTGCACCATCCTCCTCCCTAATGTTCACATAATTATATATTCAATTAATTTCATTATGTTTTGTACATAATTTTGATAATATTTAATCAAAGGAAAAAATAATAGTAAACTAACTTCCATATGAACGATCCAATTGTTCACTCCTGAGCCTGATCCCTTATCGAAATGGTACGCTGGTGCGCTACCATCCAAACACACTACAAAAAATATAGTAATTAGGTTTTTAATTCTGTGAAACATAGTAATTAGTTTATAACAATAGTTTTATCTACCAATTTGATTTTGAAAATTAAAAGTCCGCTAGTTAAATTTGGTATGACTTTGATCCGAAACAATTTAGAATAAAAAGATGTTTGATCACAAATTTTATATCTTGAAATAAATAATTTAAATGAAAATAGTTATCTGTAAACTTTGGGTCGATCGAAAATACAAATTATTATCATGATTAAACACAAAAAAAGGTTTTTAATCAGAAAAAATAAGATGACCAATTCGAAAACCCTAATTATATTGGATTTTTAGGAACTTGGCCTAACTATTTTCTGAAAAATATTACGACACAGCGGAACATGTGACTTTTGGGTTTGGTTCGCATTCCGTTTAAAGAGTTTTCGTTCAGTTCGGCGTATTCGGTTTTTCATTATGTTTACTTCGTAAGCATTTTGGAGAAAAAAATAATGCTTACCAGCTCCTTTGGCCACCGCGGATTCAAGATATGTGATGGGCACAGCTCTGGCTCCGATCACCACCACGACTAGCACTAAAAAACTTGACCACAATTGCTTCAGCCTCGCCATTCTAAAACAAAAATAAAATAAATAACTCAAAAGTTAGTTACAATAATCTTGTCCGAAGTAAACATAATGATAAAGAGATGTGATCGGATCTCCAGTAATCGTACATTAACTATTTTTTTACTAACAAATGGTGTTAAAATAAGGCTATCTTTTGTAGTTTCTGTATGCACAGTGTCTCAAAGTAATACTTATTGAATTAAGAAACTTATGTTATATATAAAAATATCACCATTGGTCCAATGGGACACCAAAAAGTGGGGGAACAAAAATGACCAGTCCATGAGTGTTTTAAGCTGGCTGTAGTATTACTATTTACCTCGATGGGTGTAGTCCACCGAAACTTTTTTTTTTTTTGAGTTAATAAAATAATAATTTATATATTACAATTAGTACGAAAATATAAAATAAAATGAAATTAATAAGAAGAATAATTACTCACTCATAGCCATTAGTCATTACTCTTTAGACATGATACAATTAGTACGATATATTAAAATAATTTGTTGCATTATTTTATTAGTAATATGTCCGCCCTATATCTATTAGATGCATTTGTATTAAATGCTATTTAGATAGTAGCTCTATGAACTAGTAAATGAATTGAAACATGAGTATCCGAAAATATCCTTCTTGGCCAAACTTAAACAGACCACAATTCACGGCGTCGGGAGGGGCAAAATGAGAATCATGCAAATTATGAGTTATACGATTTTTATAATTTAAATTTAAATATATTTTCGTTAAAACAAAAAATTGCAAGATTTTTGTAGTACGATTATTGGACCGCCAACTAACTGGGAAAAAATAAAATAAATTACTTCTTGGGAAAAAATAAAATAAATTTCTTCAGATTGAAACCAAAACTTGCAAGATTCTTTTGCATTACGATTATACGACCGTAGTTACTTGGTTAAATTCCATAAAGTACTCACAATTCACGAGTAATAACCTGAACAAATCAATTTCGAAAACATATCTATATAAGCTATGGTTTTTTTTTTTTTGTTAAAAAATCTATTTAAGCTATGGTTGAATAAGAAAATCTGAGTTTAGCTTAACAAAGAAAATCTTGCTTTTCGTAGATGAAGAATTTCTTATCCTAAAAAAAAGAACTGAAATATATCTAAGATATTATGACAGAAACTTCATTTCAACAAATTCTAATAGAAACTTCATTTTTAGGAAGAAAAGATAAGAAAATTTACCTTGGGAAAATGGCTCTTCAGATTCTTATTGAAGTAGAGAAATAAAAGTTTTTGTGAATGTAAAATGAGTAAAAGAGGAGTCTTCGAGAGTAAGGTTTAGAAGTTGAAAGAAAGCCATTGATGTCTTCTCTGTTATATAGATGGATACAGAATACCACACGTTGAAAGAAAACCTTTTATATTTCTTTTCTTTTTAAAAATTTGTTTTTTGCTTCATTTAATATAAGATAAGCATAAAGTTTTTTTTGTTTCTTTCGTGTATTCGCCAGGTCACGAGATATTCAAAGTTAAAGAGTCTCAAGAAACCTACCTTTGTAGTAATATGACTATTATTCCCATTTTTTAGTCATAATCCTTTTATTCAATCTTCAAAAAATTTCCTATTTCCTTTAAGTAAATTGTTTAATTAGTGTTGACAGTTACGACATCAAATTAATAGTTTAATTTTAGCATATAAATTGTTTTAGACTATGGATGCAATTTAAAAATGGTTTAACTTGTTGTAATTGCAGGGTGTTTTTTCTTATATACTTTTATTGTAAGTTGTTGTTTAGAATTTAGATTATCTATTCGAAAATATGTATTAAAAAATAGTTAGATTTGTCTATTGTAAACTGAAAAAATATTTAGATCCGTCTATTGTAAATTATACAGTAATACCGTAGAATACTAAAAAAGAAAATAGAGGTTTGATCTTATTGTAGATGGCTTTCTACTTCACAAATCACAATCTATCCACATATAGAGGAAAAACACATGCAACCACCTACATCTACATCTTTGGATCAACCATCATCTCTTCCATCAACAAATCAATTCGAAATAAATTTGTTATCATATTATCTTTGAGTGATTTGACTGCAAGTATGAAAATCATGAGTTCTGAGGAGCTCCTTTTTTTTTTAGTCTCATCTATGAATTTTGTTTCACTCTAAATCAAGTTATTTTACTAAATCACATTCGTATAAATTGAACTTATAATGGTAGGCCTTGTAATTTTTTTAAACTATTTTTTGTAAAAGAATTTTATTTGATGTTTAAGAAATTTTATATTACAAAAAATGCGAAAACGATATCATTAAACAAAAAATAATTGATTTAACTAAATCACTTTGTCCGTTTTGTTCTTTACATAATAATAAATTAACTAAACATAAAATCCGAAATCCAAATAATTGTGAATATCTAGTTAAATCTTGTTAAACCATATAACTATTTATTTAGTCACTGTTCACCCATTCTATCATTTTACCAATTTGTGGATTACCAACCAAAACAAAAATATGACGATAAATAAACTGAAAAAATGAATTATTATTAGTTTTGTTACGAGACTCGCAACTGTTATTTTGTACGGAGTATTAGATAGGTATACACTAGTAAATGACCTATTATCAAAATCAAAACTTATAAATGTCTGGACGGAATCTAAGAAACTATTGTACATTTGTACTAACGTCCATATCAGTCCCGCTCAGATGATTTTATATCTTCAAAATTTAAAATTTGAAACTATATTACAATGAATTATGTATGCAAAAGGGAAATAATTTGCCACGTGCAGTGTCGTGTCGGTCCTCCAAATGCACCGAACCGAGTTAATGCGGAATGCCAAGAGTTTAAGACCTAATGGTAATTTACTTATATATTATTCTGACTTTTTTGTCTTCCTCATCTTCACATTGTATTCCAATAACTTGATTAAATGAATACTATATTCTAAATTTTTTACTTCTTTCTCCTCTCGGAGTAGTTCTTTTTATCGGGTTATGAAGCACAAGTTTAGAAGTTCTATTACGATTAGGCAATTTGGTTTCTTAAAAGGAGGATTTGAGTGTCGATGGTTGGCCGAAGGCATCTTCAATACGTTCTATCAAAAGATCTCTAGAGTTATAGTTTTCTGGATTGGTTCAATATGTCTCAATTTTGTCGCTTTCATTCAATTTTAGTTCTATTTCTGTTGGGGTAACTGTATCTTTTAGCTTTTTAGTATCAATCGCTTGCTTTCAATTTCATAAGGTTTTAGACTCCCTCCCGCCATATTAAGTTTGTATTTTACCAAGAATTCTATTATAATACTATTAATAAAATTAGGTGAAAAAAAAAAGAATATTAGGTTAGAACTTAGAAGTGTCGACTGGGACTAAACGGATTTATATCTCTTCACCATATAATTATATAAATGATCGATAATTGGTCCAAAAGTCAAATCCTTGAACTGGCGGTGGTGCAGTTTATTATTTTTTAGCCCACGGTTTTGCAATTTAAAATACACTAAATTATGACTATAAACTCAAAATTATTTTTACTCTTTTTAATAATGGAGTTCCAAACAGAAGTTTATATTTATCTTCCGTATTTATAAAAAAGTCAGATATTTTTGTCATTGAAAACGTTGTCTATAATAACTAATTACAATTAAAATTTGTGTTTATAAGATTTTGAGTCATATATAATTTTACGAACATATTGAATTTTTTATAGACATCAAAAATATTTTAATATTAAGATTTAATTTGTCGTATACTACAAAATAATTTTTATTTACACAATTAAATTAATTTAATAGACATATTTAATATTTTAATATTAATAGTGGTAACAAAATAATAAAATAAAGATTTACTTGTGTTATAGATCTGATTTAATGATACTTAAATTTTTATTAATATCGATCTAAATTCGTTTCGTATATAACCCCGTTCCGTTATATAACTCGTACTGTGGTATTTTAATCTTTTTTATTTTTTAAATATTTATAATATTTTAAATTTTTTATAAAGTTTAAAAGTATTAATAATAATATTTAAAACTTTCTAAAAATTTAAAATTTATTATATATGATATTATTAAACGATTTAACTAAAAACCTGAATTAAACCAGATAACTTTTACAATTTGGTTGCTTATTTAGTTAAACTTCCTACTCACTCGGATTGGAATTCATTTTAGTCTTATTCATAATGTGACTCTGAATGATTGTCTAAAATTTTTAGGCGATGTGATTAGTTGAACACATATTTTTTTTTTCATTAATCGAGTAATATATGTCCATTTTTTTAAATTCGATTCACAACATATGCAGGAAAAAAATTAACAAATATTAACTTTATGTATTATATGATGATTCAAAAATATTTTTAAAAAACAAAAATTATAGGAGAATCATAATTTTAAATATTAACAAAATCTTCTAAATATCTATATTATTAATTGTGGAAAATATATGGATATCTCTAATTTTATAATTAATGTTAAAAAATCTTTTAATTGTGTTTGATTATAGAGATAGTAGCAAATTAATTATAAGGGTTGTTTGGATACATGAATATAAGTATTTGTATATTTCATATTTACATTTAATGAGTTTCTTAATCAATATTAACATTTTTGAAGTACATTTTATAAAGAAACATTTAGTATTGTAAGTTATTACATAAAATGTCATTGATTTTAAATTGTTTTGAATCATCATATAATACATAAAGTTAATAAAAATCTAAAATTTTTTATGTGTTTTGAATTTTTAAATATATATATATATATATATATATATATATATATTACTCATTTAATGAATGAAAAAGTGTTTGTTCAACGTCCTACATCGGCTATAATTTGTTGATGATGATTCAGAATTATATTATAAACATGACCAAAATGATCCAAATCCGAGTGAGTTGGAAGTTTTAACAAGCATCTAAATTTTAAAAGTTTGTATCCGGATTAATTTGGTTCTTTAGTTGAATCGTTTAATTATATCGGATATAATACATTTTAAACTTTTTGAAAGTTTAACTATTATTATTGATATATTTAAACTTTATAATAAGTTTAAAATATTATAACATTTAAACTTATAAAAAGTTTAAAATACCACGTGACGGGTTATATGGCGGTACGGGTTTGAATCAACATTAATATAAATTTAAAATATCATTAACCCATCGTTACAACATGATTAAATCTTCATTTTATTATTTTGTTACTACTATCAATATTAAAATATTAAACATATCGAATTAAGTTGATTCAATTGTGTAAACAAAAATTGTCCGACGGTATACTACTGGTTAAATCCTAATTTGTTTTTTAAATTAATGGTATTTTATATAATAATTTACAATATTAAAGATGTATTTACAAAATATATTTTAAAATGTTAATATAGATATCGGTAATAAATATTCAGTA
Organism: Turritis glabra; assembly: GCA_900406565.1. Taxonomy (NCBI): domain Eukaryota; kingdom Viridiplantae; phylum Streptophyta; class Magnoliopsida; order Brassicales; family Brassicaceae; genus Turritis; species Turritis glabra. The sequence continues at coordinate 647,344 of OVBN01000165.1, read as the reverse complement.
TAATGATTTACTTGATGAATGATAATATATAGATTTATAATAAAAAGAAAATTCAACTTAATTTAAAATTGTTTGGATCTTACAATTATATGTTTTTAGGTATATTTGTATTTATCACTATCATTTTAGCGGACTAGTGCAATAAAAGAAGAAAATATCTTATATAGATTAATGTCTAGGTGATAGGTCTATAATTAGTATGAATCTTGATGTAGTATATCTAACTACAAAATAAATGAATTTTGGAAACATCATTACTAAATGATATAAGAAGAAGTAGGGTCCGTGGGACTAGCAAAATCAAAATGGGATAAGGAAGTGACCCGGAAGATCTCGATTACACAATTTGCCAATTTAAATTGTTTGTTTTTCTCTAAGCAAATTTATTAATTATTTTATCATTCCAAAATACCCGAAAACGCGTTTAATAATACAGAAAGCATATGGGTTTTGACTTTTGACTTTTGACTTTTGAGTCACGACTTTATTAATAACAGGATGTTTATATTTAAATAACCAGAATATGTGTTGGGCCAGAACATGTAGTCTACTTATTTATGTGTAACCATTTAAATTTAAAATTCATATATATATATATATATATTGTATTTTACTGCACAAAAAAATTTATGGATAAGTTCTAATATAGTGGCAAAAAGTTCTTTCTCAAAATTTACAGTCCTTTGTTTAAATAACACTGTTTTCGATTCTGTTATTTTAACTGATTTTAAATAGGGTACTTAAGGATCTTCTGGATTTTTACTATTGGAAAGTACGTAGAAAAACTATATATAGTGCGCATATGTAAAAGAAATGAAATAAATATGAATACAAAGAGTTTCACCTATTACAAATGTAAAGTAAAACATTTTCATTATTAACTTATCGAGATAGATTGAATAAGTTTGAATGTTTAAATATTCCAAAATAATTTGAATAAACTGTTTAAATTGAAAGTCTACCTGATCCGAGTTTTGATACAAAATCCAGGTTTTGTATTCCTTTCCTTAGAGTTGTCTACTTTCTCGTCTTATATATTATCTAGATTTTTTTGTTTGCCTTCTAATGACGAGGCCATACCCGTTAGCAAACAAAGGAAATATGTATTATATTTCGCATAAGAACTAACAAAATATCAATATATATTGCAAAAGTAAGTATATAATATTGTTTTATAACATAAAAAAATTAGTCTTAATGAAAAAGAGGAATACAGATTATGGTTGTTCCAAATCCAATTTAATGTTAAAATTCATAAATTTATTGAAATTCTAAGAAACAAAATTTTGAACAAAAAATATTTTTGGCCCGAGAAATAACCAACTTATAATATTATCAAATAAGCACAATTTCTTTTAGAAGGTCCCATTGTTTTCAAATCCTCAAAACTTTGCTTATTGATAATTATTAGTTTTATTATTATTTAAGCTAGCAAACCAAAATATATATATATATATATATATATATATATATATTGTGACCTTTATATCTTTAACTTATGATATTCTTTCTTATATTTTTATTGTCGTCTCCATTTTAGAAATTTTTATTTTTACCCTTTTTTCGTTCTTCTTTCGTCCCATATACCCTCTTTGTGACATACTAGGCAATAAGGTGGCTGGTGCCTCTTCAGTTAATTACTAAATTTTTATAATATGTTTATGTTTCATGAAGATCACTTTGTTATCCATTAATGAAAGCAAATATTTTTTTCTTAAATACCAGAAACTAATGGTAAATATATATTTTCCCATTTTTTCTTAAGGCGAATTAACTTTATAAGCGATTCGTTTCGCGACACAAAAAGAAATTTACTATTTTAAAATATGGAAATTAAATTTTACTAAGTATTTTGGAGACCATAAAAGCATTTATTATTGCACGTCATTTTCGATTTGGGTCTAAATATAGTGAAAAAAATATCCGTGTCTTTAAACTTAAGATATACTCCGTTATCGCTTTCCTTACCACCACATATAGCCTTGTAATAATTAGGCTCTCAGGGCAACATCTGTTTGCTATATATATGTTGATCAATACGTAAAATGAAGAGAATATCATTTGAAAAATTATCAATCTTCTTGTTAAGTAAAATCTGACGTAAGAGAAAACACAAAATGTCAAACAATTGTCCGATCATTGGTCCCAAATGTGACATCTGTGACTGCTCAGGCAGTGGATGCCAATCTCAATTCCCAGGTAATGTTCATCTATAAAGTTTTTAGTTTTTCTACACATCAAAACGTGGATTGAGTTGTTAATCGTGTTCCAAATCGAGTTGTATGTCAAGTTGTCAACTATACTAAGTTGTGTTTCAATTCATGAATTCATTTTAGAAAAAAAAATAGTACTGAATATGAAACCAAGTGTAGTATAATTTAGTTTCAATAATGTTCCGATTTATATTTGAGACGATTTCGATTTGATAAAATACATCCGTTGAATATGGAAGAGTAATTAATTTTCAATTCAACTTTTTTCCTTGGATTGGGTTCCAAGTTCATGTTCTTGAATATGGAAAAGTAAAATATAGATGTTTGTGATTCGATTTGGACTTAACGTGACACAAACTAGTTGTTTTGATCCAAACTATGGCTGAATCCGAAACTATTATTGAATCTGAATTATACTACACTCGGTTTCATATTCAAACTAAGTTCATGTTATAAAAAAAAAATGAATCCGAAACCTAATGTAAAAACCCTAATTGACCAAACTTGTTTTTACACAACATTAATACCATTAACTATCTATAATACCAAAGTTTAAACATTTGTAGTTGGTGTGTCTAGGATTGAAAGTGGAGTGGCCAGAGCTAAAAGGAGTGAGTGGACTTCAAGCAAAGGCAACAATAGAAAGTGACAATCCACGTGTGACAGCTTTCATATACCCTCAAGGTGTTTATTTACCATCCATCAATTGTTGCAACCGTGTCATTCTCTATGTTCCAGCCGACGATTGTCCCAATGGTCCTGTCCAAAATCGTCCAATCGTCGGATGATCTACTACGTTGTTGTTCTTTTGTCATCACTCAAGTTTCATCTTGAGCTTTAATAATTTCTTTTGAGTATGTTCTGTTTTCCCATCTGTTCTCACTTCTCATGAATAATAAAAGGCAATATAAGAGCTACTTCGGTAAATCTTGTGTCATTAGGGTAATATATACCATTGCATTCGTTATCATTTATCAGTTTGGATACTATAACTTTAGTTACTTATATAAATATAATGTAAATATCTTTAATATATGTGTGTGCGACGTCAAATGGTTTAAACGCTGCGGGTGCGGTTGCGATTGCGGGAATTTGTGGAAGCGGACGGTTGCGGTTTCAAGCGTTACTAAGCGTTTGAATGACTAGTTTAGCGTTTGAAAATGGGTGCGTTTGTGAAAATTTTATGACTTGTTAACCAGCGGGTGCGACAACGATTAAATAAAAAATGACCAATATAAATATAATATATAACTATAAAAGGTATAAAACACCAAAACTATATTATTATGATAAAATATATAAAAAATGAACATGATTAATAATTAAAAACCACAAATAAATTACTTAATAATTATTAAAAACAAATAAATTTTTTTAGTGAAATGCTTATTACTTTATGCATTTGATTCATTCTTACGTTTACTTTTTGATTTTCATCAGTTTGGGTGGAGCCATAATTTTAGTGGAGGAAAACAAAATTAAGAGAATAGGGTTACAGAAATTTGAGTAGGGTTTGAGAACTGAGAACGTGATATATATATATATATATATATATATAGGACTAGATATATAATTTTTAAATTTAAATTTGAAGTTAGCATTTTTTTAGTCCAATCGCTACCGCCTGCAATCGCAAACGCTTGCGAAAATGAGCTATTAAAATCAAGCAATTTAAAACAGTTCGAAGCGGTACAAAAAAATTTTCTTTTTCCACTGTTTTTTTTTTATATTAAAGTACCTTTTTTTTTTTACATCATTAGTATTATTGTAACTAGACTACCTTTTTAGCTTAATTATATGCTGGGTTCGATTCTCAAATCAATTGCTTTCTCTATCTAACTCTAGATCATATGTGATTTCTTTCTTAACTAGAAAGTTGTTTTATACGATTCTTTGGAAAAAAAAGGTTAAGAGCCTAAAATTTAAAATAAATTTTGAATTATTGAAATCTGTAAGAATTTTGTTTTCGATAACACATTGTGTTAACAAAGCAATTTTTTTTTCTTGATCAAAGCATTTTAAAACCATTATTTAAATAATACTGATTTTGTTTTTTTTTATTTTAAAAAAACTCATAATTGGCCAATATTGGACAAAAACACAAAGAAAATTACAACTAAATGGGTAAAAGCTCAATGGGCCTTTATTCGTAGTAAGCCCATTACAACAGCTACAATTTCAGAGGCAACGTCACTAAATAAAAATCTCCTCTTCGCTCCATTAATCATCATCTTCATTCTTCAGTCTTTTCTTTTTGGGCTTCGTCAGTCTTCTTCAGTACAGACTCTCTCACTACACGCTCAAAATTGTACGTCTCTTTTGCTCTTTGTTTCCTTCTTTGTTCATCTTTGTTGCTAATTTTTCTTATCTGCATTTGGGTTCGGTCAATAGTTAGGGTTTTTTCTTGAATTTTCGTCGGATCTTCACTTTGGTGACATTGTTTGATTTCTTACTGAAGTTTGTTTTTTTGTTATCTTTCTGAACTTTTAGCTTCTAGGGTATGTTCGATTCTTCGTTATTTCTTCGTTTAGGGTTCAGTTTCTTCTTACAGTAGTCTAAATTTTTACTCTGTATGATCCTGAAGAAACGCTTTCATTTATGATCTGTTTGGTTGATTTTGTTATAGAATGTGTTTTGTTTATGAAAAACGTTGTCCTTTAGATTCTCAGAGCTTAGGTTCCTTCACTTACCCTTTAGTTTTTCTCTTGTTTGTTGGGATGGAGCAGTCTTGTGTTGAGCATGAGTTAACAGTCACTGTTACTAGACTCAGCAGTGAGTCTAAGAGACAGAAAATTTGCAAATCTTTGGAGAAATACAAAGCTAATTCGGCTGGGATATTGAAGAGTTTACAGGACCATATTGATATGCTTGAAACCGATATCGAAAAGAGGTCTCAAGAAGTAGAAACGAAGGAAAACAAGCTTAAAGCTTTGAGCTTGAAACTGGGGAAGATCCAGAAAAAGATTGAAGCAGCTGAGATTTAGTCAGGTGATAAAGAAAAGGAACTTGATTTGCTTAAGAACCAGGTACAGTCAGAGGAAAACCAGCTTCAAGTTCTGAGCTTATGTTTGGGGAAAATCGAAAAGCAGATGAAGAAACAAACCAATGCACTTGAAGAAAAGGAGAGAGAGGTTAAAGCAGCAGAGATTGAAGCAGGTGACAAAATAAAGGAGCTTGATTTGCTAAGGAACCAGATTAAGTCAGAGGAAAATACACTCATTGAGGTTAGGCAATTAGTGAAGAATACTCAAAATGAACTTGAGGTGAAGAAGAAAGAGTTTGAGTCAGACGAGCAGTGTGTTTGTTAAGCACGAGCAGCAGCCCGTTGCAGCAGAGACTGAGCAGTTTATTGGAGATCCTCTCATGCGTTGTAAAATCTCATCAGCTTCTCTTGGTCACCATGAAATCTCCAATGTTCTTAGAGCTAAACGCAATCCAGTAGAATATGTTCTGGATCTAGTTGAGGGAGAAGTTACGGATGCTCATCGAAGAAAAGAATCTGGTTTACGGGAGTTAGTGGTGGAGAATTTGGTTCTGTTTTTTGAAGAGCTAGCCGAAATTGGAGGATTGGACAAGCCTCATCTACAGCTCAAGGCTACACAGGTGGCAACTCTATGGAAAAGTTTGATAAAATTGAAGCTCCAAGATCATCCCTTAAGGCTTTGGCTTTTTTTGTTATTCATTGTGGCATATGGAATAAAGAGTTTGATCAATGAAGAAGAAACTGCGCCACTTGTCACATTTGTTTCTCAGTACAAACAGGGTCCAAAATCTTTCATTCGCTTGGTCTCGAACTGAAGATCTCAGGTTAGGTTCTAAACCATTTCTGATACACAAAGACAGAAGTATGAAGTAAAGTCTTATTAATCATTTTCTATCTTTTGCAGATTATATAAGTTCTAGGGCTCATAAATGACCGTCATTATATTCCTGCAGTCCGACTTGTTTGTTTGTTCAAGCTTAAAAGACTTCCCTCAAAATCTCTTAATGAAAGAGGTCATCAATTTAAAACGCTCAGCGCTGGGAAAGGTAAGAATTGGTTCCCATGTGTTTAATCTTGGTCATTGTTGTAGAGATTACAAATATATGTTTTTTGGTTCATCTTTTAGGTTGATAACAAAGATGTTGGAAGATTGTGAGCTATCATTGAACTTGCGGCAGATTATAAGTTTGACATTGATCTTTCAGCGGACCTTATTGCCAAACTCGTGTTTCAGAAAGAAAACTCAACACCACCTATGCTTCATTGCTCTGTTGCAGCACCGAGCCCATCAGCCAATGGTGGACTTCAGGTTCAATGGTGGGTCTTCAGGTTCCTAAACGCGAGATTGAACCCTTCGTGATCCCATCAAACAATGGTAGTTTCTAAGGTCAGATATCAATATGTGTTAAGGCTATAATAGGAACCAAATTAGCTTGTGCTAGGTCTCTCTCTCGCGCTTATGAATAGGCTTGTTCCCTGTTTGTCAATTTAGTTCTATCTGCATAGGGAACGATCTTGCTTGTTTGTTTGATAGACTTGTTCCACTTTTGGTGCTTGTTTATATATCTAAAGCTTGACTTTTATTACAGAGGGTAAGTATTTATGTAGCGATGTACTGTTCTTTGGGTATTTTTGTGGTAGCGTGGTGAAGAAGGTATATATACATGTTATTAGAGCTTTGCTTGCCCTCCCAAACGTAAATGATAAGAGTTCCCATCTGTGAGCTCTAAGCATTCAACCATTGAATTTAAGCTATATCCTTAAATCGAGACCGAACCGCTTTAACCGAATCAAAACCAAATTAATTGTTAATATTTTTTTTAAACGACCTAATTGAATCAAATTTTATTATCTTTCGTTTTTATACGGGATGTCAAAATGAATTATGAGCTGATGCAACTCAGCTCGGTTTTTTCACGAGGGTAATCTCTATTTTTTAGTCTCACTAAATAATTGAGTTATGTGATCGAGCTTAATTTAGATTGCGAGTTATAAGAGCGAACTTTAATAAACATGAGAGCAAGGCTAAAATTATATATATACAACAAAAAATATATATCTTTTCCATTAAATTTAACAAAAATAGAAATGTTTTATAGATTTTTTTTGTTTTATATTATAATTTGATAAGATAAATATAGGTAATATAGAAATAATCTTTTTAAAAAATTTATCTAAAATGTTTTAGAAGAAAAAATAGAAATTATCTAAATTATTTGGATTTTTCAATATTTAACTTTTGAATTATGTTATTGGATTTATTTTAATATTTTATAATTTTAGATTATTGTTCTTATTATATTTATTTTGTATAGCTCATGAGCTATCTCATTTAATTTTCGATCAAGATGATATGAGTTCGAGTTTATATATATAAACTCATATAATAAATGAGCTGAGTAGAACTCACTCATATAATATTTGAATTCATTATGGATGGAGATGAGTTGAGCGAACTATCTCATTTTGACACCTTTAACCAAGATTCATTATAAAGTAACTGTTTTTATAGAAATTTATTAGAAAAGTTGGAATTTTGTTTTTGGAAATTCTCGAAATTATACAAACTAGTTATCTTTTCTCAAATTATTATGGTTGGATTATAGCTTCCAACCAAGGAATCGTCCAACTTGGTTTGAAAGGATCTCGAAGATGTCTTTCACGTGGAGTATCATTTCTATGGACAATGAAATGTTTAATTCTTGTATTATTGACTAATATCAAATTTGCTATAGATTGCTTCAATTTGACTTCGATGGTGGATTACCCGGGAAGGTTGGCATACATTCGTTTCAGAACTTGATCGATTTGGATAGCTAATGTCTAATTTTCATACATTTTATGTTCACTATAAAAGAGAAAAAACACGATGTGTGATTTTTTCCCATAAATTCCTTAATTCCGGATTGGTTTCCTTATACAAATAAATTGTTGATGTATTTATATTAATATTTTTGAAGCATATTTTATAATTTTTTTTAAATATTGTAAGTTATTACATAAAATACCATTAATTTAAAGAACAAATTATGAAGTTTATTAAAGATAAATATTGAATAGAAAAATATTTATATCCATGTATCTATATAACATTTACAATTAATTATATACTATTTCTATAACTAAACACAATTAAAAGATTTTAACATTAATTATAAAATTAGAAATATCAATATTGATTCACAATTAATAATATAGATATTTAGAAAATTTTGTGAAGATTTAAAATTATGATTCTTTTATCATCTTTGTTTGATATATTTTTTTTGAATCATCATATAATACATAAAGTTAAAAAAAATCTAATTTTTTTTTTCTGCATATGTTGTGATTCGAATTTAAAAAAACAAAAATATATTACTCAACTAATGAAAGTGTGTGTTCAACTAACCACATTGGCTAAAATTTTAGACAATGATTCAGAGTCATATTATAAATAAGACCTAAATAAATCTAAATCCGAGTGAGCAGGAAGTTTAACTTAATAAGCATCCAAATTTTAAAAGTTTATATGCGGTTTAATTCAGTTTTTTAGCTGAACCGTTTAGTTATATTATATATAGTAAATTTTAATTTTTAAAAAGTTTTAATATTATTATTAATTTATTTAAACTTAATTAAAATTTTAAAATACCACGGGACATGTTATATAGCAAAACGGAGTTTGATCGACATTAACATAAATTTAAAATATTATTAACCCAGCGTTATAACAGAAATAAATTTTTATTTTATTATTTTGTTATCTCTATTAATATTAAAATATCAAACATGTTAATTAAACTGATTTAATTGTGTAGACAAAAAATTGTCCTGTATACCGGAAATTCAAAAACACTAAAAACTCATGTTTGTAAATGAATATCGAAAAAGTTGCCAAACTATTAAATGAAAATTTTCCAAATTTATTACTATTAGGGAACATGTTGTGATCAATTATTAGTGTCTCAACCGAAAAAATCAAATATTAAAGTAATGTATTATTTTTTGAATTGACATGGTTCTTAAATATTTTTTTCAATTACCGATCTGAAATCATAATGAAACAATCAAAGAAACAAATCTAAACCGGATAAAATTGATGCCAACTCGGTTTATTCATACCTTCTATAAAGATGCCACGTAAACCAACATGATTCGTTTCTCTATATTTAGTCCAGTGAAAAAGCTCGAATCATCAACTCACACCACAGAGAGAGAGCTAAAAAAAAAAACAAAAATCTCCGGTGATTGAGGAACCGTACGTCGGAGATTGTTAAAGACGGTGGAAGACGATGGCGGGACAATCAAGGAAATGGATGATTCTGGTAGCGACGATCTGGATTCAAGCATTCACCGGTACGAATTTCGATTTCTCGACGTACTCGTCGAATTTGAAATCGGTTCTAGGGATTTCGCAAGTACAATTGAACTACCTCGCCGTTGCTTCGGATCTCGGCAAAGTTTTCGGTTGGTCATCGGGGCTTGCACTATTGTATTTCCCTCTTTGGACGGTGCTCTTCGCGGCAGCGATTATGGGTTTCGTTGGTTATGGTGTTCAGTGGCTTGTCATCACTAACGTTATCTCTTTGCCTTATATGCTGGTAAAAAAAGATTTCTCGACATTTTCTTTGTCTCTGTTGCTTTAATTCTTGAATCTATTTGTAAAAACCAAATCAGAAAAAATCGAATTTGTTTTTTTAATTTTTATAATGGGTAGAGAGATTAGTATAGTTGAAAACTAATGTAGTTTAGTGACTTTATTGCTTTAATGAATATATAATCCATTCAATACTTTTGACTCTTTTCTCAAAATGTAGTTCTTGTTTGTCTAAGTTTTACACTAATGTTGTTCATGGCTTAAATGCATACATTTCTTGTTGTATACATATAATGAATTATAGTTAAATTAGAGAATTTTTTCAAGTTTATAAGTAGTTTAGTTCTACATGTTATTATAATTTGTATTTTTTTTTGGTATAACTATTTTCTTGGTTACTAATACTGAAATCAAGATTTGGAGGTTTGGAAGAAGAGTCGGTGATGGTTGACTGGTTGATTAGTAGTTCAGATGGTGAATTTGTCATTTGACTGGTTGGTCGCATGTGTTTTTCTTTGGCTTGGTTTGATGACTATTGAGTATCTTTGTTGTTTCTTTGTGATCGGATCTTCGTTTTGTATAAATAGATATTTTCTCTTTGTCGCCATATCATTTAAATAGTGTTTTTTTCTTGTAGTAAATGGCAGGTAAGGTTCTTTCTGAATTATTCTTTTCGATGGGTAGGCATTAGAGGATCTTTGTCATGTGGTAAATATAATAATAAATTTTAAGATAGAAGTGTTTATGTCTATATGAAATTATTTGAATTATCTTCCATTGAGTCTCTAATCATTTGAGAAATTTTTTTTTTTGATTTTTTGGGGAGGAATGATTAACTTTCTTGGAGAGAAGATTGTGATCAAATACAGCATTTTGTTAGGAATTTTTTTTATAATTTTTATTCATAGAAAAGTGCCACTGTCTTACCGAACTTGCGACTAAGCATGGTTTCTGTGGTCTTTGTGGCAGGTGTTTCTGTGTTGTTTGCTAGCCGGGCTAAGTATCTGTTGGTTTAACACAGTCTGCTTTGTGCTCTGCATCAGAAACTTTCCAGCAAACAGATCACTTGCACTCTCTCTCACAGTGAGCTTTAATGGTGTAAGTGCTGCTTTATACACTCTTGCTTACAACGCAATTAATCCTGTTTCTACACAGCAATACCTTCTCTTAAACGCCCTTATACCTCTTGTTGTCTCTTTCGCTGCTCTTATTCCTATTCTTCGCCAACCGCCTCTTGAACCTCTTCCACCAGATGGAGTTCGAAGAGACTCTCTCATGTTTCTCTTGCTTAACATATTAGCGGTATTGAACGGTGTTTATCTGCTTCTCTTTGGTTCAAAGACTTCTGATGTAACCTCAGCTCGTATTCTCTTTGGTGGATCAATTCTTCTCTTGATTCTCCCTCTATGCCTTCCTGGTCTAGTCTACGCACGTAATTGGTATCTACACAATATCCACTCCAGTTTCCGTTTAGAAGGTTCTGGTTTTATTCTTGTTGATGTCGATGAGCTTGAGATGCATAAAGGAATGGTGACACGTGAAGCCAGCCTCGAAGGCTACCAGTTGCTAAATGATGATGTAGTGCGAGCAGTTATTACTCCTGATCAGAAGAGTTTCATTGAAGATGACGATGTATGTTGTTGCAATAAGCTCATTACAAGAAATCAGCTTGGGATGCTTGGAGAGGAACATCCTCTATCTTTGCTCTTACGCAGATCAGATTTCTGGCTTTACTATATAGCCTATTTTTGTGGTGGCACGATTGGACTTGTTTATAGCAACAACCTGGGACAGATTGCACAATCTTTAGGACAAAGCTCTGAGACAACAACTCTTGTCACGCTTTATTCGTCTTTCTCATTCTTCGGTCGATTACTATCCGCAACACCAGACTATATCAGAGCGTAAGTCCCTTACACTAGCCTTTGTACTCTGGTTCTAGCACGATGAGAAGATTATGGTGTTAATGAAATGTAAAATTGTGCAGGAAGGTTTATTTTGCTAGAACCGGGTGGCTAGCCGTTGCTCTTTTACCAACCACAATTGCTCTTTTCTTGTTGGCATCATCAGGAAGCTTGGCAGCGTTACAAGCAGGAACCGCTCTAATCGGTCTAAGTTCAGGTTTCATATTTGCAGCAGCGGTTTCTATTACATCTGAGCTTTTTGGACCCAACAGCGTCGGGGTTAACCACAACATCCTCATCACAAACATACCTATAGGATCGTTAGTGTACGGTTTCTTAGCTGCTTTGGTCTATGAATCCCATAGCTTGGCTGGGTCAAAGACCGAGTCGGTTATATGTATGGGACGAGACTGTTATTTCCTTACGTTTGTGTGGTGGGGATGCTTGTCGGTTCTTGGGCTAGGTTCAAGTGTGGTCTTGTTTCTGAGAACTAGAAGAGCCTATCAACGTTTTGAACAAGATCGGATAACATCAAGCATGCTATATTCTTAGAAATGCTACTCCAATCGCATTATATTGGAGAAAAGTTGAAAAGGACGACTCATATTTGTACAGAGATGTGTTAGTGCACAGAAGTTTTGATCTGTTTTTGGCAGAAATAAAAAGAAAGAGGGAAGCTTTAGGACGTATGTTTGGTCAGAAGAAGAGTTTCAGACTTGCTTGATTTTTTTGTGGCAATGGATCGGTAAGTTGGATCGGTAAATTGAATCAAGGGGAAATTCAAAGTCACGGTTTAGCGACCTGGAATTTTTCGTACCACCAGTGACCAGCCTAACCGGGTTAAGAGTTTTTGGTTTTGTTGTGTTTTAGACTTGCGAGTCTGTGACAGTTTGGATGAAGTATTGGTGTTAGTAACACCGTGTTAAGTGTTATATGATATATTTTGGGTAAATTTGTATCATCCAAGAAAACCCCCCAAACTTTTGTTTCAGTATTCTAACAACTACAACTACTTTAGAGATTAGAACATGAATATTCACGTCAAAAACAAAAACATCGTATTCCCGGTAATTCATTTTGTAAACCCATAAATATTTTTTAAATCTCAATTTTCTGTTATTGTTAGTCAGTAGGAGCAGGCAATAACAAAACGAGGGAGTAAAAATAAGGGTTTGTTGGCGTTTTAGTACGTTTTAAGAACTTAATACGTAAAATAGTCAGTTTACTATTTACAATTAGAGGAATCCCCATAATTTAGTCTCTGTGTAATAGAACCCCTGTTCAAAAACGCGGCCGCCTAGCCGCTACTCGGAGGTCAACCGCTTTGATTTTATCCAAATCGGTCATATTAATCGGTTATCAGAAAATCGCCTGTCTACTAATATTATTCGCTCGAACATCGCTGAATTTTTCCTAAAATATTCCAGCTTAAATAGGCTCAACGGGCCTTACATTTATAAAAGCCCAATGACTTAAAGTATAGATTACAATGCTAAATGTATATATAGTAGATGATTCCAAATGCTGCTTCCTTATCCTGTCGATGTGAGATATTTTCGTTTTCACTTTTCAACTTTTTTTTCTCATCTAAATTATTTGAAGGACCTTTACTTCAACAATGTCAACGTAAGTTCATTCTAGAATTCATCAAAATACTGCTGAAAGTTTGGGACTATTTAAAATTTAGTTAAATAGTTCATTTGAAGCCCATAAATGGATTTTCTAGTATTTGAATTTATTTGTTCTTTTAAGAATAGAAAATTATTATGTATCAATAATTTTAAATTTTGTATGATATAAAATACTAAGATTTTACTCATTATAAATTTTTCAAATTTAACAGTAATTAAATTTGTGTGATTGTAAATTTTCCCATATAGAATAATTTTATTTAACATTATATATTTACTAAGTTATATTAATTAAATAAAATAACTTAAAAACTAGTTTCCGATTAATTCTCGAATAATTTTTGTTTTTTTTGCTAGTCGCTAGGTCCAAACCGAGCGCCGGACTACCACCTAGCGATTTTTAAATATGGAATAGAACTAGTGTGAGATAGAAGGAAAAGTGGAGTAGAGTGTTAAGGTGATAAATTACGCCAAAAGGCTTCCATCCATTCTTCCCAATTTCTTGTTTGGAGACAAGGGTAAAATATATTTATTATATTTATTTTATTATATAAGCAACAAGGAAGAGTTATAAAAATGTACATTTTAAATATAGAAGAGCATGAATGGATTTTAATAAATTATGTATACGCTATATTGTTTAAAATTTTATCTTTGAAAGAGATAACTTATTCGGTGTTTGTAAATAAGATATGCATGAACATTGCGATATATGACTTTTAAAACTTCAAGACATGAAGATTGTGTTGTTGTTTTTATCAGTAACTGTATTTGTTGGATATGTATTATAAGGTACAATTAAGAACATATATATATATATATATTTTGTATTAATATTTATATTCAACAAATATGAATAACGATAAATTAAGGTTTATAAAGATTCCAAAAACATTTTGAACTATAAAAACCAATTTTAAATTAATAAAACAAGAATTTATTATTTTTCTAATGTATATTATTGTTTTCACATAAAACACTTCTTATAGTATAAAAAAAACTTTGTAAGTGGTCACCCTCTTATGATGCAAAAGAAGTAAAAACTATATTTTTATGCAAATTATATTTACTAAAACCTCCTAAATAATAATTAATAGTGAGAAATCATGTGACCAACTACAACATAATAATTTATGTCAAGGTACATCTATAAATATACAAAAATCGTCAAAGTACAGTTACGCTGATGAATATAGAACTGTACACTTAGAGACAACTATAATTATAACACACAAATTTTAAATAATATCCCGTTGCATTTGGCCCATTTTACAACACATAAACCTTTTTTAATACTTTTTATCAAATACGATTATTTGCCCAAAAAATGGTTAGTTTTTTATATGTAAGTGATAGACTTAGTTGTGCCTAAATATACCCGTTGTACGAGTTGAACAATCCCAAACATTTTTTTCCATCTCCGTTACTTTATAACATTGAAGCTTAGGCTAAGCAACAACCTTAAAATATTATAAGTTGAAGTATTATGAATGTGAACACATTCTCATGAACATGGAACTGAGTTGATCAAAGCTAATGCTCGAACAAGACACTGAGTTGATCGAAGCTAATGCTCGCACCTTAGCTAGAGAATTGGACACTTTGAAGCATTCATCATTCATCCACACGAGACACAATCATGGAAAATGACATACATACTCTCTAAAAATGGTTTTAAGCATTGAATTGCCAAGAAATAAAGAGACTAAAAACATAATCTTGTTCGAAATTCTCTGTGAGGCAATTCGTCGAACACGTGGTGACTTACATCGAGATATTTATTCAAAGCTTCTGTCCTCTTTCATGGCCAGCGAGATGGCATGTACCCACTCATGCTGAACAAATCTTCTTGGATCTCAACACAAAGTCTGTGAGATCGGTCGATCTCGTCGACTATACGGTGACTCGGTGAGGAACATATAAGAAAGAGAAATCGGGATCAGAGTACGAGTCAATAATCTAAGAATCTAAGAGTCTCAATACTTTCAAATTTAAACAAACAAACAGAACAGTCAAGCCCTTGTTTTGATCCTTTCAAAGCAGAGAATCTAAACAGAGGAAGTGAATCGATTGCTGTTTTTTCTAACATCATCTCCAATGGTGCTCCAAATCTTGCTCCAAACTCTATATTTGATGTAAAATCATCTCCAATGGTGCTCTATATCTTGCTTCAAAAATAGAGATATGAATAGTGTTGCTCCAAAAATAGAGATATGAATTTGGAGCAATACTATTCATATCTCTATTTTTGAAGCACAATTTTTTTATTTACAAAGTAGTCTCTTAATTTTAATATATATCATTTTATACCTCAACAAAATTATATAACTAATTTGATACTTATAATATAAATTTATATTTGAATCATAGATACTAAATTGATTAAAATTTAAAAAACAACAATAACATATTAAATTAGAAAATAAAATGACATCACAAGCAACAAATTAAAAATACATAATTAGCACCAAAATTTTTTAAAAAAACCTTAAATAAATTTGCCATTAAAAAAACTTAACGTACTATAAACTAATTATTTAATAATCTGGTAGGTCGCTTCCAGATCCATTAAGATTATCAAAATATTGACCAAATGAAGTAGATGCCGACGGAGCTTGCTGATCAAGTCTTTTCCTCAAGATTCTTGCTTGTTCATATTGAACATAAACACGGAGATTTGGATCTTCTATGGAATTTAAGTCTCGGTATAAAACTTTGTTTTCTTCTCTTAGTTCTTTCAAAGCTAAATTCTTACTTTGAAGATCCAAATGTTGTTGTCTTTGGGCATTTGTCTTCTTCAATTGCTCCACAAGTTGTCTATTCCCTTCTTCTAAAGTCTTGATCACATCCGATGTTTGATCATCGTTTTTCCTTTTAAGTTTGGATTTTTTCACGCCACTTGGTCGCTGAGATGGAGATCCACCAATAATATTATCTTCGTCATCTAAATTAAGAGGAAATGAAGACAAACCTGGGCACGCTTGTGTAACAGAATCAGAGGTAGGATTTTCCGACTCTGAAGATGTATATTCGAAACCGCATGGATTTGTATCTTTTCTAGTCGAGGTGATTCCATCTTTAAATTTTTCAAAGTTTTTAATAATGTTCCATACATGATCAAATTTCCAACTAGATTTGAAATTTAGATCTTGCATTAACGTTTCTTTTGCTTGATTAAACTGCATACAATTTTAAAAACTATAAATAAATAATTATTAACACAATAATAAGTAAATTAAAAATCATATAGAATACTCACGATATCATCACTTGAAGCACCACTTGGACGTCTGTTTTCACATTGTTTAATACATGCATGTAGCTTTCTTGTTGCTTTCTCAATAGTTTGTAATCGACATCGGAGAGATTTTTTTGAACGTTCACTCCAACTTGGATTTTTTTCATTTTCGAAAGCTTCCACCACACGATCCCAAAACTGGTCGGATGTTTGGTAAGCACCGGTGATTGGATCTTGAGAAATTTCCATATAAACTTGACATAATAATTTATCTTCTTCTTTAGAATATCCAGAAGAACGAAACCAGACATTTTAGTTAAGAAAATAAGAGAAAGTGAAGATATATATAGAAAATTGTGAAATTTGTTGAATGTTGTGAATGGAAATGGATATCAATGATGTTATTTATAGATATTAATTAAGATTTTCATATTTTTTTATTTCACTATGACAAGATTTGACAATACAAAGTTAAAGTGATTTCAAGATTCTCACATTTTTCAATTATGACAAGATTTAACAATACAATGACAAATTGATTCCAACACTTCTTACATTTTATAATCTATTATGACATGATTGAACAATTCAGACAATACAATATCGAAAGACAAAAAAAGATTCTCATGTTTCTCAATCAATTATGACAATGACAAGATTTAATAATTCAATATGAAATGTGACAATATGATGGTAGAAAGATAACAAGATTCCCATGCTTTTACATCAATTATGACAAGATTTAACAATACAATGACAAAATGATTCCAACACTTCTTACATTTTTTTTATAAATACTACTACAACTCTTTGTTAATCATAAAAATTTCAACACATATCACTTTACTCACCCTGAAAAACGAGGTTTTCCGGGGATGTTAGGTAGCTTGGATTGCATGCACTGGAAGTGGAAAAATTGTCCAACCGGCTGGGCTGGGCAATATGCAGGTCGTAGCAGGTCTCCAACTATAATTCTTGAAGCTGTGGCAGATTATGATCTTTGGATATGACATGCATATTTTGGAATGCCAGACACCAATAATGACATCAACGTGTTGGAGTCTTCTCACCTTTTCTCTAATCTCGCTCAAGGTATAGCTCCAACTGCTAATTATGTCATTCAAGGGAAAGAATATAATATGGGTTATTATCTGGCTGATGGCATATATCCAAAATGGTCTACAATAGTGCAAACTATTCACGAGCCAAGGGGTCCTAAAAAAAAATATTTTGCTACACAACAAGAGCATGTAGAAAAGATGTAGAACGTACATTTGGAGTTCTCCAATAGCGTTTCGCAATTGTAAAAGGACCAGCTTGTTTTTGGGGGAAAAATGTGATACATGACATAATGACTACATGTATAATTTTACATAACATGATAATCGAGGATGAGCGCGATCTCGATGCGCCAATTGAAGTCAGAGGAGAAGTTCCACCTCCAGAAGTCGAAGTAACAGCCGATGAAAATACTCGATTTCAAGAATTTCTTGCTCGATATAGACAAATCAAAGACAAAGACGCTCATTTCTCACTTCGGAACGCATTAATTGATCATTTGTGGAATAAATACACTAATAATGATGCTTAAATAAAAATGTATTAGTCATTTGATTTTCTATTTATGTGGTGTAATGAAATTTTCTTTTTAATTAAGTTTAATTTTAATAATTTAGTAATTATTTGGATATTTGTTTAAAGAAAACTAAATGGATAGAATTTGTCATTTTAAAAATAAAAGATTGATTTAGCAATTAAAGTAAAATATTAAAATATAATATATATAAAATAGTAAATATAAAGTAAGAAATAGAACCAAGTATTGGAGTAAACTCTTGCAAAAATAGAGCAAAATATAGAGCAAACCGGAGAATCGATCTGATGAGGCCGTTGACTGGTTGAGGAATATTTCTTGTCGGAGCTAGCGATCATGTCTTCTTCTGTCGTCGGAACCTGACCGAAGATCGATGTGGCAGCACTTAGTATAGACGAGGAGGACGAAAGTGAATGCGAACATGATGGTGAGAACTCCGGTTACGACTGCTAAACTCGGCTCGAAATTAGCGACGAGGTCGCCGTTTCTGAACGGAAGAAGAGGTTGAGCAGAGACATATTGATAACTATGGAGTAGTGGAAGAAAGAAGAAGAAGATCTGATACATCAAAGGGTGATGAAGATCTTCGATTCGTGAATAGAGATTTGGATTCGAATATATGATCCATATTTTAGTTGGTTTGGATGAATGATCCGATAAATATTAAGGATTGTAAAGTATTTTCTGCAGTTTTTTTGATTAAAAAAATAAAAATAAGTTTTATAACAGTAACATTTCCAATTATTTCTTTCTCAGATTGTAGCATTATAGCCATTGATCCGGGGTTTTGCCAATTGTAAATAGTGAACGTACTAGTTTACTAATTAAGTTAAAAGAAACTGGGTATTTTAAAATTATGTAGTGGATCACCAAGCGTTGACGAAGATATTTCTCGGAAAAACTCGTGCCTCCTAATTTTCGAATTCGTCTCTGTAAACAAATTCTTTGAGAAATTCTTCCATGGCGACTCAGGAAGAAACCCCGTCGCAGGATTTAAGAGTGTTCATCAATCGTCGGTCAGGCGACGTGAACATGAGTCACCTCGAGCAGCTGATTATACGGGAGGGAATCAGCGTCTATGCAGGCCGAGAAGGTTCTGGAGTCCTTCCTCACAAGGGCATCGAAGAGTCGAGAATCGCGCTTGTATTTTTCTCGACAAGTTATTGTGCATCACCAAGGTGTTTAGACGAGCTGGTGAAGATCAAAGAACGAGTTGAGGAAGGCAAACTCCTGGCCATTCCCATTTTCTACCAGGTGAAACCATTTGAAGTGAGATGGCTTAATGGAAAATTCGGTCTTAGCTCGTGGAATTACGTGGAATTACGTGGAAAGTTCTTCTGTGTTTCACAAGGTCAATAAATGGAAGGAAGCTTTGGATTTCGTTTCGCAAATGAAAGGTTTCGAGTTTGCTAAGAACAGGTATCGCATCCTGACTACATGATCTTGTGGTGTAAAACAAAAGAGAAAGTAAATGTTACCTGTAGTTGTGGATCTTTGTTGACTAGGTAGAGTTCTACTGAATTGGAAGAGATATAGTATTATCAATTGAACAAAAACAAGCAAGCTCATATCTTTTTATCTCCTTTTTTGTATTGGTAATTTCTTATGTGGTAAGAGAAAGCAGAGCAAACGGTTCAAGTGTCTTATTTTTTCTTATCCTGGGACAAGAGGAAAAAAAAGGAAGGGGGGAAGGGGGAAATGTAGCAATTGGTAGGAGTAATTGAACTTTCTCATTTAGAAATGGCTTAAATTGAGTAAACGTCTTCCTTTTCTTAGGCCTTAACAATCAAGAGGGTCTCATTGTTTTTCTAAAAATCTTTGGCAGTGTTGACGTTAGGCAGGCTGAAAGCATTGTCATGTATGTCAAGAGTGAACTGAGCCGTCTTTCAATGAAGCAAATAGAAAATACTTCACATGACCAGGTGACTGAGCTGCAAAAAGATGCATTTAAGAATATTGTCAAAGCTAAAGGCAAAAACTCCCGAGAATTAAGAAGTGATGATGGTCTAAATTTGAGAAAGGATGACAATATCCTTGGTGAAACAGACTCTGATGCAACCCCTAAGTTACAGAACAGCGCTGAGAACCATAGAGTTGACCCAGTCAATGAAGACAAGAATCAAGAAAATATAAGCAAAAGCATTACTATGGCGACTTATAAACACCCACCACAGCATCAAGTGTTCATCATTTCCTTGGGAGCCAACGAGCACCACAACTTTGTAGCTGACCTCGAGGTGGCCTTGAAAAGGGACGGAGTCAATGTCTATAGTGATGATGCCAATGTCTATATTGACAGCGAGAAGTTTGCGGGTGTAAGTCATGAAACACTTTTGAAAGGGATCGAGGAGGCAACGATCGCACTCGTAATTTTTTCAAGCAGGTACATAACATCAAGGTGGTACTTAGACGAGCTGGTGAAGATTAAAGAACGCATGGATGAAGGAAAACTCCTAGTCATTCCAATCTTCTACGAGGTGGAGCCATCTCAGGTAAAACAGATGGAGGGATCTTTTAGTGTTGGGTTTAATAAGTGGAGGATATTTCGAGAACACTATAATAAATGGAAGAAAGTTTTGAATTCTATTGCGGCTAGACCGGGCTTCGTGTTACTTAAAGACAGGTACTGATTCAACCCTACTTACCACATTAAATTCGTGATCTGAAATATAAGCGAATATAAATGCTGCCTCTACCTGTGGATCTTTTTGGACTTGGTTTAGTTATACTGGATTTAAAGAGCTATAGTGAGTTATTTTCTCTCTTTGTATCATTTTATTGTATTGGTGATTTTTTAGGGGTAGAGAAATTATAATAAATAGCCATCAACTGTGTGTCCCACTAAGCCATCTGTAAAGATTTCTCCTTATTTAAGAAGTCTCATAGTTTTTAATTATACATTTGACAAGAGGAAAAATGGCAAAAAACTAGCAATTATTATGGTTAACTGAACCTTCTTATTTAAAGATGGCTTAGTTTGAGTGTAAACCTACCATGCATTAGGCCTTACACGATTGGAGGGTCTTATTGCTTCCCTTACACTCCTTTGGCAGTGGTATGATCGACTTTATCACTAGCATCACCGGGCATGTAAAGAAGATTTCACTGGAGCAAATAGAAATGTCACATGACAGGCTGAGTGAGCAGCAGGAAGATGCCTGTATGGACTCTTCCAGATCAGAGGATCTGAAAGGGGTGGATGGTGAATGTGATGCTATTCTCTGGGAGACAAAGTCATATAGAAATCCAAAGGAAGCTGAGATTGTCCCAGCTGAAGCAAAATCCAGAAGAAATGATGGTTTGAATCCGAGAAAGGATGAAAATTTCATTGACTTTGAAGCAAACTCTGCTGCAACCTCTAATTCACAGAATTGCGTTGAGAACAAGAGAGTTGAACCAGCCATTGAAGAAAAGAAGCAAGAAAATTTAAGCGAAAGCTCTACCATGGTGATCTACGACAAACCCCTGCCAAAGCATAAAGTGTTCATCAATTTCCGCGGAGACGATGTGCGCCATAGCTTTGTCGGCCAGCTCGTGAAGGCCTTGACAAGGGATGGAGTCAGCGTGTATGTAGACGTAAATGAGTTGCCATGTGGAGATCTTACAGAACATCTTAGTAAGGGCATTGATGAGTCGGGGGTCGCGCTCATAATCTTCTCTAGCAGGTACACAGAATCAAGATGGTGCTTAAACGAGCTGGTGAAGATTAAAGAACTTATGGAAGAAAGGAAACTCTTAGTCATTCCAATTTTCTACAAAGTGGAGCCATTGGAGGTTATACAATTGAAGGGAGATTTCGGTGTTATGTTTTGGAATTTATGGAGGATTAAACGGGATCATCATATCATTAAATGGAAGGAAGCTTTGGACTCTGTTGCATCCATGAAGGGAATCTATTGGAAGGAGCACAGGTAATATATTTATAGTTTATTATTATCTTGAATTGATTGTTACTGAAATTACTAGATTACTCAGGCTTACATGATCAATGGGTCTCATCCGTTTTTTTCTCTCAATGGTTTGGCAGTTCCGAGAGCGAGTTCATCGCTGTTACCGTGAAGAAAGTCCTAGAGATAATTTCGCAGCGGGAAGGAGAAAGTACTGAATTGCCCACAGGAAAAGGACAAAAGCATGAAACTTATTTTAACAAACATCATCTCTTTGGAATGGAGCAACGCATGGAGAAATTGGAGAAGAAGTTAGAGTTTGATTGCAATAAAACTCTAATTATTGGAGTTGTTGGGATGCCTGGTATTGGTAAAACCACTCTCTCAATGATGCTGCATGAAAAGTGGAACTGCAAGTTTCTACGTTGCATGCCTCTTTTGGGTATCCGTAAGAAGTCACAGGAATATGGGCTGGTGTGGCTACGAAAGACTCTCCTGGAAGTCTTACTCGAGGGAAAGTTTCCAGCGATAAGTGATAAAACAACACATGAATCCGTGAAGGATAAACTGCTCCAGACTAAAGTTTTTGTAGTTCTCGATGATGTGAGTAACAAGAAACAATTAGAGTTTCTCCTCAGTGACCTCGACTGGATTAAGAAGGGAAGTAAGATCATTATTACTACGTCTGACCGGTCATTGCTCAAGGGATTTGCTGATGATACTTATGTAGTCCCGCTATTGAACGACAAAGAGGCCTTTCAACTCTTTACTTATCATGCCTTTGATGATAAAATCTGTAGTCCCACACGGAACTTCCTGATTCTCTCAAGAAAGTTTGTGGATTACGCCCGAGGGCACCCACAGGCTCTCATAATACTGGGTAGTGAACTTCGTGGGAAAGACAAGGCTCACTGGGAACATAGACTGGGAATAATAACAGATCCTTACAATACGTGGATCCAAGATAGCTGGAGATTCTCTACTGATCAACTTAATGAGCAGCAGAAAGATGTGTTTCTTGACATTGTGTATTTTTTCAAATCAGAAGATGAGTATTTTGTTAGGAGTTTACTGGATTCAGGAGATCCTGACACTACTGATTCCGTGAGTGAATTAAAAGATCTTGCCGACAAGTTCCTGATTACAATCTCCGACGGGCGAGTAGAGATGAATGATATTCTGTTTAGGCTCAGCAAGGGTCTTGGCTTCCCTTTCCGGCATAGGTTGTGGAACTACAAAGATATAATCAACAAACTAAAGAAAATGGAACTATTGGTAAGTTTATGTTATGCGAATGTTTTCAAAACAAATTTCCTGACAATTTTTCCATAATAAGGAAAACAATTGTTACCCTGCCTGAAACACGAACTGTGAGATAAATAAACATTTGCAAATTTTTAAGATGGATCGTGAACTCTTTATTCACTACTATGAAAACAGAAAACAACAATAGTAAATTGTATCAACTTAGAATAGACATACTTTGGTGTAGACAAGGTTTCTTATTAAACTCTAACTAGAAATCCTTCGCTAACATGTTTTCTCTTGGTCTGCTATCAGGATGCTGATGCTCATAATGTAAGAGGCATTTTCTTAGACATGTCAAAGTTAACGACGAGCATCTCCTTGGAGAGTTCAACCTTCATTGATATGCGCAATCTTCGATACCTGAAAATATACAATTCTTGTTGTCCTCGGCAATGTAAAGCTGACTGCAAATTACACTTTCCCGAGGGGCTTGAATTCCCCTTGGAAGAGGTTCGATATCTTCATTGGCTGAAATTCCCATTAAAGGAACTTCCAACAGATTTCAGACCGGAAAATCTTGTTGACCTTAGGCTGCCACACAGCAACATTGAACGTGTTTGGGAAGGTGTTAAGGTGTGTCTTCCTATGCCATCTTTTTGCTGTTATCTTTACATTATATTGCTTAATTAACTAGTGCCGTTTTTTTTATTGGTTTGCCTTCTGATGGGTTGCACAGGATACACCACGGTTGAAGTGGGTAGATCTAAGCCACTCCAGTAATTTGCGCGACTTGTCAGCATTGTCAAGAGCTGAAAATCTTCAAAGATTAAATCTGGAAGGCTGCACGATTTTGGATAAATTGCCGATGGAAATCCAATATATGAAGTCTCTCGTTTTCCTGAACCTGAGAGGATGCACACATCTTTCATATCTTCCGGAGATAAATTTAATTTCTCTTAAAACTCTGATCCTTAGTGACTGCTCAAACCTTGAGAAATTTCAGCTTATCTCAGAAAGTCTAGAAGTTCTACATCTAGATGGCACTGCAATCAAGGGACTTCCTCTAGCCATCAAGAAGCTCCAGAGACTTGTCTTATTGAATTTGAAGAACTGCGAAATGTTGGAATGTCTTCCCAAATTTCTTGGAGAGCTGAAAGCTCTTGAAGAGCTAGTACTTTCTGGTTGTTCAAGGCTTAAGAATCTTTCAAATATAAAGGAAAACATGAAACATCTCCAGAGTTTACTAATCGACAGGATAGGAGCAAAAGAGATGCCAAACATATCGTGTGCCAATATATCAGGAGGCCAAGCTTCTGCAGATATGGTCGCACAACCTTTTGGCCCAAGGGAATGGCCACGTAGTGTTAATGGAGTATGCTCTCTGCGACGGCTATGTTTAAGCGGAAATGATTTTGTCAGCCTGCAAACTGATATTGGGAAACTTTACAATCTAAATTGGCTAGAGGTGAGGCAGTGCAAGTTGCTGACCTCTATACCAATACTTCCACCAAGACTTCAGTACTTTGATGCTCATGGCTGTGATTCACTGGAAAGAGTTGCAAATCCTCTGGCTCTTCCAGTGCTGTCGGAGCAGATCCATGCCACATTCAATTTTTCCAACTGTAACAAGTTGGATGAAGATGCTAAGGATAGTATCATATCTTATACTCGGTGGAAAAGTGAGTTAGTGTTAGATGCATTCTCTCGATACAATGGGGTATGCCTGTTTCTATGTCATTTTCCGGTCTTCCTTGCAGCATCTGTCGATATCTAATCTGGTTTGGTATTCTTTTTTGTAGGGTTCGGATTTGGAAGATTTCACTGGATCTTGCTTTCCTGGATGGGAAGTACCAGCGTGGTTTAGTCACCAAGCCTCTGGGTCTGTGTTAAAGCAAAAGCTGCCTCAACACTGGTGTGACAACCAGTTTATTGGGATAGCTCTATGCGCTGTTATCCTGTTTCCTGGCTACTACAAGCAGAGGAACCGTCTCTTTGTAAAATGTAATTGTGTGTTCAATTACGAAGACAGGTCTCATATCCGTTTTATCTACACTATTGGCAGTTGGAGGGAACCAAGTAACACACCAGGGAAGATTGAGCCGTCTCATGTCTTTGTTGGCTATACCAGTACGTTGGATATCAAGAAATATGGTGAGGAAGAAGATGAAGAGGGATGTAGTCAAACTGAGGCTTCTTTTGAATTTCAAGTGACAGATGGTACAGATGTGTTAGAAGGTTGCGAGGTGCTGAAGTGTGGCTTTAGTTTGGTTTATGCAACCAATGAAAGGGAGAATATAAGGTGGGATGCAGAGACTGTTGTAATTCCAGAAAGGATTGAGAACATCCTAGGTAAAGCAATATCTTATGGAAACTCCGGAAGTCATGATGATATCCAATATGAATCTTACTCTGGTCCATGTCTGGGAAGGGATGAAACTTTCTTCTGTGAAGCAAAATCTGATGCTAACCCAAATTTAGAGAAGAGTTTTGAAAACAAGAAAGTTGACCTTTTAAATGATGAAGAAGACGCAGGAAGAGAAATTATTGCAAGCTCTTATCATGACAACGCATCTTCAGGAAATTTAGAGAAGCGTAAAATGCATTCTTTAGTTGGGGTTGAACAACGACTCAAGCAAATGGAAAAGGTGTTGTTCTCGACACCAGGAAAAACTCGTATTGTTGGAGTTGTTGGAATGCCCGGCTTTGGTAAAACAACTCTCGCGACAGTTTTGTTTGAAAAGCGTGGGTGTAAGTTTCCAAGTCACTTGTTTTTAACAATGTCAAAAAAATACAGCCTGGAGCAGTTGAGGAGGGTGTTCCTGAAAGGGTTACTCAGACACGTAAATCTAGACATAGATGACGAAACGACTCATGAATCCGTGAAGGATAAACTGCTTCAGACTAAAATTTTTGTTGTTCTCGATGACGTGAGTGACAAGAAGCAATTAGAGTTTCTGCTTGGCAACCTTGACTGGATTAAGAAGGGAAGCAAGATTGTTATTACAACGCGTGACAAGTCATTGCTAGAGGGAATGGCTCATAATACTTATGTGGTCCAACAATTGAACAAGAGAGAAGCCATTCAACTCTTTACTTATCATGCCTTCTATAATCAAATGTATCTCTCAGAAACCGTCCTGTCGTTGTCCAGAATATTCGTGGATAATGTTCCAGGTAACCCACTGGATCTCAAGCAACTGGGAAGCGACCTATGTGGAAAAGATGAGGCCTACTGGCAACATGAACTGCGAAGAGTGAGACAAAAGTTTAGTATGGAGATGAGAGATGTCTGGACATTCTCTATTGACCAACTTAATGAGCGACAGAGAGATGTGTTTCTCGACATAGTGCATTTTTTCAAATCAGAGGACGAGAATTTTGTTAAAAGTATACTGGATTCAGGAAATCCTGAAGCTGTGAGTGAAGTAAGGGATCTTGCTGACAAGTTCCTCATTACAATTTCTGGTGGGCGAGTAGAGATGCATGATCAACTATGTACGTTGGGTAAGGACCTTGGTTCTCCTGGGCAGCATAGGCTGTGCAACGACAGAGAAATCATCAACAAGGTGACAAAAATGAAACAACCGGTACGTTTACTTTTTCTGCAAAAAGAGAGTCCATTAATACCTGCTACATTTCTTGGCTATTCTAAAACAAACTTTAAGATCATTATCTGTTAGGAACTAGAGCAAAAAAAATGTTACCTGTCCTGAAATAAAAAGACTATAATTAATCAACCTGTGAAAGTTTTAGGATGATCGTGAAATTTGTTTCAACTAATAGGAAAACATGAAACAAAAATAATAGATGGAATCATCTACAATACTTATGGGCGAATCTTTTTCAAGGGCAGAGAATTACAACTCTTTCTGTCAAATAACAGAGACAACAAGCTCACCCTCCATATGAAAGCAAAACCCTGAGACTTGATGTAATTGCTAATTTTATGTTTGTTACTTGCTTCTAGGAGGCTAATAATGTGAGAGGTATTTTCTTAGACATGTCTGAAATAAGGGAGAGTATTGCCTTGGAATGTATGACCTTCACTGATATGCGAAACCTTCTATGCCTCAAGATATACGATTCTTGTTGTCCTCGGAAATGTAAAGCTGACTGCAACTTATATTTCCCGGATGGGCTTGAGTTCCCCTTGGAAGAGGTTCGTTATCTCCACTGGTTGAAATTCCCATTGCAGGAACTTCCACCAGACTTCAGACCTGAGAATCTTGTAGACCTGAGGCTGCCTTACAGCAAGATTGAACGTGTTTGGGAAGGTGTTAAGGTGTGTCTTCTTGTTCCATATTTTTGCAGTTATGCTTTCATTATTTTTCTGATTGTTGGTTAAATTTTGACAGGATACACCACGGTTAAAGTGGGTTGATTTAAGGCACTCAAGTAAGTTGCTCGACTTGTCAGCATTGTCAAAGGCTGAAAATCTTCAAAGATTAAATCTGGAAGGCTGCACGAGTTTGGATGAATTGCCGGTGGAGATACAAAAATGTGAAGTCTCTTTTTTTCCTGAACCTGAGAGGATGCACACGTCTTTGTTATCTTCCGAAGATGAATTTAATCTCTCTAAAAACTCTCATCCTCAGTGACTGCTCAAACCTAAAGGAATTTCAGTTGATTTCCGAAAGTGTAGAATTTCTACATTTGGATGGCACATCAATCGAAGGACTTCCTCCAGCTATACAGAACCTCCGGAGACTTGTCGTATTGAATTTGAAAAACTGCAAAATGCTGGAGTGTCTTCCCAACTGTATGGGCAAGCTGAAATTTCTTGACGAGCTAGTACTCTCTGGTTGTTCAAGGCTTAAGAGTCTTCCATATGTCAGGCATAGCTTAAAACATCTTCAAATTTTACTTCTTGATGGGACAAGAGCAAATGAGATGCCAAGTATATCGTGCTTTACTGGATCCGAAGGCCCAGCTTCTGCTGATATTTCTTTACAACCTTTTGGGTCATATTCCACCGTGAGAGAATATGCATGTGGTGTAAATGGAGTATCCTCACTACGACGTTTATGTTTGAGTGGAAATGATTTTGTCACCCTGCAACCTGACATTGGGAAACTATATAATCTGAACTGGCTTGACGTGAAGCAGTGCAAGAAGCTGATATTTGTTCCAACGCTTCCACCAAGACTTCAATACTTTGATGCACATGGCTGTGATTCGCTGGAAAGAGTTGCAAATCCTCTGGCTATTTCTATGCTGTCTGGGCAGAACCATGCAACATTCAATTTTTCCAACTGCGATAAGTTGGATCAAGACGCAAAGGATAGTATCATATCCTATACTCGGTGGAGAAGCCAGTTAATGCTAGATAATCTCACTCGTTACGATGAGGTTTGTCTATCTTTCTCTATCAATTTGCAGTCTTCCCGGTAGCACCTATTGTATGTAATTTAGTTTTGGTGTTCCTTTTTGCAGGGTTCTGTCTTGGAAGCTTTTACTGGAACTTGCTTTCCTGGATGGGAAGTGCCGGCATGGTTCAGTCACCAAGCTTTTGGACTGGTGTTAAAGCCAAAGCTGCCTCTACACTGGAATAACAACAGTTTTACTGGAATGGCTCTGTGCGCTGTTATCTCATTTCATGGCTACCATGAGCAGAGGAACCGTCTCTTAGTGAAATGTGATTGTGTGTTTAATAATGAAGATGGGTCTCGTATCCGCTTTAGTTGCACGATTGGCAGTTGGAGCGAATCAAATAACACACCAGGGAAGATTGAAACGTGTCATGTCTTTATTGGCTATATTAGTATGTTGGATATCAAGAAACTGGGCGAGGAAGATAAAGAAAGATGTAGTCACACTGAGGCTTTGTTTGAATTTCAAGTGACAGATGGTACAGAAGTTTTAGCAGGTTGCGAGGTGCTGAAGTGTGGCTTTAGTTTGGTCTATGCAACCGATGAATTGCGGGTTAAATCTGGTGTACGTGGAGCCCCTCTTGAAGCAAATCACTACAGAGCTTATTCAAAAAACGGTGATTGGATCTAAGATTTGTTTGCTTACATTTTTATGTGCGATTGTCTTTGCTCCCTACTATTGCTCGAGGTTTTTAAATTTCTGATTGCTTGTCTTCCTTTTCTAGTGGCTATCTCGGAAGTAAGAAGGGAAACGGAAGCAGCAGAAAGATCACCTGACGGTGGGGACAAGGTACTTGAATTGCCAAATAAAATGATAGCACTTGGAATCGTAAGTTTAATTATATGTTAAATGGTTGAATGAATCAGATATAATTTTTGTAACAAAGATTTCATGCATTTTACATAGCAGGATCCTTTACTTATACCTTTTTGTTACGTCCTATGCAGGCTACAAGTCCCCAACCACCTATTGCTAAGTCTCTTTTTTCCTGGGCTGAATATAGAACCGGATCAAACAATTCAGAAAGAGAGAGACACATTCGAGTGTTAGAGGTCGACGCCCAGTTGTCTGGGGAGCCTCAACATCACAGCGACGACATTGTAAGCTCTTTTTTTGTATTAATAAGTAGATAAATTAATTGCTCAAACCCATTCCCATTCCCATTCCCATTCCCCAATCATATGAACCACCAAATTCTGAAACATATTGTCTTGTCTGTTAGATCCCCATGGTTGCATCGTCTTCTGAAGCTGAGATCCGACAAAGCCACTCTCAGGTTTTCGTCAGTTATCATGGAGCTGAGCTGCACAGAACCTTTGTCAGACATCTTGTGAGTACTTTGACAGATGCAGGGGTCAGCGTTTTCACAGACAACGACAAGGGAAATGGGGTAAAACAACTGATACAGCTCTACCAGAGAATAGAGGAGTCAAAGATTGCACTCGCCATCTTCTCCAAGAGGTATGTGGAGTCAAATCTTTGCTTGAACGAGCTTTTGATGATGGACGAGCTCGCGAAGGAAGGCAAACTCTTGGTGATCCCCGTTTTCTACAATGTGAGATCAAGTGACGTGAGAAACCTCAAGGGAGAATTTGGCCAACAATTCAAGGAAATGAGAGAGAGATACAAGGACGAACTTGAGAAAGTCCCGAAGTGGGAAACTTCCGTGAAGTCAATTGCAAAGACAATCGGCATACACTCGGAAGTTCACGGGTATTGATTTCCTGATTTTTCCTTATTGATGAATAATAGGGTCAAATAAGATGACTTTCGTTTTGGAAATGCCAAAAAGTACACAACTTTCAAATTTTGCTACATAAATAACTTTTTCATACAAATTTTCAACGAACGTTTCTCTCACTAATGTTGCAGCGAAGATGCCTCTCTTGTTGAAGCAACTGTTGAAGCAGTTCAGAGAGCGCTAACCAAAATTTCTGAAGGAAATCCTAAGTACCTGGGAAGTGTTAATATGCCAACTAACCATGTCTTCGCCCTTTTTGCGACTTTTCTTTTCTGTCTCTTCATGTCTCTACTTTTCATTCAAGCATATTCTTTTCCGAGTGGTATAGGGTTACGGGATTTTCTGTTTATGGTGGTTGCTGTCGTGGTCTTTTACCAGAAAATTTGCAGATGGAGAGACCAGAAGACAATAGCCTGCAACCATATCACCACCACCTTTAGCAAAGTCAGATAGCAGCATATTTAGGAATTGGTTTGGCTCTGTTGTTTGCGGTGCGTGGCTCATCTCTGCTATGTTTGTTTTTCTTACTACATTTGGAATCATCACTACTTGTATTACTTCGGGTTGTCCGGGCGATTCTGCGACAGACACTTTCTTGGACCTGAGAGTCTTTGATTTTGAAGTTGTATGAACATATTTATACCTCAGTTCCTTTGTTGTGCTGCCTACTAACGTCATGGGGGATCCTTCAACTATTGATGAGAACCTAGAAAACAAACAAACGTCTTATTTTATGTAATTGATAAATATTATTTTCTGCTTACCGGCCCATTTTTTTATCTCAAAGTGAGCTGTAGTACTAAAAATATTTGGTTGGACAAAATTACCAAATCGAATTGTATTTTACCAGACCAAACTGAATCTATCAAACCGAAGTTAATAATAAGCTGAATGGTAGAAGAAGTATTAACTGAAATTCACTAAAAAGTATTTGTAGTTAAATATATAAAATGTACATTTAAGTGTAACCTCTATAATATTATTTCGAATTAGTTAGTAATATTTAGTTTTACTATAAGTGTTTGTTTAAATCCTCAGACCCAAACCTAAACCACTGATTCAGAACAGAACCGGAATTAAATTTGGTTAATTTTTGTGAAAATCCACGGATCTACAAAAATTCGGTCCCAAATAGGATATATTTTTAAAAATTAGAAAACCCAAACAAAACAAATGGAAAAATTATGTTTTTAACTTTCAAACTGTTGCCGGTTAACACTTTAAACCTCGAGAAAATTTCACTGACACTATAAACCATAAAGATAATTTTACTAACACTTTAAATCTTAAAACTAATTTTTCTGCTTGCACCATCGTAAAAGATGACAAAACAATATGATTTTGCGGTTTTGGAGAAAAAAATATGATTTTGCGGTTTTAGCGAAAAAATATGATTTTGCAGTCTTGGCGAAAAAATACGATTTTGCAGTTTTAGCGGAAAAATATGATTTTGTGGTCTTGGCGGGAAAATATGATTTTGCGATCTTGGCAGCAAAATATGATTTTGTTGAAATAACATTTTTCTTTAAGTATGAAAAAAAATTAGAGGATTAGAAATGACCAAAATAGGGACCAAACCCTATTATACAAATTTTCAGGACTCAAAATATATTATGGTTCATTCAGTGCCGAACTTTAAATATGGACCCAAAAACTCTATTTAACATCCCAATAAAAAATTAAGATTTATGTCGAGAAACCCTAAATCGACGGAAAATAAGGGTCTTTGAATCAGAAGCTTGGTGTGTTCATACGATGAAGAGTCAATGGTCTAATATTCATCAGGTTTATCATCTCTCTCTTGTCTTAGGACATCTCTATGACGACACTCGATGTTGTTCAATATAGTACCATCGATGATTGTATTCCCAAACTCGTTGTTTTTGGAGATTGGGAGAAACTCTTTCTTAGCTGCTTACACTATTTACTTTTCAACCGAATTCAACTTCTTAAACACTCCTCTTCTTGATCGAAGAAGCTTATGCTTTGCAGCCGGAGGAAATGGCTTGATTTGGTTCTGTGATAATTTCGACTGTTCTTGTATAGATACATGATTGGTGTAGCGTTAAGCATCTAAAATATGGTCTAGGTGATTGTTTTATTTGTTGAGAAACGAGATTGAATTAATTGGAAAAAAATGATCTTTAGCTTGATGGTACTAGAGTCTGCTAATCATAATGTTTGTATGAGTACCTTGGTTCTATTGGTGTGAGATTTTGCTGATCCCTTGCTACTTGAAATTTAGATCGATCCAGCTTTGTAGTGTTGAAATCGGAAGCGGAGTTCAACAGAGCACTGAGCAAAGCTCAAGGTAAATAAATAAACAATCATGGGTTTCTTTTGTTAACTACTTCAGAATTATATGAGTTTCTTAGTATGATCATCTGCTTTTATCTTCTCTTGATGTATACATTTTTCAGATGGATCTTTGCCATTAGTTTTCTATTTCACTGCTGCTTGGTGTGGACCTTGTAAGTTTTAGTTCCTGAGAGCAAGTTTTGTTTCTGGATAGTTATCTTTCCTACGAGTGGCTTTATTAATTTGTGTAGTAGTGATTGACTTTAGGCAGGCGTATCTCTCCTGTAATATTGGAGTTCAGTGATAAATATCATGATGTAACAACGTATAAAGTTGATATTGACGAGGTATGTTTGCATTTATATGACTATGTTCACCAGCATGACTTTTATAGGTCTATACAAGTTTCATCATGGATACAAGTTCTTACTTCGTTATGTGGCTCGCTTGCAGCTGTTCATTGGATTGTTTCAAGAGACAGGAGTATGAGAAGAAGGGGAAAAGCGGATTAATGTTAGAAGGAAGATGTGAGCTCATTTTACTTGTGGCACTTGTTGTAATATTAGTTAAGACTTGAATTGAGACTTGTATGGAGTTTTTATATATATTGAATTTTATGCAAAAAATTTTTTTTCGTAAATGTGTAACAAAATGTTCCAAACCAAATTTTATCAATAGCCCATAAAAAACTATTACAAAATAAATTAGTATAGCATCAAAATTGTGCTATTTTACGCGATGATATGTTAACATATAATAGTACAGTAATAAAACGCAATCGTAGTCGCCCTATTATAACTCCGGCAAAAATAGTGTTAAACGCTATTAAAATGGTATTATAGCGTTTATGAAAACGCATGTCAACTTTTTTCCTCCGAAACATTTCAAACTATTTGATAAGCTCCTTTGTTCTCCTCCACCGCAACACATATTACTGACCACTCATATATTTGGTGAAGTGCAGCCCGTAATTAACTATGAATGAACTAACTTAAAACCACTAAATGTTAAAAGGAAAATGATGCCAAAAAAATGCTAGCAAGGAAACAAAATGTATAATAAATTAAAAATAATCTATAAAGACTTACATAAGACACAAATCAGCTGTACATAACAAACAACAAAAACATTCACCATAAACTTTTTAAAATTTTGAAAACCAAAATCCGCGTGTAACACGGGTACTGTGCGAGTGAGATTCGCACGGATCTAATCCGGACAAAGAAAGAATTCAAGAAAACGGTTTTTCTTTATAGATCTCAAATGAACTCAATAAAATTACTAAGGATTCTAACTAACTTTGGAAACAAGTTAGGGTTTTGCAAGTATTGAGCCTAGTGTTATTGAGAGTCAAATTGCGGATCCTTTGCTCGACGGTCGAGCTCGCTATTTATATCGAGAGATTGTCAATCTCATAAATATATTCTCTTTTCTTATTCTTCGGGAGATAATATTTTCTTTTTTTCGAGTTGTTCTATATTCGCGTAGATTCGATTATATCATTTTTTTATCTCTTTGTAGGTCGGTCGATGAATTCCACGAAAGCCGAGTTAATCGGGCTTTGTTTGTTCAAATCGAGTTAGTTATTGGGCCTAATTCTACATACTTAATTGGTGATTTTTGATTTAAATCGAGTTAACCGAGTGGTGCTAAACCACGCTCCTACATGTACTCTCCTAGTTATACAAATTTTGAAACATTTGTCCAATCTGATTAAACCGGTCCGACCAGCCACTATACCATAGTCTAATTTTTTTTTTTTTTTTAACGACTTCTATAATCTTATCGGAAAAAAAAGGGGTCAAACTTGGTGTGTGCCAGTGATATATATGTTTTCATTGTAACCATTTTGGTATAACTTAGTAACTTCATTATTTGAAGTTGACTTCAATTTTCGAACTTCTCCTAACGATTCAACCAA
The DNA here is from genome assembly GCA_900406565.1 of Turritis glabra. Classification (NCBI taxonomy): domain Eukaryota; kingdom Viridiplantae; phylum Streptophyta; class Magnoliopsida; order Brassicales; family Brassicaceae; genus Turritis; species Turritis glabra. The sequence continues at coordinate 612,737 of OVBN01000165.1, read as the reverse complement.
AAAACTTCCCAATGGCGGCATCTTCCGGAGAGTCGTGGCAAGTGTTCATCAATTTCCGGGGAGAAGAATTACGCGGCAATTTCATCAGCCATCTGGAAGGAGCCTTAACCCTTGCTGAAATCAAATACTACATCGACACGAAAGAGGTCCCAAGCGAAGATCTCACTGTCCTTTTCACGAGGATCGAGCAGTCGGAAATCGCACTGTCCATCTTCTCGAGCAAGTACGCTGAATCAAAGTGGTGTTTGGACGAGCTTGTGAAGATCACTGAACAAGTCAAGAAAGGAAAACTCAGAATCATCCCCGTCTTCTTCAATGTGACACCTGAGGAAGTGAAAGAGTAGAAGGGAGAGTTTGGCCTTAAGCTATACGGAGAAGGTAAAAGGAAAAGACCCAATATACCGAATTGGGAGAACGCTTTGCAGTCTGTTCCAAGCAAGATAGGATTGAATCTGAAGAATTTTAGGTAGAGATATTGTCTGAACTGTTTCTTATTCAAGGGTTTGTTTCATTGTTTTGATTTTTTCCTCACTCCAAATTGCAGGAACGAGAGAGAGCTCGTTGATAAGATTGTTGACTCTGTCAAAAGAGTTCTTGCCGTAGTTCCTCTCAACGGGATTTCTAAAGATCTCTCATCTGTAAGTTCTAATGGTAATATATCCTTTAGACAGATAGAACAGCCTAAAGCGCATCCGCTTGACTATGGAATGGAACAATGGCTTAAGCAACTGGAAGAAAAGTTAGACTTCGATTCCCTCGAAACTCAAGTTGTTGGAATTGTTGGGATGCCTGGGATTGGTAAAACCGCTCTTGCCGAAATGCATTTCAAGAAGTGGAACAACAGGTTTGTGTTTAAAAAGATTGTCCGGGCGATGCGTGAGGAGATAAATGACGAATCTGATTGGTTCAAGGATACACTTCTGAACGGTAAAGAATTGAATCCTAAGGCTCGAATGTTCAACAGGAAAATTTTTGTTGTTTTGGATGATGTGAGCCATAAGAACCAAGTACATTTCTTACTCGAAAATCTCGAATGGATTAAGAAGGGGAGCAAGATTGTCATTACAACACGTGACAAGTCAACGATCGCAGAACTGGTTCACGATACTTATTTGGTCCCTGGGCTGAATGATAAAGAAGCCTTGGAGCTCTTTAAGCATCATGCCTTTAACGATCAAGATTCTAGTACATCAGAAAATATCATGAAACTTTCCAAAAAGTATGTGGATTATGCTGGAGGCAATCCGCTAGCCCTCGAGGAATTAGGAAAGGAGCTTTGTGGGGAAGATGAGGCTCACTGGGAAGCAAGACTAGTAACACTGCCACATTGTTGCAATCCAAAGATCCTAACCGAATTGAGAATCAGTTATGACAAACTGAGTGAACAACAGAAGGATGCGTTTCTCGACATAGCTTGTTTCTTCAGATCAGAAGAGGAGGATTATGTGAAATGTTTACTGGACCCATATGGCCCTGAGTCTGGTGAAGCTGTTAGAGATCTTACTGAAAAGTTGTTCATATGTATCTCTGCCGGCCGAATAGAGATGCATAATCTACTGTGTACATTTGGCCAGGAACTTGGTTCATCTGGTGAAAATAAGTCAGGGGAAAGAATGTGGAATCATGAAAAAATTACAAACACCCTACGCTCAGAACAGGTGATCCTCAATCAGAAAATAAAAAAGGTAAACGAAATCTCAAGTTCCTCTAAATACATCAATATACTTTCTTGAGTCATATGTTTTGAGATAAGGCTGAATTACTTCACATGCGCTTTGCTAACTTCTTTTTTTTTTGAATTTTTTTCCGGGGAATGAAAGAAGGTGAGGGGTATATTCCTAGACACGTCCAAAGTTGAGAATGGAATCCCCATAGACCCGAACATTTTTATCGAAAGGTTCAACCAGCGGAATCTGCGATACCTCAAAGTATATGACTCTCTTTGTCCTCAGCAATGTGATGTTGACTGTAAAGTAAACTTGCCTGATGGACTGGAGTTCCCGTTTCAAGAGATCCGATATCTCCACTGGCTGAAATTTCCATTGGATGAACTTCCACCAGACTTCAACCCAGATAATCTTATTGATCTCAGGCTGCCTTACAGTAAGATTAAACGGGTTTGGGAAGCTGTTAAGGTGTGTCTCCATGTGCCCTCTTTGCATTGATACATTAGACTGGTGTCAATTGTTCAAATTCAACTTTGCACATATATGTGATTTTTTCTTAACAACATTTTTCATTCTTTCATAAATATTTTTGCAAAGTAGGCAGACAGAATTTTTCTTTCTGTTTGGGTTTATGGTTTACAACTAAACTTTGATAAGAACTACTTTCTCTTGAAGGAAAACATATTTACATTAACATCTAAACATGAAAGAAACAAGCAAATGAAAACATACATTTCGAGACCTATATATATGACTAGAATAACATTTGAAATCTAGCTGATTGGTGGTAAATTTGTTCTGAGTTGTTGGCACAGGAAACGCCATGGTTGAAGTGGGTGGATCTAAGTTATTCGAACAAGTTGACTGACCTGTCAGCATTGTCAAAGGCGTTTTATCTCCGAAGATTAAATCTTGAAGGCTGCACGGTTCTTGATAACTTGCCAAGAGAGATGGAAAATATGAAGAGCCTTGTTTTCCTTAACCTCAGAGGATGCGTAATGCTCTCGTCTCTACCAGAAAAACTGGATTTAGTCTCCCCGAAGACTCTCATCCTCAGTGGCTGCTCAAAATTTATCAACTTCGAGCTGCTTTCTGAAAATCTTGAATTTCTACATTTAGATGGCACTGCAATCAAGAATCTTCCTTGGACCATCCAAAACTTCCAGAAACTTGTGTTATTAAATCTCAAAGACTGCAAAATGTTGGATTTTCTACCGGAATGTCTTGACAAGCTGAAGGCTCTTGAAGAACTAATACTCTCTGGTTGTGCTAAGCTTACGAGTTTTCCCGATATTAAGGAGAACATGGAAAATCTGCAGATATTGCTACTTGATGGGACCTCAATAAAAGAGTTGCCCAACATATTATTACACTGTGGTAATTTCAAAGGCCAAGTGGTATTCCAACGGTCACCTCGGATGAATGGTCTATCCATGTTGCGGCGCCTATGCTTAAGCAGAAATGATGAGATATGCAGCCTACAATCTAGCATTAGTCAACTATATAATTTGAATTGGATCGATTTGAAGTATTGCAAGAATCTCCTATCTATTCCTACGCTCCCACCTAATCTTCAATGCTTAGATGCACATGCTTGCAACTCACTGAAAGAAGTAGCAAGTCCGCTGGCCCTTCTTATGCCAACGCAGCAGATCCCCTGCTCATTCATTTTCACTAACTGTGAGAAGTTGGAGCACGTCGCAAAGAATGAAATCATATGCTATGCTCACAACAAGAGCAGGATGATTTCAGATGCATTGAATCGCCACAATAAGGTCTTTCTCTATCCTCCCGAAAGCTCGATCCGCAGTTCAAATTATATTAATTATCTTCGGTTTTACATTATAGGGTCTTGCTTTTGAAGCTTTGGTTGCCACATGTTTTCCTGGAAGTGAAGTTCCTGCTTGGTTTAGTCATCGAGCTTCTGGAGCAGTGTTGGATTCCGAGCTCCCTCGACATTGGAGTAAAAGTGGGTTCGTTGGAATAGCTCTATGTGCAATTGTCTCATTTAAGGACCACAAAATTCAAAACAACAACCTCCAGGTGAAATGCATATGCGAGTTCAACAATGTTGAGACCTCCTCTAGCTACTTTAATTGCCCTGTTGGAGATTTATCTGAGACAGGCGATGAACAACGCATGATTAAGTCGACTCATATGTTCATCGGCTACACCAATTGGTTGAATATCAACAAATTTCAAGAAGAGGATGGTGAGAAAGAATGTGTTCCTACCAAGGCTTCCATTAAATTTGAAGTGACAGATGGTACTGGCAAGATTTCTAATTGCGAGGTCCTGAAATGCGGTTTTAGTTTAGTATTTGAGTCTGGTTCTTGGGAGGCAAGCTCAAGGACAGAGGACTTGGAACAAGGTGAGAATAGATGGTTGACAGAGGACTTGGAACAAGGTGAGAATAGATGGTTGGGTTTCTTGAGAAGAATAAGAAGGTTTCTTCCATTATGGTAGCTTCATAGAGAGCTAATTAGCTTCTCTTGTCTACTAATCTTTATTTTTTTTGTAACAAGAAGCTGATTGTTGATGTATGTCATTGTACAACATTTTGTTTCTCATGTCTCAATACTAAAACGGAGTTTGGTGGTGCCAAACTTTAAAAAATTTCAAGATACAAAGCTATTTGGATGAACTTACAATCGCAATCAGGTTAGCCATTTCATAAATTATTCTTTGTATTCATAAACAGAATCACAAGACATAAGATTACCATATATCTCTCTTCGAGTGCACAAAACCATTTCCCCCAAATCTCCACTCTCTCTCTCTTTCTCCCCCCTTGAAATGCTACAATGGCGAAACATGACGAATCTCAGGTATTCATCAATTTCTACAGAGCCGACGTCATCCGCGGCGGATTTGTTGACAACATGTTCGCCGATGCGTTGACTGATGGAGATTTCAAGGGGATTTTGAGGATTCTAGGATTGCGCTTGTAGTCTTCTCGAGCAGGTACACTGAATCGAGACGTTGGTTAGATGAGCTTGTGAAGATTCGAGAAGAAATGGATGAAGGTAAAATCATGGTCATTCCGATCTTCTACAAGCTTGGATACGTTCGAAGGTGGTTTTGGTCTTACCTTGTTGAATCCTGCAATGCGTGATTTCGAGCCTGAAAACAGCTCAAGATTTGGAAAGAAGCTTTGGATTCGGTTTCGTGTATGATGGGGTTTCAGTTGCATAAGAACAGGTAACGATTCTACTCTACATCAGTTTTTGTATTTGTAAAACACAAATGGGAATATTGTAGATATTTGTTAGTAGGTAAGAGAGTTACATCGAATCAACCTGGTGCTTAGACGAACTGGTCAAGATATAAAAAAAAAAACGCATGGATGAAGGCAAACTCCTAATTATTCCAATATTCTACAAGGTGAAGCGATTACAGGTTAAACAACTGGAGGGAAATTTCGGTGTTAGGCTTTGGAATTTGTGGAGGATTAATCAGGAGCACCTTATCATTAGATGGAAGGAAACTTTGGAAAATATGTTGGAGGCATGATGGATTTCCAGTTTGAGGAGGATTGGTAATTGAAATTTATGATTTATTATTGGCTTAAAATCATGAATCAATTACAGAAATGGGCATTATTTCTTTGACACTGCAAAAACTAAACCCTTGGGTGTACATGATCAATGGATCTCATTGGTTATTTTTTCTTGTCTTTCTGTGATGAGAGTGAGCTCATAACTTCCATCGTTAAGGAGGTAGATCACATGATCAAGATTTCGTTGCAGGGACCAAAAAATCCATTTCTTTTTCCTTCCACGGGGAGAAGAAAAGGAGAAAAGCATGAAACTTATTTCAACATGCATGCCCTCTTTGAAATTAAGCTAAGCATGTACTATTGGAGTTGTTGGGATGCCTGGTATTGGTAAAACCACTCTCTCAAATCAATGATGTGGAACTGTAAATTGTACATTGCTTGCCTCTTTTGTGTATCCGTAATAAGACAAAGAGCTAATCGAGACAAAAGAAAAAAAACAACGGTTCCGAACTTAGTCGGAAAATGAAAACCCGATGAGGCCGGGAGATAATCATCTCTCTAAAAGTTTAGACAGAAGGTTTTTCATTAGGCTAGAGCTAATACTTCTCCAATGGGACGCGAAAACGTTAAATTTGTTCCAGTGGAACTGCAAAACTGACACCAAATTTTTTATTTTGGCGTTTTATGAACAGTAACACACTATATTTGGCGTCGTTCATAAAACACCAAAAAACAAATATTATTTTATTTATATTTTGTTTTAAGTAAGATAATTAAATTATTTTTTACCATCTAAAAATAAATATACCATCAATAGTTTTGAATTTTTTTACTTTTAATAATATTAACTTTTAATTATAATTAATATGAAATATTAGTTTGCAAAAATATCTAAATAAAAACCAAATTATGTAAAATTAAAAATATATATTAAAGTTTGATTAAACCCTGAAAAGATAAAAATACAAAATTAAAACCAAACAAAAATAAAAACTAAATTCAATAAGATAATTTTAAAGAACATAATATAATTTTAATAATATAATAATAGAAAATATTATTTTTGTGTAAAATTTAGTGTTGTGGTTGGAGATGAAAAATAAAGTGAGACACTATAATACTATATTTAGTGTAATTTCAACACCAAATTTGGTGTTATGGTTGGAGTTGCTCTAACACAACCAAATTACATGAATAATTTATTCTGCGTATACTTATAAAAATCAATCAATCAATACAATAATACTTTTAAGAATATTTCAGGTCTTGTCACATCAATTTTTCATTTTTATACCTTTAGAATATGACATATTATTAAAAAACATAACAAATAATACACATTAGATTTATTAACTAATAAAAAAACAAATATGATGCCACATCAACATTCTTATTCTTATGATTTACACTAAACTTAGATATTCAGATATTTGGTTCGATTCAGAGTAGTTTCCGTTCGGTTCCTAGTATTTCGAGTAGAGTAATTTAGTACCCATTCGGATATTTTAAAATTTTGGTTTCATGTATTTTCGGTTCGGTTCGGTTCCGGATACCCTAAATATTTGAAAAAACTAAAATTGTTAAATTCAAATAAAGTTTGGTTAAATTTTAACAAATACGACTAAGAACTTTTGGATTTTTTTATTTTCAGTATTTTGGTGTAAACATAATTGATATATTAGAGTATATAATTGTAATATTGAGTTATATTAAATCTAAATATATTTTTTGAATATATAATTATATTTCGGGTATCCATTCGGTTCTCGCTTCGGTTCACTTCGCTTCCAGTTCTTTGAATATAGAAAATTAGGATCTGTTTGGGTATTTTGTCAGTTTCATGTTAGATACTCATTTTTTGGGTTGGTTCGGTTCGGTTTTTTGGTTCCCATTATTTTGTCCAGACTAGACCTAACAAAAAAAACTCAATTTAAGAAACCAATCAAAATAAAACAAAAATACACATAAGCTTCAACATTCATTCTTATGAACCTACTTTATTCAATGAAACGAGACGATGCTAAATGGTAATAATAACATATTTTCTTATTCCTTTATTTGCTTTTTACGAAAAAATACATTTATTAAGTTTAGCTACATATTGCTTTATTAAGTAAATATAATTTTTAATTAGGGATGTTTCCATAAAAACTATGCATTTTTAGGTTATTAAAAATTTAGTTAGAAATATTACGTTAAAAACATTTAAAAACATGAACACCAAAAGTTACTATGTTATATAACATTTGTTGTTTTCTTTAATTTCACTTTATAATGCTTTCTCAATCTTTGTTCATTTTGTTTTTTAAAAGTTAGCTTTATTTTTAGAAGTGTTCATTGCTATCAGTTTAAGATCTTTACGTTTTTTTTTCATTAAATGTTTCAAGTTCCGAACTGAATTAATATATCTCATAAACAACTCTAAATCTCAATAGTTATAATATGTAATCTGTTTTTACGATATAAAATATTATAAGAAATTATATCTAATTCAATAAACTATTTGAAAAATTAATAAACCTTTGTTTTCTCTTTAACTTAACTCTATAATGCTTTCTCAATATTCGTTCACTTTGTGATTTATAAGTTCGTTTTATTTTTGAAAGTGTTCACTGCTACAAGTTTAAGATCCTTATGTTAATTTTTTCGTTAGATGTTTCAAGTTCCAAATTGAATTAATATATCTCATAAACAACACTAAATCTCAATAGTTATAATATGTAATCTCTTTTTACTATATATGATATTATAAGAAAATGTATCAAATTCATTAAACTATTAGGAGAATTAGTAGAAAATAAAAGAGAAAAATAACATCTAAAAGTAGTATTCAATAAAACTTTTAAGTATCTCTCCAGACTTGCCATATCAGTTTTTTCATGTTTTTAGGATGTGACACATCATTAAAAACAATACCCAATCAAAACATAATAAATAATACACATTAGATTTATTAACCAATAGAAAACAAATATGATTACACATCAACAGTCTAATGATTTACACTAGACCTGGGTATTTAGGTATTTGGTTTGGTTCCGAGTAGTATATGTTCGTTTTCGGGTATTTCGGGTAGATGAATTTAGTATTTATTCAGATATTTTAAAATTTTGGTTACAGGTATTTTCGGTTCGGTTCCAGATACCCCAAATATTGAGAAAAACTGAAATTGTTAAATTCAAATAAAGTTTGGTTAAATTTTAACAAATATGACTCATAACTTTTGGATTTTTTTATTTTGAGTATTTGGCGTAAAAATAATTGATATATTAGAGTATATAATTATAATATTGGGTTATATTAAATCTAAATATAATTAATATTTTGAATATATAATTATATTTCAGGTATCCATTCGGTTTTCGGTTCGGTCTAGTTCGCTTCCAGTTCTTTGAATATAGAAAATTATGACCCGTTCGGATATTCTGTCAGTTCCGGGTTCGATGTTTAGTTAGAAACCTTACATTAAAAAAAATTAAAAACAAGAACACCAAAGTTACTCTGTAATGTAACATTTGTTTTTCTCTTTAATTTCACTTTATAATGATTTCTCAATCTTCGCTCATTTTGTTTTTTTAAAGTTAGCTTTATTTTTAAAAGTGTTCATTGCTATCAATTTAAGATCCTTACGTTATTTTTTCATTAGATGTTTCAAGTTCCGAATTGAATTAATATATCTCATAAACAACTCTAAATTTCAATAGTTATAATATGTAATATCTTTTACCATATATGATATTATAAGAAAATATATATAGTTTAATAAATTATTTGGAGAATTAATAAACATTTGTTTTTTTCTCTTTAACTTCATTCTATAATGCTTTTTCAATATTCATTCACTATTTTTTTCGTTAGATGTTTCAAGTTCCGAACTGAATTAATATATCTCATAAACAACACTAAATATCAATAGTTATAATATACTATCTCTTTTTACCATATATGATATCATAAGAAAACTATCTACTTCAATAAACTATTAGGAGAATTAATAGAAAATGAAAAAGAAAAAATAACATCTAAAAGTAGTATTTTAATACAATCACAAAATTATAAATATAGTATGGGGCACATACCTTAAATATGTAGGGATAATACAATTTATTTATTTTGTAGAAATAATATATAACATGCATTTATTAGTGTATGCATATATAATTAAGTAGTAAAATAAATAATGGCAATTCTCAGATAGCACAAAAATAAGTTTTGTTTCCAAATTTAGCACAACATCTTCAAAATTCCAAAAATAACACATATTTAATATAGAAAATATCTTTAATTTTGGAGATGATTTAAAAAAATTTTACAATCGCCTAAAAAAAACATAGATCCTAAAACCCTAACCCTAAACCCAAAATATTAAACCCAAACCCAAAATTTTAAATTATTTGTGTATTTTTTTGGAAGTTTGTGAAGTATGTACTATAATTGTTTATAAAACTTGTTTTAATGTTATTTTAGGGTATTTTTCAATAAAAAAACTACCAAAATCTAAGAAAAGATAAATAAAAAACTAAATTTTAGAAACCTTTTAAATTTTTATCAATAATTTTATTTAAAAAAAAATAATTTTAAAAAAACACCCTACAACGGGATCTTTACCTAGTATTTATAACGGCGTTGAGGAGTCGGAGTTGCCAAAGACATCCTAATGTAAGAGACCAACTTAGTCGGAGATTTCTGATACAATAAACCCCAGATACGAATTCCAAAGAGATCCAATGTTTCATAAAACAAAGAATACTCAAGCTCACCTTACAAGAATCCAGAAGTTACGAATAGATTCTACGAATTGGATGAACCATCGATAATTACAGAGAAAAGTAAGAAGAAAGAGATACAATCTTAACAATGATTTTCCCAATATCTAATAATTTTCCTCCTCGCTTCCTTTTAACGCTTCTTTTCCTCTTCCGTTAGCATCCAAATGATCTCAGTCCTTGAATCCAGCTTCTAATCTCCACCTTACACATGTCAATTACTCCTTTTTACTCGTTTTTAGGTCTCCAATGAGCTCCATATTTTATTGAAAATGAGTTTTCCTCCGGCTGATGTTGAAACTTTGGCCAATGTAGAAACTCTGGGAACAATTCCAGTGTACGTGTATCTTTAAGGTCATTATCAAACTCCATATTGTCCTGACACTCCTCCATGTCCTGATACTCCTCCATGTCCTTCTCTTTAAACACGACGTCCGCATCTCCAGGAGGAGTGGAGGAGGAAGGCAAGTGGGATTTATTTGGTTTGTCTTTGTTTTGGGAGACTCTAGATGAGGCAGAAGTAGTTACGGCTGAGCAGTTGGAGGAGGAAGTGGAACGAGTGGAGTCGGCGAGAGCCTTGCGTTTAGTGGGCCGTGGATGGCTATGCTCAGAGACGTAAGTAATAGCGAACATGGTTGGATCGGTGCTGCTACGTTGGACTTGTTTCGTAGCTAAACAACCTAGCGTGAACCTGTCAACGCACCTGTAGTAACTCCTGAGGAACAAATAATCAATTAATCCTTCAGGTAACTATCAAAGACATAACTAACCATAATCTAACTAAACAAACACGTGAAGTCACAATCCATTTGATCACTTACGCACAACTGGATCGGGGGAATACCAAAAAAATCTATAATATCCTTCCAATGGAATATTGTAAGTACAAGATAAGTTTGCATCATAATAAAGAATTTAAAGGCTTATAATTTGCGCCGTAGAAAATTAAATGAACTTTATATTTTACAGTTCCACGCTAATGATTGCATCTGGAAAATTGTTAGTGAAGGGAAAAGCAAAGCTGCAGATTCTGCTTAAGGTGGCTTTTTTTCAATGGTTAATAATTTCTTTTTTCCTTCAGAAAATTCACTTTTCCAGCAACATTTAGGTTTACCAGGCCACCACCAAGTTTAGGATTACTTTTGTGTACAAGATGGTTTTTTGCAAGTTGTTATAAAACTTTCCTATTGTAAGAATTTACTTTTTTTTTTCCTCTGATTCATGTACAGTAAAACCTATATAAGTTAATAATGTTGGACCAAGATATTTTATTAATTTATAGTGTTATTAATTTATCTATAAATTAATATTAATTTATAATATAAAATAATATTTATTAATTCATAGAGTTTTATTTTAGAAAATATGAGTTTAAACAATTTGATCCAAATAAAATTAATCCTTTGGATAGTATATAAATTATTAGTTATTGGACTTGAAAGTTTAATTTTTAAAAGAAAAAATAATAATTATTTTTCCAATAAAAAACAAAGATTATAGATGAATTCACTTATACAAATAATATACATAAATTCTAGTTTATGATTAATGACCTCAATTGTTGTATTTGAGCTACCTATATGACTATAGAAATGAAAATGATACATATTCAAATTTCAAAAACTTACAAAAAAATTTGGCTCTTTTTATGAAAATTTATAGAGGATGGTACAATATGATAGTTTAAAAACACAATGTAACATTTTTATATAAAAGAAGTTATTGATGAGTTCTAAAAAAAATCATTTAAAAAACACTAAAACCCTATATTGATATTATTTATATATATATATATATATATATTTAAATTTATATGATTATTAATTTATGTTATTAATGGGATCATACATTTATATAGGTATTCTAGAAAAATTATTATCTTATTGAATTTTGTTCATTTTTGCAGTGGCCTGACTTGCGACAAAAAATTATTATTTTATAATTCTATTAATTTATAGAAGATTTACTGTATATCTTTTTTTGGTCATATTTATATATGTATATCTATTTATCATGTTTGTAAAGAATATATAATATACACGAATACAGAGGTTATATATATAGAAAAATACATGAGTACCTTGGAAAACGAGAACCTAAGATGTCTTTTTGACCGTACTTTCGCCAAATCCATAGATCTCCAGCGTCTGTAGCCGGTATGCAAACCACTTTCTTTGCCTTGCTCTTCCTGCATCCATTGTCAATATATATTGAAACCCATGTAATTATACGTGTATATATGTTGTAATCTATAGCTAGTTTTGTGAACAATGTTAGTGTGGGACATGATCAGTTCGGTTTGAGATATGATGGCATCGTAGTAAGAGTATTTTTCAAAAAGATGAAACTTTGGTGAATAGCTCACAATAAACTTTTCGAAAATCCTCACGGAAAAAGGATTTAACAAAGAAAGCCGGCCAAAAATGCCAAATGACTATAGAAAAAATTTCCACTGCTTGTAAATATTGCCTTTTTCACAATAAACATAACATTTCATCAAATAAAAAAAAACTTTTCTAAAATCTTGAATGTAGTAAAAACCGGATTTTTATATTAATCTAAAAAGAACAAACATTAAAAGACCTATGTTATTAAGCAAACTTGGAAAAGAGAGCACACTGGTACATCTCTAATGGCTTTTGTAAACTTTAGTTCAATATAATAAATTAAACGTTAGAAAAAACTAAAGTTTTTTTTTTAATTGCACCTAATGTGGTTATATATACTTAAGATATTATCAATTTTTATTTTTATTTTAATAAAAAAATTGGTTATCTACTAAATTATGTATTTATCCTAATGACAAGAAAACACAAAACTAGACAAGTCTACGGGTGTATATGAACCTGATATAAAAAGAGAACTTACTTCTTTGGTACGTCAGACAAATTGTCGGTCATGGAACTCTCGCAATCAGATAGCAGCATGGATTGTCCATGGAGGATTTCTTTACCCATTTGTCGTAGCAAACAATGCATCACTATTTCCCCATTGGATGATACACTTATGAGAGACACATCGGCTAAGACCTTGAGCCCAGACCTAACATCCAAGTCAATGCCGGCAATAAGTGGTGCCACCAAATCAACATCCTCGTCATTGAACAAACAGGCTATGTAAATAAATAGAACTTTATCCATCTCCTGTAAATCATCATAACTGACTCTCAATACTTCATAACCAGAAACCTCCATCGGATCCAAGGACAAAACTGGTGATATATTCTTCAGACTTGTATTGCCAGTTGTAACATTTATTTCACGGACTCCACATCTTGTCACTGTGAACCTATCATTTAGACTCTTTGTCTGCTGATTGATAGGAAAGAACTCAAATACAACTAAGTCAGCCCAGATATCAGGGTCATTTCCTTCACCGGTACTTGGGTGCATGTTGACATCACAAAAGACAAACGTATGATCCTTTCCAACTTTTGGAACAACTTTCCCTGAAGGCCAACAGTGAAAATTTCTTTCTATCCTATAAGAGCGGCCTTCTTTGTTGCTCCATCTGCAAACACAACTTATGCCAAAACCTGTAGCATCACAATAGTCCTCCGAAAATGCAACTTCCACCAGCATACCAAAGCCCACAAGCGTGTTCCTCCAATAAGGATTTAGTCGTGTCACTACAGAAGATCCTGGTTGCAGACCAAGTGTGGCATTTTGATTTGTATGTGAGGGCGCACTGAAGCTGAAAGTCGGAGCTTTGTTGAGATCCTGTTGCAATAATGCAAAATAACTCAGATATGATATGAGGAGGGTGTGGTTGGGTGTATATAACAGGCATAATAGAGAGAGGGAGAGAGAGGCGGACAGAGAAGGGGAAAGGGATTGAGGGGGTGATGGAGAGAAAGAGAGCTAATGGAGAAGTAGACAAGAGAGAGGCAGAAGGAGAGAGAGTATTACCTGCGTATACTCTCTTGGTATGTGCTTTACATTAGTCAGCGCTTTCACCAAAAAATCGTTGACCACTTGTGGAGATAGATCAAAAAAATTGCTGAATGTGTAATGCATAGGAAGCTTGTCGGAGTCCGAACGAATAGATTTCAGAGAGACACAACCATGTGCATTCAAGAGCTCTAGGCTTAAAGGAAGTTGTGGCACTTCTCTTAACGTAGTGCCAGCAAAATATAACTCTTTCAGGTTCCGAGGAAAGCCATGAATAGTCTCGAGCTCTGAGCAACCAGAGAGATCAAGAACTTTGAGAAATTCTAAATTAGCCATGTTTGGCAGACTTCGTAAACAAGATCCATGTGCATTCAAGAGTTCTAGACTTTGAGGAAGTTGTGGCACTTCTCTTATTGCAGTGCCAGCAAGATATAACTCTTTCAGAAACCGAGGGAAACCCTGAATAGAATTGAGCCTAGAACAACCAGAGAGATCAAGAACATTGAGAAGATCTAAATTAGCCATGTTTGGCAAACTCTGCAAACAAGAACAATCTTTCAGCTCCAAGCAAATAAGCTTCCCAAGATCTTGACAAGATGAGCTAGATTCCAGTAGACTTGTTAAACGCTCAAGTTTCGAGGCCTCGGAAAGACCTGGAATATCTGTTAGAAAATTCATAAGCACTCTGTGGTTTGGCTTAATAGTGGAAAGTGGTAATGCTAATATGCCAGTTCCCTGTAGATGTAGTGTCTCAATATTTGGTGGAATCTCTAGGACACTTTTAATCTTTATGCAACCTGAGAGATTTAAAACTCGTAGATGCAGCAATTGACCTGTGGCTGGGAAATTCTGCAGTCTTGTACAACCTTGGAGATCAACTACCTCAAGATTTTGAGCTTTTAAGAGATCATCGATATCAACTAGATGCTGGGAATGGCAAAGCCTGATCGTTCGCAACATCTCCAGGTTCTGAGAAGACAAAAAAAATGAAAAAAAAAGCCAAATGAATAACAACAAAATTTGTCAAGTATAAGGTGAAAGACGCATATCAGAGTTTGCTTACCTTGGGTCCACCCCAAAGTTTCTTAAGTTGGCTGTACGGCATGTTCATTTCGACAAGGTGCCTAGGATCAAAACTTTGAGGCAAAGATTGCAGAGGATAGTTCTCCCAATGGAGGAGTCTTAGCTCATTAGGAAGAGAACGGAAGAAACCTTTGGGGAAATTGATAACAGGATGGACTTCAGGATTGGAACTGTAAATCTTGAGCAATCTAAGGTTCAACATATTCTTAAAGGCAGAGGGCTGCACATCAAATCTTAAGTTTGATGTGTCCAGAAACATGCCTTCGATCTCTTCAGAGCCCTGAAAGAATATTGGAAGTGGATATATTAAACCGTTGGTTCATAAAGTAGGTTAAATATGAAATTATCAAAATATAACAGACCTGAGCACGTTTGAAGGTTGTTTTAGGTTCTCCATTTACTTTGTCTTCATAATATTCTAATAAATATTTGATGCTCCAAGGTTCCCACAGTCTTCTGCGCCTCTCAATCTGTACTGTTTCTCCATTTATTATTTCTCGGCCTATATCCTGGGTCAGATTATGCAACCCCACTCGGTTTTCTGAAATAGTCACCAGACACTTCTCAACAAGAACATCAATTCCAACATGTGGAAAGAAACCACAACCCTCAAGCAGTTGTATCACGTAGTTGACATTTTCCCCCTGGAAGAAACACGCTATGTCCAGAAAAATGTTCTTTTCATTGTCACTGAGTGTGTTGTAGCTGCTTTTAAATGAATCGAAAATCTTAAACGGAGGACGTCGCTTGAGTTTGAGGAATGCAGTCTCCATTTCTGAGATTTTTTTCTTACCTTTCAGCTCTCTTCCATAAACACTGATAGCTAACGGGTTTCCATTAGCATAATTTATTACTTTCATTGACAACTCGTGGAGATTCTGCTCTCCCATATCCTTTAAAGACGCGCACAGCAAGAAGAGTTGAAGAGCCTCTTTCGCATCTAAACCCTGAACCTCATATATTTGGTTGATTTGGCAAAGGTGAAACACCTGTTTATCTCTAGAGGTTATGATGATCAGGCTTCCAGGTCCTAGCCAGTCAAACCCCTCGAGAAAAGACTCTGCAACCAGAGCATTGCGCACGTCATCGAGAACAACAAGAACTCTCTTACTGTTCAATCTGTCTCTAAGCGAGCCCAGTTTCATAATGGTTGCGTCATTGCCCGGCTTTTTATTCCAAAGTTGTTCCTCCAGCAAACAATAAAGACCCTTCTCATGAACAGATTTTTCATAGTCTTCGATAAAACAAGAACCATCAAAGGCGCCAGACATTTGGTCAAAGACTGCTTTAGCAAGTGTTGTTTTTCCTATGCCAGGCATACCCCAAATTCCAACACAACGGATGCCTATGGGTTGCTTGTTAACCATGTTTTCTATCTCCAGCAGCTTCGAGTAGATTCCAATTCGTCCAATATAAAAGAGCTTCTCGTACACATCTCTCACAATTTCTTCTACAAGTTTGGAGTCACTACATTCCTTTCTGCATCATATTTGCTCAAGTAATAAAGAAATGCACTTTATCGGAACACTACAATAGCCTACCAAAAAGCTATGCCAATTTTCAACATGAGGAAATGAAAGGATTATCTTCAGAAAGTAAAGCAAAATTTGTGTTGACCTTTTAACCTTGAAATCTACTATAAGCCTATAACCAATCCTGTCCTCGTTATGGTTTGAGAAATCTCAGTTACTCTCATAAGTGAATAAGCATAAGGATAAAGTGAATACGTAGTAGCACTTGCAGAATATAATAGCAAAACAAAGCGAATACCTGGATTGGTGAATTGGTGATAAGTCTTTCAAATCCAGCACGCTGAGCCATTCGCCCAGTAATGGACTCTCGCCGTACAACACTGGAACCACCACCTGGTCCTTGTTCCTCTGACACTCGCGAACCATCACGAACCTGTTGAATACGCTAGTGAGCTCACAGATTCTGGATAAAACCATCACAGAAACCCTAGCTTTCTCGATCTTTGCCTGTGACTCCTTGGAAAGCAGATCATCGCTATCTACATCTACGACCACATTATTTATGCCTTTCCGGCGGAGAGCTTCGGAGAGGTGGCTCACGAAAGAGTACCGTACCTCGTCTACGCAGCTGATGCAGACGAATTCCTCAGCCTTTTCACAATTGGTCATGATTTCGCGTCTCAACAATTAGAAGAAACCTGGGATTTTGCTGGAATTTTGTTTGTGACGATATGCTTTTTCACGGCCATACTTCTGGCAGAGTTGGTTTCACTTTTCCGCATTCGGCACTCCATTGGTCAACCACTTAACAACGATTCAAAACAGGGAAAATGGGTAAAGAAACCTTTACCTTTGCCAAAAACATTTTAAAAGCCCCAACCTATTTTTATCGTTTATTAAACCCTAAACTTTTAACTAAAACGTCAAATGAAATTAATTTGTTTATTTTCCGACTGTGAAATTCTTCTATATATATAATACAATAGTTTATATATCATGAAAAGTGTCAAAATGAATCAAAATCTCATGGTTAATCTGCTCGATCAATTAATCCTAATGGTTTGAATATTTTGATCCTAATAAATTGATGGATTATATTACGGCTGAGCAAAAGTTTCTGACCGAGTCGAAATTTTTAGAAATTGAACTGAATTATAAAATAACCCGAATGAATAGAAAATTTTATATCCAATTATTTGATCTCGAACCAAACCGAATCTGAACTATGTAATGTCGAACAAAACTTACCAAAATTCATTAAAAGTTAAAGAACCAATATTTTTTTATTAAATATATAGAAGATATATTTACATATATTAAACATCTACAATCTTAGCTAAAATAAGTTAATTATTACTTTTTAATATAATTTATTTGTCAACGACCAAATCAAAATATATATATATATATATATATATATAATTATCTCAAATGATTATCTTCTAGATACAAAAAGATCCGAAAAAAGGAACCAAAATAAAATTATATACCGAATGAATCTATTTTCTAAAATCCACAAAACCTAAAACCCGAATAATCTGAATCGATTAACTGAAGGTTTACTCTTATATTATATAAGTTGATGGGTCAATAAGTTATATAAAAATTGTAATAGGTTCATGAAGTAACCATTACTCTATCATAATCATATCATCATCACTATCACAAACTACCACCTCCTTATCATTTCGACGGAGTTATAAATACTTCGTAAAAACTCTGATTTTCTTCTCTTTCGGAGGAAAAACATGCATCCTAAATTTCATACATAGACCTGACTTTGCGTATTTTCAAATTCTTTCTCAGAGATCATTTATCAAGTGGATAGACGCACAAAACAAATTTTCTAACACAGATGATGAAATAAGTTTTTTACATACATAACACAGGAGACGCAGAGTATGGGGGCTGCAAACATCCGCAGGAGTCTGACCCCTTTACATTCAGAGGTAGAAGCCTTCGTTTGGACGATAAGATGTATGATTGGACAAGACAAGAGAGAAGTCGCCTTTTTAACAGATTGCTCGGATTTGGTGAAGATGATGAATTCTCCGGAAGAATGGCCAGCTTTCTCGACTTATCTCGAAGCGATAGAGAGGGATAAGACGGAGTTTGATTATTTCTCTATAAAGTTAATTCGTCGTAATGCTAATAAAAAAGCAGATAGTTTAGCCCGGCAAGTTCGGATTGAACCGCATCATATCACCTATGTAAACAACATTCCCAATCACTGGGTTCTATAATATATAGTAGCAGTTGACAAAAAAAAAAAAATTTCTAAATTTAATTGTCATTGTTCAAAGTACATTAAATCTAGGGCAATTCTCACAAATAACACAAAAGTTTTGTTTCCAAATTTAGCACATCATCTTCAAAGTTCCCAAAATAGCACAAATTTAATATAAAACATATCCTTAATTTTGGGTCGATTTAAAAAATTTTCAAAATCGTCTAAAATAAACCTTAAACCTTAACAACTAAATTCTAAACCCAAAATACTAAACTAAAGCCCAAAATTTTAAATTATTTTAGTGCTATTTTTTGAAATTTGTGGAGTGTGTACTATAATTGTCCATAAAACTTGTTTTAGTGTTATTTAAGATATTTCTCTTAAAATAAATCTAATAGTTTTAAATATTGTTGAAAGATTTTTTTGAAAAAACTAAGACTTTATTAAAAAATCAAAATTCCTGAACCGAGCTAAATTTTTGAATCGTAACCAACATTTTTATATCCGAACCGAATTATATACTAACACAAATAGAATAGAAATTTCTATTCCGAATTACCCGATTCAAACCAAGCCGAATCCGAACTATGTAAAACCGAACTCCAAAATTCATTCAAAGACTAATATTTTAATTAAATATATAGAAATAAAATCAATAAAATTCTTTCCCGAATGAACCTATTTTTTAAAAATCTAAAAATTTTGAAACCCAAATAATCCAAACCGAAACTGAACCAAAATAAAATTCTTTTCCAAATTGACCAATTTTCTAAAATTCAAAAAAAAACTTGAAACACGAATAACCTTAACTGAAATCAAACCGTGAATGCCCATCCCTATTATGAAATCAGAGTAAAGTTTCATCAATGTAACCATGTACAAAGAAGTGAAAAACAAAGGAAATATTATCTTGAGAGATTTCGCCAAGAAAATAGCTTGCTAAATTTGTGATGTTGCTATTATTTTGTCAAACGACAGATTCATTAGATTGCTTAAGTTTCATACAAGAGTGGGGAAGATCCACTTAACCCTTAAGACTCAACAAATTAGAAGAGACCTTAAACATCAACAAAACAAAGCGAATAAGATAGAGAGACATCCAATAGATGGATACGTGCTGGTTAGAGCGGTGAAGCTTCTCGCGCGCCTAAGAAGAGATCATGATGAGTCCATAAATCTTTCAAATTTGAGACGAAAAGCCGTTTAATGGTCATTTTTACTCGTGACACGTTGAAAAGCAAATTGAACCTCCGGTTCTCGACGAATGAAAGCCGTTACGTCTTCAAGCTCCGTACGAGCCCCTACACAAAATGACAAAATGGTTAGATTGCATGGCTTGAAAACCAGCAAAACTATCTCTTTGAAAGAGAGAAAATTTAAAGTGAAGTTTTTCTCTAAAACGAAGTAGTATGGAAAATATATTTCCCATAGTGAGAAAATCAGACAAATTCTCTCCCAAAATGAGGAAATGGACTAAGCGGAAAAGATCCATTCACGAGAATGGCTTACGGCAAGACCAAGGAACATGCACAAAACAAGATCCCAACAAGAGTAAAACGGAAATGAGGCTTCGATTTGAAAAGATCTTTGGCCATGAAAACAGATAAATAATTGCAATCTATATCATCTATGTTAACATTTTTTAAGTACATTTTAAAAAAACCTTTGTTTTATAAAATATTACATAAAATACCACTGATTTAAAAAACAAATTAGGAAACTCATTAAAGATTAATATGGAATATGAATATATTTATATACATGTATCCAAACAACCTGTACAATCAATTCTCTACTATCCATATAAACAAACACAATTAAAAGATTTTAATTTTAATTATAAAATCTGAAATATCCATATAATGTTCCACAATTAATAGTATAGATATTTAGAAGATTTTGTTAAGATTTAAAATTTTGATTCTCCAATCATCTTTGTTTGATATTTTTTTAATTGTTTTGAATCATCATATAATACATAAAATTAAAAAACTCTAGATTTTTTTTTGCATTTGTCATGATTCGAATTTTGAAAAACGGACATGTATTACTCAAGTAATGATGAGAAATTGTGTGTTTAACATCCCACATCGGCTAAACATTTTTGACAATGGTTGAAAGTCATATTATAAATAAGACCAAAATGAATCTAATTCTGAATAAGCAGGAAGCTAAACTTAACAAGCATCCAAATTTAAAAATATGTATCCGGTTTAATTTGGTTCTTTAGTCGAACCGTTTAATTATATCGGATATAATAAATTTTAAACTTTTAAAAAGTTTTAAATATTATGAATATTTACACTTATAAAAATTTTAAAATATCACAAGACGAGATTATATGGCGGGACGGGGTTGGATCGACAATAATATAAATTTAAAATATCACTAACACTACAACACAGGTAAATAATCATTTCATTATTTTGTTAACACCATCAATATTATAATATTAGACATATATAATTAAGTTTATTAAATTATAATTATATATAAAAAAATTATCCCGCAATATATCGCGGGTTAAATCCTAGTTAATTTATATTAACATTTTTAAAGTACATTGTTAAAGAAACTTTTGTTTTTTAAGATATTTTAGAAAATGTTATTATATCCAAGGCAAAAAAAGATAAACTCATTAAGAGAAAATATGAAATAGAAAATTACTTATATTTATGTATCCAAAAAATATTTACAATGAATTATCTATTTTCCATATAACCAAACATAACTAAAAGATTTAAATACTAATTATAAAATTAGAAATATTCATATAATGTTCCAAAATTAATAATATAGATATTTAGAAGATTTTGTTAAGATTTAAAATCATGATTCTCCTATCATCTTTATTTGATATTTTTTAATTACTTTGAATAATTATATAATAAATAAAGTTAATAAAAATCTAATTTTTCTGCTAATGTTGTGATTCGAATTTTTAAAAATAGACATATATTACTCAATTAGTGATGGAAAAAGTATGTGTTCAACGTCCCACATCGGCTAAAATTTTTAGACAATGATTCAGAGTCATATTATAAACAAGAAAAAATTGAATCTATATCTGAGTGAGGAGGAAACTTAACTTAACAAGTATTCAAATTTAAAAGTTTGTATATGTTTAATTCGATTTTTTAGTTGAACTGTTTAATGATACAGAATATAATAAATTTTAAACTTTTAAAGAGATTTAAATTATTATTATTGATATATTTAAACTTTATAAAATAATTAATATATTATAAATATTTAAACTTATAAAAAAAATTAAATTATAAATTATATGGTGACACGACTTTGGATCGATATTAATATAAATTCAAAATATCATCAATTTATATTGTATCATCATTTTATTATTTTCTAGTATCGTCAATATTAATATATTAAATATATCGAATTAAGTAGATTCGTGTAAAATTTATTGTCTCGGAGTATATAGTAGATATGCTACTAGTAATACATCCTTGTTAGTTGCTAATTTGCGCTATTCAACTAGCAAATGTTCCACGGTCGAAGAAGTCGAAGCACAGCAGAGAGTTTTTCGCCATGGAGACATACTCTATTTCCACGGTCGACGACCAGCCACCGCAACATCAGGTGTTCATCAATTTCCGTGGGGCGGATTTGCGCCTGAGATTCGTCAGCCATCTCGTCACGGCCTTGAAATTGAACAACATCAACGTCTTTATCGACGACTATGAAGACAGAGGTCAACCTCTAGATGTACTACTACAGAGGATAGAGGAGTCCAAAATCGTTTTGGCTATCTTCTCCGGCAAATACACCGAGTCAATCTGGTGCGTGAGAGAGCTGGAGAAGATCAAGGATTGTACGGATGAAGGAACACTCGTTGCGATTCCAATCTTCTACAAGCTGGAGCCATCCACCGTTAGAGATTTGAAAGGAAAGTTCGGTGACAGTTTTAGGAGTTTGGCTAAGGGTGATGAGAGGAGAAAGAAGTGGAAAGAAGCTTTTAACTTGATTCCTAACATAATGGGCATCACCATTGACAAGAAAAGGTACCATTTTTTTTACTCAGTTACAAACCTAGTCACAATAGTGATTACAATTGTAGATAGATCTATGAATGCTTCTTGAACCTCCTTTTATGGAATTTAGGGAGGTCATGATTTCATTAACCTTGAAATTGCAGTGTGGAGAGCGAGAAAGTCAATGAAATTGTGAAGGCGGTGAAGACAGCGCTGACCAAAATTCCATCGGAGGGAAGCCAAAATGCCGCCGTGGAGGCTTTAGGAAATAGCAACGCTGGAACTTCCTCAGGATGCAAAAAGCATAAGACTTTTGGAAACGAACAACGCTTAAAGGAATTGGAAGAGAAGTTGGACCTTCATAAATACAAGGGAACTCGTATCATTGGAGTTGTTGGGATGCCCGGAATTGGTAAAACCACACTTCTTAAAGAGCTCTATAAGACGTGGCAGGGCAAGTTTTCGAGGCATGCGCTAATCGATCAAATCCGTGTAAAGTTAAAGCACTTGGAGTTGGATCGCTTGCCTCAAATGCTCTTAGGCGAGTTATCCAAGTTGAACAATCCTCACATAGACAATCTCAAAGATCCATACAGTCAACTGCATGAACGCAAAGTTCTTGTTGTACTTGACGATGTTAGTAAAAGGGAACAAATAGATGCTGTCCGTGAGATACTAGACTGGATTAAGGAGGGTGAGGAGGGAAGCAGGGTTGTCATTGCAGCAAGCGACATGTCCTTAACAAATGGTTTGGTTGATGATACTTACATGGTTCAAAATTTGAACCACAGAGATAGCTTACAACTATTTCACTATCATGCCTTCAATGATGATCACGCCAATCCTCGAAAGAAAGATTTCATGAAGCTGTCAGAAGGGTTTGTACATTACGCCAGAGGCCATCCACTAGCCCTCAAAATATTGGGCGGAGAGCTTAATAAGAAAAATATGGATCATTGGAATTCAAAACTGAAGAAACTTGCACAGAGTCCCAGCCCTAATATTGTAAGTGTCTTCCAAGTGAGTTATGATGAATTGACTTCAGCGCAGAAAGATGCATTTCTCGACATAGCCTGTTTTAGATCACAGGACAAGGATTATGTAGAAACTTTACTGGCTTCATCTGACCTTAGATCTGCTGAAGCAATGAGTGCATTAAAAGCTCTCATGGATAAGTTCCTGATTAATAATTGTGATGGGCGAGTGGAGATGCATGATCTATTATATACTTTTTCAAGGGAACTTGATCTTAAGGCATCTAATCAGGATGGTAGCAGACAACGGAGACTGTGGCTCCATCAAGACATAATCAAGGGAGGCATAATTAATGTACTGCAAAATAAAATGGTGAGACCAGAAGTTCCTCTAGAGTTTTATTAGTAAAAACTTACATTTTTTTTCTCTTCACTGATGTCGTGTTTGTTATTGGTTCTTAGAAAGCTGCCAGTGTTAGAGGTATTTTCCTAGACTTGTCTGAAGTGAAAGACGAAACGAGCTTAGACCGCGACCACTTCGTATATATGGGAAATCTCCGGTATCTCAAGTTCTACAATTCCCATTGTCCTCAGGAATGTAAAACCAACAATAAGATCAACATCCCTGATAAACTTAAGCTACCATTGAAAGAGGTTCGATGCCTCCACTGGCTGAAATTCCCATTGGAAGAACTTCCAAACGATTTCAACCCGATTAATCTTGTCGACCTTAAGCTGCCCTACAGCGAGATTGAACAACTTTGGGAGGGTGACAAGGTGTGCCTCTGAATAATCTGTTGATTGCTTTTGTGAATGGTTAAATTTACCTGGATAGGTTTTTTTGACTGGTGGCTAAACGTTTTTTTCTGTAATAGGATACACCATTCTTAAGGTGGGTCGATCTCAATCACTCAAGTAAGTTGTGCAGCTTGTCAGGGTTATCAAAAGCTGAAAAGCTTCAAAGGTTGAACCTTGAAGGTTGCACAACACTGAAAGCGTTGCCACATGATATGAAAAAAATGAAAATGCTTGCTTTCCTGAATCTGAAGGGGTGCACAAGTCTCGAATCTCTTCCAGAGATGAATTTGATTTCTCTGAAAACACTTACTCTCAGCGGCTGCTCTAATTTTAAGGATTTTCCGTTGATTTCAGAAAATCTAGAAACTCTATATATAGATGGAACAGCAATAAGTCAGCTTCCTGCGAACATGGAGAAGCTCCAGAGACTTGTCGTATTAAATATGAAAGACTGCAAAATGCTGGAGGAAATCCCAGGCTGTGTTGATGAGTTGAAAGCTCTTCAAGAACTGATACTCTCTGATTGTTTAAATCTCAAGATTTTCCCAGATATCAACATGAGCTCTTTAAACATTTTACTTTTGGATGGGACAGCCATTGAAGTGATGCCACAATTACCCTCACTGCAGTATTTGTGCTTAAGCAGAAATGCTAAGATCAGCTGCCTTCCTGCTGGAATCAGTCAGCTTTCTCAACTTAAATGGCTTGACCTGAAGTATTGTACAAGTCTTACATCAGTTCCAGAGTTTCCACCCAATCTTCAGTGCTTAGATGCACACGGCTGTAGTTCGCTGAAGACAGTTTCAAAGCCTTTATCCCGTATCATGCCAACTGAGCAGAATCATTCCAAATTCATTTTCACCAACTGTGAGAACCTGGAACAAGCTGCAAAGGAGGAAATCACATCGTATGCTCAAAGGAAATGCCAGCTGTTATCATATGCTCGCAAACGCTACAATGGGGTCTCTCTCTATACCTACCTCTATGTCTTTTTCACTCTCTGTATCCCTCTCTCAAATGTTTGCGTTTTAAAGAAACTCCGCAGTTTTAAGATTTTCCTTATTTTAACTTTGCAGGGTCTTGTTTCAGAGTCTTTGTTCAGCACTTGCTTTCCTGGATGTGAAGTGCCTTCTTGGTTTTGTCATGAAACAGTTGGATCTGAGTTAGAAGTAAAACTCCTCCCACATTGGCATGACAAGAAGCTTGCCAGCATTGCTCTATGTGCCGTAGTCTCATCTCTTGACCACCTAGATCAAATCAGCCGCTTGTCAGTGACATGCACCTTTACAGTAAAGGATGAAGACAAGTCTTGGGTCCCATTTACTTGTTCAGTAGGAAGTTGGACCAGACATAGAGACGAGAAAGACAAGATTGAGTCAGACCATGTCTTTATTGGCTACACCAGTTGTCCACATACTATAAAGTGTCCTGAAGACGGTAACTCGGATGAATGCAATCCTACCGAAGCCTCCCTTGAATTTACTGTGACAGGCGGTACAAATGAGAACAGAAAATTCAAGGTGTTGAAGTGTGGTTTTAGTTTGGTGTATGCAAATGATAAAAACAATATCAGTTCTCTAGAAGCAAAGTACGATATGCCTGTTGATAAGAGCTTTCAAGAAAATTCAGAAAGGGTTGATGGAAGAGTAAATAAAAAGAAAGCAATGGACAGTATGGCTATTGTGAGCTTTCAAGAAAATTCAGAAGGGGTTGATGGAAGAGTTAAGAAAATGAAAGCAAAGTATGATATGCCTGTTGAAAGGAGCTTTCAAGAAACTTCAGAAGGGGTTGATGGAAGAGTGAAGAAAAAGAAAAAAACAAGAAGGGATGATGGACAGCCAAAGAAGAAGCAAAGGTCAGGAAGAGATAATAATCAAACTGTGATGAAAGTGTAACTTCAAGAAGGAAAGATTCAGTCGTCAAGCACATGGTTGAGAATCTCCAAGGGGAAAATAAATATTTTCCGAATGAAGCGTCTTACAAAAAAACTTCAATTTGTGATGAAGAAATCCAGCATGAGTAAAGATGTGATTCAACTCAAAATACTGGAAATTTTAGAGGGGAAACAAATTAACGGAACTGTAAATCACCAGAGAGAGGGATACAAATTACATTGGTGAAGCAAATTGTTCACTGAACCCTTTTCATCTTCATAGTAAGCAGGAATTGAAATGCGAACATTGAAGATTAGATTAGAGCTGATCCTGGTTTCAGAGTCTTTGGTAACCTATCAGCTTACATTTTATTTTTCTTTGGATTCAGTGTTCATGAGACACCCTTTCAAGTTACATAGCAGGAATGGTTTAAAATAGTTTCTGGTTCTTGTTTTATTATCTTTCAGGTATATGAATATAGTGTTTAGTTTCTCTGTAAGACTCTCTTTCGGTTGAATGAAGAAAATCTTTTTCACAGTCTCACTTGATAATCAGAAATGGATATGTTTTGCGCATGATGATTTTGTCAACCCCTTTCATTCTGTTGAGTACTGCTGTTGTCGTTTGATGTGTAGCTTGACTGTCACATTTCAGTTCTCAAGCCATCGTGCAAGGTAAGGATGGTACCTTTATGTTTTTAATGTTGAGAGAATTTGGGTTTGGCTTTTGTGTGTAACAGAATGTGGGCTTGTTGGAATTGCTATATGCGCTATTGTCTAGTTTCAAGACTGCAAAATCCAAAACAATAACCTCATGGTGAAATGGATATGTGAATTCAACAATGTTATTAGGACGTCCTCTTCTAGCTTCTTTAAATGCAATGTTGGAGGTTTATTCAAGGCAGGCGATGAGAAATGTACGATTAAGTCTACCCACGTTTTCATTGGCTTCACCAATTGGTTGAATATCAACAAAAGTCAAGGAGTCGGCCTTAAAAGAAGGGATATATTCCTACTAAAGGCTTCCATTAAAATTGAAGTCACAGATCTGGTTCTTATGAGGCTGCAAATTGTGATGTACTAAAGTGTGGTTTTAGTTTGGTTTGTGAATCTGATAATGGTTCTTGGGATGCAAATGATGATGCAAGTCCAATGGTTAGTGAATCTGATATGGTTTTTGGGACGCAAAAGCTGATGCAAGTCCAATGGTTCTGATAATGGTTCTTGGGATGCAAACGTTCATGCAAACCCAATGGTAAATGAAGTCAGACAAGGTGTAAGTAGATTTTTGGGTTCCTTGAGGAGAAGAAGATGGGTTTTACTTTATAATTGCAAAATGAAAAGCAACAGCAACCGAAGGACGAAAACTTCAAAGTTGTTTGCTTCACCACTCAAGAGCTTCTTTATTCACTTATCTTCATATGATATCAGCAAGATTAAAAGTTTACGTGGGTTAAAAAAATTTGAGTGACATAATCAAATTGACAGATGCCTAAATCCCATGACTTGCTGCTATGTGATCCGAGTGAGCATTAGCTGTTAATGTTTGCCTTGTCTGCAGTAAAATCAGCTTGTGTTCAATAGAAACAAAAATAGAGTAAAAACTGAACAAAGTTCATAATCCAAATCAGACCATATAAAAACCAACAATACTATCTTCCTCTAATGTTCTGTCTAAGCTGAGATAAAGCATTAGTTAACAGCACATAGATCCATGAAAACCTCTCCCTGTGATTCAGCTTTGAAAATCATTATGCATTAGTGCCTATATGGTTTTGATTACATCTGAGCTATTAAGACCCTACAGCATCAGGGTTAACTTACTTCTGAGAACTAACTGAGCCTATGAACATTTTAAAAACGGATCAGATAACTTCAAGTATGCTCTATTTAAGTAAGTGCTGTTTCTTGAGCTGCTTCTTTCGTTGTATACCTGGAATTTCCAAATGCTCAGAGAAGTTGCGGATGAATGTTTTGAGATTGACTTGGTGTTGTTAGTAAACAGAGTATTCTCTGTAGAGATTCAAGTGTCCCTGCCAATAATACTTGAAAAAAAAGAGATGGCTAACTCAACACTGTTTTGGAAAAATTACCGGACACTTGCATTATCAATTTGCTGCAACTAACCTTCTAAAACAAAGAGTCGTTCCTCGGCGTTAATGTCTCGAGTGATTTAACATTTTTGACTTGTTGCAAGATGAAACATGATCGACCTTTGTCTGAATCCAGCCTTGGTAAGAAACCATGTGCTTTTAACAAAAAAAATAAACACTCATGAGTACAAAGATGTTTACTTCCTTTATTCTTTTCCCATTCTTTATCTCTTCATCTTTAAAACAATAGTGCCTCCTCTTGGGTAAACAGCTTCACCCGAGCCATTTTCATGTTGATCTGCTTCGTTTATTGATATCACTTCATTGAGATTATTCTCCAGTGTTTCCTGGAGTCTGTAATCAGTCTCATCCGGAGCATATAACAAGCTCATTCCACATTTCACCACCTCACAGCTTCCTAGCTTCCTCTTGTTGTCATCAGTAACAAAGAATTTGAAAGAGGCTGCAGTGTTGCAACATCTATTGTGATCATTACTCTCTTCACTACATTTCTTGACATGGAAACAGTTGTTGTAACTGAGGAACACAGGGTCAGACCCAAGTTCCCGTGATTGATGTCCAGATGATCCACACAGCTCAGTCCATCCCCCAAGAGTGCAAATAAACCTGATGCAATCACCGCTTTCGCTCTTGAACTTGTACTTGCATATTACAGAGAAACGGCCGGTTTGATCTTCATAGTCTTTAAAGAGACAACCACACATAAGGAGAGCCCCATAAATTTATTGTCGCACCAGTGTGGAGGCAAGTGTGTTTCTATGGAAGAGCCCATTCTCTGATGGCGGAACCATAAATTTTATTATTAGTTTTATCTATCCATGATTTTTTTCACTATAATTCATATTTACGAATGGTGTTTCATTTTTATTTCTCTTTAAATTAGTATATATAGTAACTTTCACATATTGTTACACCTTGTAGTTTATTTTTCCGTTGTCTCTATTCATTTTATCCCTTTTTACTTATAAATTATGTCTTTGGTTTTTTTTCCCAACTCTGAAATCCTCTCTATTTTATTGATGAAACCTATCATGGCACAAACGTTGTGCTGCGGGCAACGAATGCAACCTTACCTTGCTTCAAGGGCCTGCAAGTTTAAAAGTGAAATTACTATAATGATTTGTTATGTTTTTTAATACATACATGACTAAACCAGAGTTAAAACAAACTCTGGGAAGCACGTCGATCATCTGAAAGTATCCCCTCGTTGTTCATATTAGCCCATATTTCATTTAGAGATAGTGTGTAAAAACAAAAACTGAACTTCCTTGCTAAACGGCGACCTTAAATCTATCCAATTTTGGTTTTGAAGTTCTTGACTATTCAAATCACTGTCAGGTTGAATAATATTTCAGCGACTTGAACTTAACGACCACAGATCATCTGATGAGATTCATTTGCAAGTATGCTGAAGGATATGGTAAGATGTCTGTTGCTAAATCATATGCATCCTCGTGGCTAATTCTTGTCCATAGTAGAAGTATCAACTTGTGAAACTGACACATGTTCTACTTATGTATGCTAGGTCTAATTTTCCTCTAAATTGATTATCATAACACACGGGATGTCACTTGTTCATTTTGACACCTAGAGGACCTTTTGTCACATTACATTAACAACATTATATATATGGTCAATGGTTCATATTGTATCATGTGTTTCTCTATGCAGTTGGATTTGCCTGGTTTTGCCAGAATCTCTGATTTGGTATAAGCTGAGGTTCTTGAGTGTGACAGAACTTTCTTTACTTGGAGTTGGTGGAGAGCTTGAGATTAGATTTGAAGAACTACTCTAAGAGAGTTGCAACTGTTAGAGTAGATTTAGGAGAATATACGATTCATGTATATCACATATACTTAGGCTTATATTTAGTCTTATCTGTAATGCACTATATATATCTGTTCAATGCATAATCTCCAGTCACGGAGCTTTACCAAATTACATGGTATCAGAGCTTTTCTTCTAAAACTCTCGATCCTTCTCTTCTCTTGTTTCCTCTCCGTCGAAACCCTTTTCTATCTTCTTCTTCGTTTGTCTTTCGTTTATTTTTCATTGTTCTTTTCATTACGATGTCGGAACCTCTGCAAACTGCGACCGTTCCCACCAATGATAAGCCATACGGAATTGCACAGATCCGGGCTTACATTCCGATTCAGCTTGACCTAAAGAAGCTGAACTATGATGTCTAGCGTGAGCTTTTTGAGACTCACTGCAGCAGCTTTGGTGTCCTCGGACACCTTGATGGATCCTCTGCCCCGTCTACAGACGATGAGAAGCAGTGGAAAGAACGAGACGGGTTGGTTAAAATGTGGATCTATGGTACCGTGTCGGAGCAGCTACTCGACACCATCCTCAAGGCCAAGTCCACATCCCGTGATCTCTGGCTCACTCTCGAAAATTTGTTTCGAGATAATAAGGAAGCTCAATCAATCCAGTACGACAATGAGCTTCGTACTCTTGTGATCGGCGATATGAGTGTCACCGACTATGCTCACAAGTTGAAAACATTGGCTGACCTATTGGCCAACGTTGAATCACCAGTAACAGATCGCTCTCTTGTGATGCACATGCTTAATGGTCTATCTGATATATTTGATAGTATCATTAACGTGATTCATTTTTAACGTATATATTTTCCTATATATAATTTGGAGCTGAAGAGGAGTTGACTAGCGGAAGGATGGAACTCAAGTTTCAAAAAGACTTTTACCGGCCGGTGTGAGATCCAAAAAGACTTCTACATATGTTACCTAGTAGTGTCAGTTAGTGTAAGACTTGGTTTGATGTACTCTAAGTCTTGTATATATGTTCTAAGACTCGTATGTATATTTTGGATAATTTATGCAATATAAAAAAATATTATACAAATCCAATTAACAATATAATGCAAAACATGATTCAAATATACGAAATAAAATAGTACATAGCAATAGACCACAACATTAATTACATGCTACAACACAATATAAAACAGCACTAAACATGTGTTATAAAAAATTATATTAAAACATACGATTAGCGTTATAATATAACGATTTAAAATAGCATGTAAACAAACGGTATTGTATGGGATGATTCTATTACAGCTAGGGAAGAATTAGCGTTTAGAAAAACGATATTGATTACGTATAATAGCGTTTATCGTGAGCTGTGCATTTTTAGTGAGAAAACGTCTTTTCAAAAAAAAAATGCTTAATATTCAAAAAAGGATCACAGTCGGGCTAAAGTTCATAGTCATCATAGCACAAAACAATTATTACACTGGCGAAGAGAAAGTGAAGATAGAGTTTAGCCTTATTGATGCTTAGATAAACTCATATATTTAATTTTCTTTCCCATTCCTTAAAAATATTCAAAGGATGCAAAAGTGGGAATTATCACAAGTTTCATCTAGTGAGTAACTAATCACTATAAGACTTCACCTGTGGAAATGGAAGGCGATAATTTTGATACATAGTGAGATTGAAACAAACCAAAAGAAAGAAAAACGCAAGAGCTTGATTGAAGAGGGTGAGACCAAAAAATAAATGATAACGGGTCACGTATAGTGTTAGCATTCATACTCCATGCTTTGTTCTTTTTCTGTCTTTCTTGCATACTACTTTTATAACCATAAAAAAAAAAAAAAACACAACGATTTTCACACATCATTCATTGTGTTTTGCCTAATTTTGTCTAATTTTAATATTTATATTTTTCTAATAAATATATATAATTTTTATCTATAATATCATATTTATAATACTTTATATCATCAACGTCTAAACCATCTAAAACCGCCTAAATTCCGATTAAACATTCTAGGCGATATGCATTATATCATCGTCCGTTTTCTTGAAAATTGCCTTATTGCGACCCAAAAAAAAAAAGACAATCGTTTGTTTTTTTATTCTTTTAATGTGAAAAAAGGAAAGAAGTGAATCTTGTCTTCAGATAATATCAGAAGTCTTTTAGAGTACTTGATATCCCCTTTTCTTCTTCCTCCTCTTTCGTTTCTCGCGACTCTCTAGGGTTAGGGTTTGTTGAATTTCACGCGTTATTCTTCTTCTTCTTCTGCAATTAGCGACTGGAGAAGTTAATTTCGTTGCAGGTAAGGTAAAGTATCTATCTTTTTTTGTTTCCCTCGTTCGATTACTGTCTTGGATTCTCGTTGATTTCTTTATTCTCTCGATTTGTTCCTCCACCGTCAAGTGAATTTCTCAACGAAATTTCCAATCTTTCGGTTAATTTCTCTACAAACCCTTTGGATCTGTTTTTTTTTTCTAGGTATCGTTTCGTGTTTTGTGCAAAATTTGGGATTTTTGATCGAATGTATCTGATGGGCAATGAGATTTTTGCCTAATCAAGTTGTTCCGATAAGTTCGATTCCATGGTTTGCAATTCGTAAAAGGTTCATCGTTTGCATGATTCATGTTCATAGCTTGTAGAAGATTTATCCCCTTTGACTCTCGTTTAGACTATGTAGTTATGTTTCTTTGAAGCCATGTCACTATTGACGAATCAGTCTCTTCCCCTTTGTGCCCTTTCCTGTATCTGTTTGAAATCTCAGTTGATTCATCTTCTTTGAGTTTTCTAATTGCTTGTACCTTTTACGATTACACATTGTTATTCAAAGCTAAAGTTGGAATGCAATTATAAAGATCATAGCTTTCTACTTTTTCTTATGATCTCTTTATTTGTATCCTATCTAGTGTCGAGTATCAGGCTTATTACCATTGTAAAGAGATGCCCCATTTTGGTTCTCTGCTTTTGCTAGGTTGGGCAGATGGTTATAAAGCGAAGCAAATTTTGCTTCTCTGCTTTACTAAACATTGTAAAGTGAAGCCATGACACTATTCATGAATCAGTATCTTCCCCTTTGTGCCCTTCTGTGTATCTGTTGAAATCTCAGTTGATTCCTCTTCTTAGAGTTTTCTAAATGCTTATAAGATTACGTTATTCAAAGCTACAGTAGTACAGTTTTATTGCGATTATAAAGATCATAGCTTCGTTTGCTGGGGAATCGATCTGGTTTTTTTATGATCTCTTTATTTGTGTCCTTTCTAGTGTTGAGTTTCAGGCTTATTACTACTGTAAAGTGATGCACATTTTGGTTCTCTGCTTTTGTTAGGTTGGGATAATTTTTGGTTTTAGAAGATACTAATGGCTGGAGTACTAGCTGGGGAATGTTCTTACAGTGAGAGTGGAGTTTCATCACACTCAAGGAATTCTCATGAAAAGCAAGAAGAGGTTTCCCGCTGGTATTTTGGAAGAAAAGAAATAGAAGAGAATTCACCGTCAAGGTTGGATGGTATTGACTTAAAGAAGGAAACTTACCTCCGCAAATCCTACTGTACGTTTTTGCAGGACTTGGGCATGAGATTGAAAGTGTAAGCTCTTTTTTTGACCTCATCTTATATTCCTTTCTGTGCATTTTTCATTTAACTGCTTCAAGCTGGCTTGGTCTTTCTTGACATGATAATTCCTCCAACCATTCCCATGAACATTGTGTACATTTACATATAGGTTTTGTATAATTGGAATTTGATGTGCTGCTGATTGTTTTAGGCATACCTTTGTACTGATATTAGTTCTAGCATCTTCCAAAAGAAAGTCGTAAAAGTTGTGTTTATTTTATCTCAATGTTTCTTTCTTTGACATGAATACAAGGAAGAGATAGTTATTAGTGGTGAAGACATTACTGCTATACTGTCTGAATTTTACTTCTTTTAGTCATGGTTTTTGCATTGTTCAAAGCTTTCAATTTTTGGTTCTCATGGAAAGTGGCTGATATAGTTTTCCAATCAGTCCCCAGGTTACAATAGCTACAGCGATAATCTTCTGTCATCGATTCTTCTTTCGTCAATCACATGCAAAGAATGACAGAAGGGTGAGTTTATTGTTTTGCACCTGAACAAGTTGAATGCTTTAAAAAAAATATGACTTTAGTCTCTGTTGTTTGAACTTTGAACCACTATGCTGTTGTCTGGCTAGCGTAGAATTCAAGGTGTTGAATGTCTTGCTCCTTGGTATTTCTTTTATATATATTGGCCCCATCTCTTTATCATTTTTCTTGGTAGTTCTAGAGAGCTCATTACTCTATTTTCACTGATAGTTTTACTGTCACTTTTATATAGATTTTTCTTTTTACTTTTTCTACGTAAGATTAATGAATTGTGATTGTTGGTTCTGATTTATTCTTCTAGAGCGGAAAAATAGTTAGATCTTTACTGAGCCCTCTCTTCATGCTGTTTCCACAGACTATTGCAACTGTATGCATGTTCCTTGCTGGAAAGGTTGAGGAAACTCCACGGCCCTTGAAAGACGTTATTTTTGTCTCCTATGAGATAATAAACAAGAAGGATCCTGGTGCTTCGCAAAAAATCAAGCAAAAGGTATTCATCTTACTACTGAATCTTCTCAAATATCTTGCCTCCATTTAGCTAGTTATAAATGAATTTATTGTTCTTTCCCCACATCTTCTGTTTTATTTGACATTGAGGTTTTAGTATAAGCTACAGACTTTGCTTCGTTTAATAGAACCATGGTCCTTTGGTCTTGATTTGTTTTCTGTTGGTCAGCCTGTCAAAATGTATATTGATATATATCACTTTTGCAGGAAGTATATGAGCAACAAAAAGAGCTTATATTAAACGGAGAAAAAATTGTTCTTTCTACTTTAGGCTTTGACCTCAATGTTCATCATCCTTATAAACCCCTTGTAGAAGCAATAAAGAAATTTAAGGTTGCACAGAATGCTCTCGCCCAAGTTGCATGGAATTTTGTTAATGATGGGTACGTTCTAATACTATTTCCTTCTAAAGCTTCCAATAATTCTTTGTGCCTTGTATTTTCGTCTTCATACAATGAAAAGTGGCTTGCAGTCTGCGGACATCACTCTGTCTGCAATTTAAGCCTCATCATATTGCGGCTGGTGCAATATTTCTTGCGGCCAAGTTCCTTAAAGTGAAGTTACCATCAGATGGAGAGAAGGTTTGGTGGCAAGAATTTGATGTCACACCCCGACAATTGGAGGGTATGTACATGATGAAATTGATTTGACAACTCTTGTTTCCTTGTTTGCTTTTCATTCCCTTTTTGACTATGATTTCAAGAGTAATCGCCTTTTGTATATTTCAGATGTTAGCAACCAAATGCTTGAGCTTTATGAGCAAAACCGTGGCCCTGCATCTCAAGGAAGCGAAGTCGAAAGTAGTGTAGGTGGAGGGTCAGCTCAGCGGCCAGGCTCCAGAAATGCCGTTTCAACCGATGAGCATGTTGGTTCTAGGCAAACATCAGTACGTTCAACCCATGAACATTCAAATTCTGATAATCATGGGGGTTCATCGAGAGGAATATTGAATCAGAACAATGATAATGGGGGTGATGAAGCAGCTAATGTCAGTGCTGATCGCAAAGAGGAGATAGAGAGAGAAACAAAAGAAAGCAGCCTACATCCTGAAAGTCATCCAGCCCATAAGGACAGTGTGAGAGAAGCCCCCCATAACTCTAGACCTTTAGTTGAGGGACCTGGGAAAGAAAACTTAGAAAGAGAGGGTGGAGAGCTTCAAGATGATGGTGCTGTTCATAAATCTAGAAATGTTGATGCGAGTGATGCCCCAATCAGCCAGTCGCCAAAAGACTTGAAATTGCTTCGAGATAAGGTGAAGGCTAAACGAGAGAAAGCTAAGAAGTTGCTAGGTGAAAGGACGAGGAAAAAGGATTTGATGGATGAGGATGATTTGATTGAAAGAGAACTGGAAGATGTGGAACTAGCTGTTGAGGATGAAAAGACGAAGGAGAAGAAAGTACAGAGCAGGCCAAAGGTCGAGAACTCTGATATCATGGGCACAGAACATGGTGAGATTCTAGATGTTAAAGGAGAAGTCAAAAATACAGAGGAAGGCGAAATGGTAAACGATGTGTCCCCGATGATGCATAGCAGAAAGAGAAAAATGGGAAGCCCTCCTGAGAAGCAGACAGAAGGAAAGAGACGCCACAATAGTGAAAATGGTGAAGAAGGCCACAACAACAAGATGAGCAGAGGTAGTAGTCATCATGGTGATAGAGAGCACAGAAGACACTCACAAGAGAATAACCATTCATAAGAGAGGTAATGATTATTAAAACTGCTACTCTTTATATTCCATCTTATGGTCTTTTTATAGACCTTTGGCACTTTGATGCCCAACCATGTGAACTTGACTTCTACATGGGTCGGTTTAGTCGTTGGAACCGGTGCTCAGTGTACTTTATGTTGATTATATATATTTGTGGCATTTTTGCACAATCCAACGGCTTGAACGAGGACTCATCATCCTAAAAGGATTTTGGGAAGCATAATTAGGTTTTCCTTTTAATACTCCATGCTATGGAACTTATAAGTATGCATTATCACCTGCTTTTTTTTTTGTCTAATCTAAAACCGGGCAACGGTTTGATCCCAGTAGGGAACTTCATACTTTCATACTTTCCTTTGCTTCCATTTTCTGGTATACATCTCATTGGGGGAAAAAGTTTGTTCTACTATGGTAAGATTAGAGTCAGGTCATAGGAAGTAAAGATTGTGGTTAAGTCTACAATCACATGATAACTTGTTTGTTACAGTAATTGTTCAACTGAGTTTTACTTTTATGTGGCTTCTCCAGAATTTTGTTATTGCAATCTTTTTTCTTAGTTATATTGGATGTAAAAGAGAAACCTTTGTATCATTGTATGGTATTGAAGTGAATTGTGTACACTTTAATCTTTCAGATATTGTCTTCTTCGTTCTTAAGTGAATTATGTTCTTATGTGTTATACCAATCTCAGAAGTTCCATTTAATCCAAAAGGATAAAAGCGAGATGAATAATATGTAAATTGTAAAGAAACACAATTCGATTAAACAATCCAAAAGAGAAGAAGATAAGAAATCATCACCACAAAAAGTTGAAATCTTTACGTAAGGACCCTAAATTTTACTGTATCTAGAGATAGAGAAAAGTCTTAAAGTTTCGTACTTTACTTTATGCTAATAATAATGATCATTATCAATGGAGACGTTTTTGGTATGAATCAGCAGAAAAACCAGAGAACGTAGCCATGGAAATTGCTTCTTGTTCGATTCTTAACAATCTTCAACTTTCTTGTACCACCAAGACTTGTCTTTTCAATCGATATCTGAGCGAGCGATCCTCACACGACACTAGAAGACGCAATTTCTTGTCTTTTTCCAATTTCCCAGGAAAATCCCAGATTCTCGGAAAATGTTTGCGATTGCAGAGATACTCTTCGATTTGCTTATCAGCGAGCCGAGAAGATGTAAACCCATCTGAAGAATTCGCCGTGATACTTGAAGTTGATGGGTAAATTTCAACCTTTCTGATGAGAATGTTATGAGTTTTGAATTTCTTGGTTGTGGTTCAGTGATGGTTAACTTTTGATTTTTTTGTTTCGTTCTGTTTGTTTTCAGGGTTATGATTGATACATGGTCAAGTAATCGCCAAGCGTTCAATGTAGGTGCGGCTTTTAAATCATCCATTCTTTTAGAGGATTTTACAAAGTGAATAATCCATGAGATTTTTGCTCAGTGATTGTTTTTTCTGTTTCTGATGTTGTTGCTTACTTGCTTCTTATTGTGAATACCAGCTTTTCAAAAGCTTGGGCTTGATTGTGCAAATTGGCCTGAACCAGTTTATTCAGACCTGTTAAGGTATAATATTTAAGTCTGTGACTTGTGTTTTCGGTTTGCCTTTTGGTTCATTGAAGTTTACTTTGAAAAAAAATCTATTTGCTTCCAGTCTTCTCCCTTTCCATTTCTTAGATTCTGTTTCTAGGGATTAAAAAAGTCTAATTCTTATATCAGTCTATTAGGTTATTCAGTTGATAATTTTGTTCCACTCAAACTGTTTATGCTTCCTTTTTGTCTTACCCCTGATATGAGTAGACATTTAGTTTGAGTTCATTTTACAATTGCATTTCGTTGTCTGAAACTGAAAGTGTTTAGTCGGTTATTACCAGAAAGGGTGCTGCTGATGAAGAGAAAATGTTGCTTTTGTATTTCAACCAGGTAAGTTGTCAACTTTTTGCTTAAACATCATTAGTTATCAAATTCTTACAGCTTCTTTTTTTTTCTCACTTGTTTATCTACCTCTTTTCAGATTGGTTGGCCTTCGTCGTTGCCAACCAGTGAGAAAGAAAGTTTTGTAAAAAGTGTATTGCGAGAGAAGGTTGCATGCATTCTTGAACATGATGTGTTTTTTTTCAGCTAACTATATTCTCTTCGAAGTTGAGGTTTGATAACTCCATCAATTTCTTAACTCCAACTTTTTTGTTGGCAGAAAAATGCAATGGATGAGTTTTTGATGTCGAAAAGCTTACCTCTGAGATCTGGAGTCCAAGAGTGAGTCTCTTGGATATGTATGCCTGATGATATCATTTCTTTCAAACTAAAGCAAAGAATTATAATTGTTTCCTGTGCTTGGAAATTCAAACTGTTTTACCTTTTTGAGCTGTAGGTTTATCGATAATGCATACACGGAGAGAGTACCTCTTGCTATCGTAACAGCCTACTGCAATAATGGAGACAAAGTAGCCCTGTAAGTAGTAGCTCCCAAAAAAATATTCTTTCTGCAATTTAATAAAGTTGTTTGTCCTATACATATCATGTCTTTGTTTCTGGTTGCTCAAAGATACACAAATTTCAGCTGAGATTGCTAAGGTTCACATGATTTCGATACAATCCATGATATTCTGAAAGGTTTAATTTGTTGGAAACAACAGTAGCCCTAGGAATTTGCTTCTGAATTTTGAAGTTTCATGTTGTTTTTTTTGTGATTGTATAAACTCACTTATTAGAAAAACCGAAAAATGCAAGGTGAAAAGTAGTAGTTGTGAGGAAACTCTGCAAAACAATCCATTAGCATAAATAAATTCCTACATAGATTTTTTTCTGTTATTTTTAACAAGCTTGAATGTTTTGATCTTTATGATGCGATTAATTAACAGATCCATTGTCGAGATGCTTGGCCAAGAAAGACTTCCAAATGTGAAGGTTATCGGAGACAATGAGGTAGAACAGAGTATGTATGGACAACTTGTTCTTGGCAAAGGAGTTTCTTCAAGTCTAGAGGAGCAACTAGTGAAGGAAGTCAAAAAAGCAGGTATAGATCTTAAAGACAATTTGCAAATCCTTTTTTTATATCTAAGATCTTCCTTGTAACTGTAGTAAATATATCATCCTCTTAAATTTTGTCTGACTAGCGTCCGCTGAGAAACAGAGGATAGCAGAAGAAGTTGCATCGATGCTAAAGCTAAGTGTTGATATTGACACAACCTCATCTGAGAGGTGGGACTTTCTCTTCTTCTCTACAAAAACTCCAATTCCATACCTTGAGAAGAAAAGTGATGTCTTCTCAATTTCTCATTTTCTTTTTTACTTTCTCCAGGTTGGAAAGGATTGTTGTTGCATTGCGTGCTGCTGCGGAACACATAGGATTACCTGTAAAAAACTGTGTACTTGTTGCTGGTAGTCAACCTGGAGTTTCTGCTGCAAAGATGATAGGCATGCCGTGTGTAGTCATGCGAAGCAGGTATGATGTTCAGTTTCTGATGTCTCTTTTGGATTATTGTTGCTTATTCTACACAACTTAAGCCTGAAAGGTGCTTCTGTGGAGCATTGTTCATTTGCTCATTTTCTTTACCATTCTTTTTGCTTGTAGTTTAACTGCAAGAGGTGAGTTTCCATCGGCAAAAGGTGTAATGGATGGGTTTGGAGGTGCAGACCTAACAATCCCAAAACTTAGGCACAAGATTAAGTCTTGAAGAAACAATTCAAGAAAGTTGTCTGAAGTTCAAAATCTGGATATACTGTCGAGTTATTTGTTCACTTCTCGAAGTTTTTGTGAAGTTTTCGTCTTATATCTATAGCTACATGTTGTACAACTTGATTCTTTGTAATGTACTGGACCACTGCTGCGGTTAGTTTCCAGACATCATCAACAAACATATACTCAAAACTAATGTCCCTTTAATTTCCAAAGACCTGTATTTTTTAGGTCTAGCCTCAAGCAGAATGCATCAGAAAATTCAGAAAATGAGCTTCAAGGAAACATAATGTGGTTCTTTGGGAAGCTTTTCCAGGATTGAAATAACCGGAGCTACTTATTTCTTCAAGGTTTTATTCAATTTGATATATTATGATTTCGTTTTCAAGTCAAGACACTACCTATACATATAACTATAGTACGATTTTTATATAGAACATTGTCAGAACCGACATGGCTTGTTCTACGGTAAATGATGCACTTCTAGTTGGTTTACATTTGAGAGATCTCTGTTTCTTGTACATTGTTGGCGTTTCGTCTCTGAACCAGTGCCGGGCTTGAGTATTCTGCATCATCACCACCAGATGCTGCTATGTTTGATGCGACAGATTCAGATATTGTGCTTGAGATGGAATGTGATGGAGATTGCTGTCGGTAGCTTTGGGAAGCTGAGTACTCTGGTGCTTCCTGAGTTGTTTTTCCTTGTGCTTCTTCCGCGAGCTTTCTTAGAAGATTCATAACAGTTGGAAGAAACTTTGACGTGATAGAGAGTACTCCAGCAAGCTTAACAGATGCAGGAAACATGGTGTTAAGATAATATCTCCAAAAAAAAAAATTGTGTTTGGATCAATGGAAGCTTAGCAAGAGCTTACTGCCCCGTGTTGAAATTCCCTCGGAATATCAAGCTGCACCCATAAGGCTTTGGAAAGTAAAAACGCAACAAAGAAACCCAAGAGGTACAAAGGATTCCTGTTCCAATAAGATATAACTTGCCAATGAATCTATATAGCTGAAACATTTAGGGAGAATCTTGAATGGATAGTAAAGGAGTGCAAGGAGATTGATATTACTTCAAAAGCATCATGAATTCATTGAAACCAAGGACAATCATCAACACAATCGCCCAAGCCGGTGGAACCCAGTTGTTATTTCGCTTGTGAGCCTCCTGAAGAATGAAAATGAAAAGATACCATTGACTAAATTATGTTAATAACACATAAATTCTGAGGTAGATTTGCAAAATCACCTGTGCCGAAATAGCTTGGGTTACAGTATACTCGGTCTCAGACTTAAACTGTCTCCACAGTGACTTACACTGTACTGGCGTCAGTATTATATTTTTTGGAGGAACCTGCACACACAAAACCATAACAGTAGTAATTTATTTGACTACAACGGGAAGTGGCATCGGTATTAGCCTCCCATGAGCCACAATGCCAAATATGTCCTAATTTTGGCGGAACAAATAAAGAATTTCTGGTAAAGTCAATTTGGATAATTTTGTATTCCATTTAGTCTGATATCTTAATAATAGTCACATTTTTCGACCAGGTTATACTAGAGACCACTTGATTAATCTGTTTACCTCTTCCCAAGAGCTAGATGCAAGTGGATCCGTAGAAGTTCCTACGCTTCTGTTGTGGGAAGATGCAACAGAAATAGTTCCATCCATGAGAGAAGAGAAAAGAGTACTCTCAATATTGTCTGGTCTTTCATCCAAACGTATTGCAGCCATCACAGATAAAAGACTTAAAGCCTGCAGGATAGCAGCAGATGAAAAGATTTTCATGACATCACTTAGCCCCATTCGCCATTAATTCTAAGAAATTACCTCTGCGCGAGCATCTTTTGTGATTGCTCTAATATCCTCTTTTCCAGTCCAGACCCGTGGCATTGAGTCTTTGTCATGACTGAAGACCGTTGAGAACCTGAAATGTGTATGAAATAATATCAAGCAAAGAAAACTGAAAAGAGGCTATTAATAGGAGTGTATTCTGATCTTTTTTCTTACCTATCTTTCATTCGGATTAGAATTTTAGCAGCTTCTTCTCTTGCCTTTTTCTCCACTAAACTCTGAGAATAGTCCCTTAGATTCTGAACCATAGTATCAATTGTAGCGTGATTTAGCTCAAAACCAGTAACCACATCCAGAAAATCTGTAACAGCTGTTTCAGTCTCGCGTTTGAGAAGCTTTCTTATGGAAGGCCATGTCTCCTTTCCACCAGCTTCAAACAAAGACTCGACAGGTTCACTAAGCGCTTGAGATAGCCGTTTCTGTTAACCACCATGAAGAAAAAAAAAATTTCATACGATCCCTGAAAAGCTAAGATATTAAAAGAAGAGAAAACCAAAGCGGAACCTCATAGTTGGCAGTTAATTCAGATAGTTTAGCAGTCAGAGCAGAAGATGTGTGAGAATCAATGTCACGACAAAGTTTCTCCCTGATTTTTGATGCATCCCAAGTTGCTTGTTCAACCGCAGCATCTGAAGAGACGAACACAATTTATAAAAGGACGTATTCTCATGTAAATGTTATTGTTTTTTTTTTGTCAAAACAATTTGTTTCTCACAAGGAAACTCTACTTTTGAAGCACAAACTGAAATAGGAACTCTCACCTTCACATCCTTTGTCAAACACAAGCAGACAAGACTGTTGGGATTCCCGCACAGCTTTTGCGAATCCTTCTCCTTGATTTAGAGACTGTTCCAGCCGGATCTTAAAGGATTCCAGTGCATTGGACCGTAGATGTCCCAACATGGTAGCATAAGCAGAGTACACGAACTGAAAGTTCAGAAAAAAAAAATAGAAGAAAATAAGAGACACAATAATCATAAGTAATCAGGTCCAAGGTCAATACTATTTAATGCAAACCCAAAGACGGTAGAAGTCTTACATCCAAAGCTTTAAGTTTCAGCTGTAGACGCTTTTCTTTTCGTACTCCTTCATCGAAGTATACTGCCTCTGCGTCGTATCTAAGAAGGGGAACGTAAAACGAGATTAGGCAAATACTTGGCTCGGGAATTAAATACTTCAAGAACCAAAAGGAAGAGCTTACTCTGAGAAGTATTTTTCAAGGATAGAGCTAAGCTTTTTGCCAAAACCAGGAACTAGACCACCTTCTACGGCTTCTTGCAACTCCAACCAGCTCTAAACAAATTCTACCCCATTATGTCTCACAAAACATTTAAATCAGCAAGAAAAAAACTGAAGTTGGTAAGGACGCAACAGAAGCAAACCTCATCGGTTGCCAAATTGTGTAGCTTCTCATTGGCTATCTCTTCACACCGAACAGTGGCAACCATTACCTTCATAAGACAAAACAACATTAGGTCAAAAGATATGAAAACATGGTTTAACCACATAGATTTTAATGAATAGAAGACCTTGTGAGCAGGAAGGTCCAAGTCTCTATTCTCTTTTATAACTTTCCAAATCTGCTGGGAGCTGAAAGAAAATCCTGAAGCAGGAACTACACCACGTCTATCACCAGCAAGTCCCCCAGGTG
The DNA here is from genome assembly GCA_900406565.1 of Turritis glabra. Taxonomy (NCBI): domain Eukaryota; kingdom Viridiplantae; phylum Streptophyta; class Magnoliopsida; order Brassicales; family Brassicaceae; genus Turritis; species Turritis glabra. The sequence goes on along the minus strand of OVBN01000165.1, from coordinate 569,086 downwards.
AAATGGAATGGAAAAATCTCTGCCTCAACTCAGCAACCTATTTAGAAGTTTGCATGAATCAAAGGAATCGGTCTTAGGTTTACTTTTACGCTTCAAAAGATAAGCGTTTTACATATCAGAAGAATACCTCTTCCTTAAACTTTTCTTCTTTCTCTTCATAGCTGGATAATGCAACAACCTTTACCTACAAGCATATATCATGCGAATTATCAAATAAGGAAAAGATAGACAGGTACGTTCATGAACAATTTAGCAACAATACAGCCGCTAATCAGACTTAAATTCATCATCCAAGCATCATCTATGCAGGAAGATGACCTCCTTACATTGAAGAATTCACTTAGAGGTGTATTCTTGTGTGCTTCAGGCTTGCGAACTAAATCCCATATCTGCAAAAAACCAGAATCAGTACCCAAACTTCAGAGAGAAGAAAACCTTTAAAGAAAGAATTTGAGAGAGACACTGCATGTCACCTTCTGGATATCTTCTCTTAGAAGAGGTTCAAGCTTCTCTAGCGGAGTCTAAGGAGAAAAGCATATGTCAATCTAAGAAATATGACTTCACTGTCAAGAATCATATTCAATTGCAAAAACCATACCCTTGTTTTATCGCGTATGACAAAAAGAAGAGTAGTTTTCCGAGGGCTAAACAATCGCATCATGACCTACATAAGCAATAACGACCAAGTTATCGAACCTATTGGTTGAACATGAACGTTCCATATGTAAGCACATCATGATAGTGATACCTGGAAAACTGTCTTTAGTAATGGTTTGTTGGCAGCCTGTTCCCTTCCAATGTCATGGCACCACCTGTGGAGTTCATTGTTTCATTAATAATCTACCAAAAAGAGTGTATCTACGGCCCAAACCTTTTTATACCTAAGATTTATATCATGCCTGTGTTGGTAGTTCTTTAATAATTTATTCGAATTCAAATCTAACATAGTACTTAAGATTCAGAAACGATATAAAACATAAAACTATCGAGTGATAAATTGGCTTTATATCTATCATCTTCTAACACTGGCTGTTTAACTTTCTGCTCCCATGTTTTAAATACATCAGTAATAATTATCAAAAGAAGAGCCAACCAAATATACTCACATGTTTATCAGAACAATATCGGCAACAGCTATAGCAAACAGAGCACTTTGTTTCTCAAATGTAGTGTCATCCTGAAAATCACGGGAGCTGTTGACAAAAAGAATAGGAAGAGAAATGCTAGAAACACATAAGAAAATTAAAAGTATCAAGTATATGTATAAATATCTACGAGATAGAAGTATTCATATGTATTCGATTCTCAATATTTCGTAGCAAGTTAGTCAAAACCATATTCTTTGGTACAACTAAATGTGTAGCAGTATATATGGCTAACCGTGTTATTCAGTCATCTTACCTCGCCTCTTTCTCTCCCATCAGTACCCTCCAAATCCATGGCAACTGTGAAAGGCTCAATACCAACACACCTAGCCATCCAAATACCTTTCGTTGTTTGACTCCTGCAAAGAAAATGAAGACAAATCACCAAGTCAAACAAATTTAAACCCTAAAAAATAGCATTGCCACAAAAAAGATAAAAAAAACAATATCTGACAATTGACAATTTGCTAACCTTCCCGCAAAAGCATCCATTTCCCTAAAATTGGTTTTAAAAAGATGATTCAAAAGTGTACTCTTCCCTGAAATGACATACAATACAACAATAAGCATTTGAATATCTCAACAAATCAAAGACTTTGCAAATGTCTCAAGCTGAAAGTCAAAAAAGTATAATCTAAGTAACGTTGAGAGATTCAGATACGCAGATTCCAAAATTATTCAAAAAAACTGTAACTTTGATTATAATTTAACTAAGAACATCAATCAAAGAAGAAGAAAAGCAAACTCATACCACTACTCTGAGGACCCATGATTGCAACAACAGCATAAGAAAGTCCACAATCAGAGAGCTTCGTCTTCTTCACGAAATTATCCAAACCCTTAACGTTAAATTCACCATTTCCATCGATTAGCTGAGTCGAGCAACCATCATCGTTTTCCCCCATGTATATGTATCAAAATTCGACTCCGAGGGATCTACAAAACCCCCCAAAAAGTCATGAAAAAATCCAAACTTTCGAATGATGTTGCGAAGCTTTTATACATGCATCAGCAAGTAGAAAACTACTTTGGGATTCTTCTTACCCGATTTTTAGGTCAATTATAAATTCGATCGTTCTGTGTTGTACTTCACTGTTGCAGCCCAAGATTGAGAAGGAAGAAGAAGAAGAGGAGAACCGCCTAAATAGCAGCGAGAAATTATACGAAGCTTGTTTCTCGAGTTTGTGTCCCTTTTGCTTTTTCTTAAGAAGATATTATATAACATTTTTTTTTTTTTTGGCTCTTTCTAGGAGATTATGGATTACTTTCGATCTTTTTCTGATATTTATATATATACTAGATTAGGTACGTAAACTATAAAATAACTTTTTCTAATATTTTAAAACTTTTGAAAAAAAACTAACTTTTTTTTTTTTGAAATATAAAATAAATTTATACATGAAAATATATATACTATATATTAAAAAGAAAACTTTTTTGAATAAAACTGTTGTCATGTATTTCATTACATGATATATGTCCATTAGAAACTTTTTGTGAATTCTGACTGTTACTTATATTTAGAAGAGTTTGAAAAGTAAAATTATAAACACAATCACAACTACAACATATCTTTATAAAGGTTTTATGAACTTTTAAATTTAAATTATTAATTTTGTTTTACAATTTTTTGTTTATTCCATTTTTGTTAATTTTTGTAACATCATTTTTGTTAATTTTTTGTAACATCATTTTTGTTAATTTTTTTTATCTAATATATGATTAAATTCTATTAGTTTCATTATTACAAAAAAACCAATATATGAAATATTTAATAGTTACATTTTAAATATACCACTCAATGACATATGTTATCACAGTTTTACTTATATACTTATGTATTTATATTCGTCCATAATTATGATAAAACAATATTCATCCAAAAATTTTATAATTACGATTTAAATTTATATTTTACAATATAAAATTTATATTGTGCATAGCACAGAATATCATCTAGTAATATTGAAAACGTCGATACAAAATCATCTAACAATAAAGAAAATTAACATAATTGTGTTCGTTGACGGCTTTCACTTTTTCCCCTATAGCTATAAACCAAATCAATAACCTTTACTTTAGGTTTTTTAGTTCACAGCCAAAACAATAATTTATTTATGTAGAGATCATATTTTCCTTAGCCCTGAAAATTAAGTTTTATAAGATTGTGAGTATTCTCTCTCCATATATTATGTATATCTATATTTATTCTTACATTATACGTTGAAACAATAACTCTGAAATCCGAATAAAAAACAATAAATCTTGTCGAGATAATTAAGTGCGGTAGCGAGACCAGACCGAATGATTTTTATCACCTTAATCGCTACTTTAACCCGACCAAACTTCTACCTAATTCTATTGTCAGAAGAGAAGTGACCAAATATATGGGTGCTACGGATGATGACTGGAAGTATAAGTATGAGTTACAATTTCTCTACCTTGCCTTTTTCCTCCTATGCATGCTTCAATGCCTGAAAGACTCTTCTGTTTTTCCTATGTCTTTTGGTTCACCAAAATAATAAGATATTTGAATCTTGTAATAAATTCTTGACAGTAGGGTTTGTTACAAATTCAATCTATAGCATGGATTTCATTATATTCTAATTCTTAATTGATCGGTGTTTCTCTACATAATAGTTAACATAATTATATATCTTTTGTGTTTGTTTATTCTTCTCACTAGTCTTTTTTTCTACTCCTTTACATAAACCATAATCATATTAAAAAATATGATTCTCAATCAAATATTTTAAATAATCAACATATCCAAATGTTGGTAGTCATAGTTGCCAAATTTTAATTTTCTTTCTGTATTTTCTTTTTGTATTTTTTCGGTTAATTTTGATTATTCTAGATAAAAAACCGAACCGAACCTGATAAAATTTTGATTAATATATGTTATCTATTTAAATATCCGAACCATACCGAACCCAAAAAAATCAAACTGCTCCGAACCAAAATTCCTAAAATATCTGAATAATTATTATATTATTATATCATAACTAACCAAAATCGAACACACCAAACCAAAACAGAACGGTTAACCGAATGTTCAGATCTGATCAGCTTTTTTTTTTCTTTTTTTCTTCCGGTTCGGTTTCGGATTTTTAGATTTATGGTTTGGTTTTCAGATTGAGTATTTCGTTTTGGTTCATCGGTTTATGCGGATTGAACCCCTTACCACAAACCCAACAATAGCAACAAGAAATAAAAGAACTAAAGTAAAGAAAAAAACATGACAATTGCCTGAAACTAGGCCGAGCCTCTTCTTCTCACATATCAAGACTATATAAGACGATATTAAGATATATTTATTGAATGATTCAAAAGCGATTGATAATGTTATATCTAGGCTAATGGTGGCTCAAAAGTACATATCTAACATCACAAATCGTCCTTTAGAGAAAATTCCAAGGCTCTTAACATGTGAGGCTGAAGAGTTTTCTGCAGTCTTTCTCAGTTTTCTTCTATCTCCCTTGACGTATAAGGTACCTTCTTCAGTTGGAATCTCAATCTTCGGTGAACAAACAAATCCCCCCGATTTTGCTTTGTTCTCAACACTAAACAGAAAAAATGGTTTCAGCGTGCTTATTAAGGCACACACAGCAAAAAGAACCAACCTCAATTGATCTTAGGAGTATAGTTTAGACTTTAGAGTATATACGCATTTTCTGGTTAAAGATATAATCAATTTTGACTTGAACTTTTCGCTAAAGCAAAACAAAACAAGAGATAAGATGACATCTCAAGTGTGTAGGACTAAGATAAATATATATATATATATATATATATACCTGTAAACCGGGTTCGGCCACTTTCTCTTTGTGGCAAATCTCAATCAACTTGTCTTTTGCATCTTCCATTTCAATGTCTAGTCTATCCTCATCCATAACTATTTCAACAGGCATCCTTTTTGATAACTTCTGTAATGCTTCCATAGCAGCGCTCATCTTCGCGGCATCTCTAGTCCTTTTATTTCTCCCACGCGCTATAAACTTATCATCAAGGTATACGTGAGCGGTAATAGTCCCCTTGTCATATTTCTTATACCTGAAGTCGAAACGCTTGCCGTGCTCATCATCCAATGTATATAGTGGCTCGAAAAGACCCCTGAAGATCTGCAAGCTTCTTTTATTTAATAACTTGAGAATCATATATCATAGAATTAGAAACACAAATCTAGTGGAGAACACAACATACCTCCCAGAGTCTTTTAATATCAAAATTCATATCAATAAAAACAGCTCCAGCTACAGAATCTACAAGGTCAGCGACTACTTTTGGGGGTCTCGCCGATTGACTATACCAAGGAACTGGGTCATACTCTTTGCCCCCCACCTCTGAGAACACTTTAATCTAAAAGATGACACCAAAAGTGTTGTTGTCAATCAAGCCAAGATGATACAGAACTGGTAACCACAAGAAATGGTTAATAACCTTTTCATCTAACTTGACTTTGCGTATAAAGATTTGGGAAATGTTGTGTTTGACGGCAACGCGGGCGTAATTTTTGTTTCTTGTATGTGCAATTCGCAACACATTCATTTCGCTGGCTTCTAACTTAGGGTACATGAGGTAGATGTGATTCATGAAGGCGAGTTCTAGAGCTGCCTCGCCGACTAACATAAGCCGTTTGACTAGGGAAGAGGTTTGCGATAGCGCTTCATTCAGAAGATTCTTGTTCGTGAAAATGTAATTCAAGCCGTTTGATGAGTTTTCTGCTTGCTTTATCTTTGATTTTGCATCTCCCTTTATGTGAAAGGTACCTTCTATAGTTGGGATCTCAATCTTAACTGAACAAACAATTTTCTGCTCATTTTTTGGATCTCTTTCTTCTTCAACGCTGAAGAGAGTTAAACACAGTAACAAAAAAAAAATTTAAGTTAATACAGCAAATTCGCTTATTGAGGCACACAAAGTAAAAACAAAAAGCCAAACTCACATTGATCTTAGATGTATAGTTTTTTTTTATAGCATACATGTGATTTCTCTGCCCTAGATGGTTCATGTTTCACTATGGATTAGCAAAAGCACTCCTTTGAGATTATAAGACTCTAGACTACTCGAATATATTAATTTGACTCTAGATCATGGTCCTTGTTGAGTAGTAAGTAGTACATAGAAAATAAAATCTCCAGCTAACTCAAAGAAATATGTAGGAATAAGATATACCTGAAAGAGTTAAACACAGTAACAAAAATGTTTTGAGTTAATACGGTACATTTGTGCTTATTGAGGCACACAAAGTAAAAAACAGCTAGACTCACATTCATCTTACAAGTATAGTTTTTAAAGCACATATGTGATTTCTCTACCCAAGATTGTAAGAGTTTTAACCACGGATTAGCAAACGCATTGTCCTTCTTTGAGATTATAAGACTCTAGACTACTGAAAGATATTTGTTTGAGTTTGGATCATGGTATAAGACTATAAGTAGTAATTTAGAAAAGAAAGAAAAGAAAGATTCCTGCTAAAGCAAAGAAAAAAGTTGGAAAAAAATATACCTGAAAGTCGGGTTCGGCCACTTATTCTTGGCGCAAATCTCAAACAACTTCCCTTTCACATCTTCGGTTTCAACATGTAGACTATCCTTATCAACAATCATTTGTCTTGTTGTCATTTCATAGGTTGAAGGGTTCTCAGAGGCAGTGGGCAACGAAGATGATCCAATCTGTGTCTGGAGCTTTCTAGTAGAGCAAATCTCAAACAACTTCCCTTTCAAATATTCAGGTTCAACATGTGGACTATTCTCATCAACAATTATTTGTTCTTGTGTCAATTCATCGGTTAAGGGTTTCTCAGAGGCAGTTGGCAATGAGGATGATCTAGTCTGTAACTGGAGCTTTTCAGTGGAGCAAATCTCACGCAAGTTCCCTTTCACATCTTCAGTTTCAACATCTAGACTATCCTCACCAATAACCATTTTATTTGGTGTCATTTCATAAGTAGCTCTCCTCTTCTTTGAATGCAGATTCTTGTTTTCATCTAAATTTTCCTGCATTTGCAGATTCTTCTTCTTCTCATCTAAACTTTTCGGCATTTGCAGATTACTTATGATAAGAATCATTATAGAAGATTCCAAGGCTCTTATCATGTGATACGCTGAGGAATTTTCTGCTTGCTTTTTCTTTGATTTTACATCTCCCTTCATGTGAAAAGACCCTTCTATAGTTGGGATCTCAATCTTAACTGAACAAACAAATTTCTGCTCATTTTTTGGCCCTCTTTCTTCTTCAACACTGGAAAGAGTTGAACATAGTAACAAAGCACTTTAAGTTAATATGGCATATTAGTGCTTATTGAGGCACATAAAGTAAAAAACAGCCATACTCAGTCGCATTGATCTTACAAGTATATATTTTAAGAGCATTTATGTGATTTCTCTACCCAAGATTGTAATAGATTAACCACAGATTATTGAGGCATTCATGGTCCTTGTAGAGCAGTAAATTGTACATAGAAAATAAAAAGGTTTTGTGAAAAAAAACCCTCTAAGTCGCCAATTTTACCAACTTTACCCTCCATCTTCAGAAAATGCAAATCAATCATACGAAATCAAAAATAATATGAAATATAAACCTTATACGTATCTTTTAAATGTTTTCACGGTCACATACATTAGATTTTTTAAATTATAAAGGTAGATTTGAACTCATCGTCGCGAGGGCTTCAATTTGTTTGTATTTTACATAATTGACGATAAAAAAGACGGGCTATATTGCATATTATTTTTGACTTCATATAATTGTTAATGCATTTTTTTTGAGATGAAGGGTTAAGTTGCAAAAAATGGCGAATTTAAGGGTTTTTTTGCAGAAAACCCAAAATAAAATTTACTGCTAAATCAAAGAAATATGAAGGAATAAGATATACCTGAAAATTGGCCTCGGCCACTTATTCTTGGCACAAATCTCAAACAACTTCCCTTTCGCATCTTCAGGTTCAACATGTGGACTATCCTCATCAATAACTATTTGTTCTTCTGGCATATCCTCGGTTAAGGGGTTCTCAGAGGCGGTTGGAAAAGAAGATGATCCAGTCTGTAATCGGAGCTTTTCAGTAGAAGAAATCTCAATCAACTTCCGTTTCACATCTTCAAGTTCCATATCTATAATATCCTCATCAATAACCATTTGTTCTTGTGTCATTACATCGGTTAAAGGGATCTCAGAGGCAGTTGGGCAAGAAAATGATCCAGTCTGAATGTGGAGCTTTTCAGTGGAGCAAATCTCAATCAACTTACGTTTCACATTTTCAATTTGAACGTCTAGGTTATCCTCATCAATAATCTTGCCCACAGGCATACAATCTGACAGCTTCTGTAACGCTTCCTCAGTAGCAAGCAGCTTTGCAGTATCTATACGTTTAGCACACCCAGAAGCTATAAATATATCATCAAGATATACCTCAGCAATATTTTTACTGCTGTCGTCGTCTTTTGAATACCTGAAATCGACTCGCTTGCCGTGTTTATCAGCCAAACGAAAAAGCGTAAGAAATGGTGGTTTAGGTTGCAGCCGTAAATCATCGGGTGTATATATTGGCTCCAAAAGTCCCCTGAAGATCTGCAAAAATTCCTATCTTTTTATTAATAACAAGAGAATCATATAACATAGAATTAGAAATACAAATCAAGTGAAGAACAAACACAACAGACCTCCCAGAATCTTTGTACATCATAATTCACATCAATATAAACAGCTCCAGCTATCGACTCTACAAGGTCAGCATAAAATTTTGGTGCTCTCACCAATCCACCATACGGAACAGGATCACCTTCTTTGGTCACAGCCTCTGAGAACTCTTTAATCTAAGATATAGACACCAAAATTAAAACACTTATTAGTAAGAACATGTTCATTCAAATATCTCAACACTCTGTTCGCACATAGCATTTCTAATGATTCAGATGATTGATTACCTTTTCACATTTAGTAGAAGGATGCTCGCGTATGGCGAATTGGCAGAGGTTGTGTTTGACGGTGACACGAGCGAACTTCTCGTTACTTACATTAGCACTTCGCAACTTACGCAACTCCTTGAGTTTGAGATTAGGGTAAGTGTGGTGGATGTAAATAGTGAAGGCGACCGCAAGAACGGCGTCGCCGAGAAACTCAAGCCGCTTATATTGAATACATGATTCAGCACAACCTTTAGAGAAGGTTTGCGGTAAGGCTTCCTTGAGAAGAGTCTTGTTCACGAAACTGTAGTCCAAGATCTTCTCCACAGCTTCCACAGCATCCATCTCCGGCGAAAAGCTGGGGAGAGCGGAGACAGAATTAGGTCACTAAATATGTTGGGAAAATTGGTCAATAAACCCTCGACCTTTACTAAAAACATGAATTTAAACCCTTAGCTTTATTGTTTTAGATTTTAGAACCCTGACCTTTGTAATAACGTTAAGTAATGGCGAAAGAAGAAAAATACAAATTTCCCAATTGTGCTTTCTTCTTTTATCATCTTCATACAGAAGGAAGAGAGCAACGATGAATTTGATGATGGATAAAAGGCATAGCATATATGAAACAGAGGAAATGCTAAACAATCTTTGGATAAAGAAACGAAGCACAATTCATTAGTTGGGGTCATGACAAGAACTCATGTCAGAGACAAAGGCGCAGGAAGAGACCACACGCTGAGGTGGTTGCAGACAAAAAGATGAACGATTGCATACAATGTGAAATACACAGATGACAAAAGTGTGAATTGGAGGGATTATTTATTGCACTATAGAAGAGATGTAATAAACCGTTTGTAAATTTTGTCAAAGAAAAATACCAAAAACTTAATCAATCTTTCATCGCCTTTTCTTCCTCTTCTTTGAATGCCGAGTCTTGTTCTCATCTAAACTTTTCTGCATTTTTCAGATTACATATGACAAGACTCGTTAGAGGAGATTCCAAGGCTCTTATCATATGGGAGGCTGAGCAGATTTCCGCTATCTTTCTCCGTCTTTTCTATCGCCCTTAATCCATAAGGTACCTTCTTCAGTTGGAGTCTCAATCTTAGTTGAACAAACAAATCCCTCAGAGCTCTACACACTGAAAATATTTGAACACAGTAACCAAATGGTTTTCAAGTTAAAACGGCGCCTTCATGCTTATTGAGGCACGCACAGTAAAAATTATCAAAATCACACTTATCTTATGTAGGATATATGCGTTTTCTCAGTCAACTTCTCTTTTGCATCTTCATATTCAATGTTCTCATTCATAACCATTTCAATGGGCATAGTTTCTGACAACTTCTGTAACACCGCCTTTGTCTTTGCAGCAACTCTATTCTTATGAGAGTACCCACCACGAGCTATAAATTTATCATCAATATATACCTGAGCATTGATTGCCCCGCCGTTTTCAACATACCTGAACTCGATTCGCTCACCGTGTTTTTCACCCAAACACAAAAGCGTAAGAAGTGGATGAGCTTGCCGCCGCAAATCATCCAGTGTATATATTGGCTCAAAAAGACCCCTGACGATCTGCAAATTTAATTCCTTTTTTAAGAAATTGAGGATCATATAACACAGAATTATAAAAAAAAATCTAGTGAGAAAACACAACAGACCTCCCAGAGTCTTTGTACATTATAATTCACATCAATATAAACAGCTCCAGCTACAACATCTACAAGACTAGCGAGATATCTTGGGGCTTTAACAAATTTGTATGGATCATCTTCTTTGCCCATCAACTCTATGAATTCTATAATCTAAGAGATGACACCAAAAGTGGTGAGTATATCATTAAGAAGAGAGATGTTCTCAATTAACAAGATGAGTTAGTACCGTTTCATCTAACGAAGGAGAAGGATTGTCGCGTATAAGGAATTGGTAGAGGTTGTGATTGAGGGCGACACGAGCGAATTTCTCGTTACTAACATTAGGAGGTCGCAGGTCATGCAAATCCCTGAATTCGAGATTAGGGTAATACATGAGGTGAAGGTAATTCGTGAAGGCGATGTCAAGAACCGAATCACCGAGGAACTCAAGCCGCTTGAATAAAGGAGATGATTTCTTGAGAAGAGTCTTGTTCGTGAACTGTAGCTCAAGATCTTCTCTATAGCTTCCACTGAAGCGGGTTCAGTCCCTAAATGTTAATAAATTTCAAAAAAGGGGAGTTCGGATAACATTTTGAAAGTTTGAGGGACAATTGGGAAGGACATGATTACATGAAGGATTAAAGCGAAATAACTAATAACTCAAAGTACGATTAAAAATTTAGAAGTATTTCGAATTTGGTTCAGATTTTTTGGGTTTTTGATAATAAACCCATAAGCCTCATTTGAATTTTTCTAATTTTAGGTTCGGTTCGTCTCAATTTCGGATTAGACCAAACCAAGCCGGAGTTTGGCTAATTTGTTTTGGTTTCAGTTTCAAGTTAAAACTGACCGACAATTTTAAAATTTACTTTTTTATTCAGATTTTGGTTTGGATGTGTTAAATTTGATCGATCCTGTTTTCTTTGTCTAATGTAACAAAAAGTATACCAAAGTTTATCTTATAAACCAAAATTCCAAACTAACCGAATTAAATCAAAATGTACCAAATTTTACAAAAATATACCCAAAAAAAGTTTTAAAATCGAATCGAAGAATAATTCAAAACCGAAAAAATTCAATTTTAATAAGACAAATATTATATCTCATGGAACCGAACTGAAATTTCAAATTTGTATCGTCCAAAGCAATCTGCAAATCATTTTCATAACCTCTCTTATCAAATAAAAAAAAAAAAACCAAACGAACCGAACCGAACCGATTTGATGTACCAGCTCTAGAAACGCAAACGCAAATAGGGATAAACTATTTAATAAAAAACCCTATTATTCGTTTTGTTTAAATTTTATTTAGCCATCTCTTGAACCCCTTCCCTAAACCCTTGACTGCAAAATCTACGGTCCGCCATCGATTCCCGTCGCCGGTAATTTCTTCCGTCATTACTCCAGAGAGAACGTACTAAACGGTATCTTCCTCCCAAGCGAGCGACTGCACAAGCCCAGCTTCAATCTCCTCTTCGAATCACACGAAATCCCCCTCACAATCTCTTCTACGATTTTCCGGTGCTCGTAGAGTCCTAGGTTCACTTCTCTTACTATTTCTTCTCATTAATTCACAATGTTTCGTGTATAACTATTGTGATTATGCTGTGTAGTGTGTTGTGGAGACGATCTCGTCAATGGAACTAATGTTAATTATATTACTCCATGGATTTTCAGATAACTGACAGCTGAATTGCAAGTTAAATAGTGATGGGACTCGATCATGAAGACCTAGAGTATGTCTTTTTTTTAATTCTTTATTGGTTTTAGATTTTAATTGAACTATTAAGGTATTCTTCTAATGTTACTCTTTCTATTGAAACAGCTTGACCAATGATGATCATTTCATAGACAAGGAGAAGCTTTCAGCTCCTATCAAGTCTACAGCAGATAAATTCCAGCTCGTTCCCGAGTTCTTGAAGGTACACAGAACACAAAATCTTCGTTTTTTGTTTTATACGAATAGCGGAAACTATGCAATTGGGTTTGTTTACTTTCGAATTCTTTGATACTTGGAATGTATGTAATCTTGGTAGCAAAGGTAATTCATACTTGACTGTGTAATTTGTCTTGTTTTGTAGGTGAGAGGACTTGTGAAGCAACACCTGGATTCATTCAATTACTTCATCAATGTTGGGATTAAAAAGATTGTCCAGGCAAATAGTCGTATTACATCCGCAACGGACCCATCAATCTACCTAAGGTCAAACTTTTTAATCTCAATTTCTTCTTGTATCTGACATGTCCCAATGTGTGAATATTGATGTTTTGTTTCATAATAAGTAAGAGTAGAATAGTGGGTGTTTTGCAGTCCTTTTCTAAGTCCTCATACAATATATATATATATATATATATTGAGATTGTGCTATTTATTGGATTTCTGCTGTTTCCAAAACTAACCTTTCGTAGCCAAATTTTAATGCAGGTTTAAGGCCGTCAGAGTTGGTGAACCGTCAGTTTTAAACGTTAATATGGCGGAAAAAATTAATCCGCACATGTGCCGATTAGCAGACATGACGTAAAGGGTTCTTTAATTATTCATCATGTTTTTATAGTTTGATGTTTGAGCATATCTTGTGTTGGAATTTGGTGAAATCTTTTTCATTTTCCACCTGTTTCTGTTGTTCCGCATTCTTCTACATCATCAATAACTTTCTTTTTCTATTGGCTGTGGTAAATGCATTATAACTTCTTGTTTTAATTATCAGGTATGCTGCTCCAATATATGTCAATATAGAATATGTTCACGGAAGTCATGGACAGACGACAATAAGTGCAAAGGTAAATGGAAAATAAAATGTATTATACATAATGCTGCTTATCATAAAACTCAGGCTGAATATGATGTTTTTTTGTTTCAGGATAACGTAATTATCGGAAGGATGCCTATTATGTTGCGTAGTTGCCGCTGTGTATTACATGGAAAAGATGAAGAGGAACTTGCAAGATTGGGTTTGTATTGTACCCCTATTTCAAGCATTACATCTTCTTGTTCATCATATTTATTGTATTTCATTTGGATTCTAGGTGAGTGCCCTCTTGATCCTGGAGGATACTTCGTCATCAAAGGAACTGAGAAGGTGATAATTCATACTTATATATAATCTTCTTACAGCTATCTTATGGAGTCTATAGATTGCCTAGTAGTCCGCACTTTGACTTTGTGGATTACATCTCTTTAGTTCGGACTCGATTGTGTGTGTTTTTAACCGTTCAACACCGTTCTCGTTCTAATTGGCGTGTTTCGGTTTTAGTTTTCTTTCTGTCAATATAGTTATCCGATTTGTCATATACGTGACCTGAAGCCATGCCATTGCTTGTGTTGGTGTTTGATGTTCATTTCAGGTGTTGTTGATACAAGAACAACTTTCGAAGAACAGAATTATTATTGATTCTGATAAAAAAGGGAAGTAAGTTATCTCTTACAGTATTTTAGTCTCTGTAGTATTGATGGCAAACGTCCCCATATACATTAATTGTCAAGCCAAATCACTGTATCATGCTTCAGCAGTGTTCTTCCTTTGTTTACCCACCCACTATCCAATTATCAATTTTACTACTCTGCTGACTCTCTTTCTTTTACTGCTTATTTTCAGCATAAATGCATCCGTCACAAGCAGCACTGAAATGACGAAAAGCAAAACGGTTATTCAGATGGAAAAGGAGAAGATATATTTATTTCTTCATCAATTTGTAAAAAAGGTGTAAATTACATTATCATGTCCTCCAATTTAATTGTAGATCTTCCAGCGTCGGATTCTATTAGCTGAGCATGTGATTTTGTCATAGATTCCAATTATAATTGTCCTAAAAGCTATGGGAATGGAGAGCGACCAAGAGATTGTACAAATGGTTGGAAGGGATCCCCGTTTTAGCGCATCACTCTTACCTTCTATTGAGGCAAGTATTATAGTCCCCTGCTTTTTATCTTGTGTCTAATTTATGGTATTTTCGTAAGGAATCTGGTGTTTGAGTGAACCTTTCAATATATAATACCTCTAGATCTAGAAGCAGCTGTAGTTCTATGGATGTAAATGTTCGTCATATGACTTTTTGAATCTCTTTCATTGGCAAAAGTAAACTACGAAGCAGTTGATTCTTGTGGTTAATTGTTTTGTTCACACAATTTTATTTCGGGAAGTTTAATGTCTAATCAAGTCCCAATACTGACGTGTTACCAATAACAAAGTCGTAATAGATAGATAATGATATTTAAATCTGATATTATGCATACTGATCAAGTCTGATGCACTTGTGAGCAACATGGTCGGTTGGTGATGCTTAAAGATATAGAAGCCACTGCTATGGCTCTTAAAATGGAAGGTTTTGCTTTGACATTCGGAAAATAATCGTACTCCCTCTTGCTCTAGCTATTGAAAGTTATAGGTGATGTGTGAATATCATTTACCCGTGGCTCACAAAATACCTGCTATACGAAACCAATGTCTTAGCTAGTCCTTTTTGTTGAATGTAAAAGTTGATGAATATCTTATTCTTCCATGCCATTTTGTTCATCTTGTGGGTTCTGACGAGCCTTGATCTCTGAAGCATCATATTTATCTCTCAGAATGTTTATTTAATTTCAGGAGTGTGTTAGTGAAGGTGTGAATACACAAAAACAAGCACTGGACTATCTTGAGGCAAAGGTGCAGTGTTTTAGTTATCTTACAGAGTCATTTAATAGTTTTTCTGTGCAATGATTCTAGTGAACACATATCGTCTACTTCAAAAATTATCTAAATCCCAGAAAAGATTTTACTGCCCTGTTGAAAAAAGAACTCTTTCTAGTGTTAAAAAGACCATAGCTCATATCTCACTCTGCTGAAAGGAAACTTTCATACACTTTCCGGTGGTAGAATTAGTTCCTTCCACCTCATTCTGTGATGTATTGAGAGTAAGTCGTCAATTTATTTCCATATTGTTGTTGTTTTCCATTGAGGAATAAGCACACTGAACCGAAGAGTAGACTATCAGTTTATGTTAGATTAACAATAGATTTTTGATTTTTGTCAATTTGCAGCAAGAAATATGTGACATATTTTTTTTATATGTTTATTACTGTAGGTGAAAAAAACATCATACGGCCCTCCAGTTGAAAAGGTTTTTATTCTTTATTCCACTATTACACACTCTAGTTCAACTTTATACAGATGGATAATATGTTTTTGGCCCTGCAAATTTGAATATGAAAGTTTTCTTGCTAAGTGAAAATTCTGCGTTGTATATTTACATGATTTACTAGGATGGAAGAGCTCTATACATCCTCAGAGATTTATTCCTTGCGCACGTACCTGTAAGTATCTTAATTTCTTTTGGTTCTTAAAATTTTAGCCTTTGCTTACTGCTATGTTCTTCTCCTTAAGGTGCGTGACAAAAATTTTCGTCAAAAATGTTTCTATGTTGGCGTGATGTTGCGACGAATGATTGAAGCAATGTTAAACAAAGATGCGATGGATGACAAGGTAATATGATGACCTTCTGTCTGGACTAGTTTTTTTTGTACTTGTGGAATATATTTGAAGTCTGGTTATTTTCTATTAGGATTATTGCTGTAGGACATGTTAGATACTTAGATTAACCAAGATTAGCCAATTAAAAAAACGGAGGGGCATGCTGAATTGGCTTACAAAAATGGCTTGGACGTGTCTTAGAGGAGCCATTAATATATAAGACTTCAACTCATTATGATGGCTAACTAGTTAGTCAATGATCTGAGATGAACTAAGGATGATCTGTAGACAAGTCTTATTGTAACCCAAAAGTTCATATTGCTTGTAACGTATGTTCTCAAATGTGCGTCTTCGTGTAGGATTATGTTGGTAACAAGCGGTTGGAGTTATCTGGACAACTAATATCTCTTCTCTTTGAGGTGTCGTTGGAACATATCACCAAGCACAGTACTTTCTCTTCCTTTTTCTTGTAAGTTTTTGTCTAGTCCTTACTATTATTTCCCTCCCTGTCGCTGCTACAGGATTTGTTCAAAACGATGATCAGTGAGGCCATTAAAAAAGTCGATTTTATTCTTACAAAACAAAGCCGGGCTAGCCGATTTGATTTCTCCCAGGTAAGTGTAGAAATATATTACCCTGCTGGTTCAGGTCCTGCATTCAATTTTCTTAACCCGAAAAACATGTATCTTTTGACACCTCCTATCATTTGGAATCGTAAATGATCTTCAGTAAAATAACATAAAAAATTCATATTTTGAGATTGTTTTTTTCGTGTTTCATTCATGTTTCTTGAAGTAATCTAAAAAATATTTCTGTTTGCAATGAGCTAATTATTAGCTAGGTGTTATTATGCCGATTATAACACCACTTTCTTTATGAACTTACATTTCCCTTGGATATTCCACTGCAACTTGAATTGTTACAATTAATATTTTTTATTGCTTCTGTAGCTTTTGCCTTGGAATAACATTTCCCTTAAGAGTCGATTTTCAGAAATAGTTACTGTAGTCAAAGATCTGATAGTAAAACTTCAATTTTCTTTTGTGATGTGCTCTTAGTGTCTTACTGGAGATATAAATCACAATATTTCTCTTGGACTAGAAAGAACCCTTTCAACTGGAAACTTCGATATTAAAAGGTTCAGAATGCATAGAAAAGGCATGACACAGGTCAGTCTCACTCTCTCTACATACATCTGTGTGTATGTCTTTAGCCTCCTTCATGCTACATCATTCTCAAAGAATTTTTTTCATATAGGTCTTAACGAGGTTATCTTTTATCGGGAGCTTGGGGTTTATCACGAAAATTTCGCCACAATTTGAAAAGTCCAGAAAAGTAAGTGGGCCTAGATCATTGCAACCCAGCCAGGTAATGATACTTTCTTTATCAGCCTGCTGAAATCTGTAAAGAAAACTACTGCTTTTATTTGAAGTATCGTTTAACCTGATTTTTGGTATTGTGATTTGTGCAAGTGGGGCATGCTCTGCCCATGTGATACCCCAGAAGGCGAATCTTGTGGGCTTGTCAAGAACTTGGCTTTAATGACTCATGTCACAACGGATGAAGAGGAAGGCCCATTGGTTGCTATGGTATGGGTTTGCTATTTTTTTGCACATGCAGTCGATTTATTTGCATTAATCTTCTTTGCTATTGATTTGAAAAGGATACCGCCGGAACTGCACTACCCTTTCTCATTATCTTATGCTAGTCATAGATGATTTTTTGTCAACTAAGTACTTAATCTGTGTGTTTAAATTAATTTTCTGGAAACAGTGCTACAAATTGGGTGTTATAGATCTGGAAGTATTGTCAGCAGAGGAGCTGCATACTCCGGACTCATTTTTGGTCATATTGAATGGGCTAATTCTTGGCAAACATAGAAGGCCGCAGGTAATTTATATAAAGACACGGATCTTCAACAAGCACAATACACATATTTACACCTCTTCAGGAGTTTCTATTGTTTCAGTACTTCGCCAATTCACTTAGAAGGCTGCGTAGAGCTGGAAAATGTAATTCAATATGACAAGCACAATACACATATTTACACCTCTTCACGAGTTTCTATTGTTTCAGTACTTCGCCAATTCACTTAGAAGGCTGCGTAGAGCTGGAAAAATTGGCGAGTTCG
Source organism: Turritis glabra (assembly GCA_900406565.1). Lineage (NCBI taxonomy): Eukaryota > Viridiplantae > Streptophyta > Magnoliopsida > Brassicales > Brassicaceae > Turritis > Turritis glabra. The sequence continues at coordinate 550,817 of OVBN01000165.1, read as the reverse complement.
TCAGTGTGTTCACAAATGAAAAGCAGGTATTTCATCTATCATTTTTTTGGGTATCTAGGTTTTGCGCTGTGCACCTTATAGCTTATGGTCATTCGTCCATCAAGCAAAACCCAATTTATCTATTCGGTTATGTTCTTGTGTATGTACTATTTAAGCTTTATATTTGGTAATATGGATTGATATAGCTAGAAATGACCGTGGAAATAGACCGTGGAAGCTACATTATCTAATTTATAGGGTCTCAGTAGCCTCCCTTTTGGTGATTTTGGAGTAGAAATACAGCTAAGGATGCCAATTATAAAACCTACAACTTCGTAGATGGTTGCTGACAAAGGATGAAGGATGCGATTGTTTCCTAAATTCCTGCCAATTTTTATTTTTATGAATTTACAAATGTTAACTGAGACTGACTCCAAAGAGAAAATGTTTATCAGCATTGTGTTTACGTTGCTTCTGATGGTGGGCGGGTGTGTCGTCCACTTGTTATAGCCGATAAAGGAATATCAAGAGTTAAACAACACCACATGAAGGAATTACAGGTACATGTGTTATATTTTCCCAGATTCATGCATACTTGTCTAAGTGGTATGATTTAAATACATTGGCTGACTGATTTGTATTTTTTGAAGGATGGGGTTCGCACTTTTGATGACTTTATTCGTGACGGTTTGATCGAGTATCTTGATGTCAATGAGGAAAATAATGCATTGGTTCGTCTCAGTCTCCATATTTTCTAGATGTATTCTATTTTATTGCACCGTAGGCAGCCTAGAATGATAAACTGCTCTTTTTCCTTGTTTTAAGATCGCTTTATATGAAAGTGAAGCCACTACGGAACTGGATGAAGGAGCAGAAGCTGCTAAGATAAGGGCAGACACAACACACATTGAGATTGAACCTTTCACCATCTTAGGTGTTGTTGCTGGTCTTATCCCCTACCCTCACCATAATCAGTCACCTAGAAATACATATCAGGTTAGTGTTTAGACAATCTGACATAAGCAGCTGCAATATATGTTGGTTTGCATTTCGTTATTAGTCCTGTTACATTGTGTGCAGTGTGCTATGGGGAAACAAGCTATGGGAAATATTGCTTACAACCAGGCAAGTCCATTTATGCCTTTCATGTCAATTCATTGAGGCAAATCCTGCTGCTTTCCAGTTTTGGTGTGATTAGTTAAACTATTGCCTATCATACTATCTCAGGTTTTGCTTAATTAAGTTGGTTATGTGAAGTCTAAATATTTTAATGCATGTATCTTCTCCATAGCATCGTGTTTTTGTATATCTTGCTCTCTCTCGGACACTGAATTTGCTTCTTACAATCTTTGTATTTAGTTAAACCGGATGGACACATTGCTTTACCTATTGGTGTATCCTCAGCGACCCCTGTTGACTACAAGGACAATTGAATTGGTAAGTTTCTTTGCTCTAATAGGAATGTGTTAATAATATGGAACTAATAAATTATGCTTGTTAACAGGTTGGATACGATAAACTTGGAGCAGGTCAAAATGCAACAGTTGCTGTTATGAGTAATACAGGATACGACATAGAGGATGCAATAGTGATGAACAAATCTTCCTTGGATCGTGGTTTTGGCCGCTGCATTGTCATGAAAAAGTATGTAATGGATTTCTCTTTGAGGCAAAGTCGTTTTCTTTGAAAATTCGTCTCTTACATTAACTATTGCTTCTCGTGTTGTGTTGTGTTGTCTTGTGAAACAGAATTGTTGCTACATGCCAGAAGTATATTAACGATACAGTAGACAGAATACTCAGGCCACAAAGAACAGGCCCAGATGCAGAAAAGATGCAGGTAGTACATTTTGTCTGCATATGCCCTATCGTAAGACTTGTGACGCCATTTTTTTAAATGACATCTTTGGGAATTAGTGTTCTTGCAAATGCTAATTCTTTCCGGACTTTTTAAGATGCTGTGGAAACAGTCCTAAGTAATTCATTGAGAACAAAATACATTTTCAAACTTTGCAATTTCTTATAAGAGGGAGCAAGCACAATATGGTTGTTGCTTATTTGAAATTTGACTATATTTTTCTCAAAGTAGACGCCGCCCCATTAACAAAAATATGATTCTGCCTAGAAATTATGACAGAACTGGCATAAACCCTCCTATCCTGAGTTTGAAGATGGTAAAATTACTAATTGCGCTTATCCAAAGGGCTACTTATAGTATCTAAAATTTAGGCGCTTTCCTTCTCTTTGTTCCTTTTTGTTGTTTATTTTTTTAATTATTTGACTGTGGCCTTTCCCTCTGCTAATACATGTTGAATACGTTTTCATGTTAATCATTTTTTTCTTTTTAAGATACTGGATGATGATGGAATTGCTGCTCCAGGGGAAATTATCAGACCAAATGATGTTTATATAAATAAACAAATCCCTGTGGACACAAGAGATAAGATTACATCTCAGCTATCTGATAGGTATCCAATTAACTTTTCATAGTATATGATCATAATTGTTTCTTTAAACTGTAATTACAAATGTACAATTTGTTGCGTAATTTTCAGTCAATACCGTCCGGCCAGAGAGTATTTCAAAGGTCCTGAAGGGGAGACGCAAGTGGTCGATAGAGTTGCTCTCTGTTCTGATAAGAATGGCCATTTATGCATCAAATATATCATACGACATACTCGTCGACCAGAGGTGAGAAATTTTTTCTTTAATATTCTTCTAGCCCTAGGCCTCATGTTCTACAGTGTAAATCATGTCTTGGTCTGGCTTTTTTTTTAGCTTGGCGACAAATTCAGCAGTAGGCATGGGCAGAAAGGTGTATGTGGTACAATTATTCAGCAAGAAGATTTTCCATTTTCTGAGCTTGGTATTTGCCCTGATTTGATCATGAATCCTCATGGGTTTCCAAGGTTAGAAAATATTCCTTATAAGATTTTTCTCCATTTATATGTGCATGTAGATGCCTTTTTATAACGTGGAGCCAAAAAACAAAACATCCTTCATTTTGTGTCGAGTGTGTGAGTGGATATATTTGGGGCCTTTTGTGTGTAGGTTTTGCTTCATTTGTTACCATCGTGTTGCCTTAACTATAAGAATCTTTTTGATGTAACAAACAAGAAAAAATGGATTTCCAGTTGGCACAAAAACTTAAAATCTGTTTTGGTACCCAACTTGAAGCAACAGTTATGTTCATCACTTCAGTCCAAAACTTTCGAGTTTCATCTGACGTTCTTGATTACTTGAGATTTTGTATTAAAACTGACGAATGTATTAACATATTTCTTCTCACAGTCGTATGACAGTAGGTAAGATGATAGAACTCCTTGGAAGTAAGGCTGGGGTTTCTTGTGGTAGATTTCATTATGGTAGTGCATTTGGAGAAAGAAGTGGTCATGCAGACAAGGTTGAGACTATAAGGTACTTTTTCTCTCTCTTAAATACGAGGTTTCTTCTTCCATTTATAAACTTTTCTTTTGATGTCATCGTATGTTCTTCTATCATTTCAGTGCGACTCTTGTAGATAAAGGGTTCTCATACAGTGGGAAGGACTTGTTATACTCAGGTACTGCATTATGATCCTGTACACATTTTAGAATGTGCAGTTATATGTTAAAATTCATTCTAGTGCTGTGTTAATTTCTTCGAATACAAAGTCGTTTAGGATCTCACTAAAATGGACCAAGACATTATCATTTGAGATTTTTAACACTCGGACATACTCATTCTTATTCCAAAGCTATATAGGGTTCATAATTCTTTCTTTGTACTTCAACATGACGACCTTGAGAGTTTGCAGGTCTCAGTGGTGAGCCATTGGAAGCATACATCTTTATGGGGCCAATATATTACCAGAAATTGAAACACATGGTGAGGTTCCTCTAACTTATTTGAACCATTTTTTTCTGGTTTGTAATCACAGAAAAGAATTCTAATTATCAGAGTTCAGTAGGTTTTTCGGAAAAAGTAAACAGAAATTCTCTTTTTTTGTACATATGTTGAATAGGTTCTAGACAAGATGCATGCGCGAGGGAGTGGACCACGTGTCATGATGACAAGACAGCCTACTGAAGGGAAATCTAAGAATGGAGGTTTGTGCCTCTTGCTTCTGTATCTTCAGTCTGAATTTTTGATACGTATTATTTCTATTTATGATTTAGAAAATAATCTAGGATTTCCATTTTCTTATTTCCTTTTCCTAGAGTGTTTTACTTTTACGTTTTATCATAAGTAAGGATTAGGTTTCGTTTGTGAGACCTATCCAAACTACAGAGAGCCTTGGGAGTTTCTATCGCCTGAGTAGTTTTACTCTTGTTAGGTGTTATTGTTTTGTTTTCTACTATTATAATAAAGATTTAGGATTTTGAATTCGATTCCATCTCTAACAGAATTTAACTGTTGTTCTCTTCTCAATTGTATCTCTAATGCTGTTCCAGGTTTAAGAGTGGGAGAAATGGAACGAGATTGTCTTATTGCTTATGGGGCCAGCATGTTGATCTACGAACGGCTCATGGTTTCTAGTGATCCTTTTGAAGTTCAGGTAATTAAATCATAATGCACTGTTTTGATAGGTGGCAAATTCTGTGAAGTCATTACAACTCCCTCTCTCGCATACACTGTATGAAAGATATCATCAACATCGAACTGGACGATCTTTTATATCCTGGAAACAGTTAGAATGCCCAACTGTTTGTGATACACTTTTAAACGTTTGAATGCAGGTTTGCAGAGCTTGTGGTTTGCTGGGATATTACAATTACAAGCTTAAAAAGGCATTTTGTTCAACATGTAAAAATGGCGATAACATTGCTACTATGAAACTCCCATACGCATGCAAGCTACTATTCCAGGTAAAACCATTGATCCACTGCTCAAATGGAAACTCTCTGCTTAGTCCCATTTGGAAATGATTGATAATTTTGATCTTTGAATACAATTTTCTTCCTAAAATAAGTAAGAATCACTGATGTTTTCGGTTTTACTGGTTTGTGGGATTTGTGGTGGGTCTAATGACACGCTTAGAAAACTCCATTCTTGTAGTTTTCCTCTGAGTTGTTTTTGTTATTTCTTAACTCGTTCTGTGCATTTTGTGGTAACAGGAACTCCAATCGATGAATGTTGTTCCGCGTCTGAAACTCATAGAGGCTTGATCTCAGGAATATGCACCAAAGTAAAGTCTTGTACCATTGATTAGAGCAACCAAATCTCTATTATCTTCTTCAAAACATACCTTTTTATAACCCTTGCACCAGCAACTTTGCATTGCAAATATGAGAGCTTGAAATTCACACTCCCAAGGCATTATTTACGGAGACACCGACTGCTTGACCCGCTCCACTATATACTACACCTTGGTCGTCTCTCATGCAATTGGATATATTATCTGTTTCGATTTATTATAATTTTATAGTAATTAAAGGAACAAATGGACATATATAAAAGGGTATCTTTGTAATATTAAATTAATATTGGTCAAAAATATTTTTTTAAAACAAAATTGTAATTTATACAATCTATTAACTTTTGAGCATTCACTTAAAAACATAAACGAAAGATAGAAGCACATTTTCTTTTTTGGTAAAGTGCACACACTAAGTTATGATATCTAATTACAAAAGAGATCCAAATAAATCTCTCCAGATACAAATATCTTCAGATTCCACAAAGGCAGAAGTATCATCATGATATACACTGTTGTTGTTGTTGTCAATGCAAACAAAGTAACAAAGACGAAGAAGAAGCAAACACATAAAGTCTCGATGTTCTCTACTATGTGACTAACCAAAAGAGATCTCTCTTAAGGTACGAAACTAAGCACAACACGATGAACTCACTGCCGTAGCCCCTGGCCCGTTTGGGAGAACCATTCCTGTTGGGTTTTCTGCTGGCTGTACACGTGGTAGCCTTTTCGCTGTAGCGGTTTGAACATAAGAAACAAAAAAGTGGAAAGGGATTTAGTGGAAAATTAAATTGCTGGAAATTGCTTTCTTGATGTAAGAATGACTCACCGATTTCGTAGAATATGTCTTTGACATTCGTTGCGGTCTTTGCTGAGGTTTCCATGAAGAAAAGGCTGTTCTCTTGAGCATATATCTCTGCCTCCTGCAAATAACAATAGCAAGAACTACTTAGCAACACAACTCGGTAATGAAAAAACCAAGTTCATAGGGATTGTAATATAAGATTTTACGGGCACCAGTCGAATTTCACCCCCAAGGGCCAAGTGTTACTTAACATGTTCTCCTGGTACTTTCGAATTTCATCTCAAAGATTTTTGGCATTAATAAAGCAAAATCAGACAGAACAGGAAAGAAAAATTTGGTTTACCTCTGCAGACACCTTCCTTGCATCTAATAAATCAGCTTTGTTTCCAGCAAGAGCCATCACCATATTAGGATTACCTGATCACATAAAAACAAAAACCAAATTATCATATCATGATAGCAAATAAACCACAACAACTACCATAAACTAGCTAAACCAGATTCAGCCATTCAATACCTTGTGCCTGCAGTTCCTGGACCCATTTCTTCGCCCTCTCAAATGACGCCTGTGTCAATAAAAACAAGAGTTAAGCAAAACTAACTTTTCTCCAAGCCTTAAAATGGCACTAACGTCCATCGCTGATCAGTAAGTTAGTGTATTCTTGACTAAAGCATGGGATTGTGAGTTCATACTTGATTTGTAATGTCGAAGACAATAATTGCAGCAGCTGCACCCCTGTAGTACATTGGAGCCAAGCTATGGTATCGTTCCTGACCAGCTGTATCCCATATCTCAAACTTCACAGTTGCATCATTCACAGCCAATGTTTGAGAGAAGAAAGCTGCTCCAATGGTCGATTCCTGTAACACAACGAGCATCAAAAGTCAAGAATCAACCACAGGAATGAGAACAAACCCTCTAGGAAGATCACAGGAGAAAAATGTCACCAACCTGGAATTCAACAAACTGATCTTTAACAAAACGCAGCACAAGACTTGATTTTCCAGCTCCAACATCTCCAAGTAAAACCTGAAGGACTTAAACCAATTCAACCACCAAAACAAAATAAAGGAACAAAACAGAACTATCTTCCGCTACAGGTGCTAACAAAGAGACCTTAATAAACAATGATCTTAGATACTAAAATATACACGACAAAGCATTCTTATTATGAGTTACTAAAACCATTCCGCGACAAAGTCTTGATATCCAGTGGTACATAATGCATCAGATAAGCAAATCGTTATCAAACTAAATGTAGAGATGCAACCAAAGTAGCTAAACGCAATTACCCATAGAAACAGATTAAGGAACTAAAGACCGTTTTATATAACACAAAATATAAGATTCATACTAATTAGCTGACTCGTTAGAACCCTAAAACAAACACTTTTAGATCGGATGATCCAAGAAATCTACAACTTTTACTCCAAACCCTAGTTTTATACTGTTAAAACATGCGATTTCTGACACGATTAGAATCATCCAATTTCGGATCAGAAAATTCGATTGATATTCCCCAAAATGGAAACAGAACCAAATCAGAATCAAAAAACGACGATCCAATCAAAATTCTCCAAAATTTACGATCATCATTCAAAGGATAAACAAAAAGTATAAAACCCAAAAGAATCAAACTGACCAATTTGGCGTTGATGTTCTTGTTTCCAGCGCTAGCCATGATGATTGATTGATCTGATACAGTATTGAGAAGCTCGAGAATCTTCTGCTACAATAGAAAGAAAGTTGAAGATGAAACGCGTTGACAATCGAAAGACGGAGAAGAAGAGAGACCGAAGAAGCTTCGTCAACAAACAACCAACCCTCTCTCTCTCTCTCGAAGACGAAAGCAACAAAACAAAAAAGCAGAGGAAAAAAATCAAATAAACAAATGTTATACACGGCTCGTGACTATGATGACACGAGACTTATAAGCAAAACCCCCCAACAAAAATATCGAAATTACGATAAACCCCAATATTTATCTAAAATACTAAAAAGCCCCAAAAACAAAAACAAAAACAAATTGTAGACGATGTGTATTCTACTAACAATAATGTCGTTAGGATTTCATAGACATGTTCATTTCGTAGTTAGCAACAACGACTAATAATAGCGATTACTATCAATCATAACGATCAGAAATAGCAATTAACGACTAACAACATGTTATGTTTTATATTAGATTATTATAGGTTTTCAACTCAAAATTAATTGACAATAAGTACACTGATCTATAACTTTTATATATCATTTAAAATTCATATTCTGATGTGAGATATTATCTCTAATATGCCTCATCTTGGCATAACAAATTTGGGTTAGGCTGATTATGGATCAAATTGAAAAATTTGTGGATCTGATACTTTATTAGATTATAGGTTTCCAACTCAAAACTAATTAAGTTGATTGGTTCATAACTTTTACAATCTTTAGTGATTAGCGATTCATTTCGTAGTCATTGGTTCAATGATAGATTTAGGCGATTAACGACTAAAACTATTTAACACTTTAAATTTCGAATTAGTAGTCAGTTATTGATATTTGTCTTTATAATAAACAACTATGAAATAAATACAAATTTTGCCAGTACAATGTATCATTGTAGCAAGTAAGTGATTAGCAAAATCCTCAATAGTAGATTGTTGGTTCACGCGCCTAAGTAGAGAAGTGATTTTATGCGTCAAAACTGGGCGTGTGATTTAATTTTGTCGGTCATGAAGTCGTATTGGACTGTTTAGACGAGACTATTGTACATGTTTTAAATCAAAGTCATTAAACTTCTTTGTAGTCGAACAAAATATCGTTGTTTAATTTTGGGTTATGGGCTTTCATCAGTGGACCCAATTATGTATAGTTGAAGACAAGAAAATTAATTTTAAATTGTTTATTTTGAAGAAAAAAAATCGGATGACAAAACATTATGGATGTTTAGAATAACTATAACTAACTTTATTTTTGAACTTTTAAAACCTACAAGTTAAAAAAAAAAACCCCATCTTCATCTATCATCTTATAGCTAAAAGTTAGAGTACTGGTGCTCAATACCATTTTTGAAAGATAGCTATAAGATGTTATTAAGAAAAAGTTATATTAACTTATAAATGTTTAAGAAAAAAATCGGTTTCAGTGTATTAAATTTTTATTGTTTAAATTTGTTTTATTTTTAATTATTATGTACATAATGCATATGGATTAATAAAACAGGATATAAGTACGGATCTAAATGATTAACATAAAAAGAATATATGAAATCTATATATATATTTAGGGATTTCTCTCTCCATCTATGATGTCCACCTAAACATCCACCTAAGCAACACTATTAATTTTACATTAAATTATATTTAAAATGTTTATTAGTGCATACTTATGTTATTTATAGTTAATAGAAATTTTAATTAAATAAAAACCGAATTAAGTAAAATAAATGAAATTTTAAAATAGTAAAAACAATACTATGAAAATTTTATTAGTTATAATAATATAATTCAACTTTTAACAAAAAAAAATGATCATACTTCAAATTTTTGAATGTGTTAATGAGTTTTATAATGAAAGTAAAATTTAAATGCATGGTAGAGTAAAAAACAATTTATGTAACTGTATTTATAAAATTGTAGATAGAAAAATAAAATTTAAAGTGACACATTAGTTTCTAAGAACAATATATTACAAAGAGTTTTTATTTATTATTAAATTTTGACTTAAAGAAAAATAAAAGATTACTAAAATCAACTTAAAATTTTAATTTAGGACGAATACATTGTAAGGGTTACACTTTCTTTCAGTAAAAAATTATTTATGTAACTGTATTTATAAAATTGTAAACAGAAAAATAAAATTTAAAGTAAAACATTAGTTTCTAAGAATAATATGCTACAAAGAATTTTTATTTATTATTAAATTTACACTTAAAGAGAAACAAAAGATTACTAAACTCAACTTAAAATTTTAATTTAAAACGAAAACATTGTAAGGGTCACACTTTTTTGTGAAATTATAAAAACAAACTTGAAAGTTATACAACATTATAATCCATCTTTTAAAAAATAAATAATCAATGGTTATATTATTCATGATTTCTACAACAAAATATACAAAAGGTGATATGTAAACCGTTAAAAAATAATATGTAATTTGTATAGTATATCTTAGGAGAAAGACATATTCTCAAGTGGAACTACAACTCTATAACATGATCAAAGAGGTAAAACAAGTTTGAAATTTCATTAATTGAATCAAATAGTTTTAACCCAAAAAAATTGGCGGAAACAACATATTTAAAGTACACTAAGTTTTTTGATAAGAAGATGTTTAGATTGCATCACAAAATTAACATCTTAGAATAACAAAAAGTGGTACACTAAGGAGTGAAGTCACATTGTTTAAGTGTTGGATGCGTAAGTGTTATGAAAAACAAAAATTATTAAATTTACATGTAAAATTTTTTTACGTGCAGTTAGACATTACATTATGGAATATTCAAAGGCTTTTTGCTCTGAAAAAATATCAAAATATATATTTGCAGATGAGATACAATATAGATGTTAGTCAAATCTTCAACAATTAAATTTATCTTCAATTATTGTGATTATAAGAGTTTGACCTCTATAATTTTTATAAGATGCGTTTCATAATTATTACACTTACGTTAAAGAGATTTATCGTCTATATACCGTTTATGTATAATTAATCAAAAGACATTAAAAAAGCGGCAAACAAATACTACACATATGAAGGCGGCAAGTATAATATTATTTTTATTTTTATATTTGTATATTGTTACTAATTCTTAGTTTTTTTTAATATAATTATTTTATTACAAAAGTATTTTAGATAATTTAATATTTAAACCACTACGATGTCACTAGATGAATTATATAATTTTTTGTCACTTATACTAATTGAAAACTTTGTCACTTATATTAAGACATTTTTTAATTATTCTTAACTTTTTCACTAATTTTACCACTAAAAGTTTATTTCCGCCTAATGGGATCCATTGAATTTATATATTTTTAATATATATATATATATATATTAGAAAAAAACTTTTATGAATATAATTTTTTAGAAGGTTATAAATGTTGAATTCTATTGATTTAAATCTTTGAAATCAATTCATTCTCGTTATTGAAAAGTAAATACATTTTTGTCAATAACATGCATAATATGAGTGTATATGTAGGTAACACATCGATAACACTATCATAAATTTTTAGACTACAATTGTAATAAAAATAAAATATAGTAAAAAAAATAAAATTTGGAAACAAAATAATATAATACTAAATCAACGTAAAGCGTGAGTCATTTTCTAGTAATGATAAATATGATATAAGTGAATGAGATATAGTGAATAAATGAATAAATTTATGACATTTATTCTTTGCTGAGGAATTTTTTTTATTTTTTTTTTAGTGGAATGTTCAGATTTAACATAAATGGTAAACTTTTGGCAAAATATTGGAAATGTTTCACCCAACATAGTTTATCCCTCTAGGCTCTAACTACAAATCTATTTTCACTCCAAAAAATATCGATAACAATAAAACGAAAAGGACTTTTTTCAAAAATAACAATTATCATTAGTACACATTTATATATCGTGTGTGTGTATACATGTATGCTTTGTGAACTATAAACAATTAAATATTAACAGATCATGTTGTTTTGTCCTTTTATACATCTCAATGTATAATACACCTCGTATTCCACGACGACATGTTCCTAAGTTCCATCTTCCAACTCATTCTCTATATATGGTAAAGTCTACAGCTCAAGACCCTAATCATTAATCCAAAAGAAGAAAATTAATTATAAACTCGAAAACATTAATTACTTAATCAAAAGAAAACTCCCAACAAATACAAAGAAACATCGAAACAGTTAAACAAGAACAAAACAACAAACAAACAAAACATAACAAAAGAAGAAGCCAAAACAACTCCGAAATCAACTCCAAAGATTGATGACCTTTTTTCATGAGCCTTGGTTGAGTCCATGTGAAGCAGCTTCTAAGACACAATCCATAGCTTGAAACCCTATTCTCTCTTTCTCCAAATCATACACAACCTTCACATTCTGTTGCTGAAAGCTCCCGAACACTCCAGCCGGACCATATTCTCCATCTTCCATGTTCTGAAACAACAAGCATTTCACCACCGAGCCATCGCTAGGTGCGCTCATTGCGTAAAAACAGTTGCCTTGCGGGAGAACTAAGGTTGCATTGTTCAAGAAATGGAATGTAATTGAAGGAAAGATCATCATTACATCGTTTTCGAGGCTAGTGAGATTGTTGTTAGGACATGGGACTTTGTAGCATAGATCAAAGCCTGTTCTTGACTCAGTTTCCGTGGCCCTAGGGTATGTGATGGTTGACTGGAAAGTTATGAGAAGCTGTGAGTAGAAAGGATCGGGCAAATGTGTGTAAGTCGTACCCGAATCGATCAACATTCCTCCATTACCTTTTGAATCAAACTGTCTTAAGGTTAAAGGAACTTGTGTGGGAGTCATATTTGTACCTATTGTAATTGATTCTAAACCGATGTAGTAGCTGTTGGGGTACATTGGAGTATTCAACATGGGAGTAAAATGCAAAGAGTCGGTGAGATTGATCGATAAATCGGAGGCTCCTAGTAATAAAGGGCTCGAGATGTTAGGGTTGTTGGCAAACTTGAAAGGCAAGAAACAGTGAGAAAATCCCTTTTCAACAAAGCCTAACTGCGAGGGGAGAGAGAGTAAACCTCTTCCAAATCCGGCAATGCCAATAGGTTCACGGTAAGTGGACGTTACGCAACCAAAAGAGAACCTTGGGACATCCCTGGTTTGAGCCTTCAGTATATCTCTGGTTAGTATCCCAGAGACAAGACCACCTTCACCATAAGTATAAGCAAAGGAAGGACAAGGTCTTAAGCAAGTAGACTTGAGAAGCATACTCACAGAGCAGCCAGCGATTGCGCAAGGGTCAAAAGGATTATCTGAGCTATGGATCTCGGTGCAAAAGGAACTGACACAAGAAGCTCTAAAAGATGAAGATGAATGAAGTGGAGAGAAAATTGATGATGATTGTAGATTGTTGTTCTTGAGATCATAACAATCTATGCAATCAAAACTTAGATTCCCACATGGGACCCAAGTAAGATCACTTCCTGTATCCATGTACACTTGGACTGCTTGTGGAGGTGTTCCAATGTTTAAGGTTATCAAATAACCATCTCTTACTTCTCTCAAGGGCTCCATTACTACATCTACTGATGATTCTAATGGCTTCTTGATCCTTTCTTGGGTTTGAGACTTTGGTGTGGGAAGAGAAACACTTGATTTGGTCAAGGCAAGAACAAGAAAGGAAGATGAGGAGGAACTAGGGTTTTTATGTTGTCTTGCTTGGATTTTGTTGGTGGTGTTTAACAGTATTGTGATGAGTAGGAAGAAAAACAAAAAAATTGTTTGGGTTTCCATTGCTTCGCTTACAAGATGGTGAAAACGAAAAGAAATGTAATGAAAGGTTTGATTTTGTATATGTTTTGTGTGAAATTAGTGTTAGTATTTATAGAGACGAATTAGGGTTTTAAAACCCTTATTAAAATAGTTTAGCTGTACTTTGTAAGCAAGAATTAGTATATAAAACATGTACTTGATAAGCTAAGCTTATTAACTAGGGAGCTTTATATGTACTCTTCCATGTGGTATTTCATATCACAAGCTTCTAATGGACTGCACTTCGTCTCACGTGGAATAAAGTACTGTTAATGATCATTAATCTAAGTTTTGAGAACCTACATGATAATTGATAACTAATAAAATAATGCATCTGTGTAAAAACTTCTTATTACCAATTAACGAAATTAACAGTTTTACGTCTAAGTTAGACGGTCAAAAGTGGATAGTTTAGATCATCTCCAATGGTAGAACCCCTAATAGAGTTTTTAACCATATTTTTGTACTAAATTTTGTGTTAAGAATTTTATTTGGAGATTTTAATTTTTGGCTCCTCCAATAGTAAAACTTAAAACTTCTAGTGGGGTTTTTAAAAATAAATAATTAATTTTAAACATACAAAATCTCTCTTCTTTTAAACTTTAAGTCAACGAGGTTTACATTTGGTCATGGTTTTCGTTTACATTTGAAATTTTAAACATACAAAATCTAATCTCAACTCTCTTCTAACCTTTGGCCATGGTTTTCGTTTGACTTAATGAAGACTGCCTTTTTTTGGTTTACATTCTTTCACAGGGAATCATCATCACCTATATCTACACAAACCAACAAACACAAATCAGATTTCTACTAATCCAATTCACCTCGCATTTCACCACCGCAACCTATCAAACATTAATTCAAAGTTAAACAGAACATGAAACATGAAAAACTACCAAGCGTTCATACAAAGGAGACTTTCAAGAAATTTGAAACTTAAAACTTATGACAACATTTCAGTAATTAGCTTGTTCTTTAGAGCCATTTCTATTTCAGAAAGTGGATCTGTTTTTGCAAGGAGATTTTCAAGCAATTTAGTCTTAGATAGCTTCTCTCATTGCCAAGTCCTTCTGCTTTATCTCCCACATGCTCTGAAACACCAACAGAGACCTGCCTTCTTCTTCCACAGTGGTTGTCTTGCTCATAGTTCTTTTACCTTTGGCCTTTGATGCCTTAACACCAGGAGGACGAGCCATTGCTTCAACATCTCCATGGCTAACTGTGTGGGAGCTTGATGACTGTGTAGAACCCTCCTCACACTTTCTTCTTTTTGACTTTCCATTATCTTTAGTAGAAGAAGATCCACACCATTTCTGATCATGGCGAAGCTCTCTCCAAGCATGCTCAAGGGTGAACTTCACCTTGTGATCATTGAAGAAGATTTGGTTTACCAGTTTCATAACATCATTCTCATTCTGGCAACTTAATTTCTGAGTTGTTGCAGCCTCATAGCATCCAACAAACTTGCAAATTTGGACATTTATCTTCCCCCACCTTTGCTTACAGTGACTGGCCTTTCTCATTTGCAGACCAGTAAGCAAAGGAGTTGAGGCAAGATAAGCTGCAATGCGTTTCCAAAAGGCTTCAGTTTTTTGCTCATTCCCAACTAATGAATCCTTGCTTGTGTTTAACCACACACATGATGAGCACAACATCTTCTTTGGGTGACCATTTCCTTCTTGTTGTACGGTCCTCAGGTGTCTATTCACCTTGACTTGGATCATCATAACATGGGGTACTAATCACAAGGACTTCTGATGATCCAAGTTCAATATTAAGCGAAACACTCTCATAAGGATTGGGTTCAAGAATGTTGGTTTCTTGTTGACTATTTAAAAGGTCCATATAGCCTAAGCCTAAAGAGTGACTATATGGATTCGTAGAATCTATAACCTAGTTTCTATGGGTGTTAAAATGAGAAGGAAAGAGAATAATGAAGGGTTATGGTATGTGTTAAGCTACAGATGAAGACTAGAATATATAAGCTTTTGTGTTTTTTAGCAATCAATGACATACTAAAGTCTTTACCTAATCTAAAACTACCAACCAACAGCTAACAAGCATTTATTACAAAAAAGGTTTTGGCAATCAATATAATACTTAAGTCTTTACCTAATCTAAATCTAAACAAATTCAGCAATCAATGATATAACAAAGAGTAAGGAAGACGTCAGCTTGTAACTTGTTAGCTATAGAGAATGGGAGTTTATTGGAAGAGATTTGTAACTTGCAACTTGAAACAGTGATAATGTTTGAACTGTTCGGCTGGCTGTGCTGACATTGTCACATTGACCTTTTTCACCCATGTAAGTGTAGCAACTACCTCATTTGCCTTGCTCTCAAACTACAAAATAGTTGTATTCTATCATATAATATATGATTCCAACAATAACAACTAGGATATACTAAAAACTGATTCATTACTTATATAACTAAGGATATATAACTCCAAAATCACCCTAATGATATATAACTAAGGAAGATTTTGTCATGTACCATATATTTGACTGGACATGCCGATGTTGTGATCTCCAAATGGAATGAAACATACAACAGAAAACCAAACATGTTTCATCAGCCTTCAAAAAGTATCTAAAACAGAACAATTTGGTGAAGGAGAAAGTATTATTACCTCTCCCAAAGCTTCTCATCAATTCCCAAATCTTTCACAAAACCACAAGATATATCTGTCCCAAAATCAAGATCAATGATATGAGACAACGCCTTCAAGACATCTCTTTCTGATGTTTTAGCAACACTCTCACCAGTACTACTAGCTGTGCGAAATGTACAATTTTGAGGAGAAAAAGCGGATAAATAGTGAAAAGAAACGAACTTTATTACCTTCAGCTGAAGCAGCTTTAGCTACGGAGAGATCTGAGAGACCTATTTGAGGATTCTTGTCCTAGAGGAAATTGAGATGATGGAAGCTTGAGATTGGAGAAACTTGTGAGAAAGATGCAATCTTGTAGTAGAATTGCTTCTTCTGGTCTGAAACTCGAAAGAAGGATGCCGCAACGACTGAGGATGGAGAAGCGGCATGCTAGAAGAGAGAAGAGTGGCGAAATCGGAGAAGTGACATGCCGCAACGTCTGTAATATTTGATCAACGGATCCAGACAAATATCATCCGATTTCGTCATCGGAGAAAAGCGATGATAGCAAAGAGATTTTTTTTTTACGGCGACGAGAAAGAGAGATAGAGTCGAGAGAGAACAATCAATAATTTTTTTTTCTTCTCATAAAAACTCTTCATCCAACCATAAACTGACATGTCATCGGTTCTAAACTCATCTTAAAACTCTATGCGAAGACGGTTCTCCACTTTATTATTCAGTTTTGATTTAATTTTAATCAATTTTGTCTTAAAACCTCAGTTAAGAACCTCTGATGGAGGTGCTCTTAAACTTTAGAGGAATTGTATTGAACTATATCCACTTTTAGCACATTTTATTGGGTGCATTAGTTAAATAGTAAGAAATGAAAATTTATTTAGATGAATGACAATGACTAAAATTTGTTATTAGAAAAGAGTTAAAAATACTAATGTGAAAAAAAAATACTGGTGAGAAATGAAATGTAAATGTAATACATTATTTGCTTTTAAAATAAACCTTATAATATATTTATGTTGTATTTTCATATAAGTACTAATATTTAACGTGCCAAATAATAATATAGGACCCACAAAAATAATAAATCACACGTTTATATGAAGAATATAGAGATGTATTTGATAAATTACCAGTTTACATATAAAAAAAAGCTAGTCATCAATCCAAATGCGGATGATATAAGCTCTTCTTTCAACGCTAAATGGCGTCGTAACACTTAGATAACATGAGAAAAACCGTATAAAATTACACGTCAACGTCAAAAAATAATATGTGACATAATAATAATCATTTGTCATGTAACAGTTAAATAAAAGAGTAAAATCATCTAAGATAATCAAAATTTACTCTTGTTGTTGGGCAGTAAAATGTGATTATTACTTTCTTATATTCCACATTTTTCATTGTCAAAGAGTGTAAATACTTTTTTTGTGTGTGTTGAGGCTCATTCTTCACAGGATCAGATAAAATTTTGTGTTTTCATATGTCATCTTTAGATATAAAATTAGCAGTGGTAAATGAAGTTCCATAGTTATGTATGTATATATATATTGGCCACATTCAAAATATTCTATGTGCACCTTTGGAAAAACATCAAACATATTATGTTAGTTTGAATTTAGGGGATGAAAAAACTAGTACAAATTGATAGGTTATATGTCGTGAGAGTGTAGAAATACTTGATAAATATATAAATCTGTTTGTGTAATAATGCGGAAATAGATCCAGAAATTAGGGAAGAGACGAAAATGAGGACAAGGTGAAGCAGCTACTGAGGTGTACATGACTCATCCACTTAACTGTCTAACCGTTAGTCTCCCGCTAATTTTGTTTTTATTTTTATTTAGTTATATTTTAAAAGGTAATTATGCAAATAAATGACAACAAAAACGAATTATACAAATGATGCATCAAGCCTTTTCCCATGAAAATTAAAGAATAATCAAACATTTAAAGACAATTAGGTACAGATAATTTTTTTTTTATGACGTACCAATGAGTGCACCATAAAATGTGTACTTAGTTGTATATTATTTGCATGTCGTCCAATGAAAATGTATTCTTGTGGAGATTCACACGTAAGCCCCACCATATATTGTCTTCTTTGCCAAACCAATGTACATACACGAAATACATAAACAAACACATTATATTCTTACTTTTGGTTCATTGTCATAACAACTATTTTATATATAAATGGTTTAATAACATCTATTTATAAATGATTTAACCAAAAAAACTATTTTATATATGATTCGAGAGAGAAGTCTATACTCTACAGTCTACACTAATTCAGAGATTCCCTGCTCTTGGTTAAATATTGACAACAGTATACACACTAGAAAGCCTTTGGAAATGTAATCGGGACTTCATCGAAAATAATGAAAAAACTTTTTAAAAAATCTAAACTAGAATTAATTTATACTTTGATTTTTAAATTTTAAAAATAAAATTCAAAATTCATCAAAAATAAATAGGTTCAATAAATTATTACAATTATAATAAAATTATAAATTATACAAATTTTCGAGATTTGTAGTTTGGTTGTTGGTGCTAGAATGCCGGTTTGGTTTCTTCGAGAAAAAGAAATTAAATCAGGATGAAGTTGTGCCATTATCATATTCCAGCATGCAACATGATAGTAATCTGCTTTCTAAATAATCACGACTAGTCTACAAAAAAAATGCACAAAATATAATAATTAATCATGGACATTGATTTTTCTTGGTCTGAGAATTCACATGATAGTAATCTGCTTTCTTTTTTTCTAACTTCAAACATACTGATTATATTTCATAACCAAGAACAATACATAATTTATCAATCTCAACCATCGGGGCTTTGACCAGCGGGGAGTACAATTAAGACTATTCTTAAATACTTGAGACTAATCTGAATACTATTATATGATAGTAATAAGCATTAAGATTAGTCTTCAGTAATTGATAAGATTCGGTAAAACTAATTATTTGTCGCTTAATTTACTCCCAGAAATGCATTCGTATGGCAATGTATCAAGTTCACATAAAACTTACAAGGTGAAATAGGAAGAAAAGACCAAGTGGTGATAATTCACCTGGTTTCAAGGATTGTTTTGGGAGGGAGGTTGAGTCTTTGTTTCCATATTCGATTCTCCACTTAAGAAGGATAGTTAACACTTTACGCTATAATAAATAATTAAATATTACAAACGAAGGGTCCCGAGTCAAATAAGATCACGGGACAAAAATTCTAACGATCATAGGTTAGACCAGTCTAAATTATAATAATCCGGTTATATAATTCGGTTATGGTCACGTTTAAAATCAAAACGATATATATGAGTTAAAATTGGGTTTTAACCCGCAAATAAATAGAACTAATTCATCTGAACATGGATCGTCCAATACAAAATTAGAGTTTCTTAATTTCGTAAAAAGTTTTAGGATTTACGAGTAAAAACTATGTTTCTGGTGGAAAAACACATAATTACATTTTTGGCGGAAAAATATGGAATCACGTTTTGGCGGAAAATCTCGGAATCACATTTTTGGCAGGAAAACTTGGAATCATGGTTTAGCATGAAAACAGGGAATTACAATTTTGGCAGGAAAACTTGGTTTTAACAGAAAAACAAAAAAATCACGTTTTTGACGAGAAAATGCAGAATTACGTTTTTGGCGAGAAAATTTGGAATCGTGTTTCAACAAGAAAACGGAAAATTATTTTTTTGCGGAAAAACGCGGAATTACGTATTTTGGCAGAAAAACGCGGAATTACGTTTTTGGTGGGAAAACTTGGAATCATGTTTCAACAGGAAAACGGAAAATTAGATTTTTGGCGGAAAAATGCGGAATCACGTTTTTGGTGGACAAAAAGGTTTTTTTAGGACTTTTGTTCATTTGTTTATTTTTTTCATATTTCATTGTTTTATGGTTAATCCAGCAGATTTTTTTTCTAAGTATGAAATTGTACTTTACTTTCAGCATTGATGTATAATATTGGTATTTTACAAAATCTAGGAGATATTTAGTATAATTGGGTTAACAAGTATCATGTATAGAAGCAGAGACATATATATAGCTTTCCATGCAACAATCATCGCTAAATCCGCATGAGGAACATGTTTTTTTTTTTTCTTTGGACATCTCGCATGAAGAACATGTTGAAAAATGACGAAGAAAATAGATCAGTTCATCTGACAAACTATCATGTACAGTGGCAAATAATAAGTGTTCAATGCAAAAATATCTTGGACAACTAATATACGAGATCACGGTAAACTATTCTACTTGCAATACGCTGAAACTTTCCATAAACTTGATATTCATAATCTAGAAAAATGAATTGCACTCTATCAAAATTAAACTGCAAATTTGGTGTAGAAACATTGAACTATTAATCAGGACTTCACAAGACCAACCATTTTAGGAACCAAAGAAAAAACACAGGGTCATATTAGTAAGAAAACGAAGAGTTCAGGGACCTACTAGTAATTTACATCCCCGGGTCGCCTGAAAATCACAAATTCGTAAAAGCCCTAACAAGAAGGTTTTAGCAAAGACAGATTCAGAGCGATGAAACCTTACAAAATCAGGTGAAGATGGAGGATTCAATCGCTTTATAATCCGTAATTCTGGTAAATTTCAATTCTTTCGATGAGTTGTTAAGGAAAGAAACTATTTTTCCCTGGGTTTTAGGATTGGTGTTTGATTCCTCTCTTTGCCTTAATATTTAGGATTCCAATGATGTTTACAAGATTCCTGAAAAAAGTAGAAAGAATTGTTCGATTCAATATTTGCATTGTTTTCTCCTCCACTGCTCATCAAAACCAGGTTTCAAGGTCCAAACTTTCTCATGTTTACAGTACAGTGAGATGTTTTCAGAGTGGTAGATTTGTCTGTGGGGATAGATCCTCTTCACGGCATTGGTCTCAATCACCCACACGGGTTTTTGGGAATCGGGTTTCGAGAGCTATGAAGAATGAAGCTCAAAAAGCTCTCTTTGATTACTTGCATTATACTAGAACTCTTAGTTTTGTTGATGCAGAGCATATAAGTAAGAATTCTCCTCGTTTTATTTTGTCTCTGTTGTCCAAGATTGATACTCGGAAGGAGGATATATCCCAGTCGTTGACGAAGTTTCTAAGGTACAATCCCATCAATGAGTTTGAACCATTTTTCGAGAGTTTGGGTTTGCGTCCATCTGAGATTTGGCGTTTCCTTCAGCGGGACTTGGTGCTTTTGTGTGATGATGGTATCATGTTTGAGAACTTTCATGTTCTTTGTTATTATGGGATTCCGCGTGGCAAGATTGGCCGTATGTATAAAGATGCAAGAGAGATTTTCGGATACGAAAATGGAGTTTTGGCATCGAAACTTGAGGCTTATGAGAGCTTGGTTCTTAGCAAGCCTATAGTTATTAAGCTTGTTACATGTTGCCCGTTGCTTCTGGTTGGTGGTATTGATAATGAGTTTGTTTCTGTTGTCAATAAGTTGAAGGGGTTAAACATAGGATGTGATTGGCTTGCGCGTTATTTGTCTGATAGAAAAACATATAACTGGCGCCGGATTCTTGAGACAATGGAGCTCCTTGATAAGGTGGGGTTTAAAGAGGATAAGTTGAGTAGTATTTTAAAGGCAAATCCAGATTTGGTGGGTGAAACTTCTGGCAATAAAGCTTATATTATGTTTGAAAAGTTTCATAAAGTTGGACTTCAGATGAATGAAATCGATAAACTAGTGATAGACAACCCAGAGATGCTATTGGAGAAATCCGTAAAAAGAATTTTGGAGACATTGAAATTCTTGAAACGTATCAGAATGGAAAAACAGTTTATCGTTAGGTTTTTACTGTGTCACATGAAGCTTGTCTGTTCGTCCTCTCTGCTAGGACCTAGAGCTGTTTGGAATAGGTCGAAAATCGGAAGAGACGAGTTATGTCGGATTATAAAGGGAGAGCCTTTGAGATTGTTCAGTTTAGCTTCTAAAATTAATAGTAGTAGAATTGAACTTGATTCACTGGATTCGAGGAATGCAGAGAAGACGGCATTCTTGTTGAAGATAGGTTATATAGATAATTCCGATGAGATGATGAGGGCTCTGAAAAAGTTCCAAGGGAGGGGAGATGAGTTACAGGAGAGATTTGATTGCTTTGTGAAGGCTGGTTTGGACTATAATGTGGTTAGCCAGCTTGTGAAGCGGGCCGAAAGATATCATAGAAAAGAAGATCAATATGCTAACAGATTATTTGGGTTATCCAATTGAATCCGTGATAGAGTCCCCAACATATTTGTGTTATAGTATGGAGAGAATACATCAGAGATTCTCAATGTACATTTGGTTGAGGGAAAAAGATGCAGTAATACCGAGGCTGACACTAGGCACTATTGTCGGTATTTCTAATACCCGGTTTGTGTCATACTTTGTCCTTACCCACCCTGAAGGTCCAGCTACTTGGGAAAATATAAAGAAAGCATGTACATGAGGTGAAGTTTACTGGTCAATGTTATCTTCAATCTGGTGCAGATATCTGTTGATCTATAACATTGTCTCATTTGTTGTGCTCACGGTCAGTAACCTCAATCTGGCATTTTTCAGTCTGATGGAGACGATCAGAGAATTTGTCGATGCATAGTGAACTATTTCTGCCTTTGAACTTGATTGTAACTGTCTGTCATCAGTATAGTGATATGAATGCCAACAAATGGAACAAGGAAGGACTTGGAGATAGCTGAAAGAACAGACACTCCATAATGTTGATATGCTATCGAACTCAATAAAGTGATTCTTAGACTGGACTGAACAGATTGACAAATTGTTATCTGCTGTCCTTCGCTGGTGCCCTTTTCTACCCCAGAGGAAAGGCACGCTTGATACTTTGAGATATAACGATGCAATTTGAAATGCTTTCTTTGTTGAAGGAGACAAAGTGTTGACCAGGCAAGCCCTGACCTGTTACCATAGACTGGGACACACCTGTGACAGTGCTTGTTCAGAATGCATTATTACAGGTTTTTTGGACCAATGGGTTTCATTATTTACTCTTAGCCACCATTAGTTTATCTCCTGTAACTATGTATAGATAGCTATGACAAATGACCATGCTTTTTTTCTTTTCTTTTTCGTGGAGTGTCTTGTCTGTTTTAAGTTTCAGGTATCTGAGTGTATCTTGTAGATTATGAAGGTACCTAAATATTAGCTTTTTGTATTGAAAACAAAAGATTGCATATAGTTAGAATGGTTTGGGTTAATCAGCAATCCTAGTCTTACTGCTGTACATTTAACTATCCATCTCTCTTTATTAAAACTGAACCTAACGCATCTGTATAAAATGTGAATAACACCCAAAAGGAAAAACCCTTTTAACAAAGATATCTCTAATTACATTTAGCTTATGGTGCAGTTTCATGTTGTGTTCTTCAGGTCATCTCTTATGGAAGAAGAAGGAGAAGATGAAGCAGAAAGACAAGACTGCGCAATCTTAGACTCTTTGTCTTTGCTATACGCCTTTTGGACATCATCCTTAAGCTCTCTATATCTCATTCTCTTCAATCTTCTTTCCTGTGTAGTTCCCTTCTCATTAAGGATGTCTTCGTCTATGTGCTCATCCATGTACTTATCTAGAACGTCTGAGCCATATGGAAAAAACCTTCGACCAGTCTCAACTACATTGTGAAATGGTTAATGAAGTTAGTAGAGCAAAAATGAGCATCAAAAGAAGACGAGTAAACTCACAAAAAGCAAAGCTTTTTTACCTGTTTTCATTAGAGCCTCCATACGAGTAAGAAGTCTTTTGGTTAGCATATGAGGAGTTTCGTTTAAATCAACCTGACTTAAGTTTCCGGTTAACCCATTCGAAGGCGGTGGCAGACCCGTGAACTCACTTGTACCTTCTACGTTACCAATGTCCATAGCCACTTTAGCTTCCGTTGGAAAGAACAACTGAGCAAGCCCCACTGCAAAAGGTTGATACTTTAAACAAAAAATGTCGTAAAATATAAAAAAAAATTAACACTTTCGGTCAATTACCTCTCTTTTCTAGGTACAACAGTCTCATTTGGAGATCTTCAGGCATAGAAAGGGAACACATTGGTGTATCCAGAACCATCGGTTTCTTCCTGATTTCTCTTTCCAATATATCAATGCATAACCGTGCTTTACTAGATTCACGCCCTTTAGCTGTTTTGGTCTGATAATCCTTTGGATTTGTCAGTCTTCTCAATATATTAACCGCGCTGTGTCCATCACATGTTAACTCAGATGCATTGGCGCCTTTGTCGATAAGCGATATAATGATAGATGGCTCTCTACGCATGGCAGCAAAATGAAGAACCGTATAACCCCGGGAGTTTCTGAAATTCACATCACCCATATTGAGATTAAGAATCTCAGCAACAACTTTCGGATCACTATACACCACGGAATAATGCAGACCATTGGCTTCATCTAGAGTAATGTCTGACTCATTCAAAAGAAGCTTCACAAGCTCAACATCATCTGAATCCAACGCCTTGAGAATTTTCCCGATTCTCTCAAGCAATTTCTCCGAAATCTTGCTGTCTCCTCCGTCTTGTGGAGACTTAAGTCGAATCTGTTTAATCCTCTCTGCTACTTCGGAAGGAACTTCCTTTTCAATACAGAACCTGTAAAGATCTGACCTCGCCACTCTCTCGATACACTGATCAAGAAGCTGAGTCAATTTACAATTGAAAGCAACCAAAAGAATCGGAAGAACATTCTCAACATTGGTCTTCTCCACAAAGTTACAAAGCCGCCGCTGCAAACACACAAACATAAAGCACAAACCTCTAAGTTCTCATTGAGGTCTATGAAGCAAGAAACAAAGAGATAGCAAAAAAAAAAAAAAAGATTTTTCCCACACCTGAAAAGATGAAACTAGCTCAGGCACTTGGAGAACAGATGAAGCATACATCAATTGAACAACAAAATCAACGGCGGGTCGACAAGAATCATGAGGACAAACTGAATCAACACAAGTCGAAACCTCCAAAGGAAATGGCTTTAACCTCCCAGTGTAGATATAACTCAAGAAATACAAGAAAGCTTCATGACCAACAGCTCCATAAGGCAACATCTCCTTCAACTGGTACTTTGGTCTCTCAGTTTTCGAATTTTTCCTTTCTTTCTTGAACAATTCTTGGAAAAACTTACTTCTAGCAGCTAAAATGCATCTATGAACACCAACTGGAACACCATCAACAATGATCTCTGCATCGCTGTAATCACATTCTGGATTACTAAGAAGCTGCTCAAGATTGGAGCTCAGCTTGCTTAGACTAACAACTTCGAGATTAGAAGCTGAGTTTGATGGGAAATGATTAGACCCAACAGAACCATGAGAGAAATGAGAAGATGTGAAACTTAAAGATGATGATGGCTCAGTCAAAGTAGCCATTTTGTTTTCCTTTCTTTTTTGCAGAATTATCAATCAAAACCTCTGCTTTTGCTGCATCACAAGTCTCAAGATCGATTTCAGATACAGAAGCCCTAAATTTACATTTCTAATAAGGAATCAACCAAACCCAGAACCAAAAGGGAGAAAATTGTAAACTTGGGAATTTGAGTTCTGAAACTAAACAAACAAAATCGAATTTTTCAGACAGAACAATACTCTTGCACCTCTGATTCAATGTACCCAAAAAAAAAAGTCAAAAGGAAAGGGGAAAACTTTGGAGAAGGAATCAAACAAAATTGTGAGAAGAAAAAAACCCAAAAAGAATCTTACAAAACGTAAGAACTAGAGATTGAATAACACAAAATCAAGGATTGAGATCTGCACCAATCGTAGAAGATAAGATCAAAGAGAAGGTTGGATGGATGAAAGAGCCAAATTGAGATCTATCAAAAGAAGAAAAAGGAAGAGAATTTAGAGGAAAAGTCAAGCAAGGAAGTGATATATAAAGGATAGATGATGAAATTGAGAACAAACAAGACCCAACAGGTGCAAGTGATGGTGAAAGAAAGAGACAGCTTCAACAATGTGAAGATGAGGAGGTTTAATATATACTATTGTTTACATTTAATAACTAATATGACTTAATAAGCATTAGATAAAAAAAAATCATGGTCTATAAAAGTAGTATTAAAGAAAGACTCAAATGAAAGTTGACAAATAGAAAACAAAGACTTGAAAAATCCGTGTATGATACCAAAGGTTCTCCGTGTATGACGCCACACACTAACATTTTCTGACATTTTTCTCTAATTTTTATATAGTCTTGTGTTTTTTTATATTCATATTTAAATTTGTAAAAAAAAGCGCAATTTAATTATTTGAAAATATTTACCATGGTTAACCATAATTAAAAGCAAAACTGAAATTTGATATCTGATTTTAAACTTTGGGGGTTTGTCATGAAATTTTTATAATTGTTTTGTATCATGTGAAAGCATGTTAAAAAATTTGTTCAAGAAAGATATCAGATCTAGTCTAGGGTTTAAACTCCAAAATCTTTGGTTCTTTTATATGTTAGAGATGTAATTCTTTTTTGATAACATGTTACAGAGAGTAATTGGAAAAAAACAATGAATACTGTGGTGCTAAAAAAAGAGTAATGATGTGACTTGAAAAAATGTTGACGAACTTATTTAATTGTTACGCGACATGTATTTTGTTTCCATAGCATATTAATGTTTAAGTCGGTGTCTAATATGTTAAACGGATTTTAGGATTAGAAATTCAAATTTATTTGGATAAAAATATTATATGATAAATTGTATTTTTAATTTTATCTGATAAGATAATTATTCGTTCCTTAGTTAAAAATAACTTCTACTGATATGCTAACGTCACTAAACATCCCTAAGTCAAGAAAATTAATATTAAGAAAGAGTCGTCACAATTGATGACGGAAGGAACTGACGCAAGCAAATGCGAACGGCATATGAATGATGTGGCTTGTGGGTGGATTGCTGTGATCTGATGACGTATTAAACAATGTCACTTTGGAAAAGTAGATATATTATTAAATTAATAATTATAGTGGGTCCGATGTTTATTAAATTTATAAGATTGTGGTGACCAAACTCATTCTTTGTGGCTTAGTTCCAAATTTCAAGACATATAACGTTTTGAAATGAATTGTACATGAAGAAGAATGACAATATTATATGAATCGAAAAAAGAAAATTCTTGAAATGCTAAGAGCTCCGTAACAAAGTGGTTAAGTTTCTTATTCTAGCATTTGGAATTCGACTCTACATCTTTGGAATAAGTGAAATAGGTTAGTGGACTACCATAAGAACGCCCACATTCATGGCGTTCTAAACTAATTAATATTCGTATTTTAATATAATTTAGTTATTTATTTAAATTTAAACATTTAAAAAAAAAATTATTCATAAATAAACATGTTTCATGAGAGTTTTTTATGATTTTTTTATAGACTCTCATTTGAGATATTTTTTTCCCTCTTTCCTATTTCTTCTATTTTTTCTATATTTTTATTATTGAAATATCCATTGAATATCTACCAATGAAAATGCTCTAAAAGAAAAAAACTATTTCAAAAAATTAAATCATTTTTATGACCGAATGTTTTAAAATGTTCATGCTTGTTTATCTTCTTATATCAGCTATTTTTACTATCTTAATTCAATTCATCAATTTTATTTAGATTTACATCATATTAATACATATGAATTAAAAATGAATAATTTTATTAACAATTAACAATTAACAATAAATGAGTTTAAACTCGGATGATGATACAATTACAACACTAGTACAAATCAGTATGTACTAACTTTTAATTATAAATTTTTATTTTATATTAAAAAAAATATTTTTTATTTTGGTTAAATCATCTAAAACATTTAATTTCATGAAATGTTTTTGTCGACTAGCTCATTATTTAGACCAAAAATTAATCATTTAAAATTTACAACTTTATTACATGAAATACAAATAAAATCATAATAATTAAAAAGCCTAACATTCACACAAGAGATCATTATTAAAGACCCACTTCTAGAAGGGAGTGGAAATGAAAATTACCTTGACGAAACAATAAAAATAACAAATTCTTGAGAGCAACTCTATCGGTTTAAAGAGAAAGGAGGGGTTCTCACAAATATAATAATATTATTTTTATCTAATTCGTTTTTAAATTAAATTTAATATAATATTTAGAGTTATGACCAATATAAATTAAATAAGTGGCAAAAGAGAGGTTATCGGGTTTTCAAATGAGAAACGATCCTTATCTTCTCTCCTTCTTTTTAAATTTTTTTATTATTTTATTTATGAAAGATTTCTAAAAACTCTATCGATGAAAATGCTCTAAATTATCCATGCAAATATAAGGTGAACTTTTGCTTGTTTTGGAAGAGAGGAAAAAAGTGACTAAAAAAAAAGGTAAAGAAGAAAAAAACATTCTTTAATTGTAAATAAAGGTAAGAAATTTATATTACTGATATAAAATTAATATCCTGCCAATTGTCCCAAAGTTTTATTATTAGTGAAAGTTGTAACTAAAAAAGTTGAAACATCTAGTGGAGCGGCCGTCTGAATGTCGGTGATGCTTCATGCTGAGAGGCTACGCGAAATATATGGTATATCATACCAAAGTCTCCTTCTGTAAATTTCTAAAAATATCGAATGATTGGAATATAATATCGTCTTAAAAAATATATAAAGGTTGTTATATAACATGCATTTCGACTTTTAATAATTGAGTTTTCATTAATTAAAAAGAGACTTGTCGTGGCTTGTACACGGTGGTCATATGTGAAGTTTTTTAATCGTGTCAAAATTTATAAATTTATTTGTTAAAGGGTTTGCATAAAGTAAAAATAAAAAGCATACAGAGATTTTGAATTATGACAAAGCTAAATATTTTGTAAAGAACCAACAATTTGGTAGGAGTAAACCGAAAGCTACTTGTCAACAACAACAACAAATAACAACTCAATTTAATGAAACTATATATGTGATGTAACTAAAAAAGCTTCCCCACATAATTTTGTTCCTTTCAAAACTCATTGATTATAGATTGCCATCCAGTTAGAGGAGTTCGATTTGTAGTCTTGTCTCTCGAAGTAGAAGTTAACATTTGGAGGATGAGTTTTGTAAATTGTAGAAAGTAAAGATAGCTGTGGACTTGTAGTTTTGCAGCAAGTGCATACCATACCTCGGCGGAATAAAGATATTTGAAGTATATATATATATATATGGTTTCTTAATTTCACGGATGGCACTTTGCAAAGCAAAAAAAAATTCTTCAACCGGTCAACTATAACGAGAATATAAACTACTAATTCTGAATGACAACAATAATAATGAAGCCGAAATGATTAACATTTGGTAAGTTTGCATGGAAATGTTAAACACAATCTAATCATTTCAGAATTAGTAGAATGACTACAGTTCAAATGAAATTGTAGATTTGCAAAAGAGTGTAATTTTTGTTTATGAATAACTTCTACTGATATGCTAATGCCGTCACTAAACATCCTAAGTCAAGAAAATTAATATTAAGAAAGAGCCGTCACAATTGATGACGGAAGGAACTGACGCAAGCAAATGCGAACGGCATATGAATGATCTGGCTTGTGGGTGGATTGCTGTGATCTGAGGACGTATTAAACAATGTCACCTTCGGAAAAGTAGATAAATCATACTAAATAATAGCTAGAGTGGGTCCGATTTTATTAAATTTATATTATTGTGATGACCAAAGTCATTCTTTGTGGCCTAGTTCCAAATTTCAAGACATATAACGTTTTGAAATAAATTGTATAGGCAGAACGACAACTATTGTCTGAATTTATAAAAAAGAAAATTTTTTGAGATTGCTAACGTAACAAAGTGAGTGGTTAGAAGTCTATTATGCTAGCATTTTTTACGTTGGAATTCGACTCTACCTCTTTTCGATAAGTGAACCAAAAAAGAATTGTTAGATATATATATATATATATATATTTTTTTTTTTTTAACTGAATGTTTTAAAATGTTCATGCTTATTTATCTTCTAATATCAGCTAGTTTTACTATATTAATTTAATTTAGATTTACACTCTGTTAATATATATGAAGTACAAACGAATGCTTTTTTCAACAAGCAATATACAAATTTAAACTCGAATAACGATATAACCACAACACTAATACAAATTATTATATAATAAGTTTTAGTTATAATATTACTCATTTTACATTAAAATCAAAAATATTTCTGTTTTGCTTAAATCGTCTAAAAAATTTAATTTAAAGAAAAATAAATTTTCAGACCAATTAGTTAATTTAGAACGGAAATTTAACCATTTTTAAAGAAAAAAATTCCAAAAATGTTACAAAATAGAGTAACAGTTGGTACGAATAAAAAATATTAAAAGTTGACTCAGATCTAAGGAGATGTATGGGACTCAGTCCGAAACTTTCTATTTTACAAAAAAATAAACCATTTTAAAATTTACAACTTTCTTATATGAAATACAAATAAACCTATAATGAATTAAAAGCCTATCATCACACAAGAGATAATAGCATTTTTATTATTGTATTTCATTAAAAGACACACTAATAAAAATAATCAATTAGCAAGAAAGAGAATAAAGAAGTCTATCTTTTTTTTTGTCATATGATAGATTATATTAGATATTTGGTTAGATTGCCGAAAGACAGATTAAAAACACCGAGAACTAACAAAAAACAAACAAAAAAAGTTTGCAAGATCCGAGTAAATTAGTTCGGAATCTCAGGAGACAAAAACCGAAATAATTCAGAGACGTACGAGCAATACTAACCCATCACACACTAAAATGAGAATAAGTACAACTCAACACACTAACATCAAAAGCCAAAACTAAACCCGAGAACTGAAACTAAAGCAGACACTAAAAGAGAATCGACAACACCCAAACGCAGCTTCAAGGACACAAGATAGCCAAACTGATAGCTCAAGCGAAGTAAGAGCACAAGATACTAAACATCAAAATTAAACCCATGAAACTAACTCAACTTGGTCACAACAAAGGGATAGACAATCTTTACCAAACTAAGGCAAAGACAAGGAGAAATCTAATCATAACCGGAGAGAAACAACCTTAAATTCACATGACCCAATACAAGGATGTGAAAACGCAAGCCGAATTGACAGAGGTCACGATCAAAGCCAAACCAGCGAGCAAAAACAGAGACAAGAGTAGCGAGCTGAGTCGATTGAAACATCTCCATAGAAGATCCGGCGTCTCTTTCACCACAACAACCACAATCCTAACACAAACTGATCAGATTCTTCTTTCAAATTATAATTGTTCGCGAACCGAATTAAGACCGAATTAAGCAAACAAACGCAAAATAAAGGAAAAAGAGACCAGCGCAAGTGCTAAGGAAGCCAACAAACGCTCTTTTCTGACATCCACAACGAAATATGACTTTAAGCGATGAAGGCGGCGATTAGATTTAGATAGGAACGAAAAAAAAATTTTAGACACAATAAAAAAATTTATCAAATGAGAAAATTTAAAAGATTCGAAAAAGACTTAAATGCTGATTTTTATATAACTAGTTAGTTCAATTTTATTTTATAAATTAAATATATTTATGCAAATTAGCTATATTAAAAATATTATTATTTAATTTATAGGGGGACTTAAGATAGTATCTCCAAAGTAGAAATGCTCTAAAAATCCACTTCTAGTGGAAACGAAACTTACCTTGACGAAACAAATGAA
Organism: Turritis glabra; assembly: GCA_900406565.1. Classification (NCBI taxonomy): domain Eukaryota; kingdom Viridiplantae; phylum Streptophyta; class Magnoliopsida; order Brassicales; family Brassicaceae; genus Turritis; species Turritis glabra. Next base: position 519,084 of record OVBN01000165.1, on the reverse strand, counting down.
ACTTATGTTGACGAAATAATAAAAATAATAAATTCTTAAATTTTCCATGCAAATATACGGTGAAGTTTTGTTTGTTTTGGAAGAGAGGACAAAAGTGACCATAAAAAAAAAAAAGGTAAAGAAGAGAAATACTTATTACTGAAAGTTTTCTTATTACTGAAATAAAAGTTGTAACTAAAAAAAATTGAAAAGGTGTCAGTGTCGGTGGTGCTTCCTGCTGAGAAGCGACGCGGAATATCATACAAAAGTCTTCTTGTGTAATTTTCTAAAAATTTCGAATAATTTGGATATAATATCGGCTTAAAAAATATAGAGAATGTTATATAACATGCGTTCCGACTTTTGAGATTTGAGTTTTCGTTAATTAAAAAAGGATATTTGCACTTAGACATACTTTTCCAAAACTTAATTTCACTCTAACATACTTTCCAACCATACTATATTTTCTCTCTCCTTCTCTCACTCTATCAAGAAACCAAGCTAGCCACATTCCGATCGAGATTTCCAGAAATTGAAATGAAAGAAAAAGAGCCATCTTTTTTTAGGCTTTGTATCTCTCCTTTACTTCTTCTCTGATCTCTCTCTCTCTCTCTCTCTCTCTCTCTCTCTCTCTCTCTCTCTCTCTCTCTCTCTCTCTCTCTCTCTCTCTCTCTCTCTGAGATATAGTTTTGGTTAAACCCTGATATATTTCTCAGATATAGATATAGTTTTGATTAAACCCTGTAGGAGCAGCTGCGAAACGCCACAAACACTCTCTTGAATCTGTTTGATTCAAAAAGATTCTAACTAAATCAGAAGAGCCCAAAGCAAATAAAAAAATCAAGAAGCATGAGCCAAACAATGAGGATAAAAGCAGAGTTTGTCCATGAATAGACAAGCCAACGCCATTACCAGTATCACAAGCTACTGGTTTAACAAGAAGGCGATGGCTTTTTTGTATCCATAAAAATATGGTCAAGATTATTTGTCCATATTTTAGGATCCTTGTGATGGACATTGAGAAACGTAAATCGAAAACTGCTTTGCAATTGATATTGTGTAATGGACATATTTGTGTGGATACCCAATTTCTGCAAACACAAAGACACAAAGTATGTCTTTGTGTAAATCTCCCAATTAAAAAAGGACTTGGTGTGGCTTGGACCGAGTGATATATCAAAGTTTTTTCTAATCGTGTCAAAATATATAAATTTATTTGTGAAAAGGTTTGCATAAAGTAAAAATAAAAAGCATACAGAAATTTTGACAAAGCTATTATATTTTGTAAAGAACCAGCAATTTGGCAGGTGTAATCAACCAGCAATAACGAAATAATGAATTTATTTTAAGAAATGGGAATGACGGCTATATCTTACAAAGGTAGAGGTCATAGTGATAAACAAACATGTATTTTACTAGTAACAGAATTTAATGGAGCACTAAAATATTGGTGGGATAATTCAATAGATTCAATTACACAAGATTCAATACTTAACCATATTGAAATAATAAGAGTAGAAAACGAATATGGTCTTTATGAAGAAGAAGAAAAACAAAATGCTGTAGAAGTATTAATCCATACATTAACAATGCATTTTATCGGTAACCCAGCTGAAGTATTACAAAGTAAAAAACTAATATTAACCAATATAAGATGCCCTACATTAGGCAATTTTAAATGGTATAAAGATATTTTTGTAACAAACATATTTCAACGAAGTGATTGTAACCAACCTTTCTGGAAAGAACGGTTTATCTCAGGATTACCGTCCTTTTTCGCAGAAAAAATAATCAATAAATTAAAAAACTATTCTGGAGGACAGCCAATCCCCTGGAATACAATAACATATGGTCAACTATTTTCATTCATTAGAAAAGAATGATTAACTTTATGTCAAGAACATAAGGATAAAAAAAGAAATGAAAAATTCAAATTTAAAGTAACCATGGGTTCATTCTGCGAACAGTATAGTTATAATAATACACTTAATCCACCATCAAAAAATAAACGATTAAAATATAGACAAAGAAATAATAAACATTATCAAAGATATAACAATAAAAACCAAAACAACCAATATTATTCAAAAAATAATAATTATGCAAAAAATAAAAACTACACAAAGACTAATAATTATTCAAAAAAAAATTTAATAAACAAAAGGTAACGTGCTGGAATTGTAAAAGACCAGGACATAAATCAATAGAATGCAAAATGAAAAAGAAAATAAATGAAATATTCCAAGATCAACCAGATATCCAAGAAAAATTATTTAAACTGTTACTAACTTCAGAATCTGAACAATCAAAAAAAGTGATAGTGATTACTCAATAATGAAATAGAAAATTCAAGTGATTCTTCTACAGGATCACATGAATCATCAGATAATTTATGTAATTGTAAGATAATAAATGTGATAACCAAAAATAGTGATAAACAATTTTTACTAGATATAATAGACAAAATTGACGATCCAAATATAAAAAATGAGTATTTGACAAAATTAAAAGAAATAATATATCAAGAACAGCAATTATCTTCCCCACAACCTTTCAGTTTAAATAAGATTTTTGAAAAATATCCATCTCAAAGTCTATTTAAACAAGTAACTACAGAAAAATTACAAAATGAGGTTAAACAATTAAAAAATTCAAATTAAAGATTTACAGTTAATAGTTAATCAACAAGAATTAAAACAATTACAAGAAACGCAAGATTATCAATAATTAAAGCACAAAATACTCAAGCATCAACTAGTAATCAAAAACTAAAAGAAATAGTAGAAACACAAGACAATGAAGAATATATTCAAATAATTAATAAAATTAATTATCAAAAATGGTACACGAGTATAACTTTACACATAGGACATGATTTAAAATAAAAATAATTGCATTAATGGACACAGGAGCAGATTACAATTATATTCGCGAAAGAATCATTCCAACAAAATATTATGAGAAAACTATCGAACGTCTGAGTGGTGCAAACGGTAGCAACTTAAAGGTCCAGTATAAATTACCTTGTGCAAAAATATGTAATCAAAGATATTGTTTCAAAAATCAATTCATCTTAGTTAAAAATCTAACTCAGGAAGTTATATTAGGTATCCCATTCTTCACACAAATTTATCCATTTAAAGTAACAGAAATAAGAGTATCCACAAAAGTAGCAGGAACAAAATTATTATTTAACTTCCTTTCGCCAATGAAAACAAAAGAAGTATTAAATTTGCAACATAATACGATCCAAAAAACAATAAACTTAATTAAAAGTAAACAAAATCATATTCAATATCTACAAGATGAAATATCACATAAAAAAATAGAAGAACAATTAAAAACACCTTATATTACAGATAAAATAAAAGCAATAGAAAATGATTTACTAAATCAAGTATGTTCAGAACTACCAAATGCATTTTGGGAAAGAAAACAGCATGTTGTCGAACTCCCTTATATCAAATAATTTAATAAAAAAATAATACCAACAAAATCATGACCTATTCAAATGAATAAAGAATTACTAGAAACATGTAAACAAGAAATAAATGATTTACTAAAGAAAAAATTAATAAGACCATCCAAATTCCCTTGGAGTTGTTCGGCTTTCTATGTAAACAACCAAGCCGAAAAAGAAAGAGGTGTTCCACAAATTGAAATCAATTATAAACCACTTAATGAAGTATTACAATAGATTCAATATCCAATACCTAACAAACGAGATTTACTAAAAATTATATAATGGAAAAATCTATTCAAAATTCGACATGAAAAGCGGGTTCTGGCAAATACAAATTGCTGAGCAAGATAAGTACAAAACGACTTTTACAGTACTTGTCGGACATTATGAATGGAATGTAATGCCTTTTGGGCTTAAAAATGCCCATCAGAATTTCAACATATAATGAACGATATATTCAATAATTATTCAAATTTCATAATAGTTTACATCGATGATGTTTTAGTAGATTCAAATTCAATAGATCAACATATTGCTTATTTAAAAACTTTTATAAATATTGTTAAAAAACAAGGCTCAGTACTATCAGCTAAGAAGATGCATTTATTACAAAATAAAATAAGATTTTTAGGCCATAACATATACCAAGGAACAATTACACCAATTTCAAGATCAATTGAATTTGCAGATAAATTCCCCAATGAATTAAGAGAGAAAACAAAATTACAAAGATTTTTAGGATGTTTAAATTATGTCTCTGATTTTTTACCAAACCTTAGAACTATTCAACCCTTATTTCAGCGTCTACAAAAAAATCCAAAACCCTGGTCTAGTGTGCATACCAATTTAGTCAAACAAATTAAAAAAAAAATCAAAACTCTTCCTTGTCTATCTTTACCAAATCCTGAAGCCAATATGATAGTAGAAACCAATGCTTCAGAAATAGGATTCAGAAGAATATTAAAACAGAAACTCCCCGAGTCAAACCAAGAGTCTATAGTTAGATTCCATTCAGGAATCTGGTTAGTACCCCAGAAATCTTACTCCACCGTTAAAAAAGAGGTACTTTCCATTGTCAACTGTATTTCAAAATTTCAAGATGATTTAACAAACAAACGTTTTTTGTTAAGAGTCGATTGTAAATCAGCAAAAGAAATTTTACAAAAGGATGTTAAAAATTTAGTTTCTAAGCAAATATTTGCCAGATGGCAAGTTATTTTATCTGTCTTTCATTTCAATATACAATATATTAAAGAAAAGAAAAATTGTTTACCAGATTTTTTAACAAGAGAATATTTACAGGCAAATCAACTGGTATTCAATCTCAAAATACACAAGATGGCTGATCAAAAACAAAAGAAACCGATGGCTGCATCAGATTATATCAAGAAACAATCACATCTTCAAGGCAAACCCCTGCCTATCCAAAACACCTTCTCGGCTCTCGCCGAATTCCCAACTTTATCTTATTCAAAAGCTGTTACCAGTGAAGCCACAACCCAGGCTTCCACCGCTACCCAAAAAACTAACTCAACCAACTTCCGAAAAATCCACCTATTTTCTTAAACCACAAAAACAACACCTTATGACAACCCAATTCCTCAAGCCAGTTACTCTCAGAGAACTCCAAGCCTTTACCAAAAGAATCTTCTATGAAGATAGCCTATACCTAACCGATAATGTTACCAAAAACCGCACTTTTTATGAGTATATTCTAGTAGACTCTACTCCGCAGAAATTACTCACTATCCAGATAAGACCAACCCAAACCAAATAGCTTACTCAACCTACAAAATCCTTCGTATTCACTCTATCCAAGATTTTGGTTTCTTCAACCTCCATACTACCAAATCCTTTTCTTACCCTGGATTTCATATACAAGGATATTCTTACACGGATTATCAATACGCCTTTTTCGGACATTATATCTCAGGGCCTTTGACCATTCGTGGTTTTTATCCTTCGATACCGATGCCCAAAAGGAGTACCTGGATGGTTCTGTGAATGGTGGTATTGGTTCGGTCCTTCCGACAAAATCTATCCCTCAGAATTAATCAAAACTAGCCTCCCATTCTACCCCAAACACTTACCAAAACAAGACGTTGGCCCCGTCACCAATATTGCCTTCCACATTGACATGGGCCTCCCATGGATATGTTCCTGGCATTTTAACCTTGATCTAGTCCTACCTGGTATGCTTTTCTCTCTAATCAAAGAATACCGCGTCAAGTGGTGGGACAAGTATAACCTTGATCGCTGTTCCATATCCAACATAGCCAAACACTTTCAAATCATTTCTCAAATCCAAACCGCTATACAATCCGTTTCTAAATCCATACCTCTACTTACTCCAAAAAAACTTATTCAAAAATTCGGCTCCGATCCAAAAAATCCCAGCCTAATCCAGTCACTAAACAACCACCAAGTCCCGCAAACTCGGCAGGCTCATCCATCTCTAAGTCACAAAAAAGCAAAACTTCAACAACTCCTAACCAACTTGGCCCAACAACTCGATTCATCTGACGACGATGATAAAGTTATGGAAGAATCCGCCCTTTAAGGCGGACCATTAGCACAAGATCCATTCGATGAAAAAAAAAAACCTAATAGTATTATATAATTTTTAAATTTTTGATCAATGTATATATTCTAATAGACTCTGTATACTATCTTACTAGAAGACTCTGTATACTATGTTAAGGTATTTCGAATAACATACAGAGTATATTAACAAAGAAGACCCCAACAACGACGTAAGCAATGACGCAAGAAAAGACGCAAGCAACAACGTAAGCAATGACGTAAGCAACGACGCACACAAAGTGTCGGCACCACTACGAGACGACACGTGTTCTCCCAACTCACGCAAAGTGTCGGCACCATTACGAGACGACACTTAACAAGACTAGCAACTCCCTTCTTTGGCTATAAATACTTGCCTCTACCAACGGAGAAAGGCAAGCGATTCTCGCACTACTTTCTCACTCTAAGAAAAAGCTCTCCAAAACATTCAAGAAAATTCTAAAGTTTAAATTTTATATTCTCTTCAATTTACAAATCAAATTTTGTAATCAAATTGAATTTTCTTATTTTGCTAAACATAGTTTAAAATAAAATATGGTATCTTACAAGCCCGTTAAAGGCCCATTAGCCAACTGAATACGAGTTTCGTTGATAAATCTTAGGGCTCTGTTTAATTTATTTCATTTGAAGAGTATCTTCTTCTTCATCGAATCGTTTTGTAAACTTCACATCTCGTAGCTGATCGTGCTCCGCTTCTTCTCGACGTCACGGCGGTTCTCGCGACGGAACTGTTCCTTACCGGCTGAGGTATGTTGTTTCTTATATCTTTCCAAAACCCTATTCTGGACCCCTTCGCGTCGCCGATTTCTCTTTTTCCCTATCGACCACTTTCTCTGGCATCATAGTTCTCTGGATTTCTACCTTCCCTAATTGAAATAATTCATGGTTTTGGCGATTTTAGTTACTCTTTATCAACCTATTTCAGTAGATTTGATAGTTTCTTGGGCTGAGTTTAAGTGGTGAATTAGGTCAAAAAAGTTATCCTGAACTTTGATGTTTCTGGTTGCAGAAAATGTTCAGTTCGATGCAGATACTGCCACTGGAGGCTCCTCCCGCCGACGGGAATTTAGGTCCTCTTCCTCCGTCGCAATTAACGGATCAGGAAGTCGAAGAGAGGGAGTTGCAAGCAGAGCAAAACAATTCGAATCAAGCTCCGGCGGCTGTTGCGACTCACACGAGGACTATTGGAATCATTCATCCACCTCCAGATATCAGAACCATTGTCGAGAAAACGGCTGAGTTCGTTTCCAAAAACGGGTTGGAGTTTGAAAAGAGGATTATAGCTAGTAATGAAAAGAATTCCAAATTCAACTTTTTGAAGAGCTCAGATCCTTATCATGCCTTTTACCAGCACAAGCTTACTGAATTCCGTGCTCAGAATAAAGACGGAGCTCAGGGTACTGATGATTCAGATGGTACAGATCATCCCCAACTTGATGCTTCTGCTGATGACTCTGAAGCAGGTGATGCACAACCCGACCTTCAGGCTCAATTTAGGATTCCTCCTAAGCCTCTAGAACCTCCGGAATCTGAGAAGTATACAGTTAGACTTCCTGAAGGGATCACGGGTGAGGAGCTTGATATTATTAAGCTCACAGCACAGTTTGTGGCACGGAACGGGAAGTCGTTTTTAACAGGATTGACGAGTAGAGAGATCAACAATCCTCAGTTTCAGTTTATGAAGCCAACACATAGCATGTTTACTTTTTTCACTTCTCTGGTTGATGCGTATTCGGAAGTATTAATGCCTCCCAAAGATTTGAAAGAGAAGCTGAGAAAGAGTGCTGCTGATTTGACAACAGTTCTAGAGCGGTGTTTGCATCGTCTTGAGTGGGATCGTTCCCAGGAACAGCTGAGGAAGAAAGAAGAGGATGAGAAAGAGCTGGAGCGAGTGCAGATGGCTATGATTGATTGGCATGATTTTGTGGTTGTTGAGTCGATAGATTTTGCGGACGAGGAAGATGAAGAGTTGCCACCGCCTATGACACTTGAGGAGGTTATAAGGAGGAGCAAAGTATCAGCCATGGAAGAAGATGAAATTGTTGAGCCTGGAAAGGAGGTCGAAATGGAAATGGACGAAGAAGAAGTTAAGCTTGTTGCAGAAGGAATGAGAGCAGCAAACCTAGAAGAGAATGTTAAGATTGAAAATGTACATGATGAAGAAGCTCCTATGAGAATTGTTAAGAATTGGAAGAGGCCGGAAGACAGGATTCCGACAGAGAGAGATCCAACTAAAGTTGTTATATCACCAATTACTGGCGAGCTGATTCCCATTAACGAGATGTCTGAGCACATGCGGATTTCTCTTATTGATCCTAAGTTCAAAGAGCAGAAGGATCGAATGTTTGCTAAGATTCGTGAGACCACTCTTGCACAAGATGATGAGATTGCTAAAAACATTGTCGGGTTGGCCCGCCTGCGTCCTGATATCTTTGGAACAACCGAAGAAGAAGTCTCAAATGCTGTAAAAGCGGAAATTGAGAAGAAGAAAGATGAGCAGCCAAAGCAAGTGATATGGGATGGTCACACAGGAAGTATCGGTCGCACAGCAAACCAAGCCTTGACTCAGAACGCTAATGGAGAGGAGCAAGGCGATGGCGTTTATGGAGATCCCAATAGCTTCCCTGGTCCAGCTGCTCTTCCTCCTCCTCGACCAGGTGTCCCAACAGTCCGGCCATTGCCACCACCTCCTAATCTCGCCTTGAACCTCCCTCGTCCTCCTCCTCCTGTTCAGTACCCTGGTGCGCCCAGGCCACTAGGTGTTCCAATGATGCAGCCAATGCATCAGCAGCACCAGCTCTCGATGCCCGGACCACCTGGACACCCTTCGATGATGATGAATCGACCACCACAAATGCAGCCTGGTATGCCTGTACCCCCTCCACCAGGATCTCAGTTTACTCATATGCAAGTTCCTAGACCTTATGGTCAGCTTCCACTGCCTTCAATGGGGATGATGCAACCACCACATATGCCTGGGATGCCTCCTCCTCCACCACCCGAGGAGGCACCACCGCCTCTTCCTGAGGAGCCAGAGCCAAAGAGGCAAAAGTTTGACGAGTCAGCCCTTGTTCCGGAAGACCAGTTTCTTGCTCAGCATCCGGTAATGTGTTCTTCAGACTCTTGAGTCATTTTCTTATCCATTTTTCTTTCCCCTGAGTTGTATCTTACCTGTTTTATACATTTTTCAGGGTTCGGCTACAATCAGGGTTTCAATGCCAAACGTGGATGATGGGCAAGTCATTGAGATCACAGTCCAGTCGTTATCCGAAAACGTGGGGAGTTTGAAAGAGAAAATAGCTGGGGAGATACAAATTCCAGCAAACAAACAGAAGTTAAGTGGAAAAGCTGGGTTCTTAAAGGACAACATGTCGCTTGCACATTACAATGTCGGAGCAGGAGAAATCCTAACATTGTCTTTGAGAGAACGTGGTGGAAGAAAGAGATAGAGACAGCTGGTCGACGCAGGGAAATGCTTTTTAATCTCTTAATTCTTCTTTAGATGTTTAAATTTGGTGGCCAAAACTATATGTACTGTTCTTCGTTTACACATCTTTTCTCTTGGCTCATCATATCTCTACTGTCTGTGGAGTTTCAGAAAAAAAGAGTGATTATTACTGACTTAAGCTTGTTTTGGATTTGCAGCTAGTTCTGAGGCAACGTTTTGGCTCTGTAATCTTTAAGAAAAAAGAAACATGATACTTTGCTTTACTTTGTCTTTGTGGGTTCTTACTATGGTTAAGTTTTTTTAGTGCAGTTTCCTTCTATTCACTGTAGCTTCGATATGAGGATGCTGCTTTACTTTTTTCCAAGGGCTTAATTGTCGCAGGTACGCAATTAGCATAATTAAGATGTTAGTTGAAACATTGAGAATCACCACATCCAAAATGGTGAAACTGTTCTTACTTATTACAAAGCATAAGCTCTTAGAATCAAGATATTGCTTTAGCCAATGTACTAATTCTGCTTGTTGTATTACAACGCTACATAATAGATGGGTAATTTTGAAATTATATGAGAAAATTAGAAGAAAAAAAAATTAGAACAGACTGAGTTTCTCTGTTGAAGTTCAGAAACACTACAGAAAAAGTAAGTCACAAAAACAAAGTGGCTTATACAGGAACTATTACAACAATTTTGAAATGCCCTCTGGGTGACTCTGAAATCGTCAAGACCTTATGGTCGGTCTCTGACTTATTCGAAAAAAAACAGAGAGTTGGGTTCTACTTTCATCCTAGTTGGGTTTGGTTTGGTCCTAAATGTTTAAGGCTTGATGATTTCAAGAGAAGGTGTGACATAAGCAGCGGAGGAAGATGATCGGAGACATGATTGTATATCATTCCGAGAAGGGAAACAAAGACAAGAAAAGAAAACTCTCACAACTCTTTTAAGAACTTGTCCTCTCTTTGGGACTAGACAAGCTTCTCCTTCACCCATTTCTCTCTCTCTCTCTCTCTCTCTCTCTCTACCCGGTTTACTTCGGTTTGGTTTGGTTTAATATTAGAGATGATGATGTGTATTGCAAGCTGGAACTGCCGACGTGAGTTTATAGTGAAGAGTTGGAGAGACAAAAGACCGCGTGAAGATCCTCAAGACGCGTTCTTATTTTTCTTCTTCTTGCAAATTCATTTACATAATTTGGGAATTTATATATTTATGGGATCTATATATGTTGCATTTGCATATAAGTGAATAATATAGGTTTATAAAGTATTACTGTTGAGAGTTTGAAGTGGTCACTGGTCATAGACTTTCTTCCTTTGGTTCCAAGTTAACGCGTTTTTGGCTAAGAGCGACCGGTTTTGGTTTTTCGTTAATGTTTTTTTCCCTTTTCGGATTTTAACCATACCTTGGAAATCTTTTTATTTTCTATTGATATTGTTTCATATTTTAGTATTTCACTCTATACTGTATATGATCTTTGGATAACCCATGAATGAATGAATAAATGAGATACTTTGTGCTTTTATAAGCGTTAATATTTTATAATATAAGCGTTTTAAATGAATATTTGCCTGTATTGGTACATATGGATTGTGAACTTCAACCAAAGAGTGTGGATTTGTGGCCAAAAAGAATTTGTACTTTGATTTTTTTTTTTTATCTGTCAACTACTATTCAGGACATATTTATTTATTAGAATTGAGGCGGAGTTAACTAAAAAACATGTAAGTTGATAAACTGATCAGAGTAGATTCTCATGAGAGACTATGAGAGTAAAACTATATATAAGATATCTTCCCTTATACAGATTTGAGAATAATCTAAATTTCCTCCTAAATTAAGATATATACAAATGAAATTAATATATTCACAAATCTTTGCTATTTTTCAGACATTAAATATAGGTAAAAATATGAAATTAACTTATACAAATGACTGATTGAATGTTATTATACAGTTTCCCCTTATAATTTTCTACATGTAAAAGTATACCAACGAGTTCATGAACTCGATCCTGAAATTACAAAACATGTAAAAAAAGTATATGAATGGATTGTGTTTCGATATAAAAAAAAGGGGAGTAAAAGAACACGAACGAGTTCCTGACTCGGTCCTGAAACCTGAGTAGAGTCTACTCCTCGAGTTGATTCTGACAAGAACACTTATAAAGACTTATTCATGAATCTGTCTCGCCCGTGGCCAAACTCCTGAAGCTTGAGCGATCTTTCAATAACGGATTGCTGGCGATCAAATCTTCTATATTTGGAAGTTTTAGTAAAGGAGGATACCTCAGGAGCTTCTTCAAGTCAGACTGAAGAGTGAAAGAGAGAGAGAGAGGGATAAGCTAGCATGTGGCAAAAACATTGAGGAGAAAGAAGCTAGAATAGGTACCTGAACAACATCATGAAGATGAGAAACTTCTTTTCCCTCTAACAGCCCAACCTTCTCGAGGTTCTTGATATAACCATTTAGATGATTCAGCACATAATGTGTTACTTGTCTTGTTTTCAAAACACTCAAAACCTGACAAATTTTATGGCTAATATCAGCATATTAGTTAATCCTGAGAAAATTTTATGGGTTTCAAGAATCGTAGATGGTTTCAAACCTGAGGAAATGAATCACGGACATCATCCAAGAACTGTTTTGCTTCTTCTCCTTCCACCTCACTTTCACTTATTACAGTAGAAGCAATGTTACTGTTACCTATGTAAAGAAAATACTATAGCTAAGAGATAGGTGAAATTGGGAGTTTAGTTAACACTTAGTTGAGCTACATGGAGTACCGATAAAGAAGAAAGCACATTTTCAGGTAAATGAAGGACCAAAGGTGTTTTTAATGTCACAAAAAAAGGAGGACCAAACGTTTTCATTTGAGGGGCACATCAGACAGATAGTCTTTATTTTCTGAAATGTTATGCAGCATCTTAACGAATATAAACATAGAGATATAACAGAACAGAGTGGTGCACACCTAGAAAGTCATGCAATTGCTGTCGCGCAATCCTGTGGGCACGGAGAAACGCAGAGGAAACGTAACAAGCAGATTCCATCTTTCAACGATTAAATGCGTGAGCAACTTACGGGGGATAATTCTTGATTGAAGAAACTTGTAATAAGTTGGGAAATGAACACGTGGTTCTAAACTCCTCCAGTCGCATAAAGAATTGGTAGAAACAAGGTCAAGTGCCTCATCTACTGATCGCATCAAAACATTGGCAGTACTACGTGCTATTCTCCCATCATCAAGCATCTCCCGGTAAGCTGCCTGGACACCTGATACAGACAAGAGTCTCGAATCAATAGCTACTTTTGGAACCACAACAATCTGACAACCAGACGATTTTCATACACATGGTGAAATACCATTTAAGAAGCTTATAAGCATGTCCATTATCTTCGTAGGGTCAAGGTTTTTCGAAATCTTTCAAGCTTGAAATATGTCTTGTCACTGTAGGCCAGTCAGCAGATCCAAGCTCCTCGTCATCTCCTAGATTTTCAAAAGCTTTTAAGGCGGTGTTCATCATTTCACACTTTGTATACTCCAATATTCGTTTCTGCCAATAGAGAAACACAAACCAGAGGAGCAAATATAATCATTATATTTCTGTAGCAGTAGTTGTAAACATTGTGCAGGCATGTACATTTCAAGGATCAGTGATGGATTCCGAATCAGGTTGAATCCAATCTTCAACTACCTATTAACGGTTAGTAAAACACACAAACCTAAGCTAATATACCCACACCGGCAGAAGGATGCAGTCACTTGTGCATGTATAAGCACAAACACAGATGATCAGAGATTCCATTATCTACCAAAGTAAAGATATCATGTATTTGCATCTTAAATTTGAAAATTAGCAGCACAAGAGAATACAGGAATAACATCCTGACCTTACTGGCCGTTAAAGTGTCCATGCGAAGAAGGTGCAAGAGTAATTGGGTAGTGGATCCATTGACAACCAAAGTTAGGAAAACAATCCCACCTGTGAAGAACAGAAACTGCAAAACAGCTGAACACATCAAGATAACAATAAGAGCCTCCAGAAAGAAATTCAAAAGTAGTTCATCCTGTGTTTCAAAACTCACCCTTGTTCCCGTTTCTGAACTGAGATATAAGTTTCCACTTGATTGCTGAATCATATGACCAAGAGCTAGAGTATGTCAGAGAGAAGCAAATGGGAACATAAATATAAAAGATTTGAAAACAGATAACCATATAATTGGCAGATATTGCTCTTACATGAATAAATCGACCATTTCTTCAGAACTCACTTTTACAGATAGAGCGAGTGATAGTGACACAGCACCCCTTAATCCAGACCACGTGAGTATAATGGATTCCTTCCAGTCCAAGCCATAGCCAAAACGGCATAGCAATGGGTACATAACTCCAACCACAACACAGCGGGAAAGTTGGACATACAAGTATAAGAGGAAAAGAAAGCCCCACGAGTTTCCTGAGAAAAAATTCATGAATGTTCGTTACCCCCAATATATGCCAAAAAGAAAGCTACTGCGGGAGTGATACCAGGAATTAGTGATGTATCCAGGGCAAATAGATATTTTTCACGTCATCTTCTCCGTAGTCAGAATAATCATGACGGACAGAATAGAATAAAGACAAAAATCCAAACATAAAATGCGAAGGGGCACCTTCGTAAGACATTTTCCGACCGCTAAGAACGCCTTCAGCGATAATAACTCCACTGCAATTCAAAAGAGAAACACATGTAATGTAATTGTATCAATCGTCTTAAACATTGATATATCTGCTGGAGAATGAATAAAATAGAAGTAGCTGTATTTTCTTTGTAAAACATTAACTTTCTGCTTTTGAATCTAGCCAGACACTTCGTACCTGAGTATAAAAACTAATGTATTTGCAATATAAGCGACCATTTCCCGGCAAAAGTTAAAGACAGTCATATACTTATAATAGATACGTGATTATATTTTTATTTTTTATGATGAAAAAAGAACTCTTGAGTTGTGAAATACCAGAAGTGATGCAAACTCTGGTGACTCTCACCCTTAATTGCTGTCCTTGCAAATGCAGCGAAAAAAACCTGTTACAATTATTTTATGAACAATGGATTTTTACGACAATAACAACATAAAGAAGGGATAATTCACCACGACTTACATCCCCAAAATCATCAGAGTCAAAATTCCAGAGACCCCAGCCCACTATTGAGCCTGTATGTACATGCTAGAAAAGTCTCAGGTTTTCTAGAGATTTAGGATTCCAGCATTGGAGGTTAAGGTGTGGAGCATACAGTGTAATATGTGAAATAGCTCACTGAAAGTGTTACAGTGATCTGAACCACCGTATCATTGAATACGAATTTAAGCCAAAAGCTAGACCAATGTCTACACTAAAAAACCAGAACAACATAACATGAGAGAAAAGACACCAAAACATAATACCACTAACCAAGGAAAAAGGTCCATACGCTCCGAATGATTTTTGGACAAGAAACTTGATTATGGAACCCCAATCAGAGTTATGCCCCATCGCCATCTTGAAGAATAACTGAAAGACCACAACTGATACCCTGAATTTTTAAAACAACTAAGCTTGAGCAAAAATGACATAAGATCGCACGTTGATGCTAAACATAAGAGTATGAAATGATTACCCATCATTCATCAGAGATTCCCCGTCAATTAAAGTGGTCATTATCTTACTAGCACCAAGATCTTTTAGCAGAGAAACAACAGCCACAGGGTCGGTAGCTCCTAAAAGTCCTCCAAGCAACAATGATGTTTTCCAGTTCCAGTTATATGGAAAAGTAAGCTACAATAGCAAAACTCAGAAAAATTGTAACTTAATGAAAGGTCATTTATTTACAGTCCAGAATGTTTGAAACTAGTTAGTACCTTTATAAGACAAAAGGTAGAAATCAGAACTCCAGGGCCAGCAAGCAGAACCATTTGCCCCATACACCTCTACCAACTATATAGACAATCAGTATCAGGAAGCAAAACAGAGAAAGAAGTAGCTCAATCCACAAAAGTTTGGGAAAGTAAAAAACCTTGATCTTGTGTGTTGGTGTTCCTCCTAGTGGGGGAAACCATTTGGGTTTGCTTGGAGAGAACCAAACTTGGATTTGGACCATTAGTATTAATCCATAAGATTAATATTTGGGCTAAGGGTTATGAGACACTATATAAGCACTCTTAACCTAATTCATTTGTTGCACACAAGAAGAGAAAGAGAAGAGAGAGGCAAGAAAAGAGAGAGAGAGAGAGAGGTAGTTTCGGCCAGATTATTCAAGACAGCGTTTAACGGCTCGAAAGTTTTCTGATCGGGCTGAAATTTTGTGGAAAGCTTCGTGACTCAGTGAGTTTGAAATTCAATGGTTGGATTGTTGTTTCAACGGTTGATTTTTCTGTAATCTGGATTTTAGCGTGGCTGGTCGCTACAGTTCTTCAGCAGGTGTGGTCTTGAATGTTTGAGAAATCCGACGGTGAAATCTTCTCGGTTTGAGCTGAAATTTTACAGAGTTGTTCCAGAGTTGTTCAAGACCTGTTTATCTAAGATTTATACGGTAGAGATATAAATAGGTTGCCGGAATCTTAGTAAACCTAGGGTTGTTTGGAACTGCATATTTCTATGCTCTTGTATTGTTCTCTTGGAGCCTTAGTCTTTCTATCTGTTCTGTTGGAACATGGAGGACGTGGTTGTACTCATATACATTGGTGATAGTGGAATTTTGAGTGGACAACGGTCCCGTGGTTTTTACTCCTCGCATTGAGGAGGTTTTCCACCTATAATATTGGTGTGTCATTTACATTACGTTTTGAAGTTCATTTCTGCTATAGTCCAAATATTTTTCTCACAGACTCATACAAGAGTGGGGAACTATAGTCCGCTATGCAATTGTGTGTTGTTTTCCCCAACAGAGTGGTATCAGAGCTTCTGGATCTTGAGCTTTGGGTTTGATAACCTTTGGGTTATTAATTTGCTTGTGTGAACGATGGAAAATATGGACAGAATGATAAGGTTGAATGGTTCTAATTATCATATATGGAAAGGCAAGATGGAAGATTTGCTTTTTGTGAAAGAATTTCATGTTCCAGTCTTTGAGGAGAAGAAACCTGTAGATAAGACTGATTATCAGTGGAAGTTACAACATCGCCAAATGTGTGGTTTAATAAGGCAATGGGTAGATGATAATGCGTGGAATCATATTGAAAATGAGATTGATGCTCGTTTTTTGTGGTTGAAGCTAGAGCAGTTGTATGCTCGAAAGACCGGGAATGGTAAGATGTACATGATCAAGAAGTTGATTGAGTTGAGGTATCATGAGGGAGCTCCTGATCACTTAAATGTGTTTCAGGGGCTGCTCAATAAACTGTCTGATATGGGAATCAAGTTTGAGGATGAGATTTACGGTTTGTGGCTTCTTGGTACACTACCAGATTCTTGGGAGGTGTTTATGATGTCTCTTTGTAACTCCACATCGAATGGTGTTATTTCGATGGATGTAGTAAAGAACAGCGTCTTAAATAAGGAGAGAAGAAGGCAGTCAAATGCTAGTTCCTCAAGATCAGATGTGTTAGTCACTGAGTTAAAAGGAAGGAGTTTATATAGAGATCCCAAGAAAGACAAGAACAGAAGCAGGAGCAAATCTAACAAATTTGCGAATTTAGAGTGCCATTATTGTCATAAGAAAGAGCACATGAAGAAAGATTACTGGAAGTTGAAGAAAAACAAGCAGCAAGGGAAGCAAGAAGATGTAGATCGGGTGACAATCACCGACAATCAGTTTCGCATTCTTCTTGAAGGTGATGCCATTAATGTATGCCAAGACACCAGTTGGGTGGTTGATAGTGGAGCTACTAGTATGCTACATCACAGCGAGATTTGTTTTCTACCTATACTCCGGGTAATTATGGTTCTGTAAAGATGGATAGTGATGGTTTGGCTCAGGTTATTGGCATTGGTGATATTTATTTGGAGACTAGTCTTGGGACTATGCTTGTGCTTAAGGATGTTAAGCATGTCCCATATTTATGGATGAACTTGATATCTACGGGAAGACTTGATGATGAGGGTTTCTACAGTTTACACGGTGGTGGTAAATAGAATCTTTCACGTGGTTCCTTGGTTGTGGCTCGAGGTGAGAAGATTTCATCTTACTATTTGATGTAGGCTAAGGTCTCCAAAGATGCTGTTAATGCAGTGGAAAATGATGATGCCATGGAGTTGTGGCATAAGAGACTCAGTCACATGAGTGAGAAGGGAATATCTATGTTGTCTAAAAAGGAGGTCATTCTAGGTATCTCTGGTTTGCACTTACAGAAGTGTGCATATTGTTTGCAAGGAAAACAACACAGGGTCTCTTTCAAGTCTTCTACACCTTCTAGGAAACCTGAGGTGTTAGATTTGCTCCTGCTCTTGTTCTTGTCTTTCTTGGGATCTCTATATGAACTCCTCCCCTTTGACTCATTGACTAACACATCTGATCTTGAGGAACTAGCATTTGACTGCCTTTTTCTCTCCTCATTCAACACGCTGTTCTTTACTACATTCATCGAAATAACACCATTCGACGTGGATTTACAAAGAGACATCCTAAACACCTCCCAAGAATCTGGTAGTGTACCAAGAAGCCACAAACCGTAAATCTCATCCTCAAACTTGATTCCCATATCAGACAGTTTATTGAGCAGCCCCTGAAACACATTTAAGTGATCAGGAGTTCCCTCCTGATACCTCAACTCAATCAACTTCTTGATCATGTACATCTTATCATTCCCGGTCTTCCGACCATACTACTGCTCTAGCTTCAACCACAAAGAACGAGCATCAATCTCATTTTCAATATGATTCAACACATTATCATCTACCATTGCCTTATTAAACCACACACTTGGCGATGTTGCAACTTCCACTGATCATCAGTCTTATCTACAGGTTTCTTTTCCTCAAAGACTTGAACACGAAATTCTTTCACAAACAGCAAATCTTCCATCTTGCCTTTCCATAGATGATAATTAGAACCATTCAAGCTTATCATTCTGCTCATATTTTCCATCGTTCACACAAGCAAATTAATAACCCAAAGTTATCAAACCCAAAGCTCAAAATCCAGAAGCTCTGATACCACTCTGTTGGGAAAAACAACACACAACAACACAACGAACTATAGTTTCCCACTCTTGTATGTGAACCTTGTGAGGAAAATACAATGGAATATGGCAGAAATGAACTTCAATCGTAATGTAAATGAAACACCTAAATTATACGTGGAAAACCTTCTCAATGCGAGGAGTAAAAACCACGGGACTGTAGTCCACTCAAAATTCCACTATCACCAATGTATATGAGTACAAACACGTCATCTCTGTTCCAACAGAACATATAAAGAGACTAAGGCTCCAAGAGAGTAATCTCCAACACAAGAAAACTCAACAAAAAATATGTAGTTCCAAACGATCCTAGGTATACTAAGATTCCGGCAACCTATTCATATCTCCTTAGTAGAAATCGTAGATAAACAGGTCAGAAACAACTCTGTATATTTCAGCTCAAACCGAGAAGATCTCACTGTTGGATTTCCCAAACACTCATGACAGATGCTGCAGAGAAATCTGGAAATTCCAGACACGACTAGCCACGCTAAAACTCATATTTCTCACAAACCAACCGTTGAAACACGATTTCCACCGTTGAATCTGTAGATCACTGAGTCACAAAGCTATCCTCCAAAAAGTAGCCAGATCGGAGCTCGTTTGATTGTCCGAACGTTCAACACAATAAACCCTAACTATTCTGTTTTTTTCTTCTCCTTTCTCTCTGAAAATCACCTCTCTTCTCTTAAGATTTTCTTCTTGTGTGTAACAAAATAATTAGGTTAAGAGAGGTTATATATTCTCTCATAACCCTAAGCCCAATATTAACCTCATGGATCAATATAATTAGCCCAAGTCCAAGTTTTGGTCTTAATCAAAACCCAATGGGTTTTTCCCACTAAGGAGGAACATCAACATGCACTAGAACAATGCGTAATGTCAAATCCAAAGAGTGAAAGAAGAAACTAACTACATTTGGATATATCTTAGATTTGAAATACTATATGACTGATTTTGGTTTTGTTCAATGATATGATTGTAGTGAGACATATCGGTATTTTGATCTTCCCTTCTGTATCCCAGGTATATGCATCTATCTTTACTAGATTGATCACAAGATTTGTGTTAACTCCACATTTCATTTGTTAAAAAATGATAAATTGTGACTTGCCTGCAACTGAAATAGCTTAAAGTTTTCTCCTTTCACATTGGTTTTGTTTTCTAGAGGGTGTGAAAGAGAAGAAGGAAGCTCTTGGCGAGGTTCTGAATGGGGATCGTCTTGTAAGCGCTCCATACAAGCTCAACTTCTGGGATGAAAAAAAATCTTAAGGTATACTGCAACGAGAAGCTAAGTAAACAAGAGGTCAAACAGCTCCAAAAGGCTGTTGAGGAGGACTACTACTTCCAGATGTACTATGATGATCTGCCTATCTGGGTATTCATTGGAAAGGTTGACAAGGATATCAAATCTGATCCGAGTCAATACAAGTACTTCCTGTACAAGCACATCCAGTTTGAGATTCTATACAACAAGGGCCGTGTGATCGGAATCAGTGCCAGAATGTATCCTCATTCGCTTGTGGATCTCACTGAGGACAAGGAAGTTGACGCAGAGTTTATGTACACTGTTAAGTGGAATGAAACCGAGACTCCTTTTGAGAAAAGAATGGAGAAATACTCTATGTCTTCTTTTCTTCCATATCACTGGTCTGCGTCATTGTTCTTCTTTTGACTGGATTCCTTGCAATTATCTTGATGCGAGTCCTCAAGAATGATTTCATGAAGTAAGTTTCAAGTTACTCGCTACACCTCACGGTTGACTGTTTTACATTTTCTTATCTCGTCTGACTTTATTCCAATATTTAAAAGGTATGCTCAAGATGAAGAAACTGATGATGATCAAGACGAAACTGGATGGAAGTACATTCATGGAGATGTGTTTTGGTTCCCTACTCACAATTCTTTGTTCGCCGCATCCCTCGGTAGTGGCACTCAATTGTTCACGCTCTAAGTCTCTCATAACTGAGTATTCTTTCTACTGCCAACTTGAAGGAAAAAGCTGGGTAAATATTTACACATAAAACCCTTTCTCAAAAATCATCTTCAACCTAAACTAAACGACTTCTCATTTTTCACATTATTGCAGGTGAGGAACTTGTTACTCACTGGACGTCTCTTCTGTGGCCCTTTATTCCTAACCTTTTGCTTCCTTAACACCATAGCCATCACCTACACCGCAACTACCGCATTACCCTTTGGAACCATTGTGGTAATCGTCCTTATATGGACTCTCGTCACATCGCCTTTACTTGTCTTGGGTGGTATCGTCGGTAGAAACAACAAAGCAGAGTTCCAAGCACCGTGCCGTACAGCCAAATATCCCCGAGAGATTCTGCCACTCCCTTGGTACATAAGCGCTATTACTCAGATGGCCATGGCTGGTTTCCTACCTTTCAGTGCCATCTACATTGAGCTTAACTACATTTTCGCTAGTGTCTGGGGTCACCGGATCTACTCCATCTACAACATCCTCTTCATCGTCTTCATCATCCTCATCATCGTCACTGCTTTTATAACTGTCGCATTGACTTACTTCCAACTCGCTGCTGAAGATCACCAATGGTGGTGGAGGTTGGTTAAACTCAGTTCATCAGCTCTACTCTTTTCTCTCTGATCACTAGAAATTAAGTCTGATTCTATATATTTCTATTTGCAGAGATCATTCCTATGCGGTGGATCGACCGGTTTATTTATCTACGCATACTACTTATACTATTACTACACACAATCACACATGTCAGGTTTTATGCAAACATCGTTTTTCTTCGGATATATGGCCTGAATTTACTACGGATTCTTCTTAATGCTCGGCACAGTCGGCTTCCGCAGTCCTCCTCTTCGTTTGCCACATTTACCGGTCGATCAAATGCGAGTAAGAAGTCTTTACACCAATCTTCTTACGTTGGTTTCTTCTTCTTCTTCTGCCTCCTTACGAATTTTGCTAAGAACAAAGAAGATAAAGTGATAGGTTGTTAGAAAGAAGAGAGACACAAAGATAATGTCTAATTATTTTCTTAAAAAAACATATCTTCTCATTAGAAGATTTAGGGGAAATCTATCTTTATTTTGGGCTACAGAAATTAAATTTACTTGTAATCCTTCTCTATATATATATTTCACGTATTGTAAAAGACTATAAAACCTCTGAATTCGATCTTCTTTGTATCTAATAAATGTCAAAAACTCTTATTTTTCCCTTACTAATTAGCTGTGCCTCTCTCTCATATATATATATATATATCCGCTGCCCAGTAAATATATAGGAGTACTGTAGATCCAAAATGTATATTGCATATTTTTGTACTTGTTTGGATCCAATTGAAAGATCCAAAGTTAGATTTTGTATTTGGTTCATGGGAATTTTTGAATTCCGAATCTTCCTCCTTTTGAATTTAGAAACCCTAGAGTTCTCCAACTCTTTCTTGTTGATTCTGAGTTTCGCGGAAAGATGGATCTCTCGAGAGAAGTCGATGACTACATCAAAGAGACAATCGATTAGGGCTTCCGATCAGCGTCGTCTCCGTGAACAGTATCTGTCTCTCGTTTCGAGATTGAAAGAGAAAGACCAAGTAATTAATTGATCTCGTTAGATCCGAAGCGAGTATAAACGCTCAGGCGTTGAAGAAACTCGTCGGAGAGAATCAGAAACTGGCTGGTGAGTGCGAGGATTTGGTGATTCAGTGTAACAAGTTGGAAAGAGAATGCTTTAATTTCTTTATGACCAAGAAAGTAGAGTCTAGGGTTCGTGAATTAGAGCAAGAAGTTAGAAAAATGTCTGATGATTTCAAGAGTCGAATCGAATCTGATGAAGATTCTTTGCTTGATTCAGTTTTGGGCCTTTTGGCATCGTTCGTTAGCAAAGTAGACAAACCGAGGCAACAAGTAGAGGGATGAAAAACCCTAAACAAGAGCTACAAATTGCTACAAAGTCTTTCATTCAAATACGTGTCGAACTTTATCATAGTTCTTTCAAATATATATGTTCAGAATTTTAGAATCTAATATACTTCTAGTCTTATAGATTAATGAAATTTTATTTTAATCGTACAACTAACGTTGACTTGTTAACGATCCAAAAGCATGAATGAAGCTTAAATCCTCGATCGGCGTGAGCCTGGCCAGAATGAAATGCCATGGAATAAATTACAGATAGGGAATATATGATACTATATATAATATCAATCATGTTTGGTATACGTTATACCATTTTTACTATATATAATATTAAAACGAATTTAATCTTATGGATACGATTAACTATTGACAATAAATAGACTTATTTATCTCCCAACCAAATAGACCCTATCGTATTTCATTGCCTCGCCGTGATAATTTCAACTCATCACAGTATACAATTTGGTGGGAAATTTTGGAGATAGATCGAGATCACAAATATTAATAAAGCATTGGAAATTTTTTATTACAGATAGCTTTTCTACTTAGTTCTATAGAAAAAAAACTTAAACGGTGGATTTAATCATCAAATCAATAAACAAGGTAATCTGACAAACCTCCAAAATATTTGATTTAAAAATTTACCATTTAAACATAAGATTACATATTCGCATATTTCTATCTACATTGATATTGACTCGTGTGTCATGCGTTTTTTTCTCCCTAGCTAGATATAAAACGAATAATATTCCATGTCAATATCAACAGCCGGCACATTATAGTCCCTATATATATGAGTCGTAAATATCACACGATTTGAAGCAGAATAAGACATCCTTTTATTTTACTAAAAACCAAAAATTATAAATGGCTACTGCTACACAACACATGAATCAAATCTTCCTCGTACTCCTCCTAATCTCCTTCGCAATCTCTCCGGCAATCTCAACTGTTCCAAAAGAATGTGAGACCGATTCAACAGACTCTTGCATCGATAAAACCAAAGCCTTACCTCTCAAAATCATAGCGATCGTTGCCATCCTCGTGACAAGCATGATCGGAGTCACAGCTCCTCTCTTTAGCCGATATTTTACTTTCTTGCATCCAGATGGTAAAATCTTTATGATAATCAAGTGTTTTGCATCCGGAATCATCCTAGGAACTGGTTTCATGCACGTTTTGCCCGATTCTTTCGAGATGTTGTCCTCTCCATGTCTTGAAGACAATCCATGGCACAAGTTTCCCTTCACGGGCTTTGTCGCTATGTTGTCCGGTCTTATAACTCTCGCTATTGACTCTATTGCTACAAGTCTCTACACCAAGAAAGCTGTCGCTGACGACAGTGAAGAAAGGACTACTCCGATGATAATTCAAATCGATCATTTGCCTCTAACAACTAAAGAACGTAGCTCTACATGCTCAAAACAACTATTGCGGTACCGAGTTATCGCCATGGTTAGTTTTTCATTTAGCTCTTGCTTTAACATATAGAAAGTACTATAAATTTTGAATATTTAATTCACATATTTAAAAATCATATGTGTAAATTAGGTGTTGGAGCTTGGGATAATAGTTCACTCCGTGGTCATTGGACTATCTCTCGGTGCAACCAACGACACATGCACCATTAAAGGTCTTATTGCAGCTCTTTGCTTCCATCAGATGTTCGAAGGCATGGGTCTCGGTGGTTGCATCCTCCAGGTACAAAATGTTTTAATATCAAAATTCGTTTTGATATCTGGTCCGAAACAATACTAAACAAAACCGTAAAATCCTTAAACACCGATGTAAAAATGAGGATAAAAATAATATGTATATATATATATATATATTAGTTTTCAAAAAAAATAACAACTAATACCACAGAATTTTCCTCTTTTATCAAATCTTAAAAAAATGACCATAACACAAGCATATAGATTCAAGGATAGTAATTTAAAATTTTATGTAAATACGTGTAACTTTTGATAAATAATATTTTTCAATAAAAAAGTGTCTAACCATATGATGATAGAAACATAGCATTTTGAGAAATACATACATTTTTTTTTTTTTAACAGGCAGAGTATACAAATGTGAAGAAATTCGTGATGGCCTTCTTCTTTGCGGTTACAACACCGTTTGTGATTGCCCTTGGTATAGCCTTGTCGAGCGTTTACAAAGACAACAGTCCTACCGCATTAATCACGGTCGGACTGCTCAATGCATGTTCTGCAGGATTGCTCATTTACATGGCACTTGTAGATCTTCTAGCCGCAGAGTTTATGGGATCTATGCTCCAAGGAAGCGTCAAGCTTCAGCTTAACTGCTTTGGAGCGGCTTTGCTCGGTTGTGGTGGAATGTCAGTCCTCGCCAAGTGGGCGTAAACATTCAACTTTCGATTTTTATGAAATGTAATTATATTTCAGAGAGTGTAAATAATATATTTTTTCTGATCATAATAAGAAAATGTGATTTTCAAGCGATTGTGCTTTCGTTTTTACAGTTACATTGTATTGTGGTTATACAATTGAAATTATGCTTTATCTTGAAAATTTAGGGAAATTTCATCTCTTATAACCATTTTTTTGTTTGTTTGATGGTTAATTCTATTGCCAAAAAAAAAAAAAAAAAACTGAGTTTATCATCGGATTACAATTGGTACCTTGTAATACATGAGAATTTAGAAAATGCCTGAACCAAATGATGAGATATATTGATCAGTGAGGCTGATTCTGAGTGAGGAATGGTGAGAAGTCTTCTTCATATAGTTTACATTATCTGTTGAAGAATGGTTATGCTTGCGGTTTTGGATTTGGATTAGTATAGTCTCGCGTTTCTCTCGTTCCAAATCTTTAGCTTTAGGATGACTCACAAATCTTATAACCAGTTGAGTTAGTATCTTTACTTTGTTTTAGAAACTTTTACTTCACAACACTTAACCCCTAACTCTCTGCCTCTAACACTCTATGCATCTGACAATCAATGTGCAAATAGCTCGAATATGTCTTGAATCATAAGTAATAAAGTATCAGAGAGATAATAGGTATAAATTTGTATTTTTGGTTAAAAATGGCACATAAATTGTTCAGTTGAAGATAAACTACAAAGAGGGTTACTCTTTTACCTCCAGAAGGTAGAAGGTTCGAGCGAAGTTCCCCTTTCTTCTTTTTCAGTATCTTTTATTCAGAAGATATACTTTATTCTCTAAAAGTTTATTGTTATCTGTTTGTTCCCCCATTTAATGATTTTATTTAGAGTTTCTTATGTAAGCTTTTTATTTTTGTCTATTGGCGACACTTTTTTTGTCAACCTTAAAATACTTATGAAAGAGTTTTATCAGTATAATAATTAGTTAAATTCTGTAAACAAAAATATCTACGTGAGTATTAGTTTATACTATTTTCATCTCCAAATCCCAATAAGTAATTGTTCTCTATATATATCCGACCGTACGCATTGTACGACTTGTGAAAAGGCCAGATCCGTACAACTACTTATTACGTACGTGAGCAAGAATATTGGAATTTCACCAAACCCCTACATATAAAAAAAAATAATTATTTCGCCAACTCCTTTATTATTTCCATATTAAGAAGAAATATATTCAACGTCAGCAAAATTTTGGCATGGGAATAGCCTTTCTTCTATATAAGCTTAAGTAACAAGCCAAAATACAATCCACAAGAGTACAAAACACTTAAAGAAAACAAAAATAAATACATGTTTCTAAAACAATTATAATGGCGGCTTCCGCTACACCACTCATGAAGCTCTTCTCCATTGCCCTAATTCTTGTTAGCTTCACCGTATCTCCGGCGATGTCAACGGCACCGGAAGAATGTGAAGCCGAGTCAGCAAACCCATGCGTTAACAAGGCTAAAGCCTTACCTCTAAAAATCATATCCATTGTAGCCA
This sequence comes from Turritis glabra, assembly GCA_900406565.1. Lineage (NCBI taxonomy): Eukaryota > Viridiplantae > Streptophyta > Magnoliopsida > Brassicales > Brassicaceae > Turritis > Turritis glabra. The sequence continues at coordinate 492,680 of OVBN01000165.1, read as the reverse complement.
TCCTCGTGACAAGCATGATAGGTGTCTCGGCTCCTCTCTTCAGCCGATACATTCCCTTCATCCAGAGGGAAATATTTTCACAATAGTCAAGGCTTTCGCTTCCGGAATCATCCTGCGAACAAGTTTCATGCATGTTTTACCGGATTCTTTTGAGATGCTGTCATCAGAATGCTTAGAGGATGATCCATGGCACAAGTTCCCATTCACAGGATTCGTCGCTATGTTGTCGGGCCTCGTCACTCTAGCCATTGACTCCATGGCGACTAGCTTCTACTCTAGCAAGAACAGTAGTGAAATTGTACCTGCTGCTAGTAACGCCAGAAACCTCCTCCTTACTCTGTCACCAGAATTTAAAGCACCGTCGAGATTGGACAAAAAAGTGAAGATTTGAGATGATTGAGAAAAACACTGAAATCGGATAGAACAAGAAAGATTTAAAGTGCAAAGATTAAAAGAAGAGAAGATCACCCGACGCCGACAAGCATAAGCTTCGCCGGCGTCGGAGAGGGGTTCTCGATAGTAGTGTCTTAGAGAAAACTATACAATTGAACCAATGGAATCATGCGTTGTTAAAAGATAAAATTTGGTAGAAAACAATATTTCATTTTTGTATATATAAGATATTATAGTAAGTTTCAAGGAAGAATTATGAAAGATCTACTAGGATTTAACGTACGGTATACCGCGAGACAATTTATTTTTAACATAATCATAATTTAATCAATTTAATTAGATATGTCTAATATTCTAATATTGATAATGTTAATAAAATAATAATATAATGATTTACCCGTATGGTAGCATTAATGATATTTTAAATTTATATTAATGTCGACCCAAACCCGTCTGCCATATAATCTCGTTCCGTAATATTTTAAACTTTTTATAAGTATAAATGTTCATAATATTTTAATTTTTAAACGCTTAAAATTTATTATATCTCGTATAATTAAACGATTCTCGACTAAAAACCGAATTAAAGCGAATACAAATTTTTAAATTTGGATGTTTGTCAAGTTAAGTTTCATGTTCATTCAGATTTTGATTCATTTTGGTCTTATTTATAATATGACTTTTAACCATTATCAAAAAAGTTTAGTCGATATGGGATGTTAAACACACAATTTTTCATCATTGCTCGAGTAATACATGCATGTCCATTTTTCAATTCGAATCACGACAAATGCAGAAAAAAAAAATCTAGAATTTTATTAATGTTATGTATTATATGATGATTCAAAACAATAAAAAAAATATCAAACAAAGATGATAAGAGAATCATAATTTAAAATCTTAACAAATTCTTCTAAATATCTATACTATTAATTGAGGAACACTATATGGATATTTCAAATTTTATAATTAAAATTAAAAAAATTTAACAGTGTTTGGTTATATGGATAGTAGAGAATTGATTGTAGAGATTATTTGGATACATATATATAAGTATATTCATATTTCATATTTATCCTTAATAAGTTTCCTAATTTGTTATTTAAATCAATGGCATTTTATGTAATATCTTACAAAACAAAAGTTTCTCTTTAAAATGTACTTAAAAAATGTTAATATAGATGGAATATTTAAGTAGTATGAATCAATTAAAGTATATCAAAGTAATTGATTAATGACATTTGTAGTAACATTTAACAAAATTAAGGGTATTTAGACATTATATATCTATTTCAAAGAACAGAAAAAGTTGGGTAATAATAACTAGTATTACATTATTTTCTGGTTACTTGTTTTTGGCAAATGATTTAAAATTTTGTAGATATTGTTATATATATTTTGTTGGGAGATGTTATATATATTTAAGTATATTCAAATATATTCAAATTATTTCAGTTAATTATAATGAAATGTAATTTTCTTTAGTTTATAGTTTAATGAACAAACTAAAATTATGTACTTTTACTTTAAGGATGACACATTATCTCAAGTTATTTTTCTTTATTTGCAACATTTTTTGTCAACCTTGCAACACTTTTTCAATAGTTTGTTTAGAGCATAAAATCAAGAAGAAAGATTAGTTAAATTCTGTGAATAATGTCAGGGAATGATCTATTTGAGTAGTACTTTATGTAAATACTATATGTGTGCTAGATCTATGTATTTTTATGATGAGAGAGTGTAACTAATTTGAAAATGCATAAAGTAGATGAGATACAGAGATTTGTTAACGGGGTTCGGTTAACCTACATCCCCGGGACCAAATCCAGAAACCGTTCACTAGAAAAGGCTGCAACCTACAATTGATATATGGCATCCACCACTCTTTTCTAGACTTACAATGAAAGAAGACTACCACTCATTGTCTTTTCCGACGAGTGTAGCTTCACAACAAAACCACCAACAGATTTTTCTATCATGTCTGGTGGGGTGACGTCACACACACATGTGTGCTTCTCTCAACAAAATCTTAGACGCGCAACCTTTCTCTTTTGCAGCTGCGTCTTATTTATATGCTCCTTAAGAGCATAAACCCTAAGCTCCTCAAGCTTGGGCCTCTCTGTGAAACAAAGCCCACGTGACTTGTCCAATGATCTCAAAACCCACGTGACACTTATCTTTCTTATTGGATCTTCTTAAGACATCAACTCTTCAACAACAGTTCTCGTGTCACACCAGACAGTTGTGTCACACACACTCGCCTCTGTTGTAGTATGTGTCAATTATTGTGTCACACACACTTACTCTGTTGCAGTATGTATCGATTCTCTTGTGCCACAAACACAATTACCACTATTGCAATGCAGTTTGTATCATCTGTTGATCTGTGTTATCATCTTGAGTCTAACAACCAAATACTAATATACTTTCACTTTATACTATTTTTCATCCCTAATAATTACTATTAATTGTTCTCTATATTTTTGTGTGTACGTGACCGTACGCGTTATACTACTTTTGGAAAGGCAAGATCCGTACAGCTCCGTACAACTCCATTACGTACAAGAATGTTTTCAATTTCACCAAATCCCAACATAAACAATAAATATTTCGCCTACGTGTTATTCTTTTTCGAAATTAAGATGAAATATATTCAACGTCAGCAAAACTCCGGCATGGGAATAGCCCAAATATATTCAACATCAATCTTTCCTATATCATCTTTAGTCGTAACAAACCCAAATAGAACCCACAAGAATACAAAACACTAAAAGAAAACAAAAACAAAGAGAAGTTTATAAAACAACTATAATGGCGGCAGTGCCGGAGTAACGTTGTATATTGCCCTAAATCAATATAAAAATTATAGTCTTTTATAAATTTTATCCAAAATAACAGAATAATAATAATATAAAAAATACATTAAAATTTCATATAAAAAAACTCAAACTCCATAAATTATTTATAAAAAGATAAAAAACAGTAAGAAGAAAAACAATTATTGTTTAAATATGGCTCTTTTTGCATTTTTTCAGCAAAATCATTCATTAAACTCATGTAGTCAGGTCTTTCAACCGTAGCTCTTTCAATTGATAACTAAACAATTTATTAAATCCCAACAAACTATTATTTTAATTAAAAAAGCCTAACAAGTATTATTCTAATTAAAAAAAAACCCATATAACTTAATTTATTATCTATATTATTAAAAAAATATATATGTATATATATATAAAAAATTCTAAAAATTTGCCCCTTTAAAGTGGGTGCCCTAATCGACCGCTTCACTTGCTTGGGCTATAAGCCGGGCCTGAATGGCGGCTTCGACTACAACACTCTTCTTCTTCGCCCTAATTCTTATCAGCTTCACCATAACTCCTGCTATGTCAACGGCACCGGAAGAATGTGAAGCCGAGTCAACAAACCCATGCGTTAACAAGGCTAAAGCCTTACCTCTAAAAATCATATCCATTGTAGCCATCCTCGTGACAAGCATGATAGGTGTCTCGGCTCCTCTCTTCAGCCGATGCGTTCCTTCATCCAGACGGAAACATTTTCACAATCGTTAAGGCTTTGCGTCCGGAATCATTTTAGGAACAAGTTTCATGCACGTTTTACCGGATTCTTTCGAGATGTTGTCATCGGAATGTCTAGAGGACGATCCATGGCACATGTTCCCATTCACAGGATTTGTCGCTATGCTGTCAGGTCTTGTCACTCTAGCCATAGATTCCATGGCGACTAGCTTCTACTCTAGCAAGAACGGTAGTGAGATCGTACCTGCTGCTAGTAACGGTGATGAGGAGAAAGCAAATCCGATGATAACTCATGGTCATAGTCATGGTCATGGCGTTAGATTAACTACTAAAGATGATGGTTCCTCACAGTTATTGCGGTACCGTGTTATTGCTATGGTAAGTCCACCATATAAATGTACAATTTTAAAGTGATATAAGTTTTAAAAATTTTACTTAACGTTTTAATATGTTTATATAACACATAATAGGTACTGGAACTTGGAATTATAGTTCACTCCGTAGTCATTGGACTATCCCTAGGTGCAACAAATGACACATGCACCATTAAAGGTCTTATTGCAGCTCTTTGCTTCCACCAAATGTGTGAAGGCATGGGTCTCGGCGGCTGCATCCTCCAGGTAAACTCGAAACTACATATTTATGGTATATAGCTTTGATTATTCATATCCATATGTCAAGTACATACATATATATATATATATATATATATATATTGGTAACATGTCAATTACATATATTGCAATCAATGTTTACTAACAAAATATTGTAAATTGTGAATAGGCGGAATATACGAATGTGAAAAAGTTTGTGATGGCCTTCTTTTTTGCGGTTACAACGCCATTTGGGATCTTTTTAGGGATTGCATTGTCGAGCATTTATAGGGATAACAGTCCGACCGCATTGATCACTGTCGGGCTGCTCAACGCTTGCTCTGCAGGACTGCTCATCTACATGGCCCTCGTGGACCTTCTAGCGGCTGAGTTCATGGGACCAAAGCTCCAAGGCAGCTTCAGATCAAGTGTTTCTTTGCCGCTTTACTCGGCTGCGGTGGAATGTCAATCCTCGCCAAGTGGGCTTAGAAACTTATCAGTAAGCTAGGTGCATGTTTATACTATAAAATAGTTTGTTTAGTTCGGTTTAAGAAAATGTTGTTTGATTTCAGTGTGTCGTGTCACGTGTGAAGTGTTTTTGTCTTTTGTTTTTTACTTTCCCTCATATTAATTATGTAAAGAGCAAGAATTGTTGTGTAATGAATAATTGCGTATTGGAGTTTGAGAAATGAACTTACGATATTTAATTTAACACAGCATAACAAGCGAATGATTATCCTTATCTATCAAAAAGTGAATGCATAAAGCTGCTGATGTGTTATGATAAAAGCAATTTTAACAAGTTTTTTCTTTTCTTTCAAATATTACTATTCATCCATTGATTTATAATAGTACATAGTTATGATATCTTTTTTCTTTTCGTGTAGTTATTCCAAATGAACAACCATTTCAAACAATTAATTTTAAAGAAAAAATAATGATAGATAAAATCTACATATTGCGGAATCTAATGAATAGATAAAATCATTATATCAAATGCAGAGACAATTTGCCAGATCAACTACAAGACTTACGGTCATAACTAGATGGACTCCTCCCCTTCAAGGCAATTTCAAATGTAATATAGATGCTGCATGGTCAAAGAATGCAGAGATAATTGGTATGGGATGGATTCTAAGAGATTATCAGGGCAGAGTGAAATGGCACGGTGCAAAAACGTACCCCCAACTCAGCGCTGCTTTTGGAGATTACAAATATTATTTTCATTGTCAATATATAACTGTTATTAAAGTATATATTTTGACAAGATATTATTTTCTTAAATTTTGCAACTTTTTTTTTTTCATGACCGTAAAATTCGGATCATGACTTTTTAATCTCCGCGGTTCTAGAGGCCGTCTTTAGACTATTTGGGAATAATCTTGTATTCTAAGTAGATTCAAACTCAGTACCTTCTTGTCAGTGTTTTTGTTCTTTTTAAAGAAAGTCACTTACCAAGAGTCACTTGATTTAAATTTGCAACTTAATACTTTTTAACAATAACTTTTTAACTTCTAATGCCTATAATCTCTTAAATAATTGGATAATTCTTCCAATATTTTATCTAATTTAATGTAAAGATTATAAAATTGTGGCACTAATAGTACACGACCAGTATCGTATAACCAAAGAAAAAGTAATGTTAACACATAAATAATGAGGTATAAAGACGATATAATGGTGACTAAAAATGCCCATTGTTGGTAACAAAAAAAATGTGTCAATAATAGTGTTAATTAGGTATGGACCTTCAGGTATCTGTTCAAATTCGGTTAGAATATTTTGGTTTTTAAGTCAAAGTTCTATACTTCCATATGGGTATTTTTAATTTTGGATTGATTCGGTTTGGTACCTTTCAGATTTGGATCGGTTCGGATAGTTAAATAGAGAACCGGAAAATATATGATATTTACGGATACTGTTTGGTTCATGTACTTTTTATCCGAATCTATCCAAAATATCCGAAGATATCTGAAATACTCATAAATCTATCCAAATATCAAAGTACCTAAAAATACCCAAATTATTTGTACCAAGTCTATCCAAATATATCTAAATTACCCGAAATTACACGAAGTACCCGATTAAACCTGAACAGAAAGTAACCCGAACCAAATGTTTGGGTACCCGTTCGGTTCTCGGGTACTATTCGATCCGAACCGATATCCAAGAGTAATTAAAAACAAGATCCGATTGGGTATTTTTGAGGATTTGGTTCGGTTTCGGTCCATGTTTTTGTTTTGGTTCCAGTTCGGTTCTTCGGATTCGTGTATTTTGCCCATACCTAGTGTTAACTCTTAAGTATGACAAAAAAATAAATAAAATAAATAAATAAATATCAAGCATACCAGTAAATGTATGTTCAGACATAAATAATGAGATACATATTAGATATGATGGTGAACTGCTCAACTATTGTTGGCAAAATAAATTGCCCAATTAAGAGGTCGGCCCCTTTACAGAAACAGCCCATTGGCATCTGCAAAGGCACACAATACTCTGTATTCTGAATTTTCTGCATTTGGATCTAAGTAATAATGTTGATTATTGTTACACAGTACTATTAACAAATAATTTACCAATAATGTATGTTGGAGAGAAATTTTGTCTAATAGACATCAACCAATTACGACATAACATATAGATTTCGGGTTACCGAAAAATTTATCAAAGATCCATATTTCGAACTAAGCTAGCACAAATCGGCACAACAAAAGAGAGAATAAACTCACACATCTCGTCATCATACGCCAAAACAAATAAAGATAGGAAAAGTTATGCACTGTTCTTGAAACGTATGAAAGACATTATTACATCAGATAATCAAACACGTCTACCATGATTTAAGCAATCTGAAATATATTTTAAAGGAGATTTAACCTTAAAACACCTAAAAATATTCTGAAGTACTCTAAACCTCATAAAACTAAGAATAATTCCATATCACCACCAAATGCAGTTGTTCACTAACCTAATCTAGGCATGGGACTTTAAACAGAACAGAGAATATCGAACTGAACCGAACCGGTTTTTTTTTTGTTTTAGGTTCATAGATTCAATTCGGAGGGATTTTGAAAACTAATCGGTCTACGGTTCGGTTCGGTTCGGTTAGCCTAACCGATTGGTTACCTGTTTTTTTTAAAAACCGAAATTACACCGATTTAACCCAAAATATATATTAATCTGAACCGAATTAACCGATTTTAAAAACCAAAATTACACCGATTTAACACAAAATATATATTAATCTGAACCGAATTAATCGATTTTATCCGAATTAACCGATTTTACTCGATTTTAACCGAGAAAACCCAAAAATCGGTTCAATTCGGTAAAATTTTATTAACCAAAATTAACCGAACCAAACCGATTATTAATTCGTTAATTTCGGTGGTATTGTTGGCTAGCCGAAAAACCGATAACCGAAAAAACTAGTCTGGTTCGGATTCAGTTAACCGAACTCGCAACTCTAACCTAAACCATTTCCAAGCCACTTCAACTTAATAAATTTCAATAACCTACACATAAATTCAATTTGGTTAATCTATAAAATAAATATTTATTTTACTTTCATATATAAGTATCATTTTAACACTTTCATGCGAATTAGAACATAATTTAAAATATACTATAATGCATTTATAAAAACAAGTGACTCTTTAAATTTTATATCATATTCTATTCAATTAATTTTGATTAGGGATAAACTAGGTCAAGGTGTTGGGGTGAATTCGTTATTATGTATCAACTATCTAGTTCGTGGGACATGGACATGGATATCAAATCTATGAAGAGATATCTCAACAGCGCACCTCGTGTCAACATCATCGAGAAGTCAATTATATCTAATAGACAAGGAAAACTCTAGCCCTCGTTAACAATTTACAAATTAAATTATTCTTTTTCAAAAAAAAACTCTAGCCCTTGAAATGTTTAAACTAACATCAAATATATGATAGGACGTAACTTGCATATTGTAAGACCATGCGGACATAGTATTTATATTCTTTTGTTCAACGAAATGATATTTATATTAGAATGAATGGAGTAGAGATTAGCGTTAATGAAGATCAAATTTTGAAATTTATTTAGGGAATAGGGTTTAGTCAAGATGTGAAAGCATGTGAATCATCTAACCAAATATCGAAATGTCATCACTAAAAAAAAGTTGTTGGACGCATTATGAGGAAAAATATAAATTTTGGATAGCGACATTGTGTAACGTTTCTTGGACGCAATCATCGTAAATCGTGAATTCACACATCGTATTCATCGTTCTGTGTTCTGATATGCACGTAAATGGTAGTATATATATTTGATTACATTTATTTTATTATTAAATCTGGTTATATAAAAAATTTATGGGGTCTTTTTTTGTCTATATGCACTGCACAAGATACGACCCCAATTTTAAAGTTTGTAACACGACAAATAATAATGACCTCTGAATTGCAAATGTCGTTGAAGGTATCAAATTCAGACTATTGCTTTTTATGACGTTTTCCTTTCTACTTTTTTATAGTTAGGATAGCGAAATTTGATTCTTCTTAGAAAAACAAATTAATAGACAACATTTTTGTTATATTAAACGTCACTGGACATTTTCATTATTAGTGATTGCGACATAATTACATAATCTTTAGTGGGCAACATATTTTGATTCGAATTTTGAAAAGAACAAAAAAGACACTAAGAAAATTATGAGTCTTGTGTTTCTTCATATATAGGTATTGATGACACTTTGAGTAAACATATTCTCTAAGTTTCATTTTAAGTGATGTTTAAGGTTTCTGCACACAAATTAAGAAAATATATAATTTTTATTTAATTTATCTCTTTTATATAAAAACATCATTAAATAAAATCAGTTTCAACCAACAAGAAAACATAATATAAAATATGATTGGTAAAAAAAACTACATTATTTTTGCAAAAAAAGTTGAAAACATCACTTAAAATGAAACAATTTGTTTTTGCTAAAACATAACTTAAAATGAAACGGAGGAAATAGTTCTCAAGGACACTTTAAATAAATATCAAACATAATTAAAAAATTAAGGATGCTTAATTTAATTTTTCCAATAACATTTTTAATAATATAGTTAAACTGATGTATATATATATACATATATATATATATGAGTAAATTAATTGTTTTTCTATTTTTGTTATATGTAATTGCTTGGCTAGAGGAGAAGTATAAGGCCAAGGACCACCTCACATGTTTTGGAGAGATACTATAAAATTTCTTTCGTCCATTCAATTATTATGTCGTCTTTTGCAACTTCCATTTTTGGCTCCCACTACTGAAGTTTCCAGGAAAATAACCAAAAAGTTTTTTTTTTTTAATGATAATAATGTCAACAGATTAACTAAACGGATATACACGATTTCATTTTCAAATTCTATCTAGAAAAAAAGTAAGGACTAAAGATGTTGTAGATTAAGTTTTAAACCAAACCAGTAAGATGCATCGTGATTTAACCAAAAAATAGGATAAAAATTAAGAATTATTTTCCAGTACACTGTTAAGGTTGCAACAAGACACTAACTAACATCGAATTGAATGGTAAATTTGGTTTAGTGCGTTCTGAAGCATGAAAACACCGGAAATTATATTATCATCATTCACAAAAATCCAGAGTTCAATGCGGTGGTTGGACACTTAACAAAAATGGTTAGTTTTGTAAACGCATTAAACATGAAACATGCTTTATAAAAGAAAAAAAAACAAGTAGTGCCACACTTCAAAAATGTGAAAACGTATATAAAAGATTATGACTTAAATTAGTTAATTTATTAGTATACTAATATTTAACCTGTAATACACCACGGAACAAATTTTTATTTTTACATATAATAATATTAGATTTTTACGATTTTTTAATTTAATATTAAAGTTATATAAATTTCATTTTTTAGTGTTTTATAGATTTAAATCGTGATACATGTGTAATTTGGTTATTTAGTATTATAATTTTATATTTATAATTAAAGATTTGAAAGGAGTTTAACACTTTTATTTAACTCATCATACATCGGAATAATTTTAATTATAACACGCTCGATCTACGAATTGTTAAAGTTTCTTTTATCAAAATAATTTTTTTATCACATTTAAATATTTTTTTATCAAATTAAAATTTTATAATATTAAAATTTTTATCATCATAAAATATAAATTTTTACCATTCACCGTCATCTACTACTATAATTTTCTTTCTCGAATTGGTAACCCTTGGATATAATTATGATGAATCGTGATTTATGTTGTGTCATTACTTATTATGCGGTTATGAAAATTTTACAATTCAAATTAAGATCATCATGCAATCTAAAAGTTTAATCGAATCTTTTTCGTTTAATATGATTCCACAATAACATGCTACATATTTTATTATTTTTACGAATATACTAATGATTAAGATATATACAAAAAGATGATATCGATTCAAAAAACAAAAAAAAAATCTTTACAATTATGTCGTTATGTAACTGGCTTGTGTTATGTCACTCTGCAGTTCCGCAAATTTAATGATAAAAATTACAAGAATCATAACATTCTTTGACTCTAAAATCTAATCAAACTTTTTTAGTTTAATGATCCCCCAATTCTAACATATCTTTTTAATTTTCACGGTTACAAAATATTTTCAAAGAGATGGCATTATTCAAAACAATAAATATTTCATCTATGATTCTATCAATTTCTGTACGAATAAAGAAAAACTCAAACTGGTTACGATTTCTGTCTTCGTTCTGATCTCCCCAGTTTACAATACTAGATAAGACTCTCCTTCGTATGATCTTTCAAACCACCGTCTACATGCTTTAGCGAAAGAAAAATGAACGCATTTATAATCATGTTTTCAACCCGACATCTACAATAATTAAAACGATTTTCAAAAGAGTTAAAAACCGAATCAAATCTCCTGAAAAAACGGTAAAATCAACTTATGAAAAAAGATTTACAGAGTCGATGGGCATGTCTACATCGTGGTCGTTAAGAAGGGTTTTGGTCTGTTTCTTATTATTTTGTATTGTTACTCTTGTTCATCCTGTTTTCTACTCAGTATGTAATAGATTTCAAATCACTTAGTAAATGAATCATATTATTAATAAATTTCAAATTTCATAAAAAAAAAGGAAGAAAAACAAATTGTAGTTACCTATGACATAAAATAAAATTAACAAAACATAAAAGACCAATAAAATTAGAACATGTGGTAGAGACAATTTCTCATAATCTATTAAACAAGAAACGTTGCTCATTCTCTTTTTTCCTTTTCAAATACTTTTTAATATTTCAATGGTAAGAACTCTTCCTGCTCAATATGTAATAGGTTCCAAGTCACATTATAAATGAGTCATATTATTAATAAATTTCAAATTTCATCCCAAAAAAAAATTGTAAGTACCAAAATAAGTATTGAACAAAAGTAACAAAACTACAAACAAATGAATCAATTCCATTGTATAAAAGTCCTAAAAAAAAGTAACATTTCTTCTTCTTTTTTCCCCTATTTTTACTATTTAACCTTTAAACTAAAAGGAAAAAAACTAAAATTTTAACTTAAACAAAAAAAAAACGAAAAAATAATAAAAAATGGTCATGATGACATGTTAACATGTACACTAGCATTCATGACCATATCACATACAGGACACGTCTGTAACAAAGCCGACGATCCACAAACCGTACACAAACACAAATGACGACAAGGCAACACCAACACACTCGCCGTTAAATCACCGCACCGTCTACACCCACCGTTAACCGCCGCTGTTACATTTTCTCTGTCACAGCAGCTTCCACAGCTCGATTCAGCATCATCTTCAACCGAAGGACGACGAGACGCATCTAAATCGTCGACTTGAGCAAGAACCTGTTCAAGATTTGATCTGAGATTATTAGCAGTAGCTTCATTAGTTTGAGCTAAATCACGCCAGATCTGATTCTCAACGTAAAGATTCTTCACACGTTCTTGTAAAACCCAGTTTAGTTTTCCCATTCTTATAATCTCTTCGTCTTTCGCTTTCAGCTTTTTCAAAATCGCGTTTTGTACCGCTGACGCTAACATCCGCGTTTGCGTTCTTTGTCTCGCTTCTAACTCGATTCTCAGCGTTTCAGTTTGTTGCGCGACGAATCTGTCGATCTCTGAGTTTTGCCGTTGGATCTGAGAAACAAGCTCTGCGTCGATTATTGGCGCCGCCGGAGAAAACGCGATTGATCTGCGCTTCTGAGATGCGATTGAATCAAACGTTGAATCTCTCTGACGTTTTGAAATCGCTGGAGATTGGTTGAAATTGTAAGTGAGATCACTTTCTGATTTGTTGAAGCTGTTAATCGGATCTAGGTACTGTAAGTTCCGATCACCGATTGTTACCGGAAAACCACCGCCGGCGATTTCGATATGTTGTCCTCCGTTGTTGTTGTTGTTCATTTGAGGTGTAACACATTCTCTGGAATAAAAAAATGAAACAAAATAAAAAACTGCAAAAATCGATTACACAGAATTAGAAATCGAATCGTGTAGATAAATGAAATTTACCTGTTGGTGATATATTGAGAAGAGAAGAGATTCATGTGTCTTGCTTCAACAGCCATTTGATAACGTTTCTCAAGGTTAGAGAGAGTTTAGAGGAGGAAGAAGAAGTAGACTGGTGAAGAAATGTGTAGAGGGAGGCTTTTTATTTAAGGAAGAGAGAGAGAGAGAGGGAGAGAGAGAAAAAGTCAAAATGAAAAAAGTAAAATTATATCTAGAAAGAGTCATTTTCCAATTTTACATTTTAGAAATTAAGGATATTTATATTTCCTTTTTATAAAGAATCCTCAACTATCTTAACAAACACCAGCACATGTGACTGTATATAGCTTCTTTTTTTTTGCTTGACTTGACTTGTAGTGATATGGTATAAATATTTTTATATTCCTAATTTTGTAAATTTAGAAATGATTTTTTTTTTTGTTAATAATGTTTAAAGAAAGAAAGTGTTGAGCTATTTTTCCATGAAATCTGTTATTTTAGCATAAATGCTGTTTATATCTTAGTATATATCATAACGAAAAGGAAATGAAATCTAGCTAAATTTTAAATTTTTTTGCGGTTTTGTTTTGACTACATGAAAATTAGGAATCATTTGCTAAAATAGTTAAAAGAAAAATTTTTAATACCTTTTTCAGTTTTTTTTGACTATACAAAAAAAGGAATGATTTATTAAAATAATTAAAAGTTAAACAATGATATGATTGGTCAGTATATGTTATGGGTGAAGAATCTTAAGGGGCATCTTGGTAACACAAATTTTCTCAATGTAGTCGTAGGAAACAAAACAAAACAAAAAATCCAGAAGCATGCACGTCGCATATGCTATGTGTTAATTCCTCTCCACGCTTGCTACATCATGCAATTACCAAGAAGATTCCACCGTGTTTATATTTTGACATATAATATCTATACTGTTGTTGTTGTTTATTTTAGATTTAAATAATTTATTTGACGACAAAAAAAAGATAATTTATTTATTTTTCAAAACATAGTAAGTGTGTATTTTATATAAATGTTGTCTCTGGTTCAATTGTTACTACTCTTCTTCTTTCTTGTTAATCTTGTATCTCAAATTATGTGTATAATCGAGAGTGTGTGAGTGATTGCACTCCATATAAACGCTTTGTAAACTCTTGATCAGTTCATAATGGAAGTTGTGAGTTTGAGTACTCCGATATGTACTCTTTGAAAGATTGGAAAACCCGGAAATCTTGTTGTGTTAATTGTGATTGTCGTTAGTTGATTAATTTGTGCCTCGCATAATCGAAGTGGTGTGAATAAGGCGTTCAATCTTAACAAGTGGTACTAAAGTTACGGCTCGACGATTCACTAATTTGACGACGTAGCAAATTCATGAAGAGATGGATCGACAACTATTCTTGTCGATAGAAGGAAAGCTTATAATAAAAAATCTCGCTAGTAATTTTTTTTTTAATTATGTATAAAAAATATATCGATTCTCGAAAAGAAGAATACAAGATCAATTCATAAAAATGCGGCATTAAGAATTTGAATAAAGAAATAAAAAAATTGAGGATTCTTGGATTTTGCAGTATCGCAAGTTCAAGAGAAAAAAATGTTGGCGATTGTTTTTTTTATCGAAGTTGCTGGTGGTGGAGGAAAGAAGACTCTTGGTCAAGCAACTCAATGGATGAGATGATTTCGAAGTTATGAACTCATTAAAATCAGCCAAATCCAAGATCCAGCTTTAACTTAAACTCAACTGTATTTACTACGACGTTATTACATCGAATATCGTCATCGTTATGCTCATGTTTTCTTGTAGTGGTGGACTTCGTATCTTGAAGTTTTATGCTAAAATGGTGTAGTATACTAAAATAAGGACACCAAACATAAGCCAATAATAGTAGGTATTTTGAAGAATCTACCATCAGTAAGCGTCCACCACCTTTCAATGTAAGCAATATCGTTATCATTCGATTAGAAAAAATGGTTTATTTCAAATTATAGAGATTAACTTGTACGTTATTTGTTCGTATTAAAAATATTGTATGTTAGAAAGTTTAGTATATACTCTATTTTTTATATAACATAATAATTTTTAAATCGCTTAACATAAAAATAATTAAATACTTTACATTTCTGTTTTGTGTACGATGAATTAGTGTTATATAATTAATGTTTAAAGCAACAAATCTTTTGATTTAAAAAAAAATTATATCTTATCAATTTCTATCTAATTTTTGGATTGCACTTTTTAAATTAATTATTTTTTATTTTTTCACTTCTTAATTTAAGGTAACACAAATTGAAAGGCAATAATTTATGGGAGTTAATTTATATTGTTCTTATAATTACCATGAATCCTGATGAGTACGTAAGTGTATAGTTCTACACGTGCCAAACGTGTGAGGTCCATGATGGGAAAAAACAACATAAGCCACGTTTTGGTGGAACCCATTCCTTAAAACTTCACTCTTTCGTTTTACTATTTTAGTGAATCGGAAAAAAATAGCTTTTGTTTTTGGTCCATGGCTTTGCTGGGAAAAAAGTTTGTTGTCTCGTCGCTTTTGTTTTTCCTTTTTTAAAACAATAAAACAAAATCAAAGCAATCGTTGAAATAAAAATTGAAAATTAACCGATAATGTTATACACTGTACGGACAATAAGTGATTGTTTTATATAATTGTTAGATGTAGGATAAATAGGTGGACCACATGAAAAAGTCTATTTTATATGTCTGTGGACACATTCATGCGTGTCTCTGTGTATTTAATGTCTTATAGTCATTGTTATATATATGTACAGGCGAATCTACGTATCAATCTCTCTTTCTCTCTCTCTCTCTTTATATATGTGTCATTCATATTGACGAATACGTACGCCTAGATATGTGTCACCAAGAAAAAATAATACATATTGAACCGTCGGTATGTCATTTATCTAGATTGGAGATTAGTTGATAAGAATGCGCCACTCCATAATATATGGGATGATAATATATTTCTTATGAAAATAAAACTAGAATGAATTTTTAAATGAAAACATACATCGTTTAGTTTAGGTTTTATGATAAAAGATTTAGGTTTTAGAGTTTTAGGTGTTATGGTTTAGGGTTCAGTTGTAAGGCTTAGGGTTAGGAGTTTATAATTTTTATTTTAGGGTTTAGATGATGGATATTGCTTTGCAATTTTTTTTTTTAAACATATACTATTTTTTAATTTTGATACAAAACTAGATTATTTTTATACTCGAAAATGTGTTGATCATATCTATGTAAATTTAGATATATGCTAATACTCAGAATTGCTAACCAAAATAATCTCACTAACTGCATAATTAAACTAATTTCACTTTTTAAATATGAGATCATTTGATAATACTTCTAACTGACAAAAAAAACCTAGGTTAAGAAATTTTAAACCTAACCTATTAGTTGTTCACTTGTGGTAATTAAACTAATTTCACACCAGAGACCAACTTAATGACATAATTGGTAGTTCGGTTCAACATATATATTATATCTCCAAATTTTGTTCATGTTCAGTTTCAGGTCCAGTAAAATCAAATCATGGTATCTCTAACAGCTTAAATTAACTTCACTCAGATTAAATATATAGAAGTAATAAAATAGTAAAAGATGGGAGAATAGAAGATGAAGATTGGAAGTTGAAGCATTGTATAATGAAGTTGTGGGGGAACGGAACGAAAAGAGGAAGTGGGTAGGAGTGACATATACTAGGCATGGCCATTTAATTAAAAAAAAAAATTCATGTTAGTCATATTTTGTGAATGATGAAGAATTTTGTTTTTGAAGATTGAAATAATATAAACATGTTTTTTTTTGTTCCCAATTACATCAACATTAATTAGCATTAGATCGACTTACCTATTATATAAAATACGAGTTTAAAATTCTATAGTAATGATTAATATTAACGTTTCCACATTTCACAATATGATTCCGCTAATTCTATCATTCATAATATCTATATCAATATTGATGTTTTTAAAAGCTGATTATAAACATATTCAGAAAAACAAAACATCATTAGCTTATTAAAATTTAATATTTGTATGATTATTGTAAAAACACTTTTCCACTATTACATTATGCTGCTATTCCGTTATTTCATTATTCATATTTAGACTGAAACATCAGTCAAATTTTATGTATCTTAAATATGAAGCATAACGAACAAAACTTATTACTTCGTTTTGCTAAAGAACGAACAAAATTTATTACTAGTAATATACAATCTACATAAGTTTGTCATTTCACAATTTTGTATAGAAAAACTCTACAAATTATAATCAAAGACCTGTGGTAATTAAAAAGTATAAGACTGAACCTCAAAATCATAGACCCAAAAACTCTTAAATTCATTTGTCAATTGCCGAGCTTAATGGCACCACCAACTAGATTTATGAGCACACTTTCCTTTCAACATAACTTTTTAGATTTATTCATTTAATTATCTTTTTAAATATTGATAATTAATAAGTTGATTAACTAAAAGTTTAGTAGACAAGAACAAGACAAGAGTACTAGGGCCGTGCCCAAGCTCATCCTTTGTATTTGCGGAAATGCGTCCACATGATAATAAATGTGATAAAATTATTATGAATTATAATTTATTTTATATTTATTAGGTTCCTTCACATCGTGGATGTGTTGCTCATCACATTTATCAACCAATTTTCATTGTCCTTTTCATTATTGAATGTTTTTTTTTTGTCTGTGTGATTTTGCAAAATTTGAATAAATTTATTCACGAGACACTTTCACGCCCATTAAACATATATACATGTTTAGGTACCATTTTTCTTGTCCCTTTTCACTATTACATTTTTTTGGATTTTACAAAATTTGCATATACAGGTATATGCAGAAAAGACAGATAGTGATGGAACCAAATCTGAAATTGTTGAAATAATCAAATTGGTCCCCATCACCACCCACTCCTGCACAACCTTGTTAGGTCATTGATCCTAAAGCACAGAAAAAGGAAATAATTGAATATAAAAATAACTAAAAGAAATTTCAAATATAGAGAAGTTATGGGAATAGTGATCCCCACTACATAATGTGTCTGAGACTTGCTAGCATTGTCTTAAATTCCCTAAAGCACTGGCAAAAACTAAAGGTACAAAAAGATCCTCACACATGTATGTACATATACATATACATAATAATCTATATATACACATATGTGTATAAAAATAACTAAATATAATAGTTGTAATTTTTAATGGACAAGAGTGATGGAAAATCATAAATGGAGATGCCACCAAAAAAAGTGGCATATATTGAGATTGATGGATTCTCGGTATCCACCACCGTTTCTCTTTCTTTTTATATATATATATTTTAATGGCTAAGTAGTTCATAGGCCAAATTTACGTGTTTCGACAAAAAAACAAAATCACTTTTAAGTGAAAAATTACTATAACAATAACTTTATATAAAGTTGTTTTCAATTAAATTTGCTATACAACCTATTTTTACGAGTAGTTGTGTCAGTTTCACATTTTGTAGAATAGTACTTGTAAGATAATCAACAATCAAATTTCGTTAAATTGTAATAAATGTCAGTTATGAGAAGTTAGATTATTATGTATCTTAACCCTTGTTCAAAAACGCAGACTTGGCGGTTAGGCGCTCGACGAAGAAATTCTGAACATCAAAATAATTCAGTTTTAATAGGGTTTTTAGTTTGAAATCGGATTGTTGGGTTATAAATCTATCTAAGTAAAAACCACAAGAAATACGGGTAAAATTAACAAAAATCATGGTAAAAAAGAGAGATAGCAGAAATTAGGATTGTGAAATCGCATACAAAAGGTAGGATACGAGGGCAATATGTTTTGAGATTCATTAACCCTAAAAACGAAAAAATAACAGATCTTGACATAATTAGATTGGAACTCAAGATCCGCGAAACATTAACTGCGCGAATAACCACTAGACCAAACTATATTTGTAACAATTTTGCGTTTGTTAAATATATATAAAGTAAAAGGGCACAAAAAATCACCAATAAATCTCTGATTTAAATTCGATTTTTTGATTAATTGTTAAGTCTATCTTCACTGTCTACTAACACCTAATGATATTTTGAACATAGATCTTAACCAATTGTCTAGCATTTTAGTTACCAAAAAATGACCTCTATGGATGAAGCAATTGAAATAAATAAAAATGCTCCTAGGGTATATGAATATAATTTTCAATTTGTTCGAAGAGTATAACAATATAAATCGATGTTATCATTCGGATGACAAAGAAAAAAGGATTTTAATCCTCGTGATCAATTATAAAGCAATGTCGTTGGAATAAAAAGCAACTGTATAAGCTCGAATATATATATATATATATATATATATATATATATATATATATATATATAAGCTCGAATATAGATAAAGAAGAGACTAAACGATAACATAAACAATGTCGGAAGGCTAAATAAAGCTGGGAACATACAAAATTATTTACAGCATCTTCTTAAATTATTGAAGATATTATAATACTAGGTAGTACGTAGTGATATAGAGTTTCCATTAATACTTAATGTAATAAGATAAATATATAACAAATTAGTGTTTGATAAGTTGGAGAATAGAGAGCATAGTAGGTAAAGATTTTGTGTACTTTTAGAAACACATGCTAAATATAAAATAATATAATTAGTGGAGATTGATCAGAACTTAAGGCTAATTTGTCTGTATGATTGTGTCAGCATACTGTTAAATTAGTTAGATAATCAAAGGACCTATAAAGCTTAATCATATGACCAAATTGTCTTTAATTTTCTTTTTAGTTATTATCTTATTACGAGAAATGGAAGATTATGGATGGCTAAGATAAATAAATAATTGGAGAATAAAATAAAATAATCATCACATTCACATGCCACCATTAACGAATGACACCGAAAGAACAAATACATGGGAACTTGATCATCTCACGCACACATTGTTATAATAAGAATTGTATCTTAAAATCAAATGAAAACTTATGTTTTTCCGTATTATCTTAAGATTGAAGATTTACTCTTTTTTTATATAAAATTGTTGAAGCAACGAGTTTCATTTCGAATATCGAAACCAGACTAGAACTAGAAGTCTAGCTGAAAAATACACATTGTTGTAAAAACTAACACAAACTAACTATAGCTTCTCATTTTCATATGACTACTACAAGTCTACAAGTCTACAAGTCTGTATCCAACTACTAATATTTTGGAAATAAAAATATAAAATTAATTTTATTTTTTTATCAAAAATTATATCAAATTGCCATTACAAATAAAAGTTTTTTTTCAAAAATATTAATAATAGTCATTAAGAATAAACATGTCGAATACTAATATCTGCAATCTAATTACTTTATAAAAATGAAAATACATTACTAATTTCAAAAATATTTAAATAACCAATCAAATGGAACAAATAAGATTATATATCTAACTTACCATAATTAACTTTTATTAATAATTATACTTCATCTCTCATATTTGTTTAATTCTATTTTTTTGAAACAAATACAACATCACATCATCCATATACTAAAAAGTAATTTTTTCGCATATGTTGTGATTTGATTTTTTTTTAAAAATATAAATTGTTCAACCTATAAAAAAATGTAATGGATCAAAAATTTCACATCGAATATAAAAATAAATGGTAGCCTAAAAATATATTATAAAAAAATAAATTAACAAAATAAAAGAAAACAATTTGAAGAGTAGGAACATTTACTTAATATGCGTCTAAATTTGAGTATTTATATTTGATTTCATCCATTTCTTTAGTAGAAATACAGAATTATACAACATAGAATAAATATTTAAAATATTTTAACTTGAAAAATTTAAAAATAGTTTAACTTGATATTTTTTTAAAAGAATATGAAAAATATTTACTAGATCAAATAAAAAATAGAAATAATCTAATTTGATTATTCTATTTTGATGAAAAAATAATATTTATAATACTTTACTCGATGAAAAAATAATAATAAAATTCTTTTTAATATTTTAATTTGATTAAAGAGAAAAGAAAATTTAAGAGCTCGCAAGTCATATGATAAAATGAGATAGGTGGCAGATTAAATATAAAGTTTAGTATCATATGAGATAGTTTAATTAATGGTTGACGCTCTAAATATTTGCAAATTCGATTATAAAACTTTATTATTTATCCTACATATTTACAATTGTATTAAACATAAATTTAAGTATAAATATTATTTATAATTGTATAATCAATATAATCCATATATTTACAATTTCATATATAAAATAATCTAATATAAAATATTTTGGTCTTTAAAATATATTATATAATTATAACTATATTAATATTTTAATAGTATTTGTCCGGTACATAATTATAATTACTTTTTAAATACAACTTCACCAAACTTAAAACAAAACAAAAAACATATCCGGCATTGTATTATGAAAGATTTAATAAAACCGAATACTATACAACAACAAAAAATAATCTAACTAAAATAAATATTTAATAAGAATAAGATATAAATGTATTTTTTCATTACAATAAAAATCACTCACTTTTTAAATATAAATTTATAATTTCGAATCTTAAAATAAACATTAGTCTGCACGAGTCATAATCTAGTAATCATATAAATTTATTAAAAAGATTATTCTTTTTCATATCATATTCCTAATTAAGATCCGGTATTAGTTAAGCATAGCAATATTCGATATCTTTAATTGGTTACCACGTTGAAATGTTTGCATTGAAAAAACCCAACTTGAAGTCCTTGTTGAGCTACATATACTAATGGATAAAAAATATCACACGTTATGAATGTAAAATATGTCCGAAATATGATATGGTTCGATTTGGTATTGAATATAGTGGACCATAATTTAGTAAAAAACCCGAAAAATATTTTATTTAATTGTTTGTGAATGTTTAGTAGTTTAATTTTTTTATTGAAAGAAAAATATTTTATTTTAATATATTTGGTTGAAAAATATTTTATTTTACTATTGTTGGTCGATTCGAATCCGCGACTTAACGGCCGTTACAAAATTAGTAAACGGTATTAAACTTTAATGAGAAAGACCAGAAAATATTCTATCTATTTTTTTTGGACGTTTAATACCCCAACTTTTTTGGTTGGAAGAAAAATATCTTATTTAAATATATTTGATCTAAAAATATCTCATTTTTAAATTATTGGTAGATTCGAGTCAACGACTTAATATTCGTTAACGGCGTTATAGAATCATTAAATTCTATCTTTCTCGAACCATTTATTTCATCTCTCTACTTTTATCCAAACTCTTCTCCTCTTCCGCAACTAATCTACTCCACGACCACGAAAATGACGAATTCATCGCTGTCGTCGTCTCTGTCTCTTTTTCACTTGTGTTAACCGCATAAAAGTTACATTCTATCATCAAAAATCACTATCATAAAAAATCTTTTAATTCCAATGACGCCGTCTTTAACCCTACCTTAACCCTTCCTGCTCTCTCTCTAGTTTTCTCCCGAATCGACGCTTCTGCATTCTCTCATTCTGTCGTGCGATGAAGAGATTATGCTTGCAGGAGTGAAAAAGATGAATTATTTAAATTTTTATGTCCTTCATTAAAGAAAATAGAAATAAATAAATCAAAGTGCGTTTTGTGCGAGTTAAATAACATATGTATTACCACCAATCACTCAAATATATTCGTAATTACGCGACTTTACTAATTCTATAACGCCGTTAACTGGTATTAAGTTGCGGTTTTAAATTTACTAACAATTCAAATTTGAGATCTTTTTAGACAAAATATATGTAAATGAGGTATTTTTCTTCCAACAAAAAAAATTAGGGTATTAAACGTTCAAAAAAAAAAGATGGATATTTTTCAGATTTTTTCTCATAAAAATTTAACACCGTTTACCGATTTTTTAACGTCTGTTAATGGCTGTTAAATCGAGAATTGGAATCCACCAATAATTCAAATATGAAGTATTTTTAAACCAAATATATTAAAACGAAAATTGTTTTTTCTAATAAAAAAAATTAAAGTATTAAACGTTAAAAAAACTGAGGCATTTTTTGAGTTTTTTTTTCTATAATTTATAAAATGATGGACTACACTTGAGAAAGCAAAATTATACTTTACCTTTTAAACAATTTTCTAGTTAATTTTTCGATTCTTTCGATTTTATATTATTTATTATAAGAAAAAGAAACAAGAGAATCGATGATAATTGCACGTCCCACTAATGGACTATTCAGCATCTCATCTTTTACTTTCGCCACTTATATATTTCCTTTTTCTCCCTTCGTGTCCGCCAAGTCCTCGGGACAAAAGAAGAAAGATAGAATTAAAAACTAAAACTAATAACAAATCAAGTAAGTTATAATATTATGATTACAAAATTAACATTAAAATAGATAGAAGGACCCACTATTTAGTGAAAGTATCTTAATGTTCACATCTGTCAACCTTTTTTATAGGATTTTCTTCTGACTTGTTTCAGGTTTCTGTCGTTTCATTTATAATATTATTTTATTCAATATTCGTTTTACTTTTACGTCTTTGCGATTTTAAGGTAAAACATCTTCGGGCAAGTTCTTTGTTTTCTTTTTGTATAAAGTGACTTTGATTTGACGAGGGATGGTTCTCGCGAGATGGTTCTAGCTCTCCGTTCTCCCTCCATGTAAAATCGCTTTGAAAATCAACATATTGATAATAATGCAGTTGTGAAAAATAAATGAATAAACAATGTAGTATTCTAAAAATACTTTTCGTTTAGTTTGTTGTAACAAAAAAAGATATTATACAAGTTGTTGTGAAAAAATAAATAGAAACAAAAAGAAAAGACACATATTTTTACATTGTACACCAACGTGGTGTTGCTACGTTCACTGAGAACATATTGCTTCAGAATTACAACAAAGATTAGTTTGACTCCTGTGATATTGCTTACTAGCAAATTATCATATTTAAGGCATATCAACACAAGTAAAAAAGATAAATATGTAGATATACCTTAATTTTTTTTATTGGTTTATTTACTAGCATATCTAGATAAATCAAGTTCGAAAATAGATTTCTGAGTTATATGTACGCAATTTTTTTATTTTTTTTTGGATTATTGTCAAATATTTTAAAGTACTGATACTCTTAGTATAATGTTTATAATTTGACGTCCCTTTTAGTTTTTCGTTTACTCAAATTACGAATAGTTGAGTAAATTTGTAGTCATGATTGGACCTTCTATGGTAGACCCCTATTTTTTTTAAAGCAAGGAAGAAGGCAAAGTCATCGTGGAGTGGGTCTCTTACACATCCACGTTTCAAACATCTTAAATGATGTGTTGATTGATTACTTTGTATTTCGGGACCAAATTGAAAAAACTAGAAAAAAACATTTGATGCGGTTGATTGATTAATCACTTTAACCATATTTTGTTTCATACTGTACTTTTGGAAGTTGGATTAGACCGTCTCTGTCGTTGCTGCCAAGTTGTAATGTTTCACCGCGAGTGAAGAATTATTTTTTTATAGAACCATAGTAAATAACTACTATAAACGTACAATTAATTATTTAGATAACTAAACAGAAAATTCCAATTAAACGATAGTAAACTTTTGTACGTTTTGACTAAAATACCATTTACAATCCGTAAAATAATATTTCTTTTTATGAAATAACACGTTACTAAAATAGCATAAACAAATTTTAGTGTGTAGAATTTATATAAA
The DNA here is from genome assembly GCA_900406565.1 of Turritis glabra. Taxonomy (NCBI): domain Eukaryota; kingdom Viridiplantae; phylum Streptophyta; class Magnoliopsida; order Brassicales; family Brassicaceae; genus Turritis; species Turritis glabra. The sequence goes on along the minus strand of OVBN01000165.1, from coordinate 467,899 downwards.
AACATGGCACATTGAACATTAAAATGAATAAATAACTTATGTTTTTTAATTAAGGATAAATTACATAATATTTTTTAATTATACTATGCTACCTGACTAAATAATATGACATAAGAAAAAAATATCATGTCTTGTTTTTCAAATCCCAAGCATAATTGTTTTGCTACCATTGAAAGTATTGCAATATTTTTACTTTATCGACTGAAACTATTACCTCATAAGGAAAATTAATGGTAATTTTCCTAATTCAATTATGGGTGTGATTGGTTTCTCATGAGAGTAAAATAGTGGAAGTGAAAGTTATTAAAATAAGAGGAAAATAAATTTTATACATTTCAATAGAAGATCCCTTATCAAAAAAAAAAAAAAAAAATTTGATAGCTAAAGTAATTGGGTGGAAAAAAAATATTTTACCTCTTTTTTAAAGAGAAACGGAAGAAAAAAAAGGGGGAAAAAATTACTTTAAAGATTTTCTACCCTTTTTTTACCTCTAACAAATCTATCCAGTCACATCCTATATATTTAGCTATTTGTTTAATTAAACATATTTAAAAGAAAATTAAAGATATACTTTTTCAACAGCTCTATATTTTATAAATATCTTTCTTTTTCGTCAATCCACACCCTTATATAACGATTGGTATACCTCTAACGGAACTATTGTAAACATATCAATTTGAGTGATTGAGGTATAGTCTCATGAAAATTTTCAATTAAGTTCACAACTACACGGAAATTGAGTCTTTTGTCCAAGTTACATACAATATAATAAAATTCGACAATGATAACTCTACAAAATTTATAAATCGAATTGTGACCGCCTAATAGTTAATTGCCAACGTTTTTCATCAATTTCATCCTATAGATTTTAATCCAACTTCTATCAGCTTAAATTTGGGTCAATTAAAAATTTATCCTCGATTCTATCATTTGCTATATTATTCAAGATTTAACTTAAGTTAGACTGCTACAACAACTGCAATTAACACAATCACCTTTATTACGTATATATTATTTTGATGATATTATCAACAGTCAAAATTAGTTGTTATCATTTAAATATAAAGTGATATGATTACGTACCTTTAATTCTTCTTCAACCCGTTCCCATGTTAATTCGGCCTTAGAGGCGGAAGCGTGGGCAATGTTGGCGGCTCTTTCTCATGTTTAGACCAGAGGTCTGGAAGCATTCCATGTCTTCTCGGATAGTCAAATTCTAAGCAAACTTATAAATTCAAAGCTCACGATATAATCGGTGATATTCGAGCTCTCTGTTCGTTGTTTAAGCAAACTATCTTTACCTTTATCTCTAGATTAGCTAATTTCAATTTCAAGGCTGATTCGACAGTCAAAGACGCTCTTCAGGTGTTTGTAAGCAACTCTCTTCCTTGAGTTTTCTTAATGTAATCTTCTTATGACAAAAAAAAAGAAAAAAATAGAAACTTAGAAATTTAGGCTGTTTTGCTTAAATTTTGGGATTATTAATTTAAATTTTAAGGTATTTGTTATTTCAAAACATTTTCTTTTACATTTTAATAATTTAAAATAAAATTCAGACTATTTTCAATTTCAGGTTAAAAAATTAAAAACTTTTACCCGTTAGGTTAGAGTTTAGGAATCATCGTCCCACCTATCTAACTGGAATGATTTAAATGCACTCCATAATCTATTTGTCCCCACTAATCCCGCCGCCTAAGTGTTTAACAACGACACGGGTTCAGATATAATCACTCATATTATTATAAAGTATGTCTCTTTTTTTTGTCAAACAAAGTATATGTCTCTTATACTATATTTTATGACATAAAGTTGAAATCACTATCATAATTTACTTGATCATTTGTATATTTTTGTCATGATTCAGACAGACAATCAACCTCTGTGCTAATTTTCAATTTGCTTTAATTAATGTTCAAAGGTGCACTGTTCATAATCACTATTACTTCAGACAAAAAAAATCACTATTAGTTTCACATGACAATCATATTTGAATTCAATTGGCTTTAGTTAATGTTCCTGCTCATAATCACTATAAGTTTAATTTAAGAAACAAAATAATTAATTGGTTACCATTCAATGTTGTGGACGTTAAAGATGTTTTATCATATAAAAAGATTGAAAAAATTATAATTTGATTGTTTTAAACGCTAAATAATATCATTAGTTTCCAATGATGCTACATCAGTTTTAAAAGATGACGAAAAAAAAAAACATTGAATATTTCAAAGCAGCCCAAACCAAATGACAATCTTAGGCGGCTTTTATAAGTAATTAAATCCAATTAAGAAAACATGATTCTAAGATAATTAGTTAAACGTCGAAATCAATATGAGCCAGCAAAATGCTAATTTGAAGAAGACTAACTTAATGTGATCCGTCAAGATGCATGCACGCTGCACGCATATAAATATATAACTAAAGGGGTTTACCAAAAACTATACTAATACTTAAACAAATGCATGGGATAATCCTTACGACATAATAAACAATCTTGCAGTGGTTTGATGTGGATTTTAATTTTGTATGATAGATTTAGTAGATAGGCTACAAAAAGTTATAATTTATATGTTTGGTTGGGTTTGATACTACCTTTGCTACTAATCTTGTTTTTATAGCACCGGCCTTGTTATAAATAATCTATTGTGTATATATATATATTATATCTGTAGTAATCACTAATTGTCCGATCGAGCAATATTATCTTCTTAAAGTAGATATATATTTTTAGGAAAATTCTCCTAGAAATCAATCTTTTGCATGATTGGACTGAAAAAGATGGGAGGAGAAACTCAAAATTTGAGCATCGACCTTTTCTATTTTTTATATTATATTGTTACCGTATGTTTGAGTCGCGATCTTCACGTAGCGAATTCTATGTAATCATTGTAGGACGGCAAAATTCTAGATTAAATATTACAAACAAATCCGATTAAAAAAAAGACGATTATGCAGATGCGAGATTTGATTTTTTTTTAATTTAAATTAATAAATTTTATGTAGTGTAGCGGTTTTATAAGATTTTGAATATGTTGATACAACCATGTTAAAACTATAATCGCGTCACTCGATTATATAATCTACGAACAGTTGTATCATGGGATTCAAAATCTCATAAAACCACCACAATGTGAGAGATTTATTGAATTATGGAAATATATCAAATCTCGTCTCCGCGTATTGAATTAAGTTGTATGAACTTAAACAATCTCCAAAAAATGGCATGAAAAATTTGACAATGTGATGATGTTAAATGGATTCAACATCGATGAATGTGATAAGTGCATCTACATCAAAAGTACTCCTAGTGGGTATGTTCTGTTGTGCTTGTATGTCAATGACATGCTAATCATGGGCAGTAATAAGGATATAATCCAATAACCTAAGAAAATGTTTAGTGGACAGTTTGACATGTAATACATGGGTCTTGTGGACGTCATTCTGGGTATCAAGATCACAAGAACTTCTAACGGGATTATTCTATCTCAAGATCATAAAAAATTTCTCGAGCGTTTCAAGAACTACTCAAATGGGACATCAAAAATTCCAGTAGACTCACAACTTCACTTGACCAAAAACTCAGGTGAAGCAGTATCGTAAGTGGAGTATGCACGAGTAGTCGGAAATATAATGCACTTAACCAACTGTACTAGATCCGATTTAGCGCACACAGTAAAGTATTGAGTCATTACACAAGTAATCTATCCTTGAAGCAAACTCTATTGGCCAGATCAAACATGGAATCTTAGTTCATTGCTTTAGACAAAGCATCAGAGGAAGAAGATTGACTTCTTAGTTTCTTGGAAGATATCCCGATGTGGGAGAAACCAGTCACGATACTATGTGTACACTGTAATAGTCAATCAACTATATACCGGAAACTGAATAAACTTTATAATGGGGAGTCTCGTCAGATCAAAAGGTGACACAAAATCATATCAACTGGTGTAATCACTGTGGATTATATCAAGTCGGATGACAACTTAGCAGATCTATTTACCAAAGGTTTAGCACGAGATCAAGTTTTAAAATCATCAAAGGGAATGAGTTTGAAGCCTATGACTTAAAGAGGATATTTAATAGATACCCCACCTACGTGACGGGAGATCCCATGATGTCGGTTCAAAGGAAAAACTAAATCAAGCAGAATCTGATAAAAGCACTGAAAGACGTTATGTCACTACCCAGTATATTTACATGTCAAAATCGAATTTAATTTGAATGAGAATTAAGAGTCCAGAGTGATTAGTTTGAAGATGTTGTAATTCTTGAAATTTTACAAATGAGCAAATATCCCACGTTGGAAGAATGTAAATTTTCCCACTAGTATATATAGTGATACACTTATAACAAGGTTCACTAGTTTTGGGAAGAGTACACCATGGAGTATGAGATGGATGACCATTATGCAAAAACACACATACAAGCGCGCTGCTGCCGGACCGGGCTTGAGCTTGGGTCTTGAATTTTGGATCTTGGTGAATGTGGACCTTTAGGCCCACAAAGGTTATTCTTTTTGGGACAAATTTCTATTAACAATTTTGTTAATTTTCTTTTAAAGATTTTTGCATAATTTCGGATAAATTTAGAAGCTTCTAGATTGTGTCAAAAATATTTTCGTGATATTTTCGAATCTTTATCCTTGCAGATCAATGCGGAATATTTCCGAAACCTTATCGGAATATTTTCGAATCCTTATCCAAAAATTTCTGAAACTCTATCCCTCTTTGACTTGCGGATTAAGCTACTCCTCTCGATAAATAAAGTCTCTCCTCATTCTCTGAAATTATCCGATTTTCTAAACACAAAAAACTTCCAGCAAATCTCCCTCATTTCTTAGCAAAAAGTAAGTCTCGAGAGTATATTTTAGAATCGTTCGTAGATTCTAATATCGAGTGTCGCGAATTATATTCTTAATACGGCTGTATCATGAAACTCAAAATCTCATAAAACTGTCATACTGCGAAAGATTTATTGAATTAAAAAAAAAATCAAATATCACTTTCGTGTATTCGTGATTTTTTCCGCAATCATTATTCATTAGATTAAATAAAAATATTATGTTCTGGAAGAAGACTTTCTTTTTAAGAATTCTAAGTACACAGAATTACATCGAGTTCTTAGTATGAGCCGTGATAGGGAAGATGTGTGCTCGAAGTCTCCTTAGGTCTTGATCTATCATCATCATTCAATTTCATGTTTGGTTCATGTTGGTCAGTCATGAGATATGGATCGTGACTGCAAAACCTAATCTGTTTAATATCATCAAATAAAAATAGCGGTTGGATTAGTTATCAAATTAATTAACATAGCTTAATGCGTATTTTTATCTGACCCTTTAGAAATAATTTTTTTCAGGTAGTTTACAAAAAAAAAAAAAAAAATCCGTTTTGTAAACATGCTTTCATGTTTAGATCTAACTTTATGATGGGTCCAAATCTACAAAAATATTTGGATGGGGTTTTAAAAGGCCAATTTAGACTTGTAAAAATCCCTCCTAAGACTAAAAGGGGATATGATACGAAAAAGCCTACTTTGGTTTTGGGCTGCAGTTGGTTCTTCTTATTAATGACTAAAGACTTTAAAAGTTGGGTAAAGATGGAATGGTTTATGGTAGATATGCGTAGTCGAGGATGATTTTTGTAGGTTTTTTCGGATGTGAATCTGATAATCTTTCAATTAAAAATGTTTTGTTGTATCATTTCGACAAGATATTATTTTCCTTCACAAATTGGGAAAATATTTAATAGCAATCTCCTAAACTCATTAGGATTGTAAATATCTTTATCAAATAGGATTGTGAAGTTCGTATCTGTCTATATAAACAAATTCTCGAAAGTAACATTCCCTATGACACCTTATTTCTTGTCTCCCACATTGCATCTCTTTCCGTGCGACGGTGAAGGGTTGGCATATATGGTGCCTTGTGCTATAAGAAGCGAGAGAGTGGTAATGAACACACAAGATACTCCTCCATCGTCTCCAACAACGCCGTGTCTTCTCGATCTCTTTCCTTGCCAAAGTGGAGTTTTGGCACGTGTGGTTCCATCTGCCACAAGAAACGAAAGAGGAGTTAGTCTCGGTCACTTAAGGAACGTTTCAAGGGAAGAGAGAGAGATAGAGATTGCAAATAAAGTATCAACAGAATTACCTTCCTTCGAAGATCGAGGTATATGGAAAATCAGGAAAACACTCACTACGAGCGATGTCGCAGCTCAAACACGGCTTCTTATACCAAAGGAATCAGTGACTCGGCATATTCTGAAATACTTGTCAAAAGAAGAGATCAATTTGGTCGAAGACGTAGACAATCATGGGTTAAGAATCACTGTGTTCGATAGTGAAGAAATGTCGACGCATCAGTTGAGTTTCAAGAGATGGAATTCAGCTGGAAGCTATGTATTGAATAACAACTGGAGTAAGGATTTTGTCCGAAGAAGGAATCTGAAAAAAGGCAATGAAATTGGACTCTTTTGGAATTCTCATGCTTCAAGGCTCCACTTTCGCGATTTTCGTAGTAAGAATCATTTATTAGAAGATATAGCTTTGAAGTTATAGCTTTGGGTTTTTGTCGATATTATAGGTTTGGGTTTTTCTCTATTTGCTTTTGTGAATCAAAATTCTATTTACGAGACCTTTTTCAAAGGGTGTTCATAGTTAATTTTCTTGGGACTTGTTCACTTCTACGGAGTATTTTTTTTTCCAATGTCGTGTCGATCAAAAGTTCAACATTACTTGGTCTCTTTTGGATGCTTAAAAGCAAATAGGAAAATTTGCAAAATACAAAATACAGACATCTTATGATTTGACTTGTGATGAGTTTATCTTGTAATTGTCATCTTCAATTTTATTTACTGTAATAAATGGAATATCCCATAAACAATGGTAAACGAAACAAACCAACCAAAAGTAAACCGAACCAAGATCTTGTTAGCTGTCTCTATCAGTTTCTGTAATCCGAGACTGTTGTCTGAAGAGGCAAATAACTCTCGACTCCTTTAGCCTCAGCTTCCTGCTTCTCTGCAACAGCCTTTGATAATCCAAACATCTGAAAAATCAATCCCAAGTAAAAAAAAAAACTACTTTAGAAAATGTATATAAACACATCAACGTGTGGAGATGAATCATATCTTGGTAGTCAGAGAAACAATCCAAGATCGTAAAAGAGGTTTGGTAAAACCATTAGCGAGTTGATATGCGGACAACACATGAGTAACTCGAAACTCTCTAGACTGAACAAGACCACATATATAATGATAACTAACCGCCACATGTTTCATATTGGAGAGAAAAACATGATTCACATAAAAATATCATTTTTTTTTTGTCAACATAAAAATATCATTGACATTATCATAAATTCACAATAAATAATTGTAGGACAAGGGTCCTACCCTTAATATGTTATTCGGTCCAAATAGAGATTCAGAAGGCTAACGGGTCTTTTACCCGGTCCGTTAAGCTCAAAAAGCAAAATGGAAAATTCATAAAAAAGACAGAAAAAATTTTAAAGTAAGAGAATTTTTTAGAAATAGCAGAAGACACTATTGGGAGTAGGATCAGGACCAGAAGTCTTTACTCATAAAATTATATAGAAAATCATTGTCTAGCCCTAGACTCTAGTTCGTTTGTCTCCTACTTCCTGTTATAGGATGATGAAGTCCCTTGAATCAAGTTCGCAAAACTCATCAAAAACCCCTCATCACCCGAAATCAAAATTGCATTAGTCGGAGGTTGATTTACAAATTTCGAAATATTGATTTGTCTTTTGATTTTGTTGTCACTTACTTGTTTGTCTTATGTGACCCAAACATAATAAATCAAAACAATATATATTTAATTTTTATATGTTAGGTAAGATTTTGTGTTACATTTTTTTCTAACAAAATACAATAAGTGTTGAGAGAAAATAAATGTTGGAATACTTTCATGTTGAGAGTAATATGTTGAGAGAAAATAGAATATATATTTATATTGAGAGAAAATACGTTAAAGGTTGAGAAGAAATAAATGTTGAAAATATGTTTAACATTTGAGAAAAAATAAATGATAGAAGAAAATATGTTAGCAGCATGTTGAGAGCAAATACGTTAACAGTTGATGAATATAATAATATATTAAAATGTCAACTTTTCTTGTTTTAATCAAAACTAGGAGAAAATCCGGGCGAAACCCGATCTATATTTGATGATTTAGTTAATTTAGTATAATCACAAAAAGCTTTTATTTTATTTTATTATGGTTAGGTTTTAATAGTTGTTTAAAAGTATTCTTGACATAAAATATCTATGACAATTTAGTGATTTGTGACATCAGTGACATGATAATAGATACAGCGGCTTGTGTACTCATAATTGACAAAACCTCGTAATCATATTTGGTTGTAAATCATTTAAGTTTATTGTTACTTTAGTTGTTACAGATACTTACTGTAGAATCTATCAAAAAAAAGTTTTTGTTGGTATCACACATTCACTTGAAAACTTGATTCTCAGAGTTTTTAACCTCTTATGCACACCAATTAACCTAATGAGTACTATATTACAATCTAATGATATGTCGTAATAACACTTAAGATATCAAATCCACAGAAAGAACAAGAATAACACACTAAAAATGTAGTAAACTAATCAAACTAAACTATCTCAATGGTTTGTTTATGATTTTCAATGTTACGAAAATAAAACATTAGACAAAACAATATTATTAATTAAGAAAGTAAATAAGATAATTTTCTACTAAATTCAATTTAGCAAACAAAACAAAACAAACAATGAAATGAAATGATTGGTTTTTAAGTTATTAAAAGGGATGAACTGTTGGATCGTGGATTTGGAGGAAATTATTAAAGCTACGTCTTCTGGCAGCTTCACTCATTAAATCTGAGGTACGCAATGGGGAATCTACTCACTTTTGGTGGGATAACTGGACAGGGAAGGGTCGGTTACTTGATATTGTAGGGACACTTGGACCGCAACAGCTAGGCATCCCTATCCTTTCAACAGTGGCGGATGTCTCCAACTCTCAGGAATGGTCAATCCGGAGGGCAAGGGGACAAATTTATAGGGCAATCTCAGAACTTATCCACCCGATTGTAACTCCTCGTCCTACAGCAGGTGCTGATGGTGTGTTATGGTTGTCCAAGCAAGGGGAATATAAAAACACATTCTCTTCCAAATGCACTTGGAACTTGATCCGTGATACTTCGCCACAAGTACCCTGGGCTCGTTCTGTTTGGTTTCCGCAAGTGGTGCCTCGTTTCTCCTTTATCACGTGGCTAGCAATCCGGGATAGGCTTTCAACGGGTCAGCGTATGCGAGCTTGGGGGATGACTCAAGCTTGTACCTTGTGCGGCGAGCGTAATGAGACAAGAGATCATCTCTTTTTCGCATGTCCGTACTCTTTCTCAATCTGGTCGGCCATTTGCACTCCCTTACTAAGGCGAGGATTAAACCCAGATTGGACAGCCACCTTAGCAACTATAACACAAAAGTCTTCACCGGCCATTGAGGTAACACTAACTCGAATGTTATTTAAAACGGTTATCTATTACATTTGGAGGGAACGTAATGGCCGTATCCACACCGCCATTCGCAATAGCTACATGTCTCTCACCGGTTTTATTGTCAGAGCAATAACAGATCGTATTAAAAGCTTGAATTCTGAAAGGGACTGCACTCCAAGCCCTCTAATGCAACGATGGACCTGCTATCGACATGGGTTATGCTTATAATTCTTGTCACTAAGTTTTTCCACTTACTCTGTCAGCTCTTTTGTTTAGTTCTTAAAATCGTTGCCATATATTTGTAATTCAACATTCCTATTTTGTTGCTTAATCAATTTAACATTCCAAAAAAAAAAAAAAAGGATGAACCATTGGTAAGGTATTTCGACAAGGGTGAATACTAAGGTGATTCAAACGAACGATACATGCTAATCATATGACATGAGTAACTTAAATAGATTAGTTCACTCCCGTGATACTAACTCTTTTACAAATCATTCATTAAGCTAATTTTCCAATTGCAACCAAATGATTTGTAAACAATGAACACAAACTCATATTTGTCATCTATTCCATCTAAAACTCAATTTTTATTGGTTAAGATATAGAAATGCATATATAGAAGGTTCGGACTATTTCATAACGCCTTCCGGACATGAAATAGACTAAACTCTAGAAATCTCTCTTTTGAAGTTCATTTCTAGCATTAAGATCATTCTATACATGAAGTTAAACAACAATCAACCATCAAACATCACCAATCAAACATTAAACACCCTAAATCTACCAAACCAACAATCCAAAAGGCAACTACTCATACTTGCTCAAATCACAAAAGTAAACCATAGAAAAGATAGATATGATAGATATGATTAAAGATATGTAAAAAGATTTAACAAAAAAGGTATAACATAAGTTTAGATGATGAATTACAAGAGTCTATGAACTAACAAGAACAAGAGAGATGTTTTTAGTTGATATGATAAAGCTTAGATATTATCTTTACAGCCAATAAGTGTATTTATAGAGGAGGAAATCGTACTGAGAAAAACACTAAAAAGTGTCGGCATCGACTCCCACGATCGGTTGCAAACCGATCGTGAGACTTTTGTCGTGAAAACTTGCTTCTTTCGATAGACCACCATGATCGGTTGCAAACGTGAGAGTTTGGTCGTGAAAAACTCTAATTGCTACGAGCGATCATCACGATCGGTTGCAAACTGATCGTGAGGTTGTCTGCTTCCTTTTTGGGCTCTTTGTTCTTCGTTTTTCTTCGTGTTTCTCGTAAACCTCCAAAATCCTGAAATATATACACGAACCAAAGTAGAAGGTGCAGTACATAATCCAAAACTCCTAAAACACTATAACACTCAGATTTAATTCTAAATGATGCGTAAAATTTTATTAATTTATGAATATATACATAAAACGTACAGAGAAACTAAGGCTAAATGTGTTGAAATACAAGTATATCAAAACTCATTCTCTACTTGTTGGATTTTAATTCCTTTAGTACTCCTACAGATTCCGACGTCGTTATAGTTGCGAGTTGTGTTACCGGTCAGATACTCCCATTCTTAACTCATGTCTTATTTTTCTGCTAAAGAAGGATATATGTAGATTCGACCCATCTTTTTCTCATCTGTTGTACCTAATGATGAATGAAAAACAAATTACAGTTTATGTAAGTGGTAGTGTCACTACGACCTAGAATATACACAACCAGAGGAATAGAACGGAAAATACGATAGCTAGCAAATATAAAATAAAAACTGGTTATAAGAAGAGCATAATCAACAATTCAGACACATCATGAGAGTGATAGCAAAAGTGAAAAGGATTGAAAGAGTTTAATAAGAGATGAAATGCAATATTTTAATCGAGGAATGCAAATGCTTCTAATTGTGACCTTACGTGTAGAGGAATGATTTCTTGCAATAGATACATAGGCCCTATTCTTTTTAAAATATAACTTACTTACACTCAAATACATGGAGAGTAATATTGACCTTCACGCTCCCGTAAAAGTAGTCGCAGCAGACCACTCCAGCTGTTGGTTTTTTTTTTTTTCCGGCTACACCCGTGAAAGTAACCTAGAATCCTCTTCTGGTCCAATTAGTTGTTATATGTTTTGGGCAAGTAAGTAGTTCAATAATCTCAAATCAGCCATGTTTGCAGATCCGTATTCTCTTTGAAGAAAATCACAAATATGTGTGTGTGCGACATTGAATATTTTTACGTACTCTACTGATTATGGTTTCTAATTTTTCCTAAGAGGTTTCAATGAAAAAAAAGCAGAAACCATATGTATGAGATACAAAATTGATAGCAGACCAAAGCAAGAGATAAAACTGACAAATGGAAGGAGGCGAATTATAACTTGGGAGATGTAAAGGCTTGAATTTCGACGCCCAAAGCTTCAACCTACTCCTTCATCACCCTCATCTCTCTGAGAAACAGTGTCTGCATTCCCTAATATATTATAGAATTACGAAACCATATATACGACGGTTTTTGGGAAAGTAGAAGTAAAATAATTAGGGTTTGAGCGTGGTACCATGCAATTGAGTCTCTCCAATTCGATTTTAGACTATGAAATTAGGATTTCTATCTGAATCCCCTCTTTTATGCATCACGTCTTTCTCGGATGCGCAATTTACCGAAACTTTCATCTCGCTTCGTTGCAAAACTTAGAAATCTACACATGAAGATGTACTCAGCGTAACTTTGTATCCGCTTTTATACGAATCTAAAATCAAGGAATTGTACAAACCTGAAAGTTGAGAGGATGACCTGAAAGTTGAGAGAAGCTGAGAGGAAGTGACGTTCAGAAGAGGGCTTTGAGGAGGAAGAAAGATGGCGAGTCGGTGAGTATGACCTAATTATGGCGTAACTGATGTGGTGTGGACTTACGAAGAAGTGGGAGAACTCGAAGAGGTTTCTCTCTTTTTTTGGTGAAATGAGTTGGTGAAACAGTGTTCAAAGGCAATTCCAAAGGCGATTAAAGTAAACAGTGTTCTCCGACAGTCTGGCCTCACGCCACCGTCGACTCCATCCTCTTTCTCTCTTCTTTTCTTTTCTTTTCTTTCAATGGTGGATCCTGCTATCTCGGGGGTGGTTCTCTCTGGATCATCTCCCACTAAATCGTATGCAAATGTGGTCGGGGGTAAATCAATTTTATCAAAAATGGATGTCAGTATCTCAGTTGAGGATGGCAAAACTATGGTTGAAGTTCCGGATGCGATTCTGGATAATTCGGTACCGCTTTGGGAGGACTTTCTAATCGGACGATTTCCATCTAAGGCTCCCCATATTGCCAAGATTCATGTTATTGTTAACAAGATTTGGAATTTGGGTGACAAAAATATCAAGATCGACGCTTTTGAGGTGAACGACACCACGATCAAATTCAGGATCCGAAATTTTTCGGCTCGTCTTAAAGTTCTCCGACGAGGGATGTGGAACATATGCGATTTGTCTATGATGGTGACCAAGTGGACACCTATATTGGAGGATGCCCAACCTGAGATCAAAGTTATGCCTATGTGGGTAAGTGTCAAGAACGTTCCTCACTCCATGTTCTCCTGGCAAGGTCTTAGCTTCCTCGCCAGTCCTGTGGGGGAACCAAAGAGATTACATCAGGAAACAGAGCAAGTCACCAATTTTGAAGAAGCAAAGATTTTCATTGAGGTAGACTTATCCCAAGAATTGCTTCAAACTTATTTTTTCAAGATTAAAGGGGAGGAGAAGTGTATTACCTATGAGTACCCTTGGTTACCTCCAAGGTGTGTGATTTGTCAGAAGTGGGGACATGGTGAGGAAGGTTGTCTGGCAAAAACTGGACGACCAACCATGGCCCAACGAGTTCAGCTTGATAGTTCTGAACCTGAAAGTACCAAACAACCTACAATACCATCAGAATTAAGGATCGAACATCCATTGGATAAACCAACAGCGGTTCACCCGGCAGAGGCTTCTGAGATATCTGAGAGCGGCGATCTGGCTGGGGATAGAGGCAACGAGGGGATACTTTCCAACCCAACAGTAAATGAGAAAGAGGAGGGTGAGTTGGTGGTGGAAAAGGAATGGTCTTTGGTGTCACCTTCTAGTGGCAGGAAATCCAACACTTCATCGATTGATCTGATATGTGGCCAGGTCCGTTTGGCTACACCATCTCGTTTTGCTGTCCTTCGTGACCAGGAGGAGTCCGAGGTGGATTTGGAACCAGGAGAACTGGTAAGCGAATCACATGACACCCAGTCTAACTTCGATTTTGATCCTCTTCCTGGTAAGGGTGTGATGAACCAGGAGATTTCGGCAGAGTTCATCGTCAAGACGGAACTACCTGACTCGAGTGTGAGAGCCACATTACCACGGTCCTCAAAAAAAGCGCACAAGTTCCTCTCCGGAGCAATTCAAAAGAATAAGGACACCAATCCAAAAGGTGTAAGAAAAAGGAATCAAAAAAATAAACATTGATGTCGAGCTTTTTCTGGAATATTAGAGGTTTCAACAAATCTAAAAAGCAAGTGGTAATAAAAGAGTGGTGTCGTTCACATTCAATGTTATTTGGAGGTTTATTGGAAACGCGAGTTAAGGAAGGCAGGGTATCTCGGATTATTTCAAACTCTTTCAAGGACTGGTCTATGATATCTAACTATGAGTTTAATCATTTGGGGCGAATCTGGGTAGTATGGAGGAAGCCGGTTTAACTCAGGGTGATTTTCAAAAGTGGCCAAATGATTTCTTGTCTAATTCAGATACCAAATGAAACTTCAGAGTTCCTTTGTTCGTTCATTTACGTGTCTAATTCTGTTGAGGAAAGACGACAACTATGGGCTGACATTAAGGGCTTAAAGAACGACATTCAGTATGTCAGAAAACCTTGGCTTTGTATGGGAGACTACAATGAAATCCTTGATATAGAAGATTACTCTGGTATTGTTTCTTCTTTTTCTTCTCTTTCGGGTATGAGGGAGTTCAGAGAGGTTATAAATCACTGTAAGCTCAACGATATAGCAGCACAAGGACCTCTCTTTACCTGGAGTAATAAGCGAGAGGAGGGCTTGATTTGTAAAAAATTGGACCGGGCCCTAATCAATGATGAGTGGGCTCAATCTTTCCCGCATTCTTATTGTGTTTTTGAAGCTGGTGGTTGTTCTGACCATTTGAGGGGTATTGTCCGATTGAAGGGAGAGATATCCAAACCAACAACTCCGTTTAAATTCACAAATGTCATAGCTTCAATGGCAGAATTTATTCCAACTTTGGAGGAATTTTGGGGCACTACTGTCCCTCTTTTTCATTCAACGTCAGCATTGTTCCGATTCTCGAAAAAACTGAAGGCTTTTAAACCGGTTCTACGTTAGCTTAGTAGACTGAAACTCTCTAATCTATCCCGACAAGTGGTGGAAGCTTTAGCGGTTCTCAGTAGTCGACAACAAGCTACCTTATCTCAGGCTTCTCCTCAGGCAGTGGCCGCAGAGCACTTGGCTCTAGAACGATGGGAAAATGTTTCAACTTTGGAGGAAAAATACCTGCAACAGAAAGCAAAAATTCATTGGCTGAAGGTTGGTGATAAAAATAACTCTTTTTCTATCGAGCTGTTAAAGAACATCAATCGCAGAACTCCATCTATGAGATAACTTCCTCGTCTGGTGTGAAGTTGACGTCTGGAGAAGAAATTAAAGCCGAGGCAATCGGGTTTTTCACAAATCTTTTCAATAAGCCACAACCGGATTTCAGAGGTATGTCTGTTGATGATATAAAAGTTCTCCTACCTTATCGTTGTTCCGAGGTTGAAGGTAGACGTTTAGAAGGGGAGGTGTCAGCGGAGATAATCAAATATGTGTTATTTGCCATGCCACATAATAAATCGCCTGGCCCAGATGGATTTACCGTGGAATTCTACAAATCGGCCTGGCCAACTGTCGGTAAAGATTTCACGATAGCCATTCAGTCGTTCTTCAGGTATGGTTTTTTACCAAAGGGCATTAATTCTACAATTTTAGCCCTTATTCCTAAGCGAGCGAATGCAAGTACGATGACAGACTACAGGCCTATCTCTTGTTGTAATGTCTTGTATAAGGTTATATCCAAGATTTTGGCTAACCGTTTGAAGGAGATCCTACCTAATTTCATCGAGCCCAACCAATCCGCATTCGTAAAAAACCGATACTTGATGGAGAATCTTCTATTAGCATCTGAATTGGTTAAAGATTATCACAAGCAAGGTTTATCCCCGAGATGTGCCATGAAGATTGATATTACAAAGGCTTTCGATTCAGTTCAATGGGGTTTTCTACTAAATATATTAACTGCGCTAAACTTTCCGGGAAGGTTTATGATATGCATGTATTTCGACACGATTAGCCTCTTTATTCATGTAGTTTTATATGTGTATATTCGAGATTTAATAAACGTTTTAGTATCATTTGATGCTATTTCAAGTTTTATAGTGGTTCAAGAGTTATGGATCGTATATTGCACATTCTACTCTAGTTTGTGTCTATATTTCAGGATTCTTGAAGTCATGGAGAAGCACGAGGAAAAGCGAAGAACTTCGAGCCAAAAAGTTACTAAATCGATTTGCAATCGATTTCATAAATCGATTTTGTGCCCAAAATCGGTTTGCAATCGATTTCGAAAACCAAGCGGCAAATACGACGAATCGAGCCGAAAGTTTACTAAATCGGTTTGCAATCGATTTCAGCAACTGATTTGGACAGAAAATAGGTTTGCAATCGATTTTGTTAATCGATTGCCGACATTCCACTATAAATACTCCAACTTGTGTGTAATAAAATATCCAACCTTTTATCCTTTTCAACAACTAATGGTATTTTGCTCTGTTCTTGAGAGTTCTTGTTAAGTTCTTATACTTCTTAATTCTTCATTAAAAACTTATGTTATGCACTTTTACTAAGATCTATTTATAAAATCTTGTTCATGTCTTGCTTATCTATCATTTGTATGCTTTACTTTTGCAATTTTATCATGTTTGAGTAGATCACTTTTGGATGGTTGGTTTGGTAGATCTAGGGTGTTAGAGCTTGCAAATGATGTTTGATGGTTGAGTAGTCTTGTTCATGATCATGCTTAGAACAAACTTAATGCTAGAAATGAGCTTCAAAAGAGAGTTTTCTAGATCTTGGATTATTTCACATCCGAAAGGTGTGATGAAATAATCTGAACCGTCTTTGCATGCGGTCTAATTCTTAATCAACGAAGGTTGAGTTCTAAGGAAGAATTGATGACTAAAATGAGTTTGTGTTCTTTGCTTATGAATCGTTAGGTTGCAATTGAAAAATTAGCTTAATCGAGCTGTTTGTAAAGGGGTTAGTATCACGACAGTGGACTAGTCTATTTTAACAACTCATGTCATGGAATTGAGCATTGATTAGTCGTTCGAACATTTATCAATCGAGTTATAATCACCCTTGTCATATTACCATTCCAACTATCCATATTTCTAATATCTTTTAAACCGTTACCATTCCGTTTAGTTCGTTTTGCATTGCTTGTTTTCATTAATCTACGTTTACTTCTTAAATTTATTGCATTTGTTCTGTTTTAACCAATAGCTTGTGACATTAAGATAGAAACCAAAAACATATTTCTGTTTAGCTTGATTAGTTTCTTGTATTCTTAGTGAGTTATTCTCGTCCTTCCCTGTGGATTCGATACCTAAAGTGCTACAGACGACATACCATTAGATTGTGGTATTGTTGGCACACAAGGTTAATTGGTGTGTATATGAGGCTAAAAACTCTGCTAATCAATTTGGCGCCATTGCCGGGGAAGGCATAGCAATAGCCATTGGGATTTGGATTCTACCGAGTCTAAACTTTTATTTTTCACAATATCTAACCGTGTTCTGTATTTCTCTCTTTCTTGAAGGTGCATGAACTTGAGAAGCCAAGGACGACAAAACCTGGTAGAGCTAGTACCTGACATAAGACAACTAGAGCGAGCTAATACTCGGGCTAGAAAAGAAAGAGAAAGACTTGCAAGAACAACAGGGTTCAACATGGGCGATAACGACCCAGAAAACCAAGGAGCAGCCCAAGGAGCAGGAGTTCAAGCGAATCCGCCACTTCATGCTGCTAGAGGGGCAAGAGTAATAGGGGCGTATGATGCACCCCAAGCACATGGCAACCGTAGCGGTATTCACGCACCGGCGGTTGAGAACAATAACTTCGAGATCAAGATGAGCATAATCAACATGGTTCAAGGGAACAAATTCCACGGGCTGTCCGTCGAAGATCCTCTGGACCATCTTGACAACTTTAACGACATTTGCGACTTGACGAAGATCAATGGCATCTCTGAAGATGCGTTTAAACTGAGATTAACAGAACACATCCGATTTTGGAACCCGATTCAAAACTCTAGATCGGTTTGCAACCGATTTCGAAAACCGATCTGGAGAGGAGTTCAAAACCATGGAACCAGAAGTTGTTCCAAATGATTCTGAGGTGTTTAAGTATGTCGAGAAGAATAAAGTGAAGCCCAAGGACATCAATAAGGAGGAAGTCAAAATTGAACCATATGTTTACAAGTCAAAACTTCCATTTCCCGGGAGGTTTAAAAGACAAATCTTGGACAAGCAATTCGAGAAGTTCAAGAAGATAATGAGAACAGTTCAAGTCACCATCCCATTCGCTGACCTCATTCTGGAATGTCCAGTATACGGCAAACTTTTCAAGGATGTTCTAAGTAAAAAAAGGCACATTGACGAAGCCATGGTGATGGTAAATCATGAGTGCAGCGCGATCATTCAAAACAAGATACCAAAGAAACTGAAGGATCCAGGAAGTTTTACACTACCCTGTACTCTTGGACACCTACATTTTAACAAATGTCTGGTTGATCTTGGCGCGAGTGTTAGCCTTATGCCCTTGACGGTTTCTAAGCGATTGGGATTGACGAACTTCAAGCGAACAAGAATATCATTGATATTGGCGGATCGATCAATCCGTTATCCAATAGGGTTATTGGAAGATCTACCTTTAAAGGTGGGAACTAGCATTATTCCGACGGACTTTGTAGTCCTAGAAATGGATGAAGAACCAACAGATCCTATCATTCTAGGACGACCATTTCTAGCTACTGCAGGAGCCATCATAGATGTTAGAAAAGGTATGATCGATCTCCATTTAGGAGATATTGTTCTGAAGTTTGATGTTCAAGACGTCGTAAAAAAACCAACCATTGAAGAAAAGGTGTTCTACTTAGAAACCTTAGAGGAAATGGTTGACGAATACTTGGAAGAGGTAAACATGGAAGATTCTCTTGAAGTGGCCATCACAAAACCAAACTGCGAGAATGGGATTGTGAACGAAGAAGCAGTCAAGTACGAAAAATATCTTGATTCACAATTGCCATGAGATAAGAAAGTATCCTTTCTAGAGGTCAGAGAAAGCGTTCAAAAAGTTAAGTATGACCACACTAGCAAAGGTAAGTCTAATGTGGAAGATGACTGGGGTGAAATCAATGCTCCCACTGTGGAACTCAAACCACTCCCCGAAGGGCTAATGTATGAATTTCTGGGAAACAACTCTACTTACCCTGTGATAATAAATGATGCACTGAATCGAGAAGAAACAGAAATGGTGTTGAATGCACTAAAAAAATATAGAAAAGCACTAGGATATTTACTGAAAGATATTAAAGGAATTTCGCCATCCTTGTGCATGCATAAAATCCATTTGGAAGATGAAAGTAAATCATCAATTGAACATCAACGAAGATTAAACCCCAATTTGAAAGAAGTAGTTAAGAAAGAAATTTTAAAACTACTAGAAGCGGGTGTGATCTATCCTATCTCTGATAGTACTTGGATATCACCAGTTCATGTTGTACCGAAAAAAGGAGGAATCACTGTAATTAAAAACGAAAAAATGAATTGATTCCAACGAGAACAATTACTGGGCATAGAGTGTGTATAGATTACAGAAAGTTGAACTCATCCACTCGTAAGGATCATTTTCCTTTGCCATTCATCGATCAAATGCTAGAAAGACTAGCGAATCATTCTTATTATTGCTTCCTAGACGGTTACTCTGGGTTTTTCCAAATTCCAATACACCCAAGTGACCAAGAGAAAACGACATTCACATGTCCTTATGGCACATTTGCTTATCGGAGGATGCCATTTGGCTTGTGCAATGCACCGGCTACTTTTCAGCGGTGCATGATGTTCATTTTCTCGGACTTAATTGAGGATAAGATGGAAGTATTTATGGATGATTTTTCGGTATACGGTTCTTCGTTCGGTTCTTGTTTGTTGAATCTATGCAGGGTACTTGAGAGGTGCGAGAATACGAACCTAGTCCTAAATTGGGAGAAGTGCCATTTCATGGTCAAAGAAGGAATTGTGTTGGGGCATCGGATATCTGGAAGTGGTATCGAAGTGGACAAAGCCAAAATCGAAGTCATGTTGAAACTAAAAACTCCAAGAACAGTGCGAGACATACAGAGTTTTTTGGGTCACGCTGGATTCTACAGAAGGTTCATTCAAGACTTTTCAAAGATAGCAAGACCCTTAACAAGGCTCCTATGCAAAGACACATAATTCATATTCGATGAAGCATGTCAAGAAGCATTCATGAATCTGAAGGGAGCTTTGGTTAGTGCTCCTATAATTCAACCACCATGTTGGGAATTACCATTCGAGATAATGTGCGATGCAAGTGACTACGCTGTTGGGGCCGTGTTGGGCCAAAAGAAAGATAAAAAGCTTCATGTGGTCTACTACGCTAGTAGAACTCTTGATGAGGCACAAACAAGGTACACCACCACAGAAAAAGAGCTTTTAGTGATTGTCTACTCGTTCGAAAAATTCAGATCATATTTGGTGGGTTCATATTTGATAGTACACACCGATCATGCCGCGTTGAGACATTTATTGGCTAAGAAAGATGCTAAGCCAAGGTTGCTAAGATGGATCCTGCTTCTACAGGAATTTGATCTCGAGATAAGGGATAAGAAAGGTATAGAGAATGGTGTAGCTGATCACCTCTCGAGGATGAAGATCGAGGAGATTATACCGATCGATGATTCCTTACCAGAAGAACAGGTCAATATCCTCCAGACTTTGACAAAAGCGAATTCCATGTTGGCGGAATTGATAACAATTGAAGCTGTAGATGTAAGTCTACCCTGGTACGCGGATTTAGTCAATTTCTTAGCTTGCAGAAAGGAGCCTCTTAATTTGAATGGGTATGACAAAAAGAAAATTTTCAAAGATGTGAACCGGTACTATTGGGATAATCCATACCTCTACACGCTCTGCAAAGATAAGATTTACCGGAGATGCATTCCGGAAGAAGAAGTAGAGGGGATCCTAACTCATTGCCACGGTTCAAGCTATGGTGGGCATTTCGCTACGTTCAAGACGGTTACAAAAGTTCTTCAAGCGGGTTTTTGGTGGCCAACAATGTTTAGAGATGCTCAAGGATTCATTTCTATGTGTGATTCATGTCAACGCAAAGGGAACATAAGCAGACGCAATGAAATGCCTCAAAATCCAATTCTTGAGGTTGAAGTCTTTGATGTGTGGGGGATTGATTTCATGGGGCCGTTTCCATCATCTTATGGTAACAAGTACATACTTGTGGCGGTCGACTACGTCTCAAAATGGGTTGAGGCTATAGCAAGTCCTACTAATGATTCAAGAGTGGTGCTGAAGCTGTTCAAGAGCATCATCTTCCCAAGGTTTGGCATTCCAAGAGTGGTAATAAGTGATGGAGGGACACATTTCATCAACAAGATTTTTGAGAATCTTCTCAAACGTCATGGGGTCAAACATAAGGTTGCAACGCCATATCACCCACAAACAAGTGGCCAAGTAGAAATCTCAAACCGAGAGATAAAAGCGATATTGGAGAAGACGGTTGGGACTACACGGAAAGACTGGTCGGTTAAACTTGATGACGCACTATGGGCCTATAGAACCGCTTATAAGACTCCGATTGGGACTACTCCTTTCAACCTTCTCTATGGGAAATCGTGTCACTTGCCAGTAGAGATTGAGTACAAAGCCATGTGGGCTGTGAAACTTTTGAATTTTGACATCAAGACTGCCGCAGAGAAACGATTGATCCAATTGAATGATCTTGATGAAATCCGTCTTGACGCCTATGAGAATTCAAAAATCTACAAAGAGAAAACCAAGGCGTTTCATGATAGAAGACTAATTTCCCGGGATTTCAAAACTGGTGACAAGGTCTTATTGTTTAATTCCCGGTTGAAATTGTTTCCCGGAAAACTCAAGTCGAGATGGTCTGGACCTTTCAAGATAAAAGAAATTCGACCTTACGGAGCGGTAATCCTTTTCGACAAGACCGGAGGGGATTTCACTGTCAATGGTCAACGTCTCAAACCATACATTACCTATGAGAACACGGAAGAAGGAGTCTCCATTCCTCTTTCGGAACCTACAACCGCCTAGAGCGATACACCGTCAAGCTAGTGACGTAAAACAAGCCCAATAGGGAGTCACTCCCTATGTATTTGTGTATATATGCTTTGAGTTGATTGATTTGGACCTTTTGATTCTTTGTTTTAAGTGTGTAGGTGTTTGCAAGGTCAAGAGATGGAAGAAAGAATTCGAAAAATACGAAATGGCTCAAGATGTACTACCAATCGGTTGACAGAATCGATTGTAAACCGATTTGGAACTTATGAATCGGTTTCCCAAATCGATTGTAAACCGATTTTAGGTACGTTTACGCGAACTCGGTTTGTATTTGCCGCTCGGTTACCAAAATCGAATGTAAACCGACTTAGTAAATCATTTCGGAAATCGATTGTAAATCGATTTAATGCTAAAAAATTTTGAAAACCCTTCAAAATAATGAGATAAAACCGATTCTCTTCTTCTTCCTCCTCCATTTTCACCCGATTTTAAGTTACAAAAGTCCTAATTTTCTCTCTAACTCACTCGATTCTCATCGGTTTTTCGAAATTTTTGGTTCCAACTTGTTTAGTTTTTCATCCTCTACTCGATTCTACTACTCCCTCTCTCGATCTACAAAGGTATGCTTCTCAATTTCCCAATTTACAGTGCCAATATAAGACAAATCGATTTTGGGTATGAACTTGAATGTCTCTTGATGGAAATCGATTCTTCTTCGGGATTTGATGCTAGATTGATGTCTAAATCGTTTAGAGAGTGGGATAGGATTGTTGGGTTGATGGAATTAGACTTGCTAAGTTGTTGGTTCCTTAGGAATTTGAGAGATTTTGTCAATTTCTTTTGTTTTCTTAAGAAACCCAATCAATTAAGACACATAGTTTGGATTACTTGGTGATTATTGATGTTGAGACAATTTTCCTTGTTTAAAATCGGATTAAGTGAGTACACATTGATGAATTTTTGACCTTGCACCATGCTTATCTTTGTACATACTAATTAGATTTCTTTTGATTCTTGTACTTGTATATATTTCAGTTTTCTAAGTGTGTATGTGCGTTTTGTTTTTCTACATTGTGCATTCTTTATGCTTACATTTTGGTATGTTTTCTTTCTTCTAGCACATGGCTCCGAGAAAGAAGCACAGAGCAGGAAAAGAACCAATAACGGATGACCACGTTGAACCTGAGAATGTCGTTTGGTCACAGAATGTCGAACGCGTGCAAGTTCATCCAACACGGTTCATCGACAGAATGCTGCTGCATAAGATGGGTCTTTTAGAGAGCGTAGAAGAACTGTTGATTCGAATGGGTATGTCATGCTTGAGAAATATGTTCTACCGCACGTACGAGCAGGAAACAAAAGAATTCCTCGCCACAGTTCAGCTGGAGTACAAAGACAGGATAAACAAGGTTGCAAGTGAGGGTCTGCTAACCTTCAAGATTGGCAAAAAGGGTTATGGGCTGACCATTGCAGACGTTTGTGAGGTTTTCAGTTTCGAAAATGGGGAGGAGGTCAACTTTGGGGTTTTCAATACTTCGAACATCTTCTGGGATCAAATTGCCACAGGTATTTACCTCAGCCATAAAGCCAAGACAACAAGCATCAGAAACCCGGTGATAAGGTACGTTTGCAAGCTGTTAGCAAACACTTTCTTTGCTAGGAAGGACACCGGGAAGGTCAATATAAAGGAACTCGCCATGGTCTACCAAGGGTTGAAAAACATGCTGATAAACTTTCAAGGGAGACGTATCGAACCCGAGTATGGCGACAACATCAACTATGGCTGCATCTTCGCTACAGAGCTGGTCCATTTCAAGAGTTGGGTAGAGACAACGCGCCATCCAGACCTGTATATTGGCGCCATGATTACTCCGCTACTTGAGAAAGCTGGAGTTGATTTCACCGACAGACGTGAGATGGCTGACGCGGATTACTTAAGCCGCTCGTACCTAGTTACAACTTGGTTCCTAAAGCAGAGTAGAGTATGAGATCAGTTCCATTACAGGGTCCTTCTCAGAAACAAGGAGAAAATGATTTTCAGCCTACCCAACCCGAACAGGACTGCCCTTGTCTCCATGGCTAACCTGCGCTTTGAACTCAGGGACAACGAGTGCCTCCAAGAAAACCAGGCTCCACAAATTCAGCAAGAAGAAGATGACGAACCGAGGGACCCCATGGATGAGCTCAACGCGCTAAAGCTACCCGAGATCCCATTCACTGCGAGAACCAACAGAGAGCGCCTCATCCAATCTGCCTACAAAGCACAGAGGAAGATCAACGCGCTTCAGAAAAAGATTCAACCTCCAGGTTACGTGTCATCTCCTGAAGAAGGCGGCGCTGATATGCATGTATTTCGACACGATTAGCCTCTTTATTCATGTAGTTTTATATGTGTATATTCGAGATTTAATAAACGTTTTAGTATCATTTGATGCTATTTCAAGTTTTATAGTGGTTCAAGAGTTATGGATCGTATATTGCACATTCTACTCTAGTTTGTGTCTATATTTCAGGATTCTTGAAGTCATGGAGAAGCGCGAGGAAAAGCGAAGAACTTCGAGCCAAAAAGTTACTAAATCGGTTTGCAATCGATTTCATAAATCGATTTTGTGCCCAAAATCGGTTTGCAACCGATTTCGAAAACCAAGCGGCAAATACGACGAATCGAGCCGAAAGTTTACTAAATCGGTTTGCAATCGATTTCAGCAACCGATTTGGACAGAAAATCGGTTTGCAATCGATTTGTTAATCGATTGCCGACATTCCACTATAAATACTCTAACTTGTGTGTAACAAAATATCCAACCTTTTATCCTTTTCAACAACTAATGATATTTTGCTCTGTTCTTGAGAGTTCTTGTTAAGTTCTTATACTTCTTAATTCTTCATTAAAAACTTATGTTATGCACTTTTACTAAGATCTATTTATAAAATCTTGTTCATGTCTTGCTTATCTATCATTTGTATGGTTTACTTTTGCAATTTTATCATGTTTGAGTAGATCACTTTTGGATGGTTGGTTTGGTAGATCTAGGGTGTTAGAGCTTGCAAATGATGTTTGATGGTTGAGTAGTCTTGTTCATGATCATGCTTAGAACAAACTTAATGCTAGAAATGAGCTTCAAAAGAGAGTTTTCTAGATCTTGGATTATTTCACATCCGAAAGGTGTGATGAAATAATCTGAACCGTCTTTGCATGCGGTCTAATTCTTAATCAACGAAGGTTGAGTTCTAAGGAAGAATTGATGACTAAAATGAGTTTGTGTTCTTTGCTATGAATCGTTAGGTTGCAATTGAAAAATTAGCTTAATCGAGCGGTTTGTAAAGGGGTTAGTATCACGACAGTGGACTAGTCTATTTTAACAACTCATGTCATGGAATTGAGCATTGATTAGTCGTTCGAACATTTATCAATCGAGTTATAATCACCCTTGTCATATTGCCATTCCAACTATCCATATTTCTAATATCTTTTAAACCGTTACCATTCCGTTTAGTTCGTTTTGCATTGCTTGTTTTCATTAATCTACGTTTACTTCTTAAATTTATTGCATTTGTTCTGTTTTAACCAATAGCTTGTGACATTAAGATAGAAACCAAAAACATATTTTTGTTTAGCTTGATTAGTTTCTTGTATTCTTAGTGAGTTATTCTCGTCCTTCCCTGTGGATTCGATACCTAAAGTGCTACAGACGACATACCATTAGATTGTGGTATTGTTGGCACACAAGGTTAATTGGTGTGTATATGAGCCTAAAAACTCTGCTAATCAGTTTATTCAGTGGATCAAACTCTGTGTATCTACTCCAAGTTTCTCGGTTCAAGTAAATGGTGAACTGGGAGGTTTCTTCTGCAGCTCGCGGGGTCTGAGACAGGGTTGCTCCCTCTCCCCATACCTGTTTGTGATGTGTATGAATGTTCTTTCGAAGCAGTTAGATGCAGCGGCAATGGCTGGAAAAATTGGCTATCATCCAGGGTGTCGGAAAGTAAAGGTAACGCATCTAAGTTTCGCGGATGACATAATGGTTTTCTCGGATGGAACAAAAAGGTCAATTATGGGTGTTATAGATGTTTTCGACAAATTCGCAGTTAGCTCGGGTCTGCATATAAGCTTGGAGAAAACATCCTTGTACTTCACTGGGATCTCTCCTATGGAAAGAACAAGGTTTGTCGAAAACTTCCCTTTCTCTATTGGTTCTTTGCCAGTCAGATACCTAGGCTTGCCACTAATGACTAAACAAATGTCAATAGTGGACTGCCTACCCCTAATTGAAACTATTAGACGTCGCTTCAGTTCTTGGAAAACAAGGTTCTTGTCATTCGCTGGTCGGCTGCAACTTCTATCATCGGTCATCGCGAGTATAACTAATTTCTGGATCTCAGCTTTCAGGCTCCCTAGTGTATGCGTAAAGGAGATTGAAAAACTATGTTCAGCTTTTCTATGGTCGGGGGCTGATCTGAATCATAAACGAGCAAAAGTGGCTTGGAAACAAATTTGTAAACCAAAGAACGAGGGAGGTCTTGGCCTTCAACCAATAGCTGAAGCCAATAAGGTTAGCTGCTTTAAATTAATTTGGAGAGTGGTCTCTGCTCGAAACTCTCTTTGGGTGGACTGGGTCAATAAACATTTGATTCGTAATGGTTCATTCTGGGCGGTAAAGGACAATTCGAAAGCTGGGTCTTGGATGTGGAGGAAGTTACTCAAGTATCGTTCTATAGCAAAGTCTTACCACAAGATAAGGGTTAATAATGGTGAATCCACATCGTTCTGGTTCGATTCTTGGTCTCAATGTGGTTATCTTGCAGATATGCTCGGGACCCGTGGCTATATTGATCTTGGCATAAGTCCATCTTCGTCTTTAGCTGAGGTTTTTATTTCACATCGGCGTCGTCGGCACAGATCACATTGCCTTAATCAAATTGAAGAGGAGATCGATAGGTACAGGGGTTTAAACTCGACCGATCCGGATATCTCTTTGTGGCGAGGGAAGGAAGACAAATATGGGGATAAGTTTAACACGAAAGTCATGAGGCATCAACTCCGTGAACCTTCACAAGTCAAGGAATGGTACCACGGGGTCTGGTTCTCTAAAGGAACCCCGAAATTTTCTTTCATTGTCTGGCTGGCTACCCTTGATCGATTATCTACAGGGGATCATATCTCTAGATGGGCGGGAGGAGTTAGGCGATACAAAGGGTGTGTTTTCTGCGATGACCAGCTGGAATCAAGGAACCATCTTTTTTTCTCTTGTCCCTTCACTTCGTCTATCTGGTACAAAACTTCAAAAGGAATCACTCAACATAAACATGTTTTATCTTTCACGGATGTGCTTACGTTGATCTCGGCCTCAAGTTTCAGCACATCCAATCAGTTTCTTATTCGATATGCCTTCCAAGTCACTGTCTATACTATTTGGAGAGAGCGGAATAGACGACGTCATGGCGAGGAACCTTGTTCAGAGGCGATGCTTCTCAAGACAATTGACACTACAGTCCGGAATCGCTGCTCTCTCTTGCTAGCAGAACACGTTCGGTTTGAATCAGTCTTAAGGGATTGGTTTGCAAGTCGGCTACCCTTCTGTCTTCAATAAAATCTTAGTACTACATAATCTGTTTTCCTCTGTTTTCCATTTTCTTTTCTTTCGAACAATGGGCACATGACAGTATTGGTTTTGTAAACAAGGACCCTTTTGATGAATGAAATTTAAAATTCATACAAAAAAAAAAAAAAAAAAGAAGAGGTTTCTCTCAAAAGCGTTCAATTTTTGCCTTACACGTGCCATATAGAGCTGACGTGGCTTACTCTAAGATGTTTTTGTTTTTGCTGATGTGGACACTAGGAGAAGCCTCAAATTGTCCCTTTTATTAGGAGTAGATGTCAACTTGTTAGTTTTCGATTCATTTAAGTTGCAATTTGGAAGTTAACGATTTTTTGGTTGCTCAATTTAATTTCGAAGTTGACGCTTGGATTATATAATATAAGGAAACACTTTGAACAGTTCTTAGACACTTGGATTCATATAATATATATAAGGAAATACTTTATGGTAGTAGACCTCTGCAACCAATGATACTCATATGATCTTAAGAACTCACACTTAAATATTTACCAAATAATTATATATACTAGATAGAAACAAAAGTCAGTTTGCCATCCAAGTGATGGTTATACTTTTATATGGTTTTGATTGGTAAAGTTTATAATTAGATTGCTTTTTAATCTATTTCTTTGGCCACTGCGAAATGGTCTAATCTGAATTTTATAGAAAGCCTATTATCAAAAGATCCAAATGTTTATTATATTAGTTAGAGTAGATTTCTAAGTCGATCTTAGTTCTGTAGATTTTAAGAAAACCCAAAATTTAGTAGATTTTAGCTATATAAATAATAGGAGAGGTAAAGCAGAAACTACTATACATCTTGAACTTAAAGAAAATAAGTTTAAAGAAAAACTTGATTGAAAATCATAATGGGGTTTTAGACTTTAAAAGCCAAAAACTAAGTAAACACTACATGCTTACAACCTTTAAATGTGTATCGTTCAGTAGTTTTGGTTTGTTCGTCGAGATTGTGGTTTTTTTTTTCCTTCTTTTTGTATATTGAGTTCACCACTACCAAATGTCCAAAAATTAGCTTGAATTTCGTTTAAGAAAATTGATTATCCAAAAGATATATTTTAAGTTAGTTTGAACATGCCATAATATTACGTTTTGGTGGTTAATAAATTATTACAAGTTGATAAATTATCAAAATTATCTCGAGGACTTATCTATATATTAACGTTGGATTAACATATCGTTCAAGTCATCTCAACAAATACAAAGGGTCGAACAACAATCGACCAAACACTTATTTGGCTAACAAAAACAAAGGCTCTACCATGGCGGCTTCTTCTTCTTCTGGTGTAGGAAAGATCTTAAAGGGCCCTCAAGTATTCATCAACTTCCGGGGAGAGGAGCTACGCAATGGTTTCATGGCCCATCTCGAGGTTGCCATGGAAAGAGCGAATATCAACTATTTCATAGACAAGCACGAAACGGTGGGTACAAAATTGCAGAACCTGTTGGTTAGAATCGAACAATCAAGAGTTGCGCTGGTGATCTTCTCGAAAGAGTACACTACTTCAGCATGGTGCTTAGATGAGCTGGCCAAGATCAAAGAATGTATGGATAAAGGCAGTCTTATAGGGATTCCCATCTTCTACAAACTTAAAACTTCCGTGGTGAGAAATCTCGAAGGATATTTTGGTGATAATTTCAGGACACTAAAGCGCAATAATCAGCAGAATCTAGTAAGAACTCAGAGCTGGGAGGAAGCTTTAACGTCCATTCCACAAACAATAGGCATGAAGTTGTCAGAAAAAAGGTTTTCTTTGGGCCCTTCTCTTTCTCTTATTTTTTATCGATCTATTTACTGTCTAGTGTTAGAAGCCAGAGATCAATTTTTTTCTTCTATGTTTACACGTTACCACTCTATACATCTTTTAAGTCTTAGAAAATTTTATATTTCTATATATCCCCAGATAAGTTTTTTTTTTTATGTAGAGTTTATCCAGTTATATAATATACAACGTAAATAAATCTCTGACTATACCGTAATGATAAAAAAATATGTGGCCTCTTTTTTACTATTCAAACTATGATATATATTATAATATAGTTAGTTATACAAATTCACCACAGTTTTGGAAATGGATGGTAAAAGCATCATTTTTAATTAGGCATTGTGAGAGTAAGTACTTAGAAGAATCATTATGGCATGTTCTATTTTATTTTTGTTCTTGATTGAGAGTTAAAACTATTTGTATTATGTAACTTATGTCCTAACTGCTTCTTGAATACTCTCACGCGTATCTTGTAACAGTGACCAGTCCGATAGAGAATTCATAGAATCAATAGTCGACAAGGTTAAGAGTTTGCTGGATGATATCGCGATGGGAGAAACCGTAGATCAGAAACGACAGGAAGTAAATAGTCAGTGCGCTATGATCTATGCAAGAAATATCGATATCACTCATTCGGCGAATCCTAATCATTGGACATGGAGTTCAGTTTACGAGCCACCAAAGTAAGTTATATTTTTTAAAGTTCAACATATGGTTGTGATAATTTATAGATTACTCCCTCCGTTTTTTTATAAGCAGTTTTAGATAAAAGCACATATTAAGACATTTTGTTTTTGTTTTGTTATTTTAACAAACAATCATTAAATATCAAATTAAAAATAATTAAACTATTTAAAAAAAAATGCAAATGGACACTTTCATCTTCTCGGTCAACTTTCAAATATGCTTTGATTAAAGTAGAATATTTAAGATTTGCTTAGTTATTAAAAAAACAATATTTATACACTGAAACAAAATAAAAAACCTAAAACTGCTTATAAAAGGAAACAGAAGGAGTATTAAATAAAATGTTATCACATATTGCAAGTAATGATTTTTTTCTTCTTTTCAGAATAGATATTATCTCTACCGCATAGTGGAAATGTTCAAAATCATATATACTAGTATTTTGTAATATTACTTAGTAACTCAAAATAAAAGTCAAAACACAAAATAAAAGTTAGCTTTTTCGTATGGCCATTTTTTTCAATGTCATATTTTCGAAATACTTTTCAGGCAAGCAACCATTGAAATTGCGACAATGACTGAAGTTTACTGGATGGACATGAGAGGAAGTTTTCAGACGAGGAAACTGACACCAGAGATAAAGTATGAAGTGGTGTTCGTGGTGAAGTTAGAAGAGACTGCAAATGGATGGGAAGAGCCAGTGAACTTAAATATGAAGCTGGTCATGCCTGATAAAAGCACGATTCTGCAGGAGAAGACGACTTATTTGGACGATTGCATAGGTGACGAATGGATCGACATTAAGGTCGGAGATTTCGTGGCACC
Source organism: Turritis glabra (assembly GCA_900406565.1). Taxonomy (NCBI): domain Eukaryota; kingdom Viridiplantae; phylum Streptophyta; class Magnoliopsida; order Brassicales; family Brassicaceae; genus Turritis; species Turritis glabra. The sequence goes on along the minus strand of OVBN01000165.1, from coordinate 437,080 downwards.
ACCAAAGGACGCACGGGCGAGGATCTTTTTCACAATGTATCAGTATGACGACACCATCCGGAAGACAGGGCTTGTGGTCAAAGGTGTTGCAATTCGTGCAATGATTTGAATGCAAAAGCAAAAGCATATCTGATCTATCTATATTTACATTTTCCAAAAGAAACTGATTCATATTTGGTAAAAGGTTGTGTACTTTATTCTTGTGCTAAATAAAGGTTTGTTCTTGATTGTTCAAAATTCTTAAAAGTTAAAAATTTTAACTGATAGTAGCGGCGGCCGTCGACTAGACAGAAGCGGTGGTGGAACTTTTAGAGAGAAAAAAAGAAGATAAAAGCCCCAGTGTTAAAAAACTAAATTTACGTTAATCTTTTGGGGACAAGGTCCACAATCAAGATCTATTCCAGCTTTGACTTTGGAATATTAGTTTTTGAGTGAAAGACCAATTCAAGTTATGACGAGTTGACAACTTACTGGTCGAATTGTTTCGAGGAATAGGATTCAAAACAGATAATAAAATTGAGAAAAATCGTTCAAAAAACTCTCTCAATTGTTGTAAAAAGCTTTCTCATGGCGGCTTCTACCTTTTCTTCTTCGTCTCCTTTTGTAGGATCGATCCCAACACGGCCTTTAGTGTTCTTCAAGTCCCAGGAGGAAGATGTGAGCAAAGGTCTGATCAATTTTCTCGAACCTGTCTTACGAAACGAAAATATAAATGTCTTCATAGACGATGAGGAGGTAAGAGGTAGAGATCTAATTAAGAATCTGTTTAAAAGAATCCAGGACTCGAGGATCTCACTGGCGATCTTCTCAGAGTCAAAACGTGGTTTTAATGAGCTACCGAATATCAAAGAACCCGTTGATGAAGCAATTCCTATATTCTTCTACAAGGTAGACGCTACAGGAGACTTGGCCGATCTCCAAAACAGGTATTGTTTCTTTTCCTCTGTTCTTGGTCGAGGACACGTCTTGGATCTTGATTTTGGTTGTCATTTTGAATATATGGTCTGACCCAAATGGTTAGATGACCTGGTTTCAAACAATTTACACTCTCTCAAAATTTATTATAATTTCAAATTTTATTTTATATTCTAGTTATATTTTAACTTAGATTTTAACCCTTTTTTTTACTGACATACATATCCACTTATCAACATTGTTTAGTTCTAATTGGCACCCTTATCGATCGATTTTTTATTACACGTATGTCTGACAGCGTAAGGTGCAAGAAAGATCTCATAAATTCTGCCGTGGAGGAGATGAGTAGATTGCTGGCGAATATTTCTGTGGGAGTAAATAGAGAAAAAGAAGCAAATAGCAAATGTTTCATGGTCCCTGCAAGGAAACTCCAGATCAGTCACTCGGAGAAGCTAATAAACTGGACCTGGAGTTCTATTTACGAGGCCCCAAAGTGAGTGCAATATATGAGATCAATTTTAAGTGGTTAGTACATAAGTACATAACCAAAAATTTAAACTAGTTATAAGAAAATGACCATTCTAATTTCTTTGAAGAAAAAGAATACTTTACATGGCAAGTTATAGAATCATGTAGTAATACCTCTGAAAATGTTTGATTCTGATGTAAATTACATTAGACTGTCCAATAAGATTGATACAATACTCTGAGTTAGCAGGGGCTCTACTTAAAGATGACAAGCATAAATTGATAAATGGTCAAAATTTTTATAATAACAATAACAAATATTAACGCTATATACGTACTTTTTCAATGAAATAACTTATAGGTATGAACGTATGATCTATTCTTAACACTGTATATGATCAGTAATTAATTTTTAAATATCGGTATGATATATTCTTAACTATAGAAGAGTTGATGTTTACAAAAAAAAAAGAAAAAAAAAAGAAGAGTTGATAAAACAACGAAATTAAAACTAACGTAACCTTTTAGAATTATTTTTTTTGACATTTATGAAACGTAAAAAATAATCATATTCGTAAAAAATCAGAATTATTGTTAGTACTTTTTGTATGTATTGAGCGAAATATTTTGTTTGCTAGACAGCTTTTGGCATACAAGAACGAATGGTTTATTCTTTCTTTCTTTTTAATGGTTTTATTATGTTCAGTGAAGCTGCCATTGAAATTGCAATTTTAAATGAAGTTTACTGGCTACACATGTCTGGAAATTTTCACACACGAAACCTGACACCGGGAACAAAATATGAGGTTGTGTTTCTCGTGAGCTTAGAGGATACATCTTCAGGATGGGAGCAGCCGGTGAATCTGACCTTGAAGCTAGTCAATCCAGATGGAACTGAGAATTTACAGGAGCGAGCAACAACCTTGGAATGTCACGTAGGCGAAAACTGGGTTGATATTCAAGCTGGAGTTTTGGTGGCACCGCCTACGAATGCAGCCGCAAAGATGACTTTCACCATGTATCAGTATGTGACCAGTGACCGGAAGAGCGGGCTCGTGGTAAAAGGTGTTGCTATTCGTCCCATGCAGTAATTAAAGCAAAAATAAAACATATATATTTTTATTTATCATCTTGGTTGCGTGTATTGCATGTAATTAGATTCTTTTTATTGTAAACGATAAATCATCATTTATAATACTGAACCTATTCATTTTGATTAAAATATAACAAATATTAGCAATACAATATGTGTATTTATGGTAAGTTTCTACATACTTTTAGGCAGGTTCAAATCCTAATTATATAGATAATAAAATAAAGAAATCTTATCGTATATGATGCATGCAGTGGCAGATTACATGACTTGATTCTGGTATCCTTGCGTTCGAAAACTCAATTCTTCATCTTCATTGATATGAACAAGTCAATTTCTCTTGATATATATTAAACTCTTCGCAGTGACAATTTTTAATTTGACATTGATTTTCTAATTAATCTACGGGAAGACTTTATGAATTGGGGAGGTCGTCGACACTTGGTTCATTGTGTATATAATAACACTAAACCATCGTACAATATTATATATTAAATTAAAATAAAACTTGGTGTTAATGACAAAACAATCATAGTTTAGTGGTTTATTCATGCTGATCGAGGTCATGGATTCATTATGATTGGATGTATCTGACTATCAGTTCACCCGCTACATATGTTACAAAATTAGTATAAATTTAAATTAAAGTATCCAGTCACTTAAAAAAAAAGAAATACTCGGTTTTGGACAAAGGGACGCCGATAGATCCAAAAGACCAATTCAAATTTCGAAGACAAGCTGTAATTTGTTATAACAAACTAAATGTTGACAACTTACATATTAAATTATTTCATGCATTCAAATATATAAGGACTTTGGATTAGATGATCATCCAAAGCATCTTGGCAATACACAAAAGGTCAAACAATAATCAACAAATACTTTTTTCCTCAAAAAAACTCTCTCATGGCTTCTTCTTCTTCTGTTGTGAGACCCACCCCAACGGGGCCTCAAGTGTTCATCAGCTTCCGTGGAAAGGATGTGCGCAAAAACTTTGTAAGCTTTCTTGTCCCTGCCTTGAGAGAAGCGAATATAAACGTCTTCATAGATGAGGACGAGTTTTTGGGCGCAGATTTGGTTAACCTATTGAAGAGGATAGAAGAGTCTGAGATCGCGCTCGTGATCTTTTCCGAGGATTTCACAAGTTCGCTTTGGTGCTTGGATGAGCTGGCCAAGATGAAGGAATGCAAGGATAAAGACAGTCTCGTAGTGATTCCCATCTTCTACAAAGTTGAACCTTCGGTCGTGAAATATCTTAAAGGAAAATTTGGCGATAATTTCAGGGATATGAAACGCAATCATCTACACCAGCCACTAAGAACTCAGAAATGGGAGGAAGCTTTAGTATCTATTCCCGAAACAAAAGGCATGCCCCTGGCAGAACAGAGGTTATTTTCTTTTTGTCCCTTATTTACTATTTTTTTTTTTGTACAACTGAATATTTCAAACTGAAATCGAGACTAATAATCTTAGTTAAATAAGTCAGTAGCCAAGTAGATAGATCTACCTAAAGTATCTTTAAAGATACATCTAGAACCTGATAAGCTTTCTTGTTAATATATTTCACTTGTATGGTATAAAAAATCAGTGACAGGACCGATCATGACTTCATAACCTCAATGGTCATCAATATTCAGAGATTGCTGGAGCATATGGCTATGAGAAGAAACCAAGAAATAGAAGCGAATAGTCAAGGAGGTTCCATCGTCCCTGCAAGGAAACCAAAAAGAGAAGCAAATCCTCAAGGAGGTTCCATGGTCCCTGCAAGGGAGCGAGAAAGAGAAGCGAGTCATCAAGGAAGTTCCGTGGTCCCTTCCATGGTCCGTGCAAGGGATTTAGAAATCACTCATTTTGACAAACCTCAGAGATGGACTTGGAGTACTATTAACGAGGGACCAGAGTAGTATTTTACTCTCTTTTTTATTATTTTTTGGGGTCAAAAGTAATATTTTTTTTCAAAATAAAATTTTAATGGATTCTAGAGATCACTCAAATGCCATGCATGTTTCTCATATGAAAAAAAAACACAGTTTATGAAAGCTATAAATCGAGATTTAGGTCTTTTTGACGAACATTTAATTTACAGAAATAAGTTATGAGTTAATTAGTTCAATAATTAAGAAAAAATAATTAATTATTCTGGTCACATAACTAATAAATTCATATATTATTAATTATGATATTTTATTCTTTCTAAAAATGTTAATTTTGATCTGGTCTTTTCTATATCTCATCTATGTTTGATTTAATTATGTTTGCAGCTCTGCGGAAGTTGAAATTACAACGACGAATAAGGTTTACTGGCTTAAAATAGTGGGAAAAATAAATACCGAGAATCTAACACCAGGAACAAAGTACGAGGCTGTATTCGTAGTGAAATTAGAAAATGATGCTAGTGGATGGGAGCAACCAGTGACTCTAAAGCTGAAGGTGGTACAACACGATGGGGACGACGATCGGGTGGATCGAACAGAGAACTTGAAGGATTACATAGGCCGCAATTGGGTGGATATTTTGGCTGGAGTTTTCGTGGTTCCGCCGAAAGCCACTCCCACAACGATCATTTTCACTATGTATCAGTACGAGACCGATTACAAGAAAAAGGGACTCGTCGTCAAAGGTGTTGCAATACGTCCCACGAACTAATGCGCACAAGCAAAAGCAAATTAGATGTTTCTATTTGTCTAATATTTGTATTTAAAAAATGATACACTGGTTTGTTTTGTTAACAAATGAATTGTACTTTGTTGTTTGAAATTTTTAAATTTTCTTTAATTTGTTTAAATCTTCATGGTATGGTTCTATGAAAGACTAATCATGCTCCCAATCTTATAAGTAAATTTTACTTGGAGACAAATTTTAATTATATGCATATGGACACATTGAGTTTTAACTAAAAGTGTGTTAAATAACATTTTTCTGTGGTTTAGGTTTTAAATTTTAATATGTGAAGTTAGGGGAAGAGACGAAAACTTGTGTGCTCTATATTATAGTATTGTACGTATCACCCATTAAACATATATACATTATCTATTTGGCTTACTGAGTGCTGGGATGATTCACATTCACTGAGCAATATAACTTGTTTACCCTTTCTCTTTATCCCTTTTAGTGTCTTTGCAAATGTACAATTTCCGCTTTGTGTTATAAAGGTTTGCACCAAACTTGTTTTTGTAATTCGCAGTTTTCGGAAATAATAGTACTTTCGCCTTAAACCGTCTCATAATGATACTATGCACTGACTTGGAAAATAAACCAATGATCATGATTACGAGAGTAATGATTACAGGAATGACCTTGCACAGGATGAATTGAATGATGGATTTGTTTTGAAATGTCTTAACATGCATAGTGAAAATGTCACTGTAGCGTCCCGTCTATTTAGATAATATATTTTTATTTTTAATAATATTTTTCTTAATATAATTTGCTTTTTAATCTGCATACTACTCAAGTCTTAACCGATTAAATAATAAACAATTAAGAATATTAAATTTCCATACACCATGACATCTTTAAATCAAGTGGTTTATGCAATGACATACCATATGACTTGAGTATGGTCTCACCGCGTTCGCGAGCTCAGTTTTCAATGATATATGAAGGTATGAACAAGTCCAATTATCTTGTTTTAATATGGTCCGCATTCGCAGTTGCAGTTTTTAATCTGACACTTGAGATTTTATTAATGTAACCTATGGAAAGACTTTGTGAACTAGGGAAGTCCCGTTGGTTTGGATTATAATTTGAGGAAGGACTTTGGGGGACTAGTCACATGCAACCAATCAAACATACACCTTGATAGTAAAACTCGGTTTTTGTGACCAAATAATATTAGTTTAGTTTATCTTTTGTTTATATTTATATTAATATTAGTTTAGTTTATATTTATTAAAAAAAAAATATTAGTTTAGTTTATCGTTGTCAAAAAAATAAATTAGTTTAGTTTATGCATGTTGATCGACGTCTTAACTAATTCTTATTTGATGTTTTTGTTACTCAACTACGTACTATTTTACAATTAGTTATTTACGGAAAAAAATACTCGGTTTTGACCGGAGGATGGCGATAGAATTAAAAGACGAATTCAAATTTCGAAGACAACTTGTGATCTATTTTAAATAAACTACATGTTGATAACTTAGATATTACATTATTTCGAGCATCAATTTATATAAGGACGTTTGATTAGCTTTAACGTTCAAAGCATATTGACAAAACACTAAAGGTCAAAGAACAATCAACCAAAACACTCTTTTTACCTCCCAAAAAAAGCTCTCTTATGGCTGCTTATTCTTCTGTGAGACCCACCCCAACGGGACCTCAAGTGTTCATCAACTTCCGTGGAAAAGATGTGCGCAACGGCTTCATAAGCTTTCTTGAGCCTGCCATGAGAGAAGCGAACATAAACGTCTTCATAGACAAGGGCGAAGTGGTGGGTACAGACCTGGTTAACCTTTTTGTGAGGATCCAAGAGTCAAGGGTCGCGGTGGTGATCTTTTCTAAGGATTACACAGGTTCGCAATGGTGCTTAGATGAGCTGGCCCAGATCAAGGACTGCAATGATCAAGGCGGTCTCAATGTGATTCCCATCTTCTACAAAATTGCAACTGACAACGTGAAAGGACTTATAGGAGACTTTGGTGATACTTTCAGGGCTCTGAAGGGCCGATATAAACACGAGCCAGAAAGAACTCAGAAATGGGAGGAAGCTTTGGAGTCTATTCCTAGACTAAAAGGCCTGATATTGTCAGAACAAAGGTTGATCACTTATCTTTTGCTCCCTTATTCTAGAGTGAAAATCTTTATTAATCTCCATTTGTTAAATAGATACATCTAGAATATTATGTTCTTGGTATGACCAAAGTACCTATCTGTTTCAAGAAGAACACGGAACTAAGTAAATAGAAAGAATAGGCTTGCTCATATCTCCCACTCTTATTGTTTGACAGTGATAGGAACGAAAGAGAGTTCATGAATGAAATTGTTTTCGAGATTCAGAGATTGCTGTCACAAATCGCCGTGAAGGGAAACCCGAAGTTAGAATCGAATTCACAAGGAGGATTTATGGTCCCTGCAAGGAGACTTGACATTACTCACTCTGATAATCCTGAAAAATGGACCTGGAGTGCTATCTACGACAGACCACAGTAAGACTACTTCTTGAAAAAAAGAAAAACCTTATTTTACTGCAGATTGGAGTATTATATTTCTTAAACTATTTTTAAAAAACTCACCATATAAAGTATGAAGTGTGATCCTTTGATTTCGTTTAGATCCTTACTTTTGGTATTGAAATTTTAGTCATTTTCTTCAGCAAAGCAGATATCGAAATTGCAACAATGATTAACACTCACACCTTAATTAAAATAACCGGAGATTTTCACACGAGAAAATTGATACCGGGGACAAAGTACGAGGTGGTGTTTCTTGTGAGCCTAGATGATACATCTTTGGGTTGGAAGAAGGAGGTGACACTGAAGCTGAAGCTGATGACCATGCGCGATGGAAACTATAGTGAGCAGGACAAGGCATTGTGCTTGGACGAATACATAGGAGAAAATTGGGTGGATATTCACCTCGGAGAATTTGAGGCGCCGCCGAAGAAAGAGGACGCTAAGATCTTTTTCTCGATGCATCAGTATGTGGACACTGACCGGAAGAGTGGTCTTGTGGTCAAAGGTGTTGCAATTCGTCCCGTGCAGTAAGGCTCAAAAGCAAAGCATAATGAATCATGGATCTAATTTCTGTTTAACTATATTTAAATAATTTCATTTCAAATTAAATTCAGTGCAGGTCTATTTCTGGTTATAAGATTGTACTCTTTTTTTTTTATTTTTTTATTTTTTTTGTAACACAGACTCTATACTTTCTTGTTTTTGTTTGTAATGTTTTTAAAATATACATATATGATTATTTGCTTTCCGTTAACAACATGCATTTTGACGGATTTGAAACCGCGTAGTAATACATCTATGACACTATCACAAAAATTAGGTTACATGCCCTTTTATTTAGTTTTCTAATTTATTTAGGGAAGATTACTAGTCTAACTCTAATTTTAGCTTTATTGACTAGATTAGCATAGAAAATTTGGCGGTTAATTCAGTAAATTATATGTCAAAAACACCATTACTAAGTTGTGTTAAGAAAAACATAGGGTGATTACGAAAAATGCCATTAATGAAATATTCCAGCGTGTCAAAAATTTACAAAAATGCCACAAGAAAATATGATTTCTTAAAAATTAGCAAAACTAAATATGTGACAGATTTATATAAATAATATAAGTCTGCGGTAAATTTATATAAAATGTTATGACAAATTAATTTAGACCGCAGATTTTTTAGTGGATGACAGATTTGTGTTGATTTGATAACAGATTTATGTTAGCATCGTTGTGACAGATTTATAATTGTCGACAAGTTAATTTTCTGTGGCAGAATATTGTATTAATGACACCCAAGTTTTACAATTCGCTATAACTTTTGTATAGCAGATTTATTGTACATGTTGTTTCAGATTTTTATCGTTGTGACAGATTTACCGTTCAGTGGCAAAATTTTTTACGGCAAACATAATTACTAAACTAACGTATAATGATAACAATTTTATTATATGTGATAGCATATATGTTTTTGATGACATTTTGGTGGCAAATCTATTTATTAATAGTTGTGACTGACTTATTTTTTATTAGAATAGTTTTTTTGTGATTACGGTTTGTTTACACAGTCTTTGATAACATATTTGATGAAATCGTTGCATAATATTTTCCAATTTCCATAGTTGGAGACCTTTTACTTTTTATAGGAAATGACCAATTAACCTTTAAGAACATAAAAATTACGGAGACACCACTACGCCTACTCTTTTAGGTGATCGACTTACATCGTCTTTCTTCACACGTTCATTGGCCATGTTACTTTTAAGATCATTGCAGTTTAAAAGAAAAAACACAAACGAACTATAGAGAATCAATGAGGTTAGGGATTGTTATTTCTTCACCACGAGGCAATAGATCAGACATAGACAAAGATGCGAACGGAGTTAAACAAACTAAAGAGGAGAGCTTTCTAAGTTAATTATTCAGTTGTTTAGTTAATCTCTAGTCATCTTTTGTAGTGTGTATAATTCTAACTTCACTGTCCAGTAGTGGGACAAACCCATATATCGTAGTCAATGACAATCTCTGCTTGTTATTGTCAAGAATCTTTTTCATAGCTGCTTTCTTCTTAACATAAAGCTCCACAATGTCTCTTGTGGCTGTTCTCCGAGAGTGAGGCTTATAAAGTTTAACTTTGGAGCAGAAATGTCTCCAAGCTAAGCATTCTACAAAAGCTAGTGGTAACTCGGCCAAAACCGACATCTCATTTGTAGCTTCTCTAAACACTAATTCGCTGACCATACTCACTCTAACAGAATCACCATCACCATCAGAAGTTAAAACTGTTTGAGCATTGTCTTTATTAGCACTTAACCATATCTTGTATGCCTCGTAGGTGTTTTCTTCAAAGTAGAGGTTCCAGACTTGGTTGGACACGCCATTTCTTTCCCACAGTAATTGCAATTACATTTGTCTGCATCTTTTCCAAGTCTGGTGAAATGATCCCAAACCCAAGATCTTGCATTCTTTCTTGACTTAGAACCACTACCTCCTTTAGTTCCTTTCCCTTTCCTCTTGCTAAAGTTTCCAGAATTAGGTGTTGCAACATCATCATCATCTGTCACATCTAGTTCATCAACATCATTATCGGAATCATGCATTGGAGTATTAGTGGCTGTTGGATCAGAAGACGCCATTTGCATAAAAATAAAAAACACTCACATTAATATGCAGAATCTTCAAAGAAAACAGAAAGTCATAAACTAATGAATCAAATCAAAGTTTTCACATTTCATAACACAATCCAAAAATTGATTTTACACTACAAATTACAAAATCTAATTCATCAAATCCCCTTTAGTACAGATTATAGAACTACAAAATACAGATTGTAGACTACAAAATGTCAACTTCTAAACCAACATCTCCTAAGTACAGATTGCAGTAGAACTACAAAACCTAAAACTCGAACTACAATGAGTTAGATTTCCAAAAAATAAAAAAACATGACAACGCAATGGAGAAATTAAGTCGAAAATTACTTTCGATTGGTTTCTCGACAATGTAGATGGTGGAGAAGTGACCAGAGACGGTATCGATTGAGGAGCTTCCAGGTTTGTGTCGGAATTGAAACTTGTGGGTAAATAAAGACTCATAAAGAAAAGAAGAATTCGCATATCGAATAAAGGCAGCAAGAAGATCGATCGACAAAAGGCATAATAGTGATAAAACCAGAAAACCCTAAATATATTTAAGTGACTTGTGTTGTTGTTCGGTTTTTCGGGTTACACTGTCAGGTATTGGGTAAAACCCGAAACCGAACCGATACCCACGGGTACACATACATAGGACCCAATAGGGTAAAATGGCTATAACCAAAACCGAACCGAACCGGGTTTTTCGGGTTCGGTTCCAGTTCGGGTACTCGCTTTCGGTTTATATGCCCAGGCCTATGCACAAGGTTGGCGTGAGTTACTTGTTATATAAGGAAAAGACATAGAGACGAGAATGATCAAACCTAATCAAGGTTCAAGGCACCTCAATGGTGGTTCGTCAAGAGAGACTTCTTAGTGTGTGCTTCTTGGTGTTGTACTCTCCTCTATTCTTCCTTGCTATTCCGAACATGTAACAAAGAGAGAATCCTCCATTTGTAAGCCTTTGCTTGATAGGGTACTCACCCGAGACGTACTGGTTAGTAGGAATGTCAAATGGGTCTGACGACCATGGGCTGTGCCCGTTCAAACTATAATGGTCCGGTTATGGTCACGTCCAAAATCTAAGCGGTCTATATGGGATCAAAACCAATTTAGTCTCCAAATAAATGGAGCAGGCTCATCTGGACATGGGCTGTCCAATAATCTAAAAAAACTAGGGTTTCTTAATTTTGGGAGAAAAAAATTCATTGGACTTAGAAGGTAGAAGAAAGATGATAGTGATTTTGAAAGTTATGTTTTCAATTATATGTATGAACTTACAAGGTTATATATGAACTTAGAAGATTATGTTTTCATTAGGCTTTGACCATCAATATGTATGAACTTATAAACACTTATAAGTTGATTGGTACGAAGTTTCTAGCTAAACCAATCAAACGATCGCGCATAAAAGAAATCTCTTAACAAGAATAGTTAAGAAAATTATTTAACTGAACATAATTATTTTTTTTTCATAAAACATTATTACGGGAAATATATATGTAAATACTATTTCGCTCTTAGTTTTGTTTCTGTTCGGATTTATATATGGAACCAATTGTGATTAAAACAAATAAGATCCCGGTCAAAATTGACAAGATTTATAACTTAAAATACAGCAGCATTGAAGACAATAATGGACATATTCTTCCCAGTTGCAATATTAAATTTGACATTTGAATATGAACTGACTGGAGAGAAGACTCTGCCAACTATACGAAAAGAAAAAATCATACACATAAGATCATTTTGACCAAGAAATATAGTCTAATGGTTTTGGTAAGTTGGTGTATCCCCATCCAAATTCAAACCTATATAATGCAGCTTACTAACAAAAAAAATCATTTTAAAACGAGGCACCTTATTGACAACTTGCTTATTAATTTTTCTCGAGGATTACAAATATATTAACATGAATTAAACTTAAGGCTCGAAGCATATTGTAACACAAAGATGGTTTGATAAAACTTGGTTTTTCCATGGCGGCTTCTTCTTCTGATATGGGATTGAGGTCAACACGGCCTCAAGTGTTCATCAATTTCCGGGGAGAAGAGCTGCGCAGAGGCTTTATCAGTTTCCTCGAGCCGACCTTGAAAAACGAAAATATAAACGTTTTCATAGACGAGCTGGAGCTGAGGGGCAGGGATCTACAGAACCTGTTTGTGAGGATCAAAGAGTCCAAAATCGCGTTGGTGATCTTCTCCAAGGATTATGCCAACTCAGAATGGTGCTTGGACGAGCTGGCAAAGATTAAAGAATGCATGGATCAAGGCAATCTTGATGTGATTCCCATTTTCTACAAGGTAGAACCTTCTGTTGTGAAACATCTTCAAGGTTACTTTGGAGAAATTTTCATGAATCTGAAAAGCAGATATGAAAACGATCCAGAAAGAACTCGGAAATGGGAGGAAGCTTTAGCATCTGTTTCCCAAAAGTTTGGCGTGCCATTTCCAGAAAACAGGTTTTTTTTTCCCATTCTCTTTGTTTCTTTAATAATTAGACATTCTGAACCGAAATCCAAACTAATTTTCGGAATCTGCAACTTCAAAGTAAATTTTCCAGTGGCCTAAATTGGGCCAATCCAAAACCTGAGAGGACTGGCCATCATATTTTGGTAAAAAAAAAAAAAAAAACTAGTCCCATTATCTATTTTATTGGCACCAAAAGAAAACTTTTTTTCTAAAACCTTTATAATGTTTTACTCTAATTGACGACTACCACTTTGTTGAGAATCTTGAGACTATGTAATGTCAAAGTAGAACGTCGAGCTAGTTTATCACTAGTATTGTATGACGGTGACAGGTCCGTCAACCATTAAGCATCAAGGAGGTTAATCAAGAGACCGTTGGCGAATATCTCCATTAAGGAAAATAGAACCGTCCAACCACTAAAACATTTGAGGTTGCGTTGGGGCCAAGTATTTGTAGTTCAAAGGTTTCGGCCTAACAATCGAAGTCATAGATTGATTCGTAACTGATATACCTATATTGAGAAAAAAAGAAAAAGATATATCTATTTTGTTACTACAAAAAAGTTCTAAGTTTCATTGACCCATCTCCCTTATATATAATCTTAGATATCTTTTAACATGTGGGCAGCACACCCTCATCTGGAGATGCTGGTTTTTATCGGCATATCTCTTGTCGAATCTCACGCTAGATAGGATTAACAATAAATTAGATAAATAATTTGACCTATGATATCTTGCTAAGTTTGGTGACTTTTAACTCAAAACCAATTGAGAATTACTGAATGAGTAGATTGTTCCACAACCCTTATATTTTACAAGTAAAAAAACTTATATTAATTTTAATATAAGAAAAATGGATTAGAGGTACGGTCGAGGCATCTTGACAAACATAGAGGATCATAGAACAATCTACCAAAACTCTTTGTTTGCCTCCAAAAAATCTCTCCCATGGCTCTAATTACTCCTTTTCTTATTCTCCTGTTGTGGGAGTGATGACTACCCCTGCAACGCAACCTTAAGTGTTCATCACTTTCTGGGGGAAATTTTTTCCCAACCTCACTTGTCCTGTTTGACAGTGATAGGACCGATAGAGACTTAATAAAATCAATAGTCATGGAAGTTAAGAGAGTGCTGGAGCATATCGGAGGAAAAACAGATAAGAGTAGACATCCCGAAGCAATTCAGAGACAACAGCCTGACGCAAATCACCAAGGTTGCATGTTCAACGCAAGGGAACTCAAGATAAGTGGTTCTCATAATGCAAGATATTGGACCTTTGTATCTATCTCCGAGTCACCCAAGTAAGAGTTTTCTTTCAAGTTCATAAATATCATGATCTTCGGGAATCGACCTATCTCTGAAAATAGTTAGACTGCCTTTTTAACCGACCAAAAGATGTCTCCAACAATTGGATAGACTTATAAGGCTATAATACTTGGGTTAGGATTCTTCATATATAACTGGGTGAACTTTGGACTATAGTACCATGTGAAAATTTATGAACTCTCATCTTAAAACCAATTTTTAATGCATGAATTAACTCTTGTCCATTATATATTGGATGACGGGATCTTATTGGATTAAATGTTTTAGTTGATTTGGAAATCCAAGTAAAATCTTATGTTATCGAACCGACTTTAAAAGCTTTGTCAAAAATCTTATGTCTAGTGTTATTCGATCAATTATTTGAAAAGTTAGAGATTATGACAAATCTTTGAACATTTTTAATTTAGTTATAAATAGAAAAGGCAACTTTTAGGTAAATTGTGTTGATTTGGAAATCCATAACAAAAATTAAGTAAATCCATATGGATTTAAAACCATATATTTAAATCCAGTAAATCTATTCAGGTTTGATTTTTAAAAAAAATCATTCATTTATTTACTTCAATTGCCATTGAAATTATGTGTAGAATATGTTTATTTGCAATTAGAAAAGCTAATTTTGGAATTAAAATAATTAAAATCAAAATCATTTGCTTAAGGAAATATTAAATATCTCTCATCTAATTTTGTCAACTTCTCTTAATTAATTTAAAGATATTTTGAAGATTTTATTAAAAATTCTCCTCTCATATTTGTTTAATCATATTTTTAAAATATTTAAATTAATACATATTTCATATAATAAATAAATATCTAAATTTTGTTCTACATATGTTGTGATTCGAATTTTTAAAAACGGATTTGAAAATTTTGTTGTAAAAATGAAGTGTCATAAAGATTTTAAAAATATTTAAGAAACTTTTCTCACCAAACAGTAATAGAGCATTAAGATTAGCGGATTGGTAAAATTTGAAATCGGGGTTTACAATTAATTTTTTGTATTATATTACATAAATTAATCATGTTACTATGAAATTAATTATTAACTAAAAAATACTATAGTTCAAATAATATTTTTATTAAATGTAGAATAACTTAAATAAATTATATTCAATATATAGATATATGTATAATAAACTGAATATATACATTATAATATAAGTGGACTAATATATTTTAGAAAATTAACAATTCAGAGACTGAAAATAGTAAAGATTGTAAATATGACAAAAACACAACATATGATAATTATATATCTTATATGATAAATAATTATATAACATTAAAATCAAAAGAAAAATATTTTAATAAAAAATATAACAACCGAACAACGATATTATAACCTTTAATTATGCTGCGTACAATAAAATTTCAATAAAATAGAAACATATTTCTGTGAATCATAATTTTAAATCTTTATAAATAGCAAATCGTTATATAGAGAATAATAAATTAAAAAACTTTTCTGGCTTCCCGTTACTGAAGTGAACTTCTCGGTAAGTCCGGCACTCTGCCCCATATACCTTATTCGTAGTATCGCTCCTATCTCGATGAAGCTTCTAGCCTACACCGGGGTTCCTCTCGATACATCTTGCAAGGGATTTCTAGTTGACTGTTGCCTCTCCTTCTCCACCACCGAATCCTTACCCTCCTCTTCTCTCCGGCTAGACATCTTTAGTTGCCGTGTAAAGCGGTTTAAATCCTAATTCTACATGAATGAATAAACATGAAGCCTCCTACATCTCTGCTAATATAAAAGTGAGATTTCTCACAACATTAAAGGGTTAGCTAGTTATAGTAAGATGATTTTCTTATACAAGACCTGATCGATGGTTTATTATGTTCAGTGAGGCAGCCATTGAAGTCGCAAAGATGCATAGAAATTACTATCTAGAAGTGTCTGGATTTTGCCAAACGGAAGTACTGACAACAGGGACAAAGTACGAGGTGGTATTCGTGGTTAAAGTAGAGGATACAATGTCCAAATGGGATGTCCCGGCGAAGACGCAACTGATGGTGCCCTATAGTAACGAGCTGCAAGAGAGAGAATTGCAATTTGTTGATCTCATAAAGAACGAATGGGTAGATATTCAGGCCGGAGTTTTTGTTGCACCGCCTCAAAACCTGAAGATTGCTTTCTATTTATATCAGCACAAGTCTAACGAGGCGAAGACTGGGCTCCTGGTTAAAGGTGCTATAATTCGTCCCGTGGAGTAAGTCAAATGCATGTACAGAAGATGATTGCGTCATCTTCTTATGTATGGTCAGCCCCGGCCAAAAGTAATTAAAAACTTTTGAGCAAAAATTTTTTTGGGCCTTTTACCACTATATATTGTTTTTTTTTTACTATTTTTAAATAATCTTTTTGGTGCTTTATGTTCGGTCATATTGTTAAAAGTTTTTGGAGTTATTTTATCATCAAGTTTTGAGTTTTTATGTCGAGAACTTGTCGTTTTTCAATATTTTTCAGTTTTTATGTTTTTGGACATGTTAGAGTAGAAAGAGGTGTTTTGAACGAGAAATTGAGGAAAATGTGTCAAGTGAAGAAATAAAGGAAGACGAAGACCGATCGGTAGGCTTAGTAAACCGGTCAGTACTGAAGATGCCTGGAAACCGATCGGTTTTGCTACTGCACCGATTGGTTATGAATATGTAAATTGTCCATTTTTCTCTTTCTAGAACACCGACTCTTTTGTATATAAATAGCATGCGTGCTACACGCAGAAGACATCAGCTTTTGTACGATTTTCTAGTTTAAAGGTTGATTCAAAGTTTTATTCTTCCCTTGTAGTTTTATTTACAATTTTCTCAAAACCATTTAAGAATCCCTAAACAAACTTATAGCTTTCTCAACTACAATGATCACATGTACCTAGGTCATGTGTGAGTAGATCTATCATTGAATTTTGGGATTTCAAAGAGATGTTCATATGATTTATGTTATTTTCTTTATGGAAATGATTTAAAGTTCTTTATCTTCGATTGTTCTTCATGTTATTAGTTGAATTATGCTAGTTTAACTATATCCCTATCGGTATTGCACCACCACCGATCGGTATTAAAGCAGTTCTAGAGCCGATCGGTCACTGATCTACACCAGGCCTAGGTACCAATTTTCTTTTGGTTTAATCCGGTTTAATACACTCGAATTGGACCGGACCAAACCGGAAACCTTACCCCCTTTATGACTTCATCTTCTTCTTCCTCCCTTTTTTCACCATTTTCAACTTTTCCAAAACCTTCACATCGGTATATGTATATTTTCAGAGACTTAAACCGTATTTTTTTTTTCCTTTTAACTTTTTAATTTTTATTTTTAGGATTTTGTATTATGATATTGTTATTTTATGAGAATTCTTCTTTTGATTTATTTTTACACTTGGACAGTGTAATTTAAGTCTGGAGGAGGATTCTCCGTGTACTAACATTATTTTTCTTTTGGTGTGATTTTTATTATTCTTGAGTCGTTTTCTGTTTTATTGAGTCAAAATGAGGGAATTATGAACTTTTTCTATGAAATCTTCTTATTTGGATTAACACTCTTATGAATCTTGATTATGCTTGATCTCATAATGGAAGTCCCCCATTAATTATTTTGAGTTTTGGTCTTGCGACCGTACTGCCCAGGCAGAGTGTTTCACGCGTTAGTTGAGCCCTTGATCTGTGTAGAACAATGGCGAACACTCATCGTTTACGGCATGGACTACCAGGGTATCTAATCCCGTTCGCTCCTCATGCTTTCGCACCCCAGCGTTCCTTAATGCCCCGGCTATTCCCGGAACGTAATAAGTTCTTTTTTCTTTTTTTTTTTGTTTATCTTAATCTAATCCTATATCATGCTAAGAATATCTAGGATTTCTAGGAGAGCCGACATTCGTTACGGTCGTCATTCACTTTAACGAATTATCCGTTTTAGAACCGTATGTGAGATTTTTATTTAGAACGACTATGAGCTGACTCAACATGCCCCAAAGTTTCTATCCATTGGAAATTCAGTTGATCTAATGTTATCTCTAGCTCTTACAGGACCTAACAGGATTTAACTTCTCACATTGGGACTTGGTTATTCACAAGTTTTAGATTGATTCGGAGGAAAGTTGGATGTTTGAGATGAAAATGCGTATTTGTAGATAATGAATCAGTAGAAGCGTCAGAAGTTTGGCCTCAAGAAAGGGACTCTCACCGTTAGAACTTTCTCAAGTTTTGACACAAGATTGATGAAAATGTTAGCTTTTATTTCCAAGTTGTTTGAAAGAAATCTAATGGTGCGATCACAAGTTATGGCCAATTAACTAAAGAGAGATCAATCTGGCGAGCATATGAAGCAGGCGCATGATCTGTACTCCGGACCGACCGGTCCCCAAAGGGGACCGATCGATCCCCTTCCTTCATATGAGATTTTTGCGTCGTCCGAATATAACCAAAAACGACCAGAAGAGGCATTGACCAATCGGTCCTCACCTTAGACCGATCAGTCTTGCACCCGATTCAAGTTTTCTTTTGTTAAATAAGATATAGGCATGACCTCCAAAGAAAAAACCTTTATTTTGAGCGACTTGTCTGCTATTGTGAACTTGGGGAGAGGATCTCTGAACTTTATTGATGTTAAGTTGTTAGATTGGGGATTTTATCTATTGGTTCGTTCTCAATGCTTAATATAGACTTATCACCCAGATTCTGATCTTAGGTTTAGTTCATCAAGACACCAAAAATGTTGAATTGATTGAAAGAACATAGGTGAGCAAAATATCCTTAGCCAACGAGAATTGAAGTTTAAAGCATTTTGTGAATATATCAAACTTATGCTCATTGCTTGCTTGAATTCTTTACATCAAACGAGAGTTTACTTTTTATGAATGTCATTGTTTAGATAGTTAATATTGCGAGAACGAGTTAACTTTAGCTTAGTGATTTGTGTTCAAGACCGGTATTTTATCTGATACCTATTTAATTATCTAATTTATAGTTTCATGAATTTATGTGAATTCTCTGTGCTCAATACTTTTATTTTATTTATTTACATCACTTCTATTTTCTGTTTAATTTAGGAAAAAAAATAAATCTTCTTTTATTGTATTAGCTTTACTCGAATCTAATAAATTTGTAGTGGAACACTTGGTTCTTGTTGATTAGATCCGAAAATGTTACATCTACATACCATTCGATTTTGATATTATGCACACGTGTAATTCCTATGAACCCCATAATGTCTACCAAGTTAATAGCCTCTGAAAATTGAAAAAGTCATATTTCGGGTTGAACAAGTCAAGAAGAGAATCAGTCAATGTTTTTTTTTCTTCCCTTTTTTTTTTTATCAAAAAAAAGATAAAACCTATGACTTGTTCTTCTTACACTGTACTTTGTAAGAAAAACCGGAGTCACTATTAATTGGAGGAGCTTTGAGGTTCATTAACTTTACACGTGTAAATGTCTATAAACAGCTGCAAAAATGTGGTTGGCAGATTATTATGAATTTGAGAACGATTGTTTTGTTTTAATCGTAATCAGGACGTTTTAAACTTAAGTCATTGCTTTCAAACATTGTATTGTTGAGAAAAGACTTAAGACAAATACTAAAGAATATAAGAATAATGATCATTTGATCTTACAGCATATGAAATTTAATATATCATCAAAATTTTAACTTTTACATTATACTAACATATATATAACAAAAACATAATAAATACATAGCAAACGTATAATAGGTAAAAACAATTACATCTAAAATGAAAGATGAATGATGAATGATAATTTAAGAGCGAGATTCTAATATCTGATTTCAAATTTTTTACATAACACTTCAAAGCAATTGATTCATATTTTCTAAATTTATTCGTATTTTTAGAAAATATAGAACAAACGCGGTTACACACCAACATTTGTGTCTGGTATATTATGAACAAATTTATTACTATAATTGTATTGCAATTGATTCATATTTTCTAAATTTATTCGTATTTTTAGAAAATATAGAACAAACGCGGTTACACACCAACATTTGTGTCTGGTATATTATGAACAAATTTATTACTATAATTGTATTGCAATAAAAACAAAATTGTTGGATGGTGAGTGGTGACAAAACTAAACATACGCTTTGTGCGATATTACGTCCAACGGAGTGAGAAAAACATTGATAGAAGAAATGGTACGTTTGATTTAAGTTATGAGAAAGTGATTAAAAGGAAATAAATGGTACATATTAGTCAAGCTCATGGACTTTTGTATTCATTTTAGACATCAGGTCTACGTTCCCTTAACCGATGCTAGAGAATTTCAATTCTAGTAAGTTCCGACCAAACACGTATTCCAACAAACCACTATAAATCATCACACCTCTCCTAGATCTTTTTTCATAAGCAAAAGAGAGAAATCGACTAGAGAGAGATCACAAAAATGATTTTGAGTGTTCATCATCTTCTACACACCATCACTCTTCAGTCTTTTCTTCTTCTTATGTTTTCAATTTCAACACTTTCCATTGTTGGGTCAGCTTCTCTTTCTTTAAATACGGACAGAGAAGCTTTGAACTCGTTTAGGACCCAAATTAGCCAAAGCCCACAAACACTTTCTTTCTCTTGGGACCAAAACATATCTCCTTGTAATTGGACTGGCGTGTCCTGTAACACACGGGACAGAAGAGTGACTTCCATTAACCTCTCTGGTCAAGGTCTCACTGGTACCATAAGCCCAAGTATTGGTAATCTCTCTTTTCTCACATCTCTTCAACTTCAAAACAACCAACTTCAAGGTCCAATTCCAAAAGAGATCACAAATCTTTTCCGTCTAAAGGTTCTTAATTTAAGCTCTAACAACTTTGAAGGATATTTACCTTCCACACTAAGCAACTTAGTTGATCTCCGAATCCTCGATCTAACCTCAAACACGATCACAGGTCTTGTTCCAAACCAACTTGGTGATCTTAAGAACCTCAATGTCTTAAACTTGGGCAAAAATCTGTTCTATGGACCAATTCCACCATCCATTTCAAACATTACATCACTCACCGTTTTAAGCCTAGGCACAAACTCTCTAAGTGGTCCAATTCCTTACGAATTGGGTCGTCTTCAAAAGCTAAAAGTCCTTGATCTCACCATAAACAACCTCACTGGAACTATTCCTCCTTCTATTTACAACATCTCTTCCTTAGTCTCTTTGGTTCTTGCTTCAAACAACTTATGGGGTCAATTTCCTAGCAACATAGGAGATACACTTCCAAATCTTTTGGTTTTCAACATGTGCATCAACAAGTTCACCGGAAAGATTCCAGCTTCTCTACATAATCTCACAAACATCAAAGTGATCCGCGCGGCGCACAATCTTCTAGAAGGGACTATACCACCAGGTCTAGGCAATCTCCCATTCCTAGAAATGTACAACATTGGTTTCAACAAAATAGTTTGGAGTGGAGATCAAAATCTTGATAATTTTGTCAAGTCTTTGAGTAACAGCTCTCAGCTTAACTTCCTTGCATTTGATGGAAATCTCTTGGAGGGTGTTCTTCCGGAATCTATTGGAACCCTTTCAAAGCATCTTTCGAAACTTTTCATGGGAGGAAACCGCTTCACGGGTAAAATTCCAGAATCTATCGGCAATCTCACTGGATTGACGCTTCTTAACATGAGTGGTAACTCACTCACTGGTGAAATCCCTCAAGAGATTAGAAATTTGAAAGGGTTGCAAGTGTTAGAACTCGCAAGAAATCAACTTGTTGGAAGAATCCCTGATTTTCTTGGCGATCTTGGCGCGTTAAATGAGATCAATCTATCGCAAAACAATCTAGAAGGTTTGATCCCGCCATCGTTCGAAAACTTCAAGAATGTGTTATCCATGGACCTATCCAACAATAGGCTAAGTGGAAGCATACCAAATGGAGTTCTTAACCTCCCTAGCTTGAGTGCTGTCTTGAATCTATCGAAAAACCTATTTTCTGGTCCAATCCCTCAAGATGTAAGTCGTCTCGAAAACCTTGTGAGTCTAGATCTTTCTGATAACAATTTTTTAGGCAACATTCCCTCATCTATCAAAGGTTGTCAGAGCTTGGAGAAGCTAAATATGGCTAGGAATCATCTTTTTGGACCAATTCCGGATGAATTAGCAGAAGTGAAAGGTCTAGAGTTTCTAGATCTCTCGTCAAACCAATTTTCTGGTTTCATTCCTCTCAAATTTCAAGATTTACAAGCTTTGAAGTTCTTGAATCTTTCGTTCAACAATCTTGAAGGATGGATCCCAAGTGGTGGGATTTTCAAGGATAGCTCTAAAGCTTTTATGAAGGGAAATCCGAAGCTATGCATCCATGCGGCTTGTCGAAAAACTCGGATGCACGGAGAGCTTTTGAAAGCGAGCATTAGTACATGCGTGGTAGGTGTAATTGCGATATGCGTGATAACTTTCTTGATTTTGAAAAGAAAAGCAAGAAAGTCTATTACATCTGCATCATCAAGTTCACTCCTCAAGGAACCATTCATGAATGTCTCATATGATGAGCTCAGGAGAGCTACTGGGGATTTTAACCCTAGAAATCTTCTCGGCGTTGGAAGCTTTGGATCAGTATTCAAAGGGGTAATACGAGGAGTTGATGTCGCGGTAAAAGTCATCGATCTCAAAGCCCACGGATACTATAAAGGCTTTATTGCAGAGTGTGAGGCTTTGAGGAATGTAAGGCACAGGAATCTTGTGAAACTAATAACTTCTTGCTCAAGCATAGACTTCAAAAACACAGAGTTTCTAGCTTTGGTGTATGAGTTTTTGAGCAATGGAAGCTTAGAAGAATGGATCAAAGGCAAGAAGGTAAACTCTGATGGGAGTTTTGGGTTAAGTCTTGAAGAGAGAGTGGATGTAGCCATTGACATTGCATCTGCATTGGATTATTTGCACAATGATTGTGAGGTTCATGTGGTTCACTGTGATCTAAAACCAAGCAATATCCTTCTAAACGAAGAGATGGTTGCAAAAGTTGGCGATTTTGGGCTGGCTCGTGTGTTGTTTGATGCGTCGGATGGTCGTTGTCACGCTTCTATAAGCTCTACACACGTCTTGAAAGGCTCCATTGGTTATATTCCTCCAGGTTAGTTTATTCACTTCTAAATCTCATAAGTAACATATAAATATCATTAAATTTAATGTCATTTCGAATGTGCAAATCAGTGCACTTAAACATGGTTTTGATCCAAAAATGAATTATTTAAAAAAATACAAATATGTGTATAAACTGGAGCATGTAATTTTTAACATGTTATTAATATGGGTTTCGTTTTAAAAAATTGCTCATGGTGTTCAAATAATTTGAGACGGTCTTCATTATTATTAGTTAAATCAACTACATTATGTGGCGAACTTGCGATACGATACTACTTTTTCTTTTCGAGAATATTTTTACGGGTTTATTTATAAGTTAATTAAAAATACTAATAAAAATTCTTAAATATGTTGTTAGAAAAATAGAAAAAGAAAATTAAAAAAAAAAACATAAACATAACATGAAAATTTTATTATATGAAGTTTTGTAGATAATACTATAGTAACTAAACCAAGATTTAACTATGGTAATATTTTTAATGCAGAGTATGGGCTTGGAGAAAAGCCTTCACAAGCAGGAGATGTGTATAGCTTTGGAGTGATGTTGTTAGAGCTTTTTAGTGGGAAAAGCCCGATGGACGAGAGCTTCGAAGGAGATCAAAGTTTGGTAAAATGGATAAGTTATGGGTTTCAAAATAATGCAATTATGGAAGTGATTGACCCTAAACTAAAGGGACTCATGGACAATATTTGTGGTGCACAACTTCATACAAAACTTGATTGCCTTAACAAAATTGTGGAAGTTGGATTGGCTTGCACTGCGTATGCAGCTGGTGATCGGATGAACATGAGAGATGTGCTACGCATCTTGAAAGCGGCCAAGGGCACACTTGTCAAAGGAAACTAATATAGATAATCTCTTTTCGTTAGTGAAGTTGACAAAAACCAAAAGAAAAACAAATTATCCATCTCTAGCCTATAGCAATTTTACAGTTTTGTTTTTTAAATAAGTTGTTTGTAATTCTCTTTGCATGTAATATTCAGGAAAAATAAAGGTTTTCGGAATTTCAGTGTTTCGATAAATGAAGTTTTTATGCTTTTATTAGTTGTCATGTCCCTTGCTTAAAAGTTTGAGGAATGGCAAAATTTCTAATTTTAATTAAGTAAATCAGTTAAAATAAATGTATTAGAAAAATTTAGGATGATATTTTACCAGTGATTTTATTTATTAAGCAAAATTTCTATTCATATATTTGGAATAACTATCTTCTTTTTTCTTTTTCTTTTTTTGGTTTTTGTAAGCAAGACACTCTTTCAAACTGCTATGCTTGAAGCAGATTGCTGTTTAGGCGTGAAAGGAAAGTTCAACATGAAAGAATTGACAGCAGAGACATGTACGAGAATCATGAGAAAATGTACGAAAATGTAAAGCTAACCTAGAGTAATTATGTGAATATCGAAGTAGGGCCTCTTGGCTCTTGCTACCAAAGGCGCACCAGGTTTCAGCTTGACAAAAAATGCAGCATCTTTTTTGTAAAAGTTTCTGCCCCATCATTTTCAAGTGTCTTTTTGTTTAAATCATCATTAGCTTTTTCCACGAAGGTCCATAAATGGACATTTCCTCTAAATTCAGAGCAGGGAAACAAAAACAGATTGCACTCAAGAACAGGTTCCTCTAGTAACAGCATTAAACCCCTTAGAACCCTTATAATTAACACGCTGAATCATTTTGTTACATAGAATATAATCAAACAACAGAGGGATCAATCTTACCAGGTACAACAGCTTCAGGGCTGAAAGGTGACAGTCGAGCTAGACTTCAGATGACAATTCCAGGGCTCGACAGAATAAAAAGGGATTGGAACAATCCTCGTGGACGAAAAATAGAAAGAGAATTGTGGAAAAGAAAATTTCTTTGTTTAATCGTATACAAGTCTTACAGAGAGCTTAAAATACTAGCCATAGCCAAAATATAACCAAACAAGACCCTGAAATGAACTTGAGCCAGAAAATTAAGGTCTCTAATAAAAGATTACCTTTCTGCTCTGTAACTTGACAGGATCTCCCGTGAACCACTGAACTCAAAAGAAAATAAAGTGATGGTAAAAGAGAAACTTTGGTAAACAAAAATCACTCTGCCAAATCCTTTGGCTTGATGGTAAAAGAAGGGATTTTGGTTCACACAGAGCAAAATGAACCCAACTGCTCCAGAAGGATTTGCTCCACCAATGATATTTGTATCCTTCTTCGATGATACACCTCCTAGATACACTCCCATGAACCACAATTTATCAACCATTTGCTTAACCACTGAGTTTATCTTCCATTCTTGGAGTTACATTTGCAACACAAGTTTGAGAGACAGTGGATATTATCATAATATCATCCCTTCTTGTTTTTCGCTTCTTTTTTGGCCGTCTATAGTCGTCGCTTCTTGTTTTGTTTATATTTCTTTCCTCCTCCATTATCCCATGTTCTGGTTCTTGAAAGCTCACTTCAACAGGAACATCATACTTTGCCTCATGAGAAATGTTTTTGTTTTTATCATTTTCATACACCAAATTCAAACCGCACTTCAACACCTTGAATATTCCTATCCCACTTGTACCACCTGTCACAGTAAACTCAAGGGAGGCTTCACTAAAATTGCATTTATCAGAGTTCTCGTCTTCGAGACACCTTATTGTATGTGGGCAACTAATGTAGGCTATAAAAACATGATCTGACTCAATCTTGTCTTTCTTGTCTCCCTCTCTAGTCCAAATTCCTACTGGGCATGTAAAGGGGACCCAAGACTTGCCTTCAACTTTTATTTTAAAGGTGCATGTCACCGAGAAGCAGCTGATTTGATCTTGGCTGTCAAGAAATGAGACTACAGCACAGAGAGCTATTCCAGAAAGCCTCTTGACATGCCAATGTGGGAGAAGTTTTCGTTGCAACAGAGATCCAATTGCTTCATGATGAAACCACGAAGGCACCTCACATCCAGGAAAGCAAGTGCTGAACAAAGCCTCTGAACTACGTCCCTGAAAAATTATAAGGAAAATCATTACTGTGGAGTTTCCTGAAATATAAGAATCAGAGAGTGATACACAGAGCGACATGGAGATAGAGTTAGAATATAGAGAGAGACCCCATTGTAGTGCCTACGAGCATCTGACAGCAACTGACATTTCCTTTGAGCATATGATGTGATTTCCTCCTTTGCAGCTTGCTCTAGGTTACCGCAGTTGGTGAAATTGAGAGTGCAATGGTTCTGCACGGTTGACATGATACGGACCAGTGGTTTTGCAACATTCTTCAATGAGCTACAGCCATGTGCATCTAAGTACTGGAGAGTTGGTGGCAACTCTGGAACAGATGTAAGCTTCATACAATACTTCAAATCCAGCCGTGTTAATTGAGAAATTTGATTTATACCAGCCGGAAGGTAGCTGATCTGATCGTTTCTGCTAAAGCATAAATACTGCACTGCAGGTAACAGCGGCATCGTTTTTATGGATGTCCCATCCAGGAGTAAAATTTTTAAAGTGCTCCTTTTCATTTCTGGAAACTCATGGAGCTTTAAACAACCAGAGAGTACCAGTTTTTTAAGACTTTTCAGTTCACCAACACAGGTTGGGATATTCTCGAGCATTTTGCAGTCCTTCATGTTCAATAAGACAAGTCTCTTGAGGTTCACCACGTTGTCAGGAAGTTGATTTATCGCTGTTCCGTCCAAGTATAAAGCTTCTAGATTTTCTGGAATCAACGGAAATTCCTTGAAGTTTGAGCAGTTGCTGAGGGTGAGAGTTTTCAAAGATATCAAATTCACATCTCCAAGAGATTCAAGGCTTGTACACCCTTCAAGGTTCAGTCTTTGAAGATTTTGAGCCTTTGATAATCCTGACAAGCTGCACAACTTACTTGAGTGATTGAGATCGACCCATTTTAAGACTGGTGTATCCTGTAACAGCAAAACATTTAGCCACCAGTCAGAAAAATTATACAGGTTCATTTAACGCAAAAAGGCGACAAAACTATTTATAAAGAGACACACCTTAACACCCTCCCAAAGTCGTTCAATCTCACTGTATGGCAGCTTAAGGTCGACGAGATTAATTGGGTCGAAATCGTTTGGAAGTTCATCCAATGGAAATTTCAGCCAGTGGAGGCATCTGACCTCTTTCAATGGTAGCTTAAGTCCATCAGGGAGGTTTACCTTATTGTTGGTTTTACATTCATGAGGACAATGAGAATTGTAGAACTTGAGATACCGGAGATTGCGCATATTTTTGAAGTGTTCACGGTCTAAGCTTGTTTCACCCTTCACTTCAGACAAATCTAGGAAAATACCTCTGACATCAGCAGCTCCCTGGTAATAATATATAACAACAATAGTCAGAACAATATTAGCAAAGAGAAAAACTGTGTAAGCTTTGATCAATAAAAATCTAGAGGAACTTCTTCTCGTCTCACCATTTTTTGTTGTTGTACATTGATTATGTCTTGATGGAGCCACAACCTCCGTTGTTCGCTACCACCTTGAATGGATGCTTTAAGATCAAGTTCCCTAGAAAATGTATACAGTAGATCATGCATCTCCACACGGCCGTCACAGGTATCAATCAGGAACTTATTCTTGAGAGCTTTTATTGCTTCAGCAGATCCGGGGTCAGACGAAACCAGTAAACTTTCTACATAATCCACATCCTGCGATCTGAAACAGGCTATGTCGAGAAATGCATCTTTTTGCGCCGAACTCAATTCATCATAGCTTACTTGCACGACCTCTCCGATATAAGTGGTGGGACTTTGAGCGAGTATTTTCAGTTTTGTTTCCCAATGCTTCATATTTTTCTCATAAAGTTCTCTACCCAATATTTTGAGAACTAGTGGATGGCCTCTGGCATAATGCACGAACTCATCAGAAAGCTTCATGAAATCCACCTTTGGTGGAATGGCTTGATCATAATGAAAGGCATGATAGCGAAAAAGTTGTAAGCCGTCTTTATAATTTAATTGCCGGACCACATAAGTGTCATGAACCAGACCCTTTAATAAGGACATATCGTTTGTTGCAATGATAATCCTGCTGCCATCTTTGATCCACTCATGTTTATTGTGAAGATCAGATTTCCCAAGAAGAGCATATATTTGTTCCCTTCCACTAACATCATCAAGAACCACAAGAACTTTGCGTTCGCGCAGCAGACCCTTATGAGTTTTGTATGGTTCTTCAATACTATCTATTTGAGGATTATTCAACTCCGGTAGTAGCTTTTCTAAAAGCAATGTGGGCAAGCACTCTAACCTGAAATTTTTTGCCTTTTCACGGATTTGATCGATTAACGCGTGCCTAAAAAACTTGCCCTTCCACGTCTCAACGAGCTCTTTCAGGAGTGTGGTTTTACCAATTCCGGGCATCCCAACAACTCCAATGACACGAGTCCCCTTGTATTTAACAAGATCCAACTTATCTTCCAACTCCTTGAGGCGTTGCTTGATTCCAAAAGTCTTATCCTTTTCGCCTTTTGATGAAGTTGGAGTGTCGATATTTTCTGATGGATGATCCACAGAGTCCTTTCGGCTTCCCTCCGATGGAACTTTCTTCAACGCTTTCTTAACTTCCTTGACGATTTCGTTGAGTATTTCACTCTCAGGACTGCAATACAAATGAGGAAAATAAAATCACCACGACCTTCCTAGATTCCCATGAAAGGTTCCTAAACTTATCTAACAATTGTAATCACTAAAGGATCGAGCTTTTGGTCAATTCTCAAACCAATTGGGCAAAATCAGTTACCTTTTGTCGTGCACAGTGATGCCAATTAAGTCAGGAATCCACTTCAAAGCTTTTTTCCACTCTTTCTTCTTGGTTACATCACGTTCCTCAAGATCCCTAAATGCATCACCGAACTGTCCCCTAACGCCTCTAATAGTGGATGGATCCAACTTGTAGAAGATGGGAATAGCAACTAGTTTACCTTTCTCAACACAATCTTTGATCATCGCAAGCTCTCTCAAGCACCAAGTTGATTCTGTGTACTTCCCTGAGAAGATAGCAAGAGCGATTCGAGACTCTTGTATCTTCGTTAATAGTGTTTCTAAAGGTTCGCCTTTGTCTGCGTAGTTGTCGATGAAGACTTTTATGTTATCATTTTCTAAGGCTTCGACGAGATGGCTGACGAATCCGAGGCGTAGATCTTCTCCACGAAAATTGATGAACACTTGATGTTGAGGTGGGAGATCGGAGGAGGAGGAGGACGCTGCCATGGCGAGAAGCCGAGTACACTGTTTCGGGTCTAGTTGACTCGTTTAATAAGTCCCGAACTTTTTTTTTCTTTCAAATTAATTAATTTACAAGTGTCGGCGTATACCAGCTAGGGGACTTTTCCCACTCCAAAAACTTTGCTGTTCAAACAAAAAAAAAAAAGTCTTTTGAGTAAAATAAATGTTTTCCTCCCGAGCTCTATCCTTATCATCCATTCACACCCTAGAATTTTGAGTGGTTCTCCTTCTCCCTCAACTACTACTTACCACTTCACAACGTTTTAAAACTTTTTTCAACAAAACATTTTTACATAAACGTTTGTTAGTGGTATTTCATACGCCGATTGCTTGAAACTATTTGTGACTATATGATTGTTTTCGCGAGACCATTGTAATTGGATAAAAGCATCTCCATCCATCGAATATCTTAAATAAATTTTTTATCAATGTAAAATTAATATTTAAAATATAGGATCAATTGGTATACTAACATTTCAGATAGATAAAATTAGAAAATGTATAAAATACTAAACTGTTGTAGAAGTTTATTTTTTTATCCTATCGGTTATTTTTGACATTATCACAATATATTTGATGGTAACGTCAATCATTTTATAACAGATAGTGATAACTTTTTTTTTAAATATTAAACTAGTTTTTACTCCGCCGTACACTGCAGGTCGATTTTTTTAACTAAAAAATTTAAATTTTAAATGGTATTTATTTTGTTAATATTGTTTGTTTTGTTTAGTGTTTAAGATTGTATAATTGTATTTTGATTGTTAATTCTAAGATTTCACCCGCGGTATACCATCCCGTGTTAATATCGATCCAAATCTGTCCCATCCAATAACTCCGTCCCGTGATATTTTAGTTTTTTTTAAAGTTTAAATATTATACTTTAAACGTTTTATAAAGTTTATATATTTATAATATTTAAAATTCTTATAAAGTTAAAGTATTTATAATATTTAAAACTTCATAAAAGTTTTAATATTATAAATATTTTAAACGTTTTATAAAGTTTAACTTATTAAAAATTAAAACATTTTGAAATATTTAAATTTTAATAAAGTTTAAATATTAGAAATATTTAAACTTTATATTAAATATAAATATTTATAATATTTTAAAACTTTTTAAAATTTTAAATTCTTTGAAATATAGAACCGGAATAAACCGAATAAAACTTTTAAATTTGGACGCATGATAAGTCAAGTTTCCTGCTCATTTGTATTCGGAATCATTTTGGTGTATTTTATAGTATGACTCTGAACCATTGTCCAATTTTTCAGGCAATGTGGGACATTGTACACATATTTTTTTATTCATTTATTGAGTAATATATGTCCGTCTCAAAAAACTTTAATCACATCATATGCATAAAAAAATTCAGATTTTATTAACTAAATGTATTATATAATAATTCAAAATAATATAAATATAAGATTAAATAAAAGTGAAAGGAGAATCATATACTCATGTTTGAATTAGGTAGAGATATTTTAGGAAATTAGCTCAAATTTGTTATGGTAATTGTTGGTGTCAATATCCGTTAAAGATTTTCGGATATTTTGTGACCCGATTTCAAAATTGACCCTACCCAACAATGACAATTTTTGTAAATAGTTTCGAAAACCAAGAATTTTTCTCAAATATACTTCAAAAATGTTAATATAGACTATTATAGAAAATAAAACCAATTTCTTACTGATTATCTTCCTTCCTCGTTTTTTTAGGAACTCATTTCTAATTTTTTCTCTTTTTTTCAAAAATAATTTTTTAAGAACTCACTTTTAATTTCTTCTCTCATTTCAGAAGATAATTTCTTTCTTCCAAGCCTTAATTTGTTGAATTAAAAGGTAAAATACTTTGGGGATGTGGGTTCGTTTGGAGTTCTTTTTTGGTCAATTTTAGTGATGGTGATGTCCCTTTTTCAATTTGGGTATGTTGAAGACCATGTTTTTTAAGATGGTGAAGTTTAGTTTTATAACAGCTTAATGGATGGTAAAGAAACACTTTCTATGAAGTTTAGGATGGTGAAGTTTAGTTATATAACATTACATGTTAAAATATAGAAAAATTGTTAACAATCAAGTGTTCACAATCCTTTAAACCGTTGAATTTCACCATTCCAAAAAATCTTGTGTTCAACATCCCCATATTAAAAAAAAAAAGGACATTACCATCACTAAAACTGAAAAACAAAAACTCTAAATGAACCCACAACCCAAAAGTACTTTACCTTATCAGTTCGACAAATCAAGGCTTAGGAGAAATAAATTATCTTCTGAATTGAAAGAAGAGAAATTAAAAGTGAGTTCCTAAAAAATTATTTTTGGAAGAGAGAAAAATTTAAAAATGTGTTCTTATAAGAAAAAGAAGAAAGAAAAGTAATAAAAAATTGCTTTTAGTTCTTTATATTAGTTTAATATTTAAAGATAATTGTCGCTATCAGTTATTATTGAGGACATCTTCAACCTTATATTTTAAATGATTTGAGTTTTAGTAAGATTTTATATGGTTTTGATAATTTTGGGTAAATTTAAAGAAGTTATTATGATTTATTGTAAAATTCTCCCATATCCTATCTAAAACCATGAAATTTAGATTTCTGTATTTTTAACTAAGAAATCTTCTAAAATCTTCTAAAATCTCTTAAAATTATTAAAAATCAAATCCTCTAAATATTTTCAATAACAATGAATTTTAAAGTATTTTCAAATCACTAGTTCTATAACATTAGATTTCATTTGACTTTTTAAATTAAGATTTTAGTGGAAAAAACTCTCAAGTATTGGTAAATTCATTTTAAACCCCTCTACTATATTATTAATGAAAAAAATCCCGTATATAAAGAATTTTAATGAAAAACCCCTCAACTAAATTATTAATAAAAAAACTCATCAAGTAAATATATGTTAATAGAAAAACCCTCCAACTATAATATCACCTAAACATATTTTGTTGAATTGATACTATGCATTTTCGTTTGCTTAAAAACATCACATATATATATATATATATATATATACATTTTTAGACATAATACAATACGGTAATAGTTCAAAAATAACATAAGGTTTCAACAATCTCCATTGTCGATTCAAAAATCTTAAACTCGTATAAAGTGTAAACCATTATTTCCCGTGCCTTTTTTATATTTCAGATATGTTAAATTTTTAAATTCTACATAAAGTGTAAATCTATTGGTTATACTGATTCATCGTTTTTGATTCTCAAATTGATTATATCAAATTTATGTTGTTGCTTTTAAACAAAAACCGTTATTTTTAACAAACAAAAATAGAGAAAATCGATTGAATGATAGTCGTACACTTGTACAAAGTTTTAACGGTATTATAGAATGAAAGGTTTTGTTTTGTTTAAAAATCTTTAGTTGAAACTTTTTTTGATTAATAATTTAGTTGAGTGATTTTTACATTATGATTTTTTAGCATGCAAAGTTTTTTATTAATAATATATTTAAAAATATAAAGTAGATCTATCAATATTTAAGAGATTTTTTTTACTAAAATCTCTTAAAATTTTAGGGATCTCGCAATTTCAAAATTGGATCTACGAAGAAGAAGAAGCGAGGAAGAAAAGAGAGGGAGAAAGAAGAAAAAGAAGAAACGAGAAAGAGAATGAAGAGAGAGAGAAGGGGAAAAAGAAGAAGAGAGAAAGGAAAAAGGAAGAAGAAGAAGAAGCGTGGAAGGAGAGATGGTTGGAGAAAATATATATTTTTTTTATTCGGATGGATTATCCAAATTAATCGGTAGTAATTAAGTTTATGTTGTAAGGTTAAAAGGTCATTTGACCATTTTACATTTTTTTTTAAGAAAAAATAAAATTAATTATTATAACAAATACATTTCAGATCATTTTTTTTTAGTAATTGGTACATCTGAGACATTGATTCACCAAATAAGGTTCCTAAATCCTAACTGTAGAGGTACGAAATCATGGCCGATAGTGGGCAAATCGTCTACATCAGCTGCGTAGAAGAGGTACGGTACTCCTTCGTCAGCCACCTCTCCGAAGCTCTCCGCCGAAAAGGTATAAATAATGTGATCATAGATGTAGATAGCGATGATCTGATTTCCAAGGAGTCGCAGGCAAAGATCGAGAAAGCTAGGGTTTCTGTGATGGTTTTATCCAGAATCTGTGAGCCCACTAGCATATGCCACAGGTTCCTTATGGTTCGCGAGTGTCAGAGGAACAAGGACCAGGTGGTGGTTCCAGTGTTGTACGGCGAGAGTCCATTACCGGGCTATTGGCTCAGCGTGCTGGATTTGAAAGACTTATCACCAATTCACCAATCCAGGTATTCGCTTTATGTTGTTATCTTCAATTCCCCTAAGCTATTCACATTAGGTCTAAATGAAGTAGGTCAATTTCAATTTTATTCTAATAATGTCTGGAGATAAGCCTCCCATTTCATCAGTTTACAATTTGGCAAAACTGCATTTCTTTAACTCGCAGAAAGGATCGTAGTGACTCCCAACTTGTAAAAGAGATTGTCAGAGATGTGTACGAGAAGCTCTTTTCTATGGGACGAATTGGAATCTACTCGAAGCTGCTGGAGATTGAAAAAATGGTTTGCAAGCAACCGTTGGACATCCGCTGTGTTGGAATTTGGGGTATGCCTGGCATAGGCAAGACGACACTTGCTAAAGCGGTCTTTGACCAAATGTCTGGCGAATTTGATGCTTATTGTTTTATCGAAGACTATACCAAAGCTATTCAAGAGAAGGGACTTTATCGTTTGCTGGAGGAACAATTTTTGAAAGAAAACGCCAGTCCTGGTGGTACCATTACGAAATTGAGCTTGCTTAGAGACAAATTAAACAATAAGAGAGTTCTTGTTGTTCTTGATGATGTGCGCAATCCTCTAGTTGTGGAGTCTTTTCTTGGAGGGTTTGACTGGTTTGGTCCCAAAAGCCTAATCATCATAACCTCTAGAGATAAACAGGTGTTTCGCCTTTGTCGAGTCAATCAAATATATCAGGTTCAGGGTTTAAATGAGAAAGAGGCTCTTCAGCTTTTCTCTTTGTGTGCGTCTATAGATGATATGGCAGAGCAGAATCTCCGCGAGGTGTCAATGAAAGTTATTAAGTATGCTAATGGACATCCTTTAGCTCTCAATATTTATGGCAGAGAGCTGAAGGGTAAAAAAAGACCGCCAGAAATGGAGACAGCATTCCTCGAACTCAAGGAACGTCCTCCAACTAAGTTTGTTGATGCAATCAAGAGCTGCTTTGACACACTCAATGACAGGGAAAAAAATATTTTTTTGGACATAGCTTGTTTCTTTCAGGGAGAAAATGTCGACTACGTGATGCAACTGCTTGAGGGTTGTGGTTTCTTTCCACATGTTGGAATCGATGTTCTTGTCGAGAAGTGTCTGGTGACTATTTCAGAAAACCGAGTGCGGATGCATAACTTGATCCAAGATGTTGGCCGACAAATAATAAATAGAGAAACAGGACAGACTAAGAGGCGCATCAGACTGTGGGAACCTTGGTGCATCAAATTTTTATTAGAAAATCACGAACAAAAAGAAAATGGGGAACACGAAACAACTTTTAAACGTGCTCAGGTCTGTTATCTTTTGATAGTTTGATATTTAACCTACTTTATGAGCCAACATCTTAATATGATCCACTTGCAATATTCTTTCAGGGCACTGAAGAGATCGAAGGCATGTTTCTGGACGCATCAAACTTAAGTTTTGATATTAAGCCTGCTGCCTTTGATAATATGCTGAACCTTAGATTGCTCAAGATTTACAGTTCCAATCCTGAAGTCCATCCTGTAATCTATTTCCCCAAAGGCTCTCTCTATTCTCTTCCTAATGAGCTAAGACTCCTCCATTGGGAGAACTATCCTCTGCAATTTCTGCCTCAAAATTTTGATCCTATGCACCTTATTGAAATCAACATGCCGTACAGCCAACTTAAGAAACTTTGGGGTGGAACCAAGGTAAGCAAACTCAAATATGCGTCGTTTGCCTTTATCTATACTCAGACAGATTTTGTAATTATTTTTTGGCATTTATTTTCTCAGAACGTGGAGATGTTGAGGACGATCAGGCTTTGTCATTCCCAGAAACTTGTTAATATTGATGATCTTTTACAAGCTCAAAATGTTGAGGTAATTGATCTCCAAGGTTGTACAAGCCTGCAGAGTTTCCCAGCCACAGGTCAATTGCTACACCTACGAGTTGTAAATCTCTCAGGTTGCACAGAGATCAAAAGTTTCCCAGAGATTCCCCCAAATATTGAAACACTTCATCTACAGGGGACTGGCATAATAGAATTACCACTTTCCATTGTTAAGCCTACCTACAGAGAGCTTTTGAATCTACTAGCTGAAATCCCGGGTCTTTCAGGTGTCTCAAACCTTGAGCAAAGTGATCTCAAACCTTTAACAAGCCTGATGAAAATGAGCACATCTAATCAAAATCTTGGCAAGCTTATTTGCTTAGAGCTGAAAGATTGTTCTCGTTTGCGAAGTCTGCCAAACATGGATAACTTAGAACTTCTCAAAGTTCTTGATCTTTCTGGTTGCTCAGAGCTCGAGACTATCCAGGGTTTCCCACGGAACCTGAAAGAGTTATATCTTGCTGGTACTGCAGTAAGGCAAGTGCCACAACTTCCTCGAAGTCTAGAATTATTTAATGCACATGGTTGTGTCTCTCTCAAATCAATTGGTTTGAACTTCGAGAAGCTTCCTGTGCATTACTTATTTAGTAATTGTTTTGATCTCTCTCCACAAGTGGTCAACGATTTTTTAGTGAAAGCGCTGGCTAATGCAGAACACATACCAAGAGAGCGTCAGCAGGTAATCACCTCGTCTCAATATCTCTCTCCGCATCTCTCTCTCTCTCTCGCTCTCTCTCTCTCGCTCTCTCTCTCTCTCTCTCTCTCTCTCTCTCTCTCTCTCTCTCCTCTTTATATCAATGCCTGAGATGTACACCCAGCCACGTTCTTCTCATATCATATCTGAGTATCTGACTTTTTTTGCATTACTGCAACAGGAACTCAATGAATCTCTGGCTTTCAGCTTCTGTGCGCCCTCACATGCAAATCAAAATTCCAAACTTGATCTGCAACTAGGATGTTCTGTAATGACACGACTAAATCCTTCTTGGAGGAAAACACTTGTGGGCTTTGCTATGCTGGTGGAAGTCGCATTTTCGGAGGATTACTGTGATGCTACTGGTTTTGGCATTAGTTGTGTTTGCAGATGGAAAAACAAGGAAGGCCACTCTCATAGGATAGAAAGAAATATGCATCGTTGGGCTCCTGGGAAAGTTGGTCCAAAAGTTCAAAAGGATCATATGTTTGTCTTCTGTGATGTCAACATGCGTCCAAGTACTGATGAAGGAATTGACCCCGATATCTGGGCTGATTTAGTTGTTTTTGAGTTCTTTCCTGTCAACAACCAGGCAAAGCCTCTAGATGATAGTTGCACAGTGAGAAGATGTGGAGTCCGTGTAGTAACTGCTGCAACTGGCAGTACAAGTATCGAGAATATATCACCAACTTTGTTCTTGGATCCAATGGATGTTTCTGGTAATGAAAATGAAGAAGTATTGAGAGTCAGTTATGATGGCTTACTGGAGATAGATAAAGTTCTATATCTTTACATAGCGTGTTTGTTCAATGACGAGGATGTTGATTTGGTGGCACCACTTATTGCTAGCATTGACTTGGACGTTAGTTCAGGGCTCATGGTCTTGGCCGATAGGTCTCTCATAAGTGTATCATTCAATGGGGAAATAGTGATGGATTCTTTGCTACGACGAATGGGTAAAGAAATAGTGATGGATTCTTTGCTACGACAAATGGGTAAAGAAATACTCCATACGGAATCTAAGAAGATTGAGAGATTGGTCGATAATTCCATGATCAATACAAGGAATAACGAGATAACTCGTTCAAAGATTCGCCCAAAGTAAGTTCTCTTTTTCTTTTTTTATTAAGTTCAATATATAAACCCGTAGGGAGACTTGTTTTGTGGTTTCTTTTCATTACTATAAAATAATATTTGAGAAGTAACTTTGAGGCAACTGAGCTTAACTATACTATGGTTGGGATGATTAATATCTAAATTACCCTTAAAATTGATGAATCTTGACGAAAAAGGAACATTCTCTATGTCAAATTTAGGTAAATAACCTTTTGTATATTAAAAAAAAAAAAATGGATCAAAATTTTTTACGAAATAAAAAAATAATGTTCTTTTAAATTAACTTGGATGATAATAAGTAAAGATAGATACCGTATATGGTTATTTTCTATATTTTTGGTGGATAATGTCGAATATACTGTCATTGTTAATGAAAATTTTTTTGTTTCTTTAAAAAAAATTAACAAATAATGAGCAAAAGCAGTTTTACAAATCGTCGTTGTTATGAATTTTCCTTCTTTTGTTAAAAACTTAAAATATATAAATTTTCCTTTCTTTTGTGTTGTAGATATGGTCGGGGGAAAAAACTAGTAAAAAAAGTAGTATTTTGGGTGTTAAAACTTAAAACGTATTGAAATTTTGTTTTTTGTCTTCACTGATTGTTTTGTCTTTAGGGTGTTAAACTCAGATCCAGACGTGGAAGTGATAGCTTTGTCACCTAAAACACTTATGGCAACGAATCGATTCGTTTGCGAAATCTGTTACAAAGGTTTTCAATGCGAACAGAATCTTCAGCTTCATCGTCGTGGTCACAATCTTCCATGGAAACTTAGACAGAGATCGGGTAAAGAAGTGAGGAAGAAGGTCTATGTTTGTCCAGTAGCAGGCTGTGTTCATCATGACCCGTCACGCGCTCTTGGAGATCTCACTGGAATCAAGAAACACTTTTGTCGGAAACACGATGAGAAGAAATGGAAGTGTGAGAAATGCTCTAAGAAGTATGCTGTTCAATCAGATTGGAAAGATCATTCGAAGATTTGTGGCACCAAGGAGTATAAATGCGATTGTGGAACTCTGTTTTCTAGGTACAATTTTTATAAAAGCCTCAAGATTTGATCTTTCTTCTGAATTTTACTAACTTTGTGGATTGGTTTTTGTTGCAGGAGAGATAGCTTTATAACGCACAGAGCTTTCTGTGATGCTTTGGCTGAAGAGACTGCGAAGTATTATACTCAAAGCAGGAAACTTTATCCAGAAACTGTCACAAGGATTAACCCAGAGCCTGAGCAGACATCTCCAGCCGTTGTTGAATCTCCTCCGTCGCTACCGCCTTCTTCCTCCGTTGCTATAGCTCTGACACCGGCTATTTCGGTTGAGTCTGAGCCTGCCAAAGTTATATCTTCCTCGGTTTTTCCGATTCAGAATTCTTCAGGTACATGATAAACCATTACGTGCGTATATCAGGAAGAAGAAGAAGCAATTTGAGAAGAGCAGTGAGATGGGCACAGAGCATGAAGATGATTAATAAAGATTGCTGAGCTGGACCAATAGGAGACAAGCTGGGAAAGAGATAAGAAGTGAGTTGCTAAGTATAGTATAGTTGAGTTGCGTATGTATAGCGTATAAATAGATATCACCTTTTGTGTGTATCGTATAAATAGATATCAAGTGTTAGAGGTCAGCTTTTACAGTAGATGCAAGTGGGAACAGAATCATGTTAGAGGAGCAAGTCCAAGAGTAGTAGTAAGACTAAATTGTGTCAAAAATAAAAAGGCAAGCTAGTTCATCAGTCGTATCATATGTCCGAGAACCATTTCATTAAGTCAATTATAGAGGAGGTTAAGAGAGTGTTGGCAAAATATCCCCATTAAAGGAAAACAATTAGGAGAAGCAAATAGTCAAGAAGTTTTCATTGTCCCAGCTAGGAAACTCGATATCACCCATGCCGAGAATCCTGTTAAAATGGACACGAGTTCCATTTACGACGAATTTAAGTAAGATTTTCTCGTACGAGAAACTTAGGACTTCTATTGTTGGACAATATTTTGAAATATGTTATTTATAAAATCTATATGCAAAAATCCTATATATAAAGATGATTTAACTACACTTTCAGCGGAACGGACATTGAAGTTGCAACGCTGATTAAAGTATACTGGCTACAAATGAAGGAAAATTTCCACATGAGGAATCTAACACCGGGGACAAAGCACGAGATAGTAAACTCAAGGGAGGCTTCACTAAAATTGCATTTATCAGAGTTCTCGTCTTCGAGACACCTTATTGTATGTGGGCAACTAATGTAGGCAATAAAAACATGATCTGACTCAATCTTGTCTTTCTTGTCTCTCTCTCTAGTCCAAATCCCAAGACTTGCCTTCAACTTTTATTTTAAAGGTGCATGTCACCGAGAAGCAGCTGATTTGATCTTGGCTGTCAAGAAATGAGACTACCGAACAGAGAGCTATTCCAGAAAGCCTCTTGACATGCCAATGTGGGAGAAGTTTTTGTTGCAACAGAGATCCAATTGCTTCATGACCAAACCATGAAGGCACCTCACATCCAGGAAAGCAAGTGCTGAACAAAGCCTCTGAACTACGTCCCTGAAAAATTATAAGGAAAATCATTATTGTGGAGTTTCCTGAAATATAAGAATCAGAGAGTGATACAGAGAGCGACATGGAGATAGAGTTGGAATATAGAGAGAGACCCCATTGTAGTGCCTACGAGCATCTGACAGCAGCTGACATTTCCTTTGAGCATATGATGTGATTTCCTCCTTTGCAGCTTGCTCTAGGTTACCGCAGTTGGTGAAATTGAAAGTGCAATGGTTCTGCACGGTTGACATGATACGGACCAGTGGTTTTGCAACATTCTTCAATGAGCTGCAGCCATGTGCATCTAAGTACTGGAGAGTTGGTGGCAACTCTGGAACAGATGTAAGCTTCATACAATACTTCAAATCCAGCCGTGTTAATTGAGAAAGTTGATTTATACCAGCCGGAAGGTAGCTGATCTGATCATTTCTGCTAAAGCATATATACTGAACTGCGGGTAACAGCAGCATCGTTTTTATGGATGTCCCATCCAGGAGTAAAATTTTTAAAGTGCTCCTTTTCATTTCTGGAAACTCATGGAGCTTTAAACAACCAGAGAGTACCAGTTTTTTAAGACTTTTCAGTTCACCAACACAGGTCGGGATATTCTCGAGCATTTTGCAGTCCTTCATGTTCAATAAGACAAGTCTCTTGAGGTTCACCACGTTGTCAGGAAGTTGATTTATCGCTGTTCCGTCCAAGTATAAAGCTTCTAGATTTTCTGGAATCAACGGAAATTCCTTGGAAGTTTGAGTAGTTGCTGAGGGTGAGAGTTTTCAAAGATATCAAATTCACATCTCCAAGAGATTCAAGGTTTGTGCACCCTTCAAGGTTCAGTCTTTGAAGATTTTGAGCCTTTGATAATCCTGACAAGCTGCACAACTTATTTGAGTGATTGAGATCGACCCATTTTAAGACTGGTGTATCCTGTAACAGCAAAACATTTAGCCACCAGTCAAAAAACTATACAGGTTCATTTAACGCAAAAGGGCGACAAAACTATTTATAAAGAGACACACCTTAACACCCTCCCAAAGTCGTTCAATCTCACTGTATGGCAGCTTAAGGTCGACGAGATTAATTGGGTCGAAATCGTTTGGAAGTTCATCCAACGGAAATTTCAGCCAGTGGAGGCATCTGACCTCTTTCAATGGTAGCTTAAGTCCATCAGGGAGGTTTACCTTATTGTTGGTTTTACATTCATGAGGACAATGAGAATTGTAGAACTTGACATACTGGAGATTGCGCATATTTTTGAAGTGTTCACGGTCTAAGCTTGTTTCACCCTTCACTTCAGACAAATCTAGGAAAATACCTCTGACATCAGCAGCTCCCTTGTAATAATATATAACAACAATAGCCAGAACAATATTAGCGAAGAGAAAAACAGTGTAAGCTTTGATCAATAAAAATCTAGAGGAACTTCTTCTAGTCTCATCATTTTTTTTTGCTGTACATTGATTATGTCTTGATGGAGCCTTAACCTCCGTTGTTTGCTACCACCTTGAGTGGATGCTTTAAGATCAAGTTCCCTAGAAAATGTATACAGTAGATCATGCATCTCCACACGGCCATCACAGGTATCAATTAGGAACTTATTCTTGAGAGCTTTTATTGCTTCAGCAGATCCGGGGTCAGACGAAACCAGTAAACTTTCTACATAATCCACATCCTGCGATCGGAAACAGGCTATGTCGAGAAAAGCATCTTTTTGCGCCGAACTCAATTCATCATAGCTTACTTGCACGACCTCTCCAATATAAGTGGTGGGACTTTGAGCGAGTATTTTCAGTTTTGTTTCCCATTGCTTCATATTTTTCTCATAAAGTTCTCTACCCAATATTTTGAGAGCTAGTGGATGGCCTCTGGGATAATGCACAAACTCATCAAAAAGCTTCATGAAATCCACCTTTGGAGGAATGGCTTGATCATAATGAAAGGCATGATAGCAAAAAAGTTGTAAGCCGCCTCTATGGTTTAATTGCCGGACCACATAAGTGTCATGAACCAGACCCTTTAATAAGGACATATCGTTTGTTGCAATGATAATCCTGCTGCCATCTTTGATCCACTCATGTTTATTGTGAAGATCATATTTCCCAAGAAGAGCATATATTTGTTCCCTTCCACTAACATCATCAAGAACCACAAGAACTTTGCGTTCGCGCAGCAGACCCTTATGAGTTTTGTATGGTTCTTCAATACTATCTATTTGAGGATTATTCAACTCCGGTAGTAGCTTTTCTAAAAGCAATGTGGGCAAGCACTCTAACCTGAAATTTTTTGCCTTTTCACGGATTTGATCGATTAACGCGTGCCTAAAAAACTTTCCCTTCCACGTCTCAACGAGCTCTTTCAGGAGTGTGGTTTTACCAATTCCGGGCATCCCAACAACTCCAATGACACGAGTCCCCTTGTATTTAACAAGATCCAACTTATCTTCCAACTCCTTGAGGCGTTGCTTGATTCCAAAAGTCTTATCCTTTTCGCCTTTTGATGAAGTTGGAGTGTCGATATTTTCTGATGGATGATCCACAGAGTCCTTTCGGCTTCCCTCCGATGGAACTTTCTTCAACGCTTTCTTAACTTCCTTGACGATTTCGTTGAGTATTTCACTCTCAGGACTGCAATACAAATGAGTAAAATAAAAATCACCATGACCTTCCTAGATTCCCATGAAAGGTTCCTAAACTAATCTAACAATTGTAATCACTAAAGGATCGAGCTTTTGGTCAATTCTCAAACCAATTGGGCAAAATCAGTTACCTTTTGTCGTGCACAGTGATGCCAATTAAGTCAGGAATCCACTTCAAAGCTTTTTTCCATTCTTTCTTCTTGGTCACATCACGTTCCTCAAGATCCCTAAATGCATCACCGAACTGTCCCCTAACGCCTCTAACAGTGGATGGATCCAACTTGTAGAAGATGGGAATAGCAACTAGTTTACCTTTCTCCACACAATCTTTGATCATCGCAAGCTCTCTCAGGCACCAAGTTGATTCTGTGTACTTACTGGAGAAGATAGCAAGAGCGATTCGAGACTCCTGTATCTTCGTTAATAGTGTTTCTAAAGGTTCGCCTTTGTCTGCGTAATTGTCGATGAAGACTTTTATGTTATCATTTTCTAAGGCCTCGACGAGATGGCTGACGAATCCGAGGCGTAAATCTTCTCCCC
Organism: Turritis glabra; assembly: GCA_900406565.1. Taxonomy (NCBI): domain Eukaryota; kingdom Viridiplantae; phylum Streptophyta; class Magnoliopsida; order Brassicales; family Brassicaceae; genus Turritis; species Turritis glabra. The sequence goes on along the minus strand of OVBN01000165.1, from coordinate 394,046 downwards.
GAAAATTGATGAACACTTGACGTTGCGGTGGGAGATCGGAGGAGGAGGAGGACGCCGCCATGGCGAGAACACTGTTTCGGGTCTAGTCAGATTGTTTGGACAAACATGACACACGGTTTGCAAGTTGAATCGTGTAATAAGTCCCCATTTTCTTCAAATGTTAGATTTGACTATTTTATACTTTTAGTGGTTCTCCTCTCCCTGCTCCTTACCACATACATAACGTTTTAAACCTTTCTTAGAGTGGGATTTGGTAACATGAATTACCATGTGTTATGGTGATCTTATTTTCCTCCTTTGTATTATGAACTCACATATAACTAAAAAATGTCACTAATCAACGATTTGTTTAAATTTTTTTGTGTTTTATTTATGATTGATTTACATTTTTGAATTATCTTTGTAAAATTGTTAAATCAAAATTTAACTAAATGGAATTTCCATAAGTCAAAGATGTGATAGGTTGGTTACTTTAATAAAATAAAATAAAAAATCAGTTTTAGTTAAAGAATCTTTTTGTCTGTTTTCATTTAATTTGAATAATGTGAGAAATTTTGTTTTCTTTTGTTGTCTTAATCTATATAGTAATAAGAACTTCTTTATCATAGCTTTTTATATATTTTTTAAAAAAATTGAAATAATATAAATTTTTTTTTGACGATTATATATTTTTAGAAAGTCGCATCTATTTATTATATAACTTTTTGTTTATACATTTTTATTTATAGTTGTGTCTTATTATAACTCTTCATACAATATTTTTTCTTACTTTTAGCTACTAAAATATATTTAAGTGAATGTTCCAACCATTTAACTTAATCATTGCAATATTTGGTTTATTTGATGAACTATTACGACATTTGATTTATTTGATGAATCATTGCAACTTTTTATTTATATGATGAATCATTGCAATTTTTTATTTATTTGATGAAATATTGTAACCTTTGCCTTTATAAAAACATCTTGTGGACATTAATCAAATGTAGAGAAAAATCACTATACAAAAGAAAACTTTTAGGGAGAACACAAAACCTCAAAATACTAAAAATCCAATGTTTACTTCTTGTATTTTAATTTAGAACAAGAGAAATTTTGTGTTGTCTTATCCTATAAAAAATTTCGTGTAACTCAATATTCGATAATTGTTGAATATACTCTTTAAAGAAGGTGGTCTTGTGATCGATTTAATAATTATATTTACGTATCATAACTCTTTGTAAGATATATTTAATATTTATAATTGTTTTAATTCTATTTTAGAAAATTACGTCTACTTCTTATAATTCTTTGTTTGATACTTAAAGTTGCATCTTTTTATCTTATTTTTTTGTAAAATATATTTGATATTTATAATTATTTTAAAAAAGTTTGAAAGATTGTGTCTACTCGTTAATAACTCTTTGTTTGATATTTTTTCAATTAGAGTCACCTCTTTGCATCATAATAAAAATCTCAATAAGTACTTCTAAGGGTTGCTTTTTTTTTATATAACTCTTCGTAAAATATATGTTATATTTATAATCATTATAAAAAATTTAGAAGGTTGCGCCCACTTATTATGGCTATTCGTTAATACTTTTATACTTAAAGTCACGTCTATTTGCCATAATATATTTTTAGTTATGTTTGTATTTCTTTTTAGTTAAAAACAATTAAACCATGTATTAACTCTTCATTGCTTATACAGAAAATTAATATATGACTTGTTAATTGCATATATAAATAAATTAATTTAAATTAAAATTTAGTTATATTAAGTATTATAAAAGTATGCATAAAAATTAAATCAATGGAATTTTAGTTAAAATTAATTTCATTAAAGTATAAACATTAAATAATATGCTATTAGAAATGATTTCATCTTTTCGTATATACAATATATATATATATATATATATATAAAAATATATAGATGAGTGTGTAGGATTATTTACAATGAATTTTAGTTGATTTATGATTTATTTTAAGAGAAATATGAGATACCAAATTAAGATTATTTTTTTTATTTAAAAATATTTAAAGATAACAAAATAATTTATTTATTTTGTTATGTTTAGATAAGTAGTCCAAAATAAGCATTAAATTATAAAACAATAATAAAAATAAAAATGGATTTACTCATAAGTTATAAAAATTCATGAAATTGATTGAAAAATGAAAACATCAAAAATAGTATCTCATCAAATTAATTCAGCAATGTAAACTGTTAAACAAATTATGGATGCAAAAATCCGCACATATATGCGGGTATTATTAGTCTAGTAGTAGTACATATAAGAAAAATCCAAGTAAACAAGAACTAATTAAGCAATAATGGCAATTGAAAAATGTCGACTAATTTGACTCTCGCGGGATAAAGCTGGTCTACCATCCTGTATTGGGACCTTTGGATGGTTGACTTTGCAATGGAGTGCGATTGCCAATGGCCAACTCCGCTAGAATTCAACAATGTCACTATCAAAGTGCTCGGGGACCATAATCGTTTTAGAAATTTTGTTTCGGGTGCGACCCAGACGCATCCTCACCACCAAAATCAAAGGTATCTAACTGTAGAGGTACGAAATCATGGCCGATAGTGGGCAAATCGTCTACATCAGCTGCGTAGAAGAGGTACGGTACTCCTTCGTCAGCCACCTCTCCGAAGCTCTCCGCCGAAAAGGTATAAATAATGTGATCATAGATGTAGATAGCGATGATCTGATTTCCAAGGAGTCGCAGGCAAAGATCGAGAAAGCTAGGGTTTCTGTGATGGTTTTATCCAGAATCTGTGAGCCCACTAGCATATGCCACAGGTTCCTTATGGTTCGCGAGTGTCAGAGGAACAAGGACCAGGTGGTGGTTCCAGTGTTGTACGGCGAGAGTCCATTACCGGGCTATTGGCTCAGCGTGCTGGATTTGAAAGACTTATCACCAATTCACCAATCCAGGTATTCGCTTTATGTTGTTATCTTCAATTCCCCTAAGCTATTCACATTAGGTCTAAATGAAGTAGGTCAATTTCAATTTTATTCTAATAATGTCTGGAGATAAGCCTCCCATTTCATCAGTTTACAATTTGGCAAAACTGCATTTCTTTAACTCGCAGAAAGGATCGTAGTGACTCCCAACTTGTAAAAGAGATTGTCAGAGATGTGTACGAGAAGCTCTTTTCTATGGGACGAATTGGAATCTACTCGAAGCTGCTGGAGATTGAAAAAATGGTTTGCAAGCAACCGTTGGACATCCGCTGTGTTGGAATTTGGGGTATGCCTGGCATAGGCAAGACGACACTTGCTAAAGCGGTCTTTGACCAAATGTCTGGCGAATTTGATGCTTATTGTTTTATCGAAGACTATACCAAAGCTATTCAAGAGAAGGGACTTTATCGTTTGCTGGAGGAACAATTTTTGAAAGAAAACGCCAGTCCTGGTGGTACCATTACGAAATTGAGCTTGCTTAGAGACAAATTAAACAATAAGAGAGTTCTTGTTGTTCTTGATGATGTGCGCAATCCTCTAGTTGTGGAGTCTTTTCTTGGAGGGTTTGACTGGTTTGGTCCCAAAAGCCTAATCATCATAACCTCTAGAGATAAACAGGTGTTTCGCCTTTGTCGAGTCAATCAAATATATCAGGTTCAGGGTTTAAATGAGAAAGAGGCTCTTCAGCTTTTCTCTTTGTGTGCGTCTATAGATGATATGGCAGAGCAGAATCTCCGCGAGGTGTCAATGAAAGTTATTAAGTATGCTAATGGACATCCTTTAGCTCTCAATATTTATGGCAGAGAGCTGAAGGGTAAAAAAAGACCGCCAGAAATGGAGACAGCATTCCTCGAACTCAAGGAACGTCCTCCAACTAAGTTTGTTGATGCAATCAAGAGCTGCTTTGACACACTCAATGACAGGGAAAAAAATATTTTTTTGGACATAGCTTGTTTCTTTCAGGGAGAAAATGTCGACTACGTGATGCAACTGCTTGAGGGTTGTGGTTTCTTTCCACATGTTGGAATCGATGTTCTTGTCGAGAAGTGTCTGGTGACTATTTCAGAAAACCGAGTGCGGATGCATAACTTGATCCAAGATGTTGGCCGACAAATAATAAATAGAGAAACAGGACAGACTAAGAGGCGCATCAGACTGTGGGAACCTTGGTGCATCAAATTTTTATTAGAAAATCACGAACAAAAAGAAAATGGGGAACACGAAACAACTTTTAAACGTGCTCAGGTCTGTTATCTTTTGATAGTTTGATATTTAACCTACTTTATGAGCCAACATCTTAATATGATCCACTTGCAATATTCTTTCAGGGCACTGAAGAGATCGAAGGCATGTTTCTGGACGCATCAAACTTAAGTTTTGATATTAAGCCTGCTGCCTTTGATAATATGCTGAACCTTAGATTGCTCAAGATTTACAGTTCCAATCCTGAAGTCCATCCTGTAATCTATTTCCCCAAAGGCTCTCTCTATTCTCTTCCTAATGAGCTAAGACTCCTCCATTGGGAGAACTATCCTCTGCAATTTCTGCCTCAAAATTTTGATCCTATGCACCTTATTGAAATCAACATGCCGTACAGCCAACTTAAGAAACTTTGGGGTGGAACCAAGGTAAGCAAACTCAAATATGCGTCGTTTGCCTTTATCTATACTCAGACAGATTTTGTAATTATTTTTTGGCATTTATTTTCTCAGAACGTGGAGATGTTGAGGACGATCAGGCTTTGTCATTCCCAGAAACTTGTTAATATTGATGATCTTTTACAAGCTCAAAATGTTGAGGTAATTGATCTCCAAGGTTGTACAAGCCTGCAGAGTTTCCCAGCCACAGGTCAATTGCTACACCTACGAGTTGTAAATCTCTCAGGTTGCACAGAGATCAAAAGTTTCCCAGAGATTCCCCCAAATATTGAAACACTTCATCTACAGGGGACTGGCATAATAGAATTACCACTTTCCATTGTTAAGCCTACCTACAGAGAGCTTTTGAATCTACTAGCTGAAATCCCGGGTCTTTCAGGTGTCTCAAACCTTGAGCAAAGTGATCTCAAACCTTTAACAAGCCTGATGAATATGAGCACATCTAATCAAAATCTTGGCAAGCTTATTTGCTTGGAGCTGAAAGATTGTTCTCGTTTGCGAAGTCTGCCAAACATGGATAATTTAGAACTTCTCAAAGTTCTTGATCTTTCTGGTTGCTCAGAGCTCGAGACTATCCAGGGTTTCCCACGGAACCTGAAAGAGTTATATCTTGCTGGCACTGCAGTAAGACAAGTGCCACAACTTCCTCAAAATCTAGAATTCTTTAATGCACATGGTTGTGTCTCTCTCAAATCAGTTCGTTTGAACTTCGAGAAGCTTCCTGTGCATTACACATTTAGTAATTGTTTTGATCTCTCTCCACAATTGGTCAACGATTTTTTAGCGAAAGCGCTGGCTAATGCAGAACACATACCAAGAGAGCGTCAGCAGGTAATCATCCTCGTCTCTCTCTCCATCTCTTTCTCTCTTCTCTTTAGATCAATGCCTGAGATGTACACCCAGCCACGTTCTTCTCATATCATATCTGAGTATCTGACTTTTTTTGCATTACTGCAACAGGAACTCAATGAACCTCTGGCTTTCAGCTTCTGTGCGCCCTCACTTGCGAATCAAAATTCCAAACTTGATCTGCAACTAGGATCTTCTGTAATGACACGACTAAATCCTTCTTGGAGGAAAACACTTGTGGGCTTTGCTATGCTGGTGGAAGTCACATTTTCGGAGGATTTCTGTGATGCTACTGGTTTTGGCATTAGTTGTGTTTGCAAATGGAAAAACAATGAAGGCCACTCTCATAGGATAGAAAGAAATTTGCATTGTTGGGCTCCTGGGAAAGTTGTTCCAAAAGTTCAAAAGGATCATATGTTTGTCTTCTGTGACGTCAACATGCGTCCAAGTACTGATGAAGGAAATGACCCCGATATCGGGGCTGATTTAGTTGTTTTTGAGTTCTTTCCTGTCAACAACCAGACAAAGCCTCTAGATGATAGTTGCACAGTGACAAGATGTGGAGTCCGTGTAATAACTGCTGCAAATGGCAGTACAAGTCTTAAGAATATATCACCAGTTTTGTCCTTGGATCCGATGGAATTTTCTGGTTATGAAAATGAAGAAGTATTGAGAGTCAATTATGATGGTTTACAGGAGATGGATAAAGTTCTATTTCTTTACATAGCGGGTTTGTTCAATGACGAGGATGTTGATTTGGTCGCACCACTTATTGCTAGCATTGACTTGGACGTTAGTTCAGGGCTCAAGGTTTTAGCCGGTAGGTCTCTCATAAGAGTATCATCCAATGGGGAAATAGTGATGCATTTTTTGCTACGACAAATGGGTAAAGAATTCCTCCGAACAAAATCCATGCTGCCTGGTAGCTCAAAGAAGAGTGAGAGATTGGTAGAAAATAGTCAGAGTTCCATTACCACTCATGCTAAGGATCCCCATAAGTGGTCGAAGTACAATTCGTCTGACGTGCCAAGAAAGTAAGTTCTCTTTTTATATCAAGTTCACATATTATAAACCCGTAAACTTGCCTTTTTGTTTTCTCATCATTAGGATAATACATAATTTAGTAGATAACCATTATATAAATTTGAAAATATCTAAGTGTATATACGTATATTATATATAACCACATTAGGTGCAATTATAAAAAAAAAAAAAAAAAAGAAGAAGCCACTTGTAGTTTTCTTAACGTCTGGTTTCTTAAATTGAACTAAAGTTTACAAAAGCATTAGAGATGTACCAATGTGTTTTCTTTTCCAAGTTTGCTTAATAACACAGTTCTTTAATGTTTGTAGTTTTTAGATTAATATTTGAAAAATCCGTTTTTTTAACTCCATTCAAGATTTTAGAAAAGTTTTCTATTTGATGAAATGTTTTAATTATTGTGAAAAAAGCAAATAGTTACAAGCAGTGGAAAATTTTTCTACGTTTTATTTATTGTGAAAAAGCACTGTTTGCTACGTCATATGGGTAAAGAAACCCTCCATACATAATCTAAAGAAGATTAAGAGATTGGGACCATTGGGTGACAATTCCATGATCAGTTCAAGGAAAATTGAGAACACTCGGTATATTCACGCTAACTCATTGATTCCCACATAAACACTATTCACAAAACTAGCGGTACATTACAACATATATTCACATATACTTACATAGGTTTCAATATATAAATACTTTTTGACGATGGATGCAGGAAGAGAAAGGCAGTGCGCATGTCTTACCTAGTGGATCTAGCCAGCCAGTCTGGTGAAGAAGTAGCTGCGTCTGACTCTGACCTATGGGTTTGGCGAAAGTACGGTCAAAAACCCATCAAAGGTTCTCCTTATCCAAGGTACATATATACAAGTGATAATCAAATGTGTTGTGACTTCTTAATCTATTACACATGTTTAATTAGATTATGGTAAATTAAGTCTTTGATGTTTACTTAAGGGATTTAATTATTTGTTCCTCAGGAGTTACTACAGATGTAGCAGCTCGAAAGGTTGTTTCGCTAGGAAACAAATCGAACGTAGCCACACAGATCCAAACAAGTTAGTCATTACTTACATCTCTGAGCATAACCATCCATGCCCCACTGAACGCAAGGCTCTCGCCGGCTCCACTCGTTCCTCTTCCTCCTCCAAATGCTCAGTTGTAACCTCTTCTTCCTCATCCAGAATCTCCCAAAACAAAGATGAACCCAATAAAATTCATTTCCCTTCCTCCCCCAATCCTCTTTATGCGGCAGAAGTGGTTAAGGAAGGAGACGTGGAGGAGCGTTTTGACAATATGGAGTTCGATAATGACGTCGAAGATGCCGTTTTACCAGAGGATTTCTTCTCATATCTGGACGGAGATTCTCTGACTATGTTCTCTCACAATAGCGGCGGAGGCAACATGGAGAACAAAACGACGGATCCCAACTTGTCTAGCGATTTCTTTGATTGACGACTCCTCAAAATCGTTATAAATTTCTTTATATTAAAATGTACAGTACTTAGAAATAAATTATTCATGTAATTCAGTTGTGTTAAATGGCGGTATTAGCTTAAGCCTATACAAACTTCGACTGGTAACCAACAGAGGGCAATCTCATCATTTACAGTGCACTTTTTTGTTGTTAAGCACTTTTTTGGTAATTAAGCAGCATAGCATACCACTAGACCAATAACAGTTAGGATTACCGAACCGTTTTAAGTAATTTATAGATGTTGACGTAAACAAATACACTTTTTTGGTGGGATCCATTGACAGAAAATTGAATCTCAAATGCAATAATTGAACCGAAAGAAGTTGGTCAAGAGGAAAGAAGAAGCACGTTTCATGATTTCCTAAGTTTTAGGGAATTGATCTCCACATTCCCATTTCTCCATGTTTCCTAGTTTGTAGGATTGTGAACGATACTTTTGCTTCCTTTGTGTATTTAAAGACCTCAAGGTCATGATGATGAAACAGGCATGAAAATTGACAAAAACATAGCTTATCTCTTTGGTTACTTGTTCATGTGTTACACATCATAACACATCTCTTAAATTTGAGGAGGGACCACCTATCAGTGGAATCGTAGCAGTTCTATCATTCTTGTTGACGGCATTCTTGAAGAATCAACGTCAACAAAACACCTTCAAAATTCCATCCCGAAAAGCCAGGTTCTATGGAGCTCTATAATGAGATTTATGGAGCTCCAATTTTCGAAGTCTACGACGAAGAAGACCTATCAGTGGTATCAGAGCAGTTCTATCATTCTTGTTGACGGCATTCTTGGAGAATCAACGTAACTGATAGGTGTTCCCTCCTCAAAGCTAAGAGATGTGTTATGTGTAACACAAAGAGATAAACTCTGTTTTTGTCAGTTTTCAAGTCTGTTTCATCATCATGACCTTGAGGTCTTTAAATACACAAAGGAAGCAAAATGATCGTTCACAAATCCTACAAACTAGGAAACATGGAGAAATGGGAATGTGGAGATCAATTCCCTAAAACTTAAGAAATCATGAAACGTGCTTCTTCTTTCCTCTTGACCAACTTCTTCCGGTTCAATTATTGCATTTGAGATTCGATTTTCTTGATCGAACCATTTGGTTCGCATCATCCATCTTATTATGGAAAATTGAAAACAATATAATTAACAATGAATAACCTCACAAAGTGTTATACACTGTCGAGATTCATTTTCTGTAGGCAAGGTAAATGGCTTAAGTTTGCTGGGGTCTATACCCTTTAATCCAAACCAATTTTGGTTTCACCCAAAAACCGGTTCAGACGCCAAAAGAAGCTGAGACGCCAATTCCAACATCATCCATCGAGATGAGTCTTCTCTCTTGTGCCTCTGCTCGCACCTCCAATCTTTTTTGTTCCTCCCAAAAGGTTCTCTCTTTCTTTCTCTCTCTGTAAACATTTTGTTAGATATGGTTTCATACATGACAATGATTTTATATATTATGTTCGAAAGGGCAATGGAAGAGAAAGAGATTTGAAATACCCAATTCCTCTAAACCTCAACAAAGATTTGAACTTTCTGGTAAAAAAGTTAGCTCCGCCACTCACGGCGGTTCTACTTGCTGTTTCACCCATCTGTTACCCTCCAGGTAAACCCTTGTTTCCTCCGACCAAAAGCTTCCACCTTTAGAGTATTTGCATTTTTATGGAGACATTACAGAACAGCTCTTCACTCTAAAGAATTCGTATGTTATAAGTTAACAGAGAGCATTTGTATAGGACACTTGTCTGAGTTAGTGCTTGTGGGTTTTGAGAAAAATTCTGTCTGAATTTGTTGTTTCATTCAAGAATGTTTTCTTGTTGGAACTATGATATGGAATCTGGATTCTGCAACCAGAAACAACAATGTAATCAATGTATCGTTGAATTGCAACTGGAATTGAAGTAAGTTTTGAATGTGTTCATGAAAGTTTCTTGCTTTTGTGGGTATTGTGGTGTAGAATCTCTTGGGCAGACTTTGGAAATACAAAGAGGTGCAACATTGTTTAATAGAGCTTGTATTGGGTGTCACGATACAGGTGGAAACATTATTCAACCAGTGAGTTGAAACACTTAATGAAAAACTCATGAAATGTCATCTTTCATTTCCCTTTTGAGTCAATTAGCTCATATCCTTCAACTTTCCAGGGTGCAACGCTTTTCACAAGTGACCTCGAAAGGTAATATAACCAATGCTCTACGCTTAAAGAGCTCTGTTTTGTGTGCATGTATCAGATTCTGACAGGAAATATTCGGTTAGATAGATCTTTGTCTCTTTAAGATTTGCAATGGTTTTTTTACCTTTACAGAAATGGAGTTGATACAGAAGAAGAGATATTCCGTGTTACCTACTACGGAAAGGGAAGAATGCCGGTAAGATCTTCTTCAAGAAAATCCTTGTATTAATTGAGAATGCCCTTCCATTTAGCTAAATGATCTGAAGAGGTATATGTCTGATGGTTCACTTCAGGGATTTGGAGAGAAATGCACGCCAAGAGGACAATGTACCTTTGGACCACGGTTGCAGGAAGAAGAAATCAAGCTTCTAGCTGAATTTGTAAAGTTTCAAGCTGACCAAGGTTGGCCAAATGTATCTACTGACTCGAGCGAGTAGCAACAAAGATTAGTGCAGTTCAATTCGGTTAATCGAGTAAGAGTTTGCAGCATTAGTTTGATAGATTTGTGCCTATTATGTCTAAAACTCAATTTATGGTGTCAAATAATATCAGAACTGGAAATTCCTAGGTGCTCTTCTTCTTCTTCTTGTGAGCGGTTTTGTAATCCAATCAATCCATAGGCAGTATCTACTTACACTTGTAACAATACCTTCTTGGAGGCTTCACTGCAATTGCTTATGCTCCAAGATGTTCTTGAGCTACAACAAAATTATAGGTGTTCATAATCCACCAAAACATATGTGCTCATAACTTTTGACTATCCCTTGACATTAGCCATTACAAATATGCTATTCTGAATATCTTTCCTCTGGAGAAAAATGCAGTGGAAAAGAATAGTGATGTTACTGTTGAATCCCTGGTATGTTATGAAGTTTTATGAGCATAACCTTCACTCTTCATGGTTCTTGAGAACCATCCGGTGAATCAGTTTGCTTTCTTTTCTTTGCATCTGACTCACCTAACTGCAAAGAAAAGCCAATATCATCATCCGACCTACTAGTCTTAAGTGAAGACAGGTTCTTGGATTCGAGATTCTCTGGTCCATTAATTTTCTGATGGAGTGGGGATCCGTTGTTGCTTGAACTTGGAATGAACTGGTGTTCTTCGATCGCGGCCGCTGTTTCTAACACGTCTTCTATTTGGAACTCTGGATGAATGTTTGAGTTGTCTTCTTCTCTAATAACTTGCTGGACATTCAGGTTAATAGGCTCAAAGTTCTCACCCGTTTTACATCTGGAAATATTGCACACACCAGGAGATGATTCCACGACGGTGGAATCAATTGCAGCACACATAATACCGTTTCTCTGTTCCAGCACTGCGGCTGCACACAGCAAAAGAGACATTGAAGGAAACAGTGTATACTAAAAGTACCGCAAAAAGAATCTAAGAGATAACACAGACCTTGAAGACCCTCATTGGAAGTAATGAGATCAAGCTCAAGAAGATTAAGAACTCTGCCAAGATCAACTCCACTTGTCCAATTCTCAGGTTGTTCCCCCACTTTTAGCTTCAACCGTCCCCTGTTTGCTGTTCCTCCCCAAATAATTCCAACAGGTCGCGGTTTCTCATTCTTCTCATCTCCCGCAGCCAACAGAATAAGGCTTCCACTATCACCCTCAAGATCAAAAGTCTGCTGGTTTTCACCAACAACAAGAAAATCGGTTAGGAAACAAATCCCTTTCTCGTCATTGTATTCTAACGCGTAAGCCATTATGGTCCCAGTGGTCAAACCAGAGCTTCTCCCAACTTTGACAACTTTTCTTCCTATTAGACTGTTAATTGGAGACTGTAAATCAGTAGCATGGATATCACCAATCTCACCAATCCCTTTGACAGTTGTGGTTACATTGTTCATATTGAAGTCTTCGGCAAATGGAATGAAGGCTCCATCAGCTCGGACAAATGTTTCTGCAGAAAAGAGGGAAACCGATAATTAAAATTGTGCTACGCCATTATACATCAGAGTTATTCTATACATTGTTACTGGGCTACCTGGGTTAGTTCCAGCGAAAATGCCATACCAAAGGTCATCGGTAATGAATGAAGTCGCTCTTTCCACTGCACCTAAGTAGACTCCGGGTCCGAGGCTAGGTGGCAATGGATGAAACATTTTCTGGCTTGGGTAGTCTAAATCAACTGCAACATGCCGGTTTGTTAGGAAACCAACCTGTCTGATACCGGTTTTACTCTTTACAATGGCACCTAAGGTTCCATATGTCTCTTGACTAGCCACCTGCAATAAGAGAGGCACGGCTGGATAAGGTTTTGTAATAAAAACGTCAATAACATAAGCATATATGTAAAATTAGTACAAAAGTTACACCTGTGAACCAGATCCAATAGACGAACCACTGCCCCTCAGATCATCAACAAGCTCTGTATACACCTGCTCTTTAGGCGTTTGCGCAGGTGCACCATAATATTGAAACTCAACAACATCTACATCACACCAAACTCCTCCAGGACCCTGTCAAAGTAAGATACTATTAAGTAAAAAAGTATTCCAGAAGCCAACATAAATAGGCTGCATTATTAAAGGATTCGACAATATGTTCCAAGTTTTAGTATCTAAATTACTAAAAGTTCCAATATCCACTTTTTCTAGTACTAGCAATCGATTAAAACTAAAGTACCATAGGCAAGAGATATCTCACCTCCAAGGCTGTAGGTAAACACTGAAGAGGGTTAAGCCATTGTTTGTGAACTTTCCGCGCAACAAAGACAAGTATAGCTGCAATATTTGTCAAAACACCTCGTCGAATCCGAAATCCAATAGCTGTACCGAGGCTAAACCTCCTTAAATTCTTACTATGAAACGCTCTAATCATCATCAATTCTAGCAATGTTGTAGCTTTCTTCCCTGTAGGTAAACCGTCAAAAGTCTCAGGCAAAACGCCTTTCTGAAGGTTTGCAAAATAGTTAGCTCTGTCTTCCGCTGAATCGTTCAATCGACTTGAAGTAGGCCAAGAGAAGTAAGCAGCAGCAGCACTGGTTTCAGGATGCTGACCGCCTGATGGAAACGGTTGAAGCGGCGATGAAGAAGCCATTTTTAAATGACTGTAACCGTTTTTATCCAAATTCAATGCTGACTCCACAGATTGTGATGATACAGAGTGATCAAATCTAAGGTCCAATCTTTTCCCTTCCATCTTCAACCTCTACTTACCAACCTACACTAAATTGATACATGTACCTTGGTAAAACCGACTAAAGATTCAAAATAACTTGAAGTGCATAATCATCAATGAAATCAAACCAAAGGTAATAATAAGACCAAAGTCTCAAGAACCCAAATTAGCTTATGTATCTTAAAGGTTAGACCTTTATTGGAAAATTATGTGCAAGATTGAATATTATAATAAACCCAGAAAAGGAAACATGAAAAGAGCTTAAGAAATTGAGTGAAACAATGGAGTTGTTAATCAAAATCAAAAGAGACAACTTGGCAATTTTGGGGTATATTCGACAGAGAGAAGAAAGAAGTACTAACCGATCAGTAGTGTGATCTTTCTCATGTGTTGAATAAAAAACTCTTCCAAAAGGATCGAATAGAGGAGACTGGAGGAAGAAGTGGTAATAATAGAGAGGAGGACCCAAGAACTTGGTTGAGCTTCAGAGTGGACGACGAAGACTTTTCTTTTTTTATCTCTCAAAAACAAAATTGAAGGAAACAGCTACTCTTTTGTTTGCCAAATGTATTTTTTTTTTTACATTTCATTATTTAAAAAATATTATTTATTTTTATATTATATATATATATATATGTTTTTGATTGTATATTTTAAATGATTAGATATTTAATTAATATTTCTCTATAAATATATATAGAGCTAAAGAGATAGCCAAATAAGAATCTTTCGTGTATATTCCCTGCATAGTCTTGAATGTATAATTGTTTTGTGATGGATGTACAAGTTCAAATCCGGTTAAAATTTAACAGTTTATTTTATATGAAATTTTTCAAAATTTTGAAAATATTGATAAAAAATGAAATTACAAAAACGGGTAAACATTTTTTTTAAATAGATTTCTAAAATAATCCATATATTCTAAACTTAGTGAGATTTTCTGAATTTTAAAATCAACTAAATACATTTTTTAATTTATTGCTCTCTAAAGTTTTTTTGCTATTTTGTTTCTGGAAGAAAAGGTAATCATTGTATATTTCATTAATAATTCTAGAAGGAAACCGTTTTATCAATAGTAGAAATTCAAGAAATGGATAAAACATTCAAAAGAAACTCGATAATGTTGTTGACCGAAAAAACAAAAAAAAACTCGATAATGTTTCTTTTTAGTATACTTATCTTCAAAAATGGTGTGATCACACTCAAACGTCATTAAGAGCTATCATGCTTACACTCACCCTCTCTCCTTTTCATCTTTAACACAATAAGCATATCAAAAAGCTTTTGTAAAAGAAGATGATCTGTGTCAAAGTGTTTCAAAATTTAGGTTAATCTCCAAACATACAATCACTTTGCAAAATGTAGAACATAAGTAACATGACTTGCAACATTTTCACACACACTCACACAAGTATCGACTTTTAAAATGAAAATACAGAGACATGATTTTTCAAGGCTGTTATATAGGACAGGTGATAAAACATTGACCTTTGATGTTTGTTTTTTCATGAGGAGAATCTGTCCCGGTCATGAGGTGAAGAGTAGTCGATATTCGGCCCCTGTGGGATGATTCCAAACGGGTTGATCGTAGGGTGGCTTCCGTAGTAATGTTGCTTAATGTGTTCCATGTTCACAGTGCTACTCATGCCTTGGATTTGGTAGATGTCTTTTATGTAGTTGAAGATATTCGGGTACTCACGTAAGAGTCTCTTGTTGCATTTGAAGTGAACCGCATAAACCTGGAACGCAAATTAAAGAACATGATGTCAAGAATCTAATGGGCTATATGTATTGGAAACAAAGAAGAAAAGTTGATTCAAATACCTCATCAAATCTTATAAGGGTGACGAATAATCGGATATCTGCTTCAATGAAAGTGTTTCCACAAATGTACCGCTGTTTTCCGAGTATTTTCTCACATCTATCTATTGCTTCATATAACTGGTTCACTGCCTGGAGAGAAAAGAGATCAATTCACGTTTCAGCCCTGTTAAACAGAATAGACATTGAAGATTTTATACCTCATCATAGGGTTCTTGTTTCCTAGCAAACCCACATTTATAAACACCGTTATTTATCCCGTTGAAAACCCATTCATTAGTCTCATCGATTGTGTCTCTGAGATGAGAAGGATAAAGGTCGAGTGATGGGTTTTTCGCAATACCATTGAACTCGGTGTTGAACATCCGGATTATCTCTGAACTCTCATTGTTAACTACAGTCTTAAACTTCTTATCCCATAGAATCTGACATAATAAATGCAAAAAAAAAAAAAAGACATTCAAGAAACAGAACTAGCGAGATTATAGAGTTCACCAGGAGATCAAAACTTACAGGAACAGTGTACTTCCCCTCATAGTTGGGGCTAGCAATCTCGTAAAGTTCTCTGACAGTCTTTGCACCATTAAGATAGTCAGGCTCAGCTCCAGGGAGCTCGGTATCCAAATCCGGGAAAACCCAGCCTCTATGGTCATCAGTTTCCTTGGTTTTTCCCCAAATGGAATGAACCGACTAATCGAAATCAAATAAAAAGAGCAATGCTTCAACAGTCTATAATTCCATATGGAAACCACGAGATAGAGCAATGAATTGTACTAACCGGGAAGCTGATTGCATCATCAAGTCCTTTGATCTTCAAGTAAGAGAGACATCTACAAGCCCATGGACAAGCATAGGATATGTAAAGATGATATCTTCCGGATTCAGCAGGATACTGAGAATGAGGATCTTGTGAAACAAAGTTGCGGAACGTTGATGCTGTTCTTACAAAAGCTCCAGATTCTGATGTCTCATCAACCCCAGACCGAGCCATTTTGCTACTAATAAACATTCACACAAGTTTACTTTTCACCTCATTAGAGTCAGTAAAACTGAAAAACTTGGGAGATTTCAATGTTTATAGTCTCCAACTTGGCTTTTTAACAAATCTTCACATGATCAATCTCAAATTTTCCCAAAAGAAAGGATCACGAAACGAATCAAAAAAAAATCAAAAAGTTCAGAAATTTCAAGCAGGGCTTTACTTTTTTCATCTCAGTAAATCATTAAACCTAAGAAAAAAAAAAAATGTCAAAAATCATATGTTCGTAGGCCTTCCATTATGCTTTCCGCAATTGAACATTTATGGATCATTAAATCCAGAATCCAGATCGAACACAAAATTCAGTACAAGTCTAACAAGATCATGATTCGTAAAGAAAGGTAGATAGGAGACTGGACAAAACCTGATCACGACGATATTATGTATTTTGGAGTCGAAATGTCGCTGTTGTTGAATGATTTTTTTTTTTTTTTTTTGCCGATAAGGTTGAAAAAAAAAAAAGTCAGCTTTAGTGGACAATGGTAATGACGGGTGTCATCTTATAGTGGAGGAGAATCAGCGAAAGAGAAGAGATCAGAAAAAGGGACTTTGCCTTGCCTTCGTCGTCACTGCTTTGTTCACGCCTCACGAGTTAACTCAGCTCAGAATAAAAAATCAAGTAATACATTGAAGATGGTCTAACGTGTTGACTCGCCTGGATTCTGTAAACTTTTTTGGACCGGTTTATACGTCATGGATTTTGGGGACCGATTTAAACCAGGTTGGTTATAAACTTATAATTGGAGAAACCGGTACAAAAAGGAACATAATTGGTAGGACGAGCTATATGAAGGGTTAATTAAATGATAAATTTAACAAGATATAGGATTTGATAATCATAACATAAAGTGGTAAATAGATATTGGGCTATTGAGTTGTGGTAACAATTTTGGTAAAGTGGTTTCTGCATGGGAGGCCGTTGAGTTGGTGGGAGCCTTTCATAGACACAAAGCATAGCCTTTCTTTGTATACTAATTCTAAGAAATTCATTATTTTTTAGAGAAGATCAACGAGTGGAGATTACTGGTAGAAAACGCATCATCAAATAGGGATGTCTCTCTCATTGCTCAGAGCACACAAAGCAAGATGGAGTAGGGCACGTGCCCCACACTCTTTTTTATTTTTATTTTATTTCTTTTCTATATATAATTTACTTAAATATTTTTGGCATAATTGAATTAAAAAAAGGGGTTCCACCCTAATTTAAAACAAACAATGTTTTTCAGTCCAAACCAAACCAATTTTAGTAAAACGAAAATAATGTTCAGCCCACAATTAATTAAACAGAAAACCACAAAAATTCTTTCTCAATCCTGCAACTATTATTAAGAACTAGATTAGGCCCGTATATACGCAGAGTTATAGTGAAATATTTTAAAACCTGTTAAAAACCAAAAATAGAAAATTCGATTAAATAAAATCAATTAGTTGTGAAAATATGTAAAATGATATTGAGTATGCCAATACGTAATCATTTATCAATAGAATAGTTAACATAAATTTGACTTAATACATTAATTTGTACCTATTTACAGTAAAATCTCTATAAATTAATACAGTTGAGACTATAATATTTATTAATTTATCGAATTATAATTTATCGATATACTAATTGATTCGAAAACCAAATTCGGGACCAAAAAAATGTATATTGATTTATCGATGTATTAATTTATCGAGTATTAATTTATAGAGGTTATACTGTATATCATTTTCTGCCTATACACTAGTTTGTATTTCTATATTTTAAATTTATTGTAACGTTTACTACAACAATTTAGTAATGCTAAATTATCAATCACCAAAACTTTTGCCATATATTGATTATTATTATTATTGCTAAATATAAGAAGAACGTGTTTATGCAATTCGCAACTAAAATACGATTCCACACTTTTTAAAAAAGTGATTTACATATTTACAATCTACTTTATCACTAAAAATATATATTTTTATCCATTCATTTTCTACCATTGAAATATGCTCTCTACCGCCATCACCACCTCCAAAATATTTTTACAAACACATTAAGCCAATAACACATTTATTCACTTTCACTTTTGCATAGTTTTTAACCTATAAAATGCTAACTCAAAAAATACTTTCAATGTAAAATATATCAAATAGCAATAATTACTGATATATTTATAACAAAGACTAAGATAAAAAAATTTAAAGATAGTCGACTGCTATGGTCTATAAAAAACCAATAAAAGTTGAAAAAGATTATAATTATAAATTGACATAATTTTAAAATGATAAAATATTATAAACACGATAATATATTAATCTTATATAATTCAAATTATAAAAATTCTCTAATCTATAGACTTGACACGTGTCGCGATTATATGATTAACTAGCTTTGAACCAAATTATATATTAAGATATGTTTTCACATTTTTACTTAGGTTTTCAACAATCATTTATAATGTGTATACGTGGGATTTGTAATTTAATATTTTATAACCCATGAGAAAAAATGAAATAAAAAACGAAAGAATGAAAACAATATAAGATAACCCGTGAAAGTAAATATAATAAGATTACATCTACAAAATCACGTCGACAAAGATATACCCATTTTTGTTTCTTATTTTTATTTTTACTATTTAGTTCCCAATTAAATTTTATCACATGTTTCCAAATATTTAATTTTTTTATTCCAATTTGAACCAGGTTAAAATTTATCGTTTAGCTACTCATATAATACTTATATTTCATATCCCTATTTTAATTAAGTTAACTTTATTATTATTTAGCTACATATATATATGTATTTATTTATTTTTAAACCTTAATTAACATATCGATTCTCATAAATCTATTTAAATTAGATTATTTATTTTAATCATATTCGACTTTACTTTTTATTTTATGAATCGATATCAATAAATATGAACTAATTTATGTTCCCTGTTTATTATTTTATCTAATTAGAGGAAACAAATTATATGCATTGAAATCTGATCAACTAACTAACACATGTTGAAATCATGTTTTTAAAAAAATTATATTTAATGTTAGCATACATCAAATCTAATTGGAATAAGTTTTTTTTATATGTGTTGAAATCGGATCAATAGATTGACATATGTAGCGATGTTAATTACTAATTTTTAAACATCAATATTTATATAATAAAATTATGTACTTGATGTTTACTTATAATTTCTTCTTTTTAATATACTTTTAAAAAAGTAGTAATTGTAAAGTAAACTTAACTACTTTTAGAAAAACCTAATTTAAGAAAAACAAAACATTAGTCTCTCTATTTTTAAACTTAATTTTCTAGGAATACATTTTGTTTTAGATTTTCAATGCAGATTTTTTACAAAAAAAATTAGAGCAAGAATCTAACAAGATTATGTATAACTTGATTTTGTCAATAGTTTTTTTTTTCTTTCGATCGAAACAAAACTTATCTTTAAGAAAAAGCATTAATATTTCGCTTAAAAAAAGGACAGAAACTTCAATTTATACCACACACAATTCACAAACAAGACTTGCATACTCAACTCTTGCATAATGACTTCTTAACGCGATTTCTTATTGGGAAATCTCGGAGTTACGAGATCTATGTGAACATATTTACTTATTATTATTAGAAAAGTTAACATTTGTATAATATTTTCTTATTGTTAAATATGTAAATTTCCTATTATCGTATGTAAAAAAATTGTTAATCAAGTTATGACTTTGTATAAAAAAGCTTATGGAGGCTACTTAATAAAATTGGGCCTATGGGCTAAGTCGGTTTTATTGATCGGTTAGGTTAGACTCTATGCTTAAGTTGTAGCATATATATAAGGCAAAAGATATGTAACTTCAAATCTAAGAAATCAGATTTATACTACTAAAGATTTCTTGACATGGTATTAGAGTAAGGTTTATACTACTAAAGACAATATGCAGTGATAACGGGTCCGAATTCATTTGCTTAAAAGATTTCTTTTCTCAACACAGGATTACACACAAAACATCTTGTGTTGGAACTCCGCAACAAAATGACCATGTTGAACGGAAACATCGTCATTTCTTAAACGTCGCTAGAGCTCTTCGTTTTCATGCTAATCTTCCCATTGAGTTTTGGGTTTATTGTGCATTGACTGCCGGATATCTCATCAATCGCACTCCCACTCAAATTCTTGGTGGTAAAAGTCCTTTTGAACTTATCTACAATCGACCACCACCAATGAACCATATGCGTGTTTTCGGTTGTTTATGTTATGTTCACAACCAGAAACACGGAGGTGATGAATTTGCAACTCGAAGCACTAAATCGATCTTTCTTAGGTATCTGTTTGGTAAAAAGGGTTGGCTTGTTTATAATCTTGAGACCGGAGTTGTTTCTGTTTCCCGCGACATTATTTTTCGCGAATCAGTATTTCCATTTGCTGATGAGCTAGCTACTCTCTCGTCTTCTTCGCTACGTCTTCTTGTTGATAACGATGTCGCTGAATTGTTCAATGATCCCAACGGTTTTGACGTAGCTAGACCCGATTTTCCAGTTGTTCAAACTCCACCCATGTCTCAATATGTAGTTTCGATCCGGATCCAGCTCCACTCATATCTCAGACTGAAATTTCTCTGAATACACAAGAACATGTCTTTGTTTCGTCGAACCCTGCACTTGCAGCAAATAAAGATGCAACTGTGGCTGATCCTATTTCCGCCATTGATGATGTTGTTGCTGAACCAGAGATAACATCGTCTTCATTGTCACCATCAAACAATTCAACAACCAACGATGACTCTGTCTCCGAACTAGAGCAACTCGGTTTTGGATTTCGGAAGAAACAACCACCACTAAAGCTTGTTATGTTACCTCTCTCGTTTATACGCCCTCGCCGTCGGCAACGCCATATCCAATTGACAATTTCGTCTCCAGCTCGCAATTTTCTGAAAAATATCAAGCTTACTTGTTTGCTATCACTTCAGGAGTTGAGCCTAAACACTACCAATAGGCTATTCTCGATGAAAACTGGAGGTTTGAGGTTTAAGATGAAATAGAAGCCTTAGAAGAAAATGGCACGTGGACTGTTGAAGATCTTCTACCGGGTAAGAAGCCAATTGGTTGTAAATAATTTTTCCGTCTCAAATACAATACTGATGGTAAGCTTGAATCATAAAGCTCGTCTTGTTCTTGGAAGTAATCAACAAGAAGGCAATGATTATTTTGAGACTTTTGCACCAGTTTCTTAAATGATCACCATGAGAGCATTTCTTCAACAAGCCGCGTCTTTAGATTGGGAAGTTCACCAGATGGACGTTCATAATGCGTTTCTACATGGTGATCTCAATGAGGAGGTTTACATGAAATTTCTCCTGGATTTCGTACAGATGATAATACTAAAGTCTATCGTCTTCGCAAGTCGCTTTATGGTTTGAAACAGGCTCCTCGTTCCTGGTTTGCGAAGTTTGGTTCTGTTATGAAAAGTTATAGTTTCAAGCAAAACATCTCCGACTATTCTTTATTCACTGTAGAGAATGATGCTACTCGACTTCATGTTCTGGTTTATGTCGACGACTTAATCATCATGGGAAGTTCTATTCATGTTGTTAATGAATTTAAACACTACTTGAGTTCTTGTTTTCACATGAAAAATCTGGGAGTCTTGCGTTATTTCTTAGGCATTGAAGTGGCTCGTAGTCCAACTAGAATTTATTTATGCCAACGCAAGTACGCACTTGATATTATCGCAGAAACATGCCTTCTTAGAGTTAAACCGATTACGTTTCTGTTGGAACAGAATCACCGGCTGTCGCTTGCTAAAGTGATGCATTTACAGATCCCACACGCTATCGTCGTCTTATTGGTCATCTAATCTACCTTGGTAATACACGACCAGAGCTTTCATATGTCATTCATATTTTGTCGCAGTTCATGAACGCTCCACAACAAGCTCATTGAAATGTTGCTCTACGTGTGTTTCGCTATTTAAAGAATAGTCTCGGTCAAGGTATTCTTCTTCGCGCCAACACACCTTTAACCTTAACAACTTGGTGTGATTCGGTTTATACGACATGCCCTTTAACACGACAGTCTCTCACTGGTTGGTTCATTCAACTCGGTGGTTCACCATTGTCTTGGAAAACACGTAAGCATGACACTGTCTCCCGCTCTTCGGCCGAAGCTGAATATCGAGCCATGGCGAACATTGTGTTAGCGAACTACTATGGCTTCGTGAGTTATTACCAGCGCTTGGCATTGAGTTTATAACTCCTAGTACTATACATTCCGATAGTTTATCCGCGATCATGTTTGCTGCAAATCCGGTATTTCATGCTCGAACAAAACACGTTGGCACCGACTGTCAACTTATACGAGACGAGATTATTCGTGGTACTATAGCTACAAAACACATTTCTACTAAGAGTCAGCTTGCGGATAACATGACAAAGGCCTTGGGTCATTGATATGTCGTGTTTTTACTCGTTTTTATACGTTGTTTCCTTTCCGTTTTTGTTTCAATTGTCTTGCTTTTGTCTGTATTTGTGTCTTTTTGGTTGTATTTTGAGTTTTGTACAGGTTATGGAAGCATCGATGGACAAGAGCGTTGCAGAGCATATTCGAGTCGCGTTGAAACGGATTTGGGCAAGAAGAAGCCAAAGGATCGATCGATCCACCTTAGGATCGATCGATCCATCATATCATCCGACCACACCAACAAGAGATCGATCGATCACCCTTCATGATCTATCGATCCATTTCTCCGTCCATTCATATCAATGACGGATCGATCGATCCTTAAGTGGATCGATCGATCCTTTATCACCCGATCCCTGTCTGACCGATCGATCCGCAGCTCTGTCGATCAAAGCATACACGAGCAGATCGATCGATCCTTCAGTGGATCGATCGATCCACCCATGTCGGCCAGACAAGTCTTTTCTGCAAAAAGTTTGTTAATTATATACTTAAATACTCTAAGTTTGTAACCAAGCATAATTACGTTTTCTAAGCAAGTTTTTAGATATTTTCTCTCTACTTTCTCCTTCAAGAACACCAAGAACATCAAGAACACAAATCTCTTATATTGAAGAAGTTTTCTTATTATTACTCTAAATCTCTTTGTCTTTTCATTATGAATGCTTCTATGGTTTTAGATTTTGTTATTGCTATGTTTGAGTAGTTCCTTCGTTAGGTTTTAGGGGTTCCCAAGGGATCATCATGAATCAATGAATTAGGCATAGATAGGAGTTTGTATTTATCTTCATCTTCTGCTATTCTTATTGCTTGAAATAAACTGATCTCTTATTTCATGATGTTAGGATGTTTAATGCACCAAAAATGTTGATTAAATACCTGAAAGAGCGTAGATGAGCAAGTTGTCCTTAGCCAACGAAAGCTGATGCTAAGGCAAATTGTGAGCGTATCAATCTTGTTCGTTAAAGCTTGTCTAGAAATCTAGGTTCAAACGACAGTTATGAATCTTAGTTTGCTAGACAAAGTAATTGTTGCCACGACAGTGGAGTAGTTAAACCTTTATGTTTGAGTTCGAGACCGCGCTGAATTGTCTCCTGAATAGTTGTCTGATTCATGATTTGTGGTATTCTGCGAATGATCCTAAAACCTAGCGTTTTTAATTCACAAGTTCACAAAGTTTAATTTTCATTATTACTATATTTGAAAACAACCCCCATTTTGTTATCTTAGCTTAATTTCAATCTCATATTATTCGTAGTGTAACACATGGTTCTTGTGGATTCGATCCCATAATTACCACTCCGATTGCTGTGCACTTGCTGTGTTATTTTGGGTGTAAAACCTGAGCTATCAGTCATAAGCAATTTGAAAATTATATTGGGCCTATGGGCTAAGTCAGTTTTATTGATCGGTTAGGTTAGACTCTATGCTCGAGTTGTAGCCTATATATAAGGCAAAAGATGTGTAACTTAAAATCTAAGAAATCAGAGTTATACTACTAAAGATTTATTGACATGATAGATCTTGGAAGAAACCTTAGTAGTATAATAGTTTCTATCAATTTTATTAAGTAGCATCAATAGGCTTTTTTATACAAAGTCATAACTTGATTAACAAGTTCTTTCCATATACGATAATAGGTCATAACTTGATTAACAAGTTCTTTCCATATACGATAATAGGAAATTTACCTATTTAACAATAAGGAAAATTACATAACTGTTAATTTTCCTAATAACAATAAGTAAATATGTTCACACCGATCTCATAACCCCGAGATCTCCCAATACCTCCAGGAAACTCATATGTGGTAATACGTATGAGATTAGACATAATTTTAAGATAGTGGCATTATACCCGATAGTCGGATCTTCAACATCATTTATACCCGGCCGTCGGGTCATCATTGTGGTCTCCATCATGTTCATAGTTAATTAATGGAAAGCCACATGATGAATACATCATCATCGTATTTGTGCATCTCCATCGTTTTCAAATATCACAAGTCTTGGTCTTTCTTCGAACTTCTTGTTCACAAAGAAATTTGTGTCTAAGTTGTGGTGGTCGTCATCCGGCACAAACGTAGTGCCCACATCTAGAACTGTTATTCATAACCATGAAAATAATGATAAAATTCTACTTCTTAGTAGCATGAAGAAGAAATCTGCCATGTTAATTTTCTTTTCATAATTTTTTTTTCTTTTTAGAATCAAAACAGAACTTAACTATATAATAAAAACCAGAAAATCTCTACAAAAAGACGTAAGAGAGACAGAAGGATTTCGTCCAATAGAGAAAGAAAGAAAGTTGAAGCGGAAGAACGAAGGTCAAGAGAAAAAGAAGATTCAAATAAAAATAGAAAATATGTAAATGAGACAGCAAGAAGCAGCTAAGGATCGAGAATTTGTATGATTTGAATTTGTCTCTGATACCATAATAGATTTTGGATTAAACCTTAGTAGTAAAATAGTTTCTCTCAATTTTATTAAGTAGTTTCAATAGGCTTATTTATACAAAATCATAACTTGATTAGCAAGTTCTTTAATTACATATACGATAATAGAAAAATTACCTATTTAACAAAAAAGAAATATTACATAAATGTTAACTTCTCTAGTAACAATAAATAAATGTATTTACATCGATCTCGTAACCCCGGGATCTCTCAATATTTCTCAAGAGAATCTGTGTCGATCATGAGGCAAAGAGTAATCAATGTTTGGTCCATGAGCGATGATCCCAAGAGGGTTTAAAGAAGGAAAGCTTCCATAGTAATTTTGCTTTATATGATCCATCTTTACTGTACTGCTCAGTCCCGCGGTTTGGTAGATATATTTTGTGTAGTTAAAGAGATTATAATACTCTCTTACAAGTCGTTTATCGCATTTGAAGATCCCCGCGTAAACCTGCAAAACAAAATTCTCAAAACATATGGTAAATTGAACAAAACGTAGATATGAAAATCTAAAAACATAACATAACAATTTGAGCTAAAATCACCTCATCAAATCTTATGAGAGTGACGAATAATCGGATATCTGGTTCAGTCAAAGTGTTTCCACAAAGAAACCGTTGTTTTCTGAGTATTTCTTCGCATGTGTCCAATGCATCAAACAATTGTTTCACTGCCTGCGAAGAGAAGCAAATTAACATGTTGGAATCAAAATTTAATCACCATATTGATAAGTAAATCGCAAACCAATTACCACATCATAGGTTTCTTGATTTGTAGCAAACCCACATTTATAAACACCGTTATTTATCCCATCGTGAATCCATTCGTTAGTCTCATCGATTATGGCTCGGAGATTGGGAGGGTAAAGATCGAGAGAAGGGTTTTGTGCAACATGATTGAACTCGGTATTGAACATTCGGAGTATCTCAGAGCTCTCATTGTTAACTATAGTCTTAAGCTTCTTATCCCAAAGAACCTATCACAAATATAGAAACCCAAAATCCGAATGTTTAGTAAAGTAACAGAATAAGATTAGGCCACACACCATGGATTAAAAAAAAACTTACAGGAACAGTGTATTTTCCCGTGTAGTTCGAGCTAGCGATATCATACAGTTCTCTTACGCTTTTCGCACCATTAAGATGATCACGATCAGCTCCAAGAACCTCTGTATCTGAATCTGGAAAAACCCATCCCATATGCTCGTCACTTTCTTTGGTTTTTCTCCAAAGTGGTTGAACAGACTAATGAACAAACCGATCAGATTATGTTGCGTAAAAAATCGAAATGAAATATGTCGAAAACGGATTCTTTACTAACCGAAAAACTTATTGCTTTTTCAAGCCCTTTGAGTTTCAAGATTGCAAGACATCTAGAAGCCCATGGACAAGCGTAAGATATGTAAAGATGGTATCTTCCTGATTCTGCTGGAAACTGAGAATCAGGTTTTTGTGAAACAAAGTTGCGGAATGACGTTGTGGTTCTAGCAAAATCCGTCTTCTCGTTAGCCATTGACATAGCCATTGTTGATGCACACTGGAGAGTAAAAAAAAAAAAAACACAAAAGTTTAGAACATTAAAACATCATTATGTAACTATATATTACTCAAATGAAGCTGCAACAACATAACCAGAAACACACAAAAACTTAAGTAATCTTACATCTAAGATAGGTTTCTGACAACAAAATTAAGAACTTGATCAAGAATGAATAAAATAAAACAAGAATGAATAAAGTAATAAGTACCTAACACAATAATGAATGTAAGATACGACTCAAGCAGAAATTGACCAGGATGATGTAGCGAGTCTTCAACTGTTGTCTTCAATGGTACGTAACTAATAAAGGTAAAAATTTGAGTCAACATTGGCGAGCAGAAGAAGCTTCTTGAATTAAGAAAAAGAAAAAAGAAAAGTCTTTTGTCTTTTGAGTCTTTTGACAAATGTTACTGTTTCTGATTATGCTTTTCGCAATTGAACATTTATGGTTCATTCGACACAGAATCCAGATCGAACCCAATATTCAGTACAAGTCTAAGACGGTCATGATTCATGAAGAAACGAACATAGGAGAATGGAAAAAACATGATCACGACGATGTTATGTATTTTGGAGGTGAATGTCCGTGTTGTTAAAAAGAAGGTAATGACGGATGTCTTCTTATAGTGGAGGAGAATCAGCGAAAAAGAAGGGATCAGAAAAAGGGACTTTGCTTGCCTTTGTCGTCACTGCTTTGTCACGCCTCACGAGTTACCTCTTCTTCTTTGTCACACCTAACGAGTTGACTCGCCTGGGTTATGAGAAATGCATGAAAACTTTTGGACCGGTTTAGACCAGGTTATGGTTGGTTATAAACTTATAACTGGTTTGACCGGTACAAAAAGGAACAGAATTGGTAGGAGGAGGTATATGAAGGGTTAAATGATAAATTTAACACGATATAAGATATATATATATATATATATATATGCATATATAAAAAAGATATCATAACATAAATTGGTAAGAGATATCGGGCATATTAAAGATGCGCATATTAAAAAGACTTAATTGCCTCTAAAGCTACCCTCACCCAAATCATTTACTTGTTGTCCTACACGTTTTTAAATTAAAGTGAAACAGAAAAAAAAAAAAAAAGGCAGAGACATCAATCACCATCCCTTCGTCTTCTCTCCCATTTAGTCGAAGTAGGGTTTATATTCCCCAAATTTTTCTCTCAAAATCATACACGTAAATCATCTTCTGTTTGTAGCAAAGATGAAATGGCATCAAACCCATTCCTCGTCGCCAAGGAACATTTGCTGAAGAATTCCGACGATACTCTCACATTTCTAGTGTCAGTTGTTCGCAGTTCGAGGTTAGTATGTCATACTTTTGCATTTCGAAATTTTTCCACTATGATCTGGATGAAAAATTGTTGAAAATCTTCTCAAAAAAAATTTGTCCATTAATTTTTTTTCTACAGGTCGAAGAACTCTGCCCAATCTCGTGATACTAGACTTGGAATCCATACCGATGGTCTCAAATGGTCTTTTGGCAACAAGGAGCTCAATGTCCTTCTTTGTTTCCTTCCTTATTTGATTTCTCTGTTTCTGCCTTTTGAGTTTCTCTGAAAATTGAAATTTTCCTTCCTCTCATAAAGGATTTTTCTTTAATTTTGACAGAATAATAAACCATTTTCGAGAGAGAAGAGGAAGAGACCAAAGCAGAAGAAAAAACGAATATCCCAAACTTGTCGTTCTCTTCTCAAATTCCGAAGCTTAAAAAGTAAAGATTAGTTTAAAAAAGATTAGTTTTCAAAAAAAAAAAAACAAAGTAAAGATTCTGGTTTCGTTATGAGTTTCATTAAACAATGAAAACCTCAAAGGTATAAGAGAACCTTTAGCTAAGCATTTTCATTAGCTCTTTTAGTTTATAAATCCAGAAACGGAAATGATCAAATTGAGCTTAAAGATGAACACTTTATAAACGAAATCTAAAGAAATAATGAGAAAGATTGAAGTTCAGAGAGACACGTTTGTGAATTTGTCCATTAATCTGTAGATTAAAGATGAACACATTTGTAAATATGTCCATTAATTTTTATTGTCTACATGTCAAAGAACTCTGCTCAATTTCGTGATACTGGTCCTGGAATCAAAAACCGATGGTCTTTTGGCAATAAAGAGCGCAATGTCCATGTTTGCGTTAGTTTTTGCTTCCTTATTTTATTCAATGTTTAAGTTGGTATTTCCTTATGGTCCATAGGATTCCTTTCGGTTTTGTATTCAATGTTCTAGTAATGTTTTTTATGCGATAATCTACTTCGCCATTTGCCTATTTCTTTCAAGTCGCGAGCCAAACATTGTAGTTAATCTGTATTTATTAAAGCCAGTATATGTTGTCCACCAACTATCTTGTCCTTGATTGTCCTCTTTGAAGTCTTGTCTACCAATATGAAAGCTTGTGGACAACAAATGACAAAATTTGCATGGGACAAGGAACCGGTGGACAGCAAATAATTTCATGGAAGATCTTGTCTAAACACTATTAAAACAAGAAAGTCGTAAACAAGTTTGTAACTTCATGGACGATGGTGTCTACTGTAAACTCGTTGGCCTCTTTGAAGTATTGTGGATAACAAAGGACAACATACCCGTTGCATAGACATTCACCATGTGGACAAGTAATAACTCTCTTGTCTACCAATAAGAAAGTTGGAAGACAACAACATACTTGGACAACAAATTACTTCATATAAGATCTTCTCTAACCACTGCTGAGACAAGTAACATGTGGACAAGTTGTAAATTCATGGACGATGTTGTCTACCAATTCTGAAAATTGTGGACAATAATGGACAACATACCTGTTAAAATATTGTCCTCTCTCAACCAATAACAAAACATATCGCAGTCTATACTGTTTAGTTTGACGAACTATACTTGTTTAACCCAAAAAATAATAGAATGCGTGGGACATAATTTTAAATATTTGTCTTTGTGGGACAAAAATTCTCTAACTTTATCCGTTGAATCACAAAAAATTAGTAATCGCAAACAACTTATCGTCCACCACCACTCTAAACTTGTTAAATGAAAATTACATTAACAAGAAAAAATCATCCCACAAATCCCAACTTCGTCTTCAACCTTTTATTTTTTAACCTTGCCATTTTTTCTTTTATCTCTTTGTTTTTTTTTCATAGGGAGAACAACCTATTGGTCCAAGAAACTGTACATCAACCATTTGTCCATATTAAATGCATATCCTTTCCCAGCAGCACCACGTCCCATCTTCTACATCAACTTGACAAAAATAGACTTAGTTTCCACCTATGAAAACTGAGGGTAAAACCGTCATCTCCTCCTTGCCCAAAAGACAAAACATGGCAGTTTTGGAAATACTTACAGCTTATGGCATTTTGGAAAATGTTTTCACCAAAAATGGCATTGTTGGCCAAATTCCCTTAAATCTATGCATAGCCACAATTTTGGTAAAGTGGTTTTTGCATCGGAAACGGTTGAGTTGGTGGGAGCCTATGAACCCAAAGCATGGTCTTCCGTTGCATACCAAGTTTCAGAAATTCATTATTTTTTAGAGAAGTTCAACGAGTGGAGATTACTGTTGGAAAACGCATCATCAAATAGAGGTGTCTCTCTCATTGCTTCAGGTTTTCTGTTTGGCTTCATAGGGTGTTGAATTGAAGATGAGAGAATCTCCTCCTAACTCTGTGGTTGTTTTTCTTGCTTTCAAATTGTATGTGTTTTGGCTTTTTGTGTAGATAAGTGTGTTATTATCTACTAGCACTTCTCTTTCTCCACCTTGATCATCACAAGGTTGGTTTGTAATGGGCTCATCTTCTTATAATATAATCCCTCATTCAGACCAAACAAAAAAACACAAAAGAAATAGTAAGAGATAACGGTAAATGATTATGAAATAGTTAAAGAGAAGAAAAAAAAGAAAGAGATTTAACATAAAATGGTAAGAGTTTTTGTATTGTTTTGTTTTTTTTGCTTTAACTTATCGTTTTAGGCTTTTAGCTAATAATCATAATGACCAAAAAAAACTAATAATCATAATAAGAACGGTACATTTTTTATGCGTAATAGTTAAGAGTTACCAATGTCTTGATTCTACGCATTGAAGATAGCAATCTTGAACATGGAGAAAGAAGTGTCGTCTGTTGTGGATCTAAAAGGATCAGAAGAAATTGTCCGCAGTAAAATCGTCTATGTCACCGCTCTCATAATTTGCAATAAATAATAAATCTAGACTTTAAAGAAAGAACAAGAAAAAAAAAATTGGAGATTTATTACCATAATGTTTTGGGGGAAAGTAGAATTCCATATCTTGGGTCAATGAATGAGGTTCATAACTGAAAATAAAAAAGTATGTTTCATCCCATATATGTAGATTTATAGATAAAATCTAAAATTTAAAGTGCATTTACATAAAAAAAAAACAAAAAAAACAAAAAAAACTCTTTTTCCATCCCATATATAAATGAACGCAAGGCTACATCATTCTCACCAAACCCCAGTCATCAAACATTCAAATACAGACACTTGTTAGCTATGACCAACCTTTACATTAGGACGGCTTTTCTTCTCTCCCTCTTGTTGTCCTTCTCCTGTAAGTAAATTTCAATTTTGATTTGAAAATTCATAAAATGGTGAAGTGGTTCCAAGATTTTGCATAATTTAACCAATTACACAATTTGTATGTAATTGTAATTTATGTTTAGTATTTTCTTGACAAATTTCGCCAGTTTAAAGACTAAGCAACAAATTATTACATCTTCGGAGTTAAATTCAAGCTTTTTTTTTTTACATGTTCGTATATGTGATTAATGTTCTAATTAAACCAATTTTTGAAACATATAGTATACTAATGTGACATTATTGTTTTTTCTTGAAATAAACTGAAGATCAAAGTAAAACAATCGAGGCTAAGGAAGACAAGGGATGTATAGGAAAATGTTTTAGATCTCCTACTCCTTCCTCTTCAATGATAGATTTAGAAGAAGGAACCAATAAAGAAAGCAAAATAGGCAAATCTTTTACGTATCTTACGTTACAAGAAATGAATACAAAAAGAATCGATGTGAATCATGGAGGGATATGTGACACATACCTTGAGTGTGGAATGGTGCAATGTTCTGATTATCGTCGGGCGTGTTGCATAAACGGAAATTGTGTGTGCCGCAAACAGGGCGAATCTGTGCCCAACTGCCCAAAATAAATTATGTTAAATTTTTCTTAATTAATCTATAAACAACCGTCAATGCACCTTAATTATTTTCTATTACTGAATAGGAATCCGTGCGGATGAATCTTAATCTATTTAATTTATGTATAATTTTATTAATAGTAAAATATATACATTTAATTAAATTTGTAAAGAGTGGTTATTATGTTTGAGAAGTATATAATCATTGAGTTTAGTTTATACGTTTCAAACATAAGATATGAATTAAATTAAAGTATCTTCCAATCAATGGGTTTTCCAGTCAAATTGGTGTGGCCGTCATGCGTTGATGACTCTATAATATTTTAATAAAATAATATATACATATATAGTATATATAATATTTTATCATTATTCTAATATATAAGTTAAACATATATATAAATTAATAAAAGTGTATATATATAGAATATATTAATTTTTAATTTATATAAAATTGAATGGCTTATATCTTAATTTAATGTGCATTAAAAAAAGATTAAGCATTAATATAGAATAAATTCAAAATATTAAATTTGGTAACTCTAGATATTATAATATATTTGAATGTGTTTGTCAAATAATTTAATCTTTAAAGAAAATAAGAATAAGCAATAATTGTGTGTGGTAAATGTTATAGTAGATTTAAATAATATAAAATAAAATGATTGAAAAAAGCTGTGGACTTGTCAAATAAACACTTTTTTAATATATAAAAGATGTCTCTACTTATTTGATGAAATAAGTTCTGGGCCTTCTGGCTAGCACTTTGTATCGATAACCTTCTAATTAATAAAACTAAGATGTTTCAGAGGAAAAAAAAACCATTTCATCAAAATCATTTGTAAATGATAAAACATACTTAGAGTTGAGTCCCTTTGGGGACATCCGATAGAAAAATAAAATAAATAAAAAATAAACTTAGAGGTGAAAAGATCATTATTGTCCTCCAAAAAACTGAGATTGAGATCAAAACTAGAAAAGTTTCGTAATCTGACCTTTAAGCATGTAAGTGAGATGACCAAATCTGAAGAAGACATTACCATTCGAGAATCTATGTGTCCCAACTTAAACCTAATGAACCATATCTGCAAAGTGCTAAGCCTAACAGAAACTTTCATAAGAATAGTTTTCTACACTGATGTCTAACATCCCTTAAAGATTAAACTATTGAATTATACTAATTTATATCACAAAGGATCTCTCTCACATGCATCAAATGCAATCTGTTTCTATAACCCATTCATTACCAAAACAGCAAATAACATTAAAAATTCATCAAGTATACCTATATTATCTTCTCATAATCATAAACTCGACGTCATTTCTATGTTTTTTTGTGTGCATTAAAGTTCAGGTTTGATATGTTCACAAAATCCCTAAACCAAATCTCTTTGCGAATATGGTATTTTGCTCATCTTAGATAGTTCAGACAATCAATTACACTTTCGTGTCAACTAATCAACTTAAGATCAGATTAACAGATCGAGAAGACAATAACACAAACAGTTAGGTTCAACCAAGAATCTAACATTGTGACTATTTCAGGCTATAAAAACAGTTGAAAACTCAAAGATAATTAGATAAAGAACCATAAACACTCAGATAGACCGTTTATAATAAATATGTGTATTATTATATATTTTCCGTATATTGTTTTCAGTTCGATGACAATGCTCATGCCCTCACTGGCATCAGATGCATGTTAAGAAATGATAACTTGACATCTGCGAGAACGCTTTCTGGATGTAAGATACATCTTGAAGATATGATCTAACGGTAGATTGGTCATACTCATAGGAGAATCTGTGAAACTCAGCTTGAGTTTCTTAAGAACTGGTGAATTCTCAAGAAAATAGTGAAGTAGTTTAATCACAGTTGCCTACTTCCTAATCAGTTTGTTAATCTCAATACACTCCAGAGTAGATATTAAACACCGAGGCACATTGGTAAGATCAATTTGTTCTGGCTCCGCTGAAACAGATAAGTCCTGCAAATAAACAAGCTAAACTTAATTTATATGTCAACATTGATACTTGGCCAAATCAATGATCAAACAAATTCTTACCAAGATGAGGTTTTTCAGATTTGGGCAGCTCTCAAGAAAGGCGGGCAATAGTTGTAACGATGAGCTGGAGAATTCAGCCTGCAAATGAGATAGGTTATGGAATTTGGGAATCGGTCCGAGTTTGGAATATTGATATATGACCTGCAAGAAGAAAGAAAATGATACATGTGAGAATCTTTCCATAGAAACCTAAGAAAACGATACAT
Organism: Turritis glabra; assembly: GCA_900406565.1. Classification (NCBI taxonomy): domain Eukaryota; kingdom Viridiplantae; phylum Streptophyta; class Magnoliopsida; order Brassicales; family Brassicaceae; genus Turritis; species Turritis glabra. The sequence continues at coordinate 360,021 of OVBN01000165.1, read as the reverse complement.
GTGAGAATCTTTCCATAGAAAACTAACCTGTTAGACATGATGCATCACATCAAACATTATTTACCTCTAGAGTACGTTTAGAGATGATCATATGTCTTACACTCGAAATACCGGTTCCAAAGGACTGCCGCCACATTCAGTCTTAAGGTCTATCTTGAACAATGAACTCAGATTCTTTACCATGATTCTATCAGACAGCCTATCTCTAAAACTCATATACTTGAGTTTTGGAGCATCAATCTCAACCAATATAGATTTAGTAGACATCTCCCAATCAAACATGAAACGGAAGATCTCCAGAGTCAGAGACCTCACACGCAGAAGAGGCAGAGCTTGTAGATCCCCATCGCCATCATGAATTCTTATCACAGTAAGATCTTCAAGAACAGGACACCCTGAGATGAGCTTCTCCAAAATCAAAGGACCATCATAACGGTACGTTTTCTAGATGCATGATCTTGAGACAAGGGAGAGAAACAACAAACTTTGGATTCTCAAGCTCTGTGCATACAAGCTTTAAAGACACCAATGTCTCATCTCTTGTCATCGGTTTCTTAATCTCAGCATACTCCAGCTTCGATCTTTAACACCGATGCACGTTAGTAAACTCCATTTGCTCTGGATCCACTGTAACAGAATAATCCTGCGAAATTAACAATCTGAGTTTACGATATGTTTCAACAATGTTCTTTAGGCAAATAACAGATTCGAGCAGATTCTTACCAAGATGAGGTTTTTCAGATTTGGACAGCTCTCAAGAAAGGCTGGCCGTAGTTGTAGCGATGAGCTGCAGACCTCAGCCTTCAAATGTCCGAGTTTGGAATAACGATAATAAAGCACCTGCAAGAAGAATAAAAAGATATATGTCAGCTATGTTTCATAGAGAATTACATGAAATTGTTATATATGCATCAGAGAGTATATAAATATATACCTTTAGAATCCCCAAACAGATTATCATATGTCTTACACTAGATATTCCGGTTAAAAAATCCCAGAAAATATTAAGCTCTGGTCTCAAAGGATTAAGTTTGGTACGAATGTCGATCCTGAACAAGGAACTTAGTTTCTTTACCACAGTGTTATCAGATTGACTCTCTTAACTATCATATACTTGAGTCTTGGAGCATCAATTTCAACTGAAAAATCTGTAACACTACTATTTGTCGCAACCGCAAATTTTAAAGAAAGGCTTTGCAGAGTCTGAGACCTCACACGCAGAAAGAGCAGAACTTCTACATTATAACGATCAATAGGCCTAATCAGCTCAAGATCTTCAAGAACAGGACATCCTGAGATGAGCTTCTCCACAACCAAAGGACCATCCTCAAACTAACAAATATTTAATAGTTTCAAGTTCTTGAGACAAGGCAGAGAAACAACAAACTCCGGATTCTTTAACTCTACATTAAAAAGCTTTAAAGAGACCAATGTCTTGGTCTTGTAAATGTTTTGACGCATGAAACCATCTCTGTTACAAGGATGCATACGAACATACAAATGTTGAATTCCACGATCAACCACAGTGCTGATCACCTCCATAAATCGATCTCGACAGCCATCGCATTTGTCATACATTATCTCGAACTTTTGCAGGTGTGACCCGCGGTTAAACTCCATAAATCTGTCCGTAAACCTTGCGAAGCCTTCTTCGTAAGGATAGGGGAATGTAAGGGTGTCTAAGTCAAGTCCAAGAACATTTAACCAAATATTTTTCCATCTCTTCGATAACACGCTTGTCTTAACAGAATCTTTGTCGGAAGGTCTAAGAGTATCTGAATTAGTAAAGAATCCGGCAATTCGCTGATATAATCCGTCGATTTGATTTGACAGCAGATTATCGCCGGAGTTCGAGGAATCCTACGAGGATTTGATTTGACGGCAGATTTGATTTGATTTGATAATTAGAGAGATGATCGTTGAATCGATCAGCTTCGAGAAATCCTATGAGGGTTTTTATTTTATTTTTGGGTTTGGGCCAAAAGGGCCATATAAAATAAATATAACCCTAGGAGGACTAAGACAAGTTACTTGAGGTTTACGGTGTATAAAGCAACCATGAGCCAAAGCCAATTGGTTTTTGCCAAAGAAAAGTTATTTTTATTTAACTATTGGGAAGAAGAGAATGACAAAAATCAAGCCATTTACTTAATAGAAACTTCATGTCAATAGTTGAATAATTTCTTCTTTTTCTCTGGGTCAAAAGTAATACTGCTTCTACCGTGTAATAACCCAGATTCAAACTCTTATCAAAGCCGGCTTAAAGAGTCAAATGATTTGAAGTTAAGATTAGAGGGTGGATTTTTTAAACTGAATCCGCAAAGTAAACACGATTCATGCATAGTTACTTTAACTTTAAACAATAGTCATTATGGATGTAAAATTCTTATTTTCTACTTCAACGAGACACTTGTCCATGGTAGAAAATATAGCACTGAACCGATTCAAAGAAATTCGATGATGATCCAAAACAATAAAATGCAGAAATTGGCTTTTAACCATATGGATATTCCATAGTTCAAGAATCCAAAAATAAAAATTATCAAGAAGACAATATTATCACCAGAGATTTTAATTCCCAAGTTAAACCTAAAACACCTTTGTCTATAAATGCAATTTTCATAAGAATATATAAACTGAGATTAAAGCAAGAAAAGTTGAATAATAAGACCTTTAAGCATATAAGATCAAAACTTGGCACCCACGAGAACGCTTTGTGGATGTAAGCAGCTGCTTGTAGATCTCTGACTCTTCGTTGGTCATGGGAGAATCTACAAAACTCAGAGTCAGTTTCTTTAGGACTGCTGAATTCTCAAGAAAGTAGTTCACCAATTTAATCCAAGTTTCCTTCCTCATAGTCAGTTGTTTAATCTCAACATACTCCAGCGTCGATATTAAACACCGAGGCACATTGGTAAAGTCGATTTGCTCTGGCTCCGCTGAAACAAAATAGTCCTGCAAACAAACAAGCTGAGTTTACACTATATTTCACCAATGTTCTTAATTGTAGCCAAAGTACATATTCAAACACATTCTTACCAAGATGATGTTTTTAAGATTTGGGCAGATTTCAAGAAAGTCTGGCAATAGTTGTAACAATGAGCTGGAGAACGCAGCCTGCAAATGATATAAGTTATGGAATTTTGGAAGCCGTCCGAGTTTGGAATAACGATAAAGCACCTGCAAGAATAAAGAAAATAATACATGTGAGAAATTAAAGTACATTTAATTAATGTTAAAAATAATGCATCAGAGACTTCAAATATATAGATACCTCCAGAGTAGGATGAGAGATGATCATATGTTTTACACTAGAAATACCGGTGAGAAAATCTCGGATAATATCTCTCTTAGTCAAGTCCCCCTGTTCCAAAGGACTGCCGAAGCCAAACTTAAGATTGAATTCAGTATCAAGGTCTATCTTGACCAAGGAACTCAAATTCTTAACCACGATTCTATCAGATTGACTAGCTCTAAAACTCATGTACTTCAGTCCTGGAGCATCAATCTCGACCGAAAAATCTGAACCACCCATTCCCCAATCAAATGTTAAACGGAAGTTCTTCAAAGTCTGAGACCTCACACGCAGAAAGTTTAGAAAATCCTCATGTTTTCTTACAATGGTAAGATCTTCAAGAACAGGACAGCCTGAGATGAGCTTCTCCACAATCAAAGAACTATAAAAAATGTCTTCAAGATGCATGATCTTGAGACAAGGTAGAGAAACAACAAACTTTGGATTCTCAAGCCCTACACTTACGAGTTTTAAAGACGTCAACGTCTTGCTCTTGCAAATGCTGGTAGGCATAAAATCAATGATCCATGGAGCATTATTCGTGGTCGTAACATCTAGATGCTGGATACCGCGATCAACGACTGTAGCGATCCACGGCACAAATCTGCCGCGTAGATAATATGAATCATATCCATACTTTAACTTAAACTTTTGTAGGCGTCCGTGGTTAAACTCGAGAAATTTGTCCACAACGCTCTCAAACACATCTCCACGAGCAGGGAAGTCATGTAAGTTCAAGTCAAGCCCTGGTACTGTAAGCCAAAAGTTTCTCCATCTGGTCGATAAAACGCTTGTCCTAATCGAGTCTTCGATGCGAAGGTACATGAGTATATGATTTAGCAAACAATCCGGCAACTCGCTGATTCTATCGCGCCCCATCACTAAATCATAAACAACAACTACATCAAGATCAATCATCAAATCCTATGCGTTGTGAGTTTCTCAATATAATATCCCAAAATCTAGGGTTCGATCACTCACGTAAACGTACATTCGAGGGAAGGAATGAAGAACTTACCGTCGATTTGGTTTAACGGCAGAGTATAGCCGGAGATCTTGCTTCAGGGTTGAACTAACTTTTTCAGAAATAAAATAAAATGTTTTATAATACCCAAAGTTATGATCAAAATATCTTGGGAATATATGTCGAGAATTGTTGGAAAGTATATATTGTGATTATTCTACTAGCAGTTTTCGACTTTTCGTCTTCACTAATTTTTTGGTTTTTAATGTTTTGAATATCTTGAAATATTTTTTATTTAATACTTTAACTATATAGCATAAACCATTAATTATGGAACCATCCATTTAAGGTTTAAATATATTAGCATTTAAAATAAATGATATTATATTAATTAATCAATATTTCAAAAGAATAAAAATGATACAAAATTAATAATATTATTATTCATTTGCAAGAACTAATATTATGTGATGTAAGCTTTATAAGTTTTTGCTTAGAAAGAGGTTGTTTACTTCAACTTTTATTTCTCCAGTTGGAACATTATAGATGCAATATTTTTTATTTAATACTTTAACTATATAGCATAAACCATTAATTATGGAACCATCCATTTAAGGTTTAAATATATAAGTCAAGTTCAAGAACCCTAAGCCAAGAAACTCCCATCACTCACCTTAGAACCAAAAATTTTACAAGAAGAAGAACATGGAAGAAGAAGAAGAACAAGAACATTAGAGATGCGTAACCTTAACGAGTGAGGCTGCTCTATTTTATATGCAGAATAGAAAACAGAGGCGTTTAGGGTTTTAACAGCCTCACACGTACGTTATACCACACGTGCCAATATTCACTAGTGTCTCTGAGAGACACTACTTCAACCCGAGCCTCCGACTTTTAACCCTTCTAAGCTGAAATACTCTGTGTCTTGTAGAGGCTTTAAAACCCTTGGCCATCCCTTTTGGTTCTCCTTAATTTCTTCTTCCACTGGCTCCATCTTCAAGCTTTAAGTCCTGCTTCATTACAAGCTTTATTCAAGTTCCTTCAATTTCGCTTTACCAAGATTTTCATTTGTTGGATCATATCTGTTAAGGTGTTCGGGTTCTAGAACCTTCTAGAACTATCCGATGTTAAATATGTAAGAATATATATGTATTAGGATAATTACCATAAGTTGTTAGATTATCTTGGGGACCAAGTTTCGGGTTTTGGTGTATGCGTATATATATTCTTGTGGAGATTCAATAAAGATCAAGAACTTTTCCCTATACTCTTTCTCGGTTTACAATATCCAACAACAGTCCTTACTAGAAAGTAGAAACTGAAGAAACACATTTGAAGTTCCTTCAATCTCCCTTTACCAAGATTTTCATTTATTATAAAGTTTACGGACGTAACGGTTTAAGAAGTCAATTTAGAATTCAACATATTTTCAGAAAGAGGTTTATTTGAAGTCAATTAAGAGGTTAGTATTGTTTGATAAGTTCCAAATCATATACTCGAGTCATGGAGCATCAATCTCAACCCCATATTCTACACAGTCCATTCTTCTCTTACACAAAATGCTCTTTTAGAGTCTGAGAACTGACATGCAGAACCACCACATTGTCATCAAAATTCATTTCACAACAAACTTGGTACGTTTTCATGACAGCCTGAGAGGAGCTTCCCCATTATCGAAGGATCTTGCCATCTTGGCACAACAAGCTGGTAAAATGTCAAGAGGCATGAGAGGTCTGACATAATAAACCATACAGCCGTCAATAAATAGAGGTTGAAGACCACAAATAATCATTGTACAGATACATTCAGGGATTCAAAGAGTAAGTTTAATGTCTGTAAAAATTCTAGGCATGACTGCAGTTTTGCAAAACAAGATCCCTACACTGATCTTCAGTGACATTGTCAATAAATGATAATCTGACATTTGAGAGGACGCTTTGTGGATGTATTGAGCTGTTTGGAGATATCTGAAGCTCGGATGATTGTAGGAGAAGCTCTAAAACGCAGAATGAGCTTCTTGAGAACTACTGAGTTATCAAAAAAATACCTCACTAGTTTCTTCCCAGTCTCTTCCTCCCTAGTCAGTCCTTTAATCTCAACACATTCAAGAGTCGACGACAAACATTGAGGCACATAGCTAAGTTCAGTTTGCTTTGTCTGTGCCGAAACAGTAATATCCTACAAACAAAAACGAGAAAAAACGAGCTGCCTGAGTTTACAATATCTTTTATTAATTTTGTGACTTCTTAGCCAAATCATAGGCTCAAACAGACTCTTACCATGATAAGGTTCTTCAGATTTGGGAAGCTCTCAAGAAAGACTGGCAATATATGTAACATTGAGCCAGAGAACGCAACCTGCAAACGATATAAGTTACGGAATTTGGGAATCGGTCCAAGTTTCAAGTAACGATCAAGGACCTGCCAGAAAAAAAAGGAAAATGATAGAAGTGAGAATTCTATTATATCTAGAGGAATTAAGTACCTACACAGTTGTTATGTATACCTCTATAGTACGCTGAGAGATAATCATATGTCTTACACTAGAAATACCGGTGAGAAAATCACAGATAGTATCTCTCTTGCTGAAGTTCCCTGGTTTCAAAGGACTGCCACCAAACTCGACATTAAATTTAGTATCAATGTCGATCACGAACAAAGAACTCAGGTTCTCTACCACAATCCTATCAGATTGATTATCTTTAAAACTCATATACTCGAGTCGTGGAGCATCAATCTCAACAGAAAAATCAGTACCACCCTTATCGTTGGCAAACGTGAAACGAAAGCTTTTCAGACTCTGAGACCTCACACGAAGAAACAGCACAACTTCTACATTATAACGATCAATAGTCCTAACCACGGTAAGATCTTCAAGAACAGGACAGCCTGAGATGATGTTCTCCACAGCCAAAGGACCATCCTCACCATAAAAAATGTTTTCTAAATGCATGATCTTGAGACAAGGTAGAGAAACAACAAGCCCTGGATTCACAAGCCCTACACGTACAAGCTTTAAAAACACCAATGTCTTGCTTTTATAAATTTTTAGAGGCATGAAATCTCTCTGACTTGGAAACATATCAGCCTCAACATCTAAATGTTGAATTTTACGAGCAACCACTGTGCCGATTAAATCCCCGAATCGATCGCCATAGTTATTGAATTCGTTGTACTTTATCTTGAACTTTTGCATTGTTGATCTGTGGTTAATGGATTGGTTCTCTGAAGCATTAAACTCCAGAAATTTATCCATGAAGCTAGCAAAGACTTGTCCATTAAGAGGGAAATCATTGACATTTAAGTCAATTCCAAGAACCTTAAGCCAGAGACGTTCCCATCTCTTCGATAAAACGCTTGTCTTAACTGAATCTTTGGTAGGAAGGTGTGAGAGTATCTTAGTTAGCAAAACATCAGGCAATTCGCTGATATTATAGCAAACCATCACGAAACCCTAATATTTCGTCAAAACAATAAGATTAAAAAAAAAAAAAAGTTTCATAATTATCCCTAAAATCTAGGGAACAAGTCGACTAAAGTCATTTATTTAAAGATGCAATTGAGAGAGTGAACTGGGTGCAGAAGAACTCACCTTTGATATAATTTGCCCGAGAGATTATCTCGGGTAATGCTTGAAATCGAGTTAGGACGAAAAGGTAACTAATCACGTCATGAAAATTTGTAGGCGGCTGGTGGTGCTTGTAAGATACGGTATATATATATATATGTGAAACAAACATAAAACCTACTAATCCACGTGTCATAATTCAGAGGTATCGCGATATCCAAGATTATCATTTTTTGTTTGTAATTGGGCTATAAATGTTTTTATCTACGGATCTAGAAATATCTTTTTAAAATTTCTAGTTATTAGAGCTCTTTAGCATTGTTGGACTATGGTGTGTACCTTTTTGCTATACTTTTGGAGTTTGTTTAATAAACTATTGCCTACCAAAAAAGCAATTTATGTTGACGTAATTTTGTACTTTAAATGCTTTTATGATATCCTTGGTGTAACAAATCCCCATCCAAAAGTTGAACAAAAAAATGCTTTTATGAGATCACTTCTTCAAATTCAACAATCAGGATCCTCTCACTCAAATATTTTTGGTCTTTCTTTCAACAAAACCGGGAATGGGCCAAATTAGCCCAACCGAAGATTGAAGAAGAAGTGGGCCTCAAACATCAAAACACGCCCACCTTCGCCAATTCACAATCGACGATTTCCTTCAACAAAAGTAGAATATCATCACATAATTGTTGTGATGTCCGTACGAGCAAGCCATGTCACCAATTTAGTGTGGCAAAAGATGCATCCACCTTTTGCTTCTGAGTTTTATCTAATAAAAGAGGATTTTCAGGTATTTAAAAAAAATCATTCATATGGGAATATCTCTCCAATGACATAGACTCTATTCTTCATGTATATAGTGACAATGATTGATCATGTTGTAAAAAAACCAAGAAGATCAACTGGTGGTTTTGGTATAATCCTTGGTACTAATATCATTTCACGGTCTGCGGAAAGACATCCCACTTTTTCTAAATATTCTACTGAAGTTAAGTACATAACACTTCTTGCTTAGGAGCTCACTTGGATTAGTTATCTTTTTCGTGAACTAGCAAGTGACTCGAAAGATATATAATGATAACCTCTATTTTGTGTACTTCACTACCAATCTTGATCTTTAAGATCAACATATTTTGAATTTGACTATCATTATGTCCACAGCCGGCCCTCGAGAAATCATGGGCTCAAAGAAAAAAACAATTGGCCCAATAATGACTGATTTATAAGATAAGAAACAAAAATTCTTCTAGGATAGAATTGTTTCCTTCATGTATATACTCCCTCCATTTCAAAATAAATGGCATTCTAGCTTTTTACACACAAATTAAGAAACAGAGTTAAAACTCTATTATATCCCTAACTTAATTCCATTATTTTTTTCTTGTAAACATTTGTTAATTTTGGTTGAAGTTAAAAAAAAAATACAATATGTAAAGTTGCATTGAATTTTTAAAGTAACACTTATTTTGTAACAAAAGAAATAGGCTAGAATGCCATTTGTTTTGAAATGGAGAGAGTATATGCGAAAGCAAATGTAGTGAAGTTCTTAAGTTGAAAAAGTAATAAATGCAATCTTTATCTTCTCTAAGATTTCTTTAAATTCTTGAGAAAACGTTCACTTCCACACAAAAAAAAAAAAAAAAAAAAATATATATATATATATATATATATATATGGAGAAACACACTTTTTAAAAATTATTAAAACTCAAAATACAATCTTCAATAATGAATATCCTTTAAGAATATGGAAGTATTAAACACACAAACTGGTTTTAAAGCATATAATCTTTCGTTCAACGAAACGAATCTAAAATAACTAAAAGAACAAGAGATATATATATACATGTATGGAGTGGACTAATTAAAAACTTAATTTAAATACGAAACAGTTTGATATGATTTTAGGTTATGTGTTTTGATTGAAATTTTTGCGGTCATGCATTGGATACGACATCTAATTAAAAAAAAAACATAAATTATTTATAATGTCGTAACGGGGCCTAAGGAACCGACTTAAAAATTAAATTAACTAAAATTTAATTTGAACTTCAAACTTCGATTTCTCAAAGATGACAACACTTCGAAAAATCATGTCTACAATTTTTACGAAACTCAATCTCTTCTTACTGTACCTCTAAGCTCTTTCTTCAACTGAAGAAGAAGAAGAAGAAGAAGAAGAAATTGTAAAGGAGGAAACTTTTACAAGATGAAAGAGAGATTAAACCCCAAAATCAGAAAACCCAATAATTCATCTTCGAAGAAGGTCACAGTTTGGTTTCTCTCTGTTTTCTTAGTCTTCATCTTTGTTAATACCTTCTTCTACCCAAGTTTTTACTCTCATTCTGGCTCAATTCGGCGCAGTCTCGTCGATTCCCGAGAAAGTTTCGATTTTTCGGGGAAATCGCGTAAAACCAAGGTTTACATGTACGACTTGCCGACGAATTTTACTTACGGTGTTATCGAGCAACACGGCGGAGAGAAATCTGACGATGTAACCGGGTTGATATATCCGGGTCATCAGCATATGCATGAGTGGTATCTCTTCTCGGATCTTACCCGACCCGAAATCGAACGGGTCGGGTCTCCAATTGTCAGGGTTTTTGACCCGGTGGAGGCGGATTTGTTCTACGTTTCGGCTTTCTCTTCGTTAAGCTTGATTGTGAATTCGGGTCGACCCGGGTTTGGATCCGGGTTTAGGTACAGTGATGAGGAAATGCAGGAGAGTTTGGTGGGTTGGTTAGAAGGTCAAGAGTGGTGGAGGAGGAACAATGGGAGGGATCATGTGATTGTCGCCGGTGACCCGAATGCGTTTAAACGGGTTATGGATCGGGTTAAGAATGCGGTTTTGCTTGTGGCGGATTTTGGCCGGTTAAGAGCTGACCAAGGGTCGCTTGTGAAAGACGTAATCATACCTTATTCTCATAGGATTGATGCTTATGAAGGCGAGCTTGGAGTTAAGCAGAGGAACAACTTGTTGTTTTTCATGGGAAATCGATATCGTAAAGACGTAAGATTTAGTGGTCTTCACTGTTCTTGATCTTGAATTCGGAATAGAGGTTTTTAAAGTTGAGTACTTTTGAGTTAGATATAGAGAACCCCGCCATGGTTACTAGGTAGTGTTCTTGTTTATGTATTGGAATTCAATGTCAAATGTGTTAGATTGTGAGATATTTCCGATATACTCGGATTCGCCCATTTGTGTAAATGGAAGAAATTGCGGAAAGGCGTAAATTTTTGCTGATTTTGACAATCTGTTCTAATGTGCTCTGCTGTGGGTTTGACAGGGAGGCAGAGTCCGAGATTTGCTTTTCAAGCTGCTTGAGAACGAAGACGATGTTGTGATCAAACACGGAACACAATCAAGAGAGAATAGGCGTGTAGCTAAACAAGGAATGCATACGTCTAAGTTTTGTCTACATCCAGCTGGTGATACTCCTTCTGCTTGCAGTTTATTTGATGCCATTACCAGTTTATGTGTTCCGGTGATTGTAAGCGATGGCATTGAGCTACCTTTTGAAGATGTTATAGACTACAGAAAGTTCTCTATATTCTTGAGGAGTGATGCCGCTTTCAAACCGGGGTTTGTGGTTAAGAAGCTGAGAAAAGTGAAACCAGAAAAGATTTTGAAGTACCAAAAGACGATGAAAGAGGTAAGAAGAGTTTCTTGCTTTGTCTTCTGAAAATTTCCTTGGATCTAATGAAACCAATATGTGAAATATATGGACTTGATTCATGTAGGTTAGGCGATATTTTGACTATATGCATCCAAATGGAAGTGTGAACGAGATCTGGAGACAAGTTACTCAGAAGATACCACTAATCAAACTGATGATCAATCGGGAGAAGCGCATGATCAAGAGAGAAGGAAGTGACCCGCAATGTTCTTGTTTATGCTCAAACCTAACCGGGATCATCCATGGTGTCTAGTAGGTTTATGCCTTTTGCAAAACTGAATGTGTGTGTGTCGATGAAGAATCAAGAACCAAGTCTGATGGTCGTACAGGAAAATTTTCATATCAGGCAAAAGCAGAGGAGCTAAAAATCGAATCAGCCCAAAGAAGACGTCTATGAAGACGTTGATCCCTGCATTTCTTAAGGCCCCCACGAGATGATTCACAAAATTGTCTCTATGCTCAGCTCCCCGGAAGTTGATGAACACCTGAGTGGGACGTACTTTGGCCTTCACTGCCACTGGAATGGTTTGTGATTTCGCCTGAGAGATGAAAGAAACAAAGAACGGAGGATCAGTCTGAAACTTTTTTAACTTGTGAAGATGAACGTAAAAATGCTTGGACTAGTGATTTTAGATTACTGTGATATTGATTTTACATCCTAATATATAGCTCTTTTTATTTTGGAAATTTTATGATTATGAAGGCTATATAATTCTATTGTGGGTATTTTATTGTTCTAGTTGTTTGGTTCTAAAACACATTTCGAAGCTCCATAAGCTCATTAGTTGATGTGTCGTACCATAAAAGAAGGAAACTTTCTTTGTGTCAGAGATGTTCTTAGAACTTAGTAATGAACGCGGATTCTTCTTAAAGAACCTTTTTGGATTCACTTGCTTTGACTTAGTAACGAATGTGGGAACGTTTATCTTGTTCTCTTCTGGGTTTTGTGAGCTTTGTCTTGTGTTTCGATTTCTCAGGCTCGTTGATGTCTCAAACTCGAGTCCTGGTCTTGGTTGATCCTACAAAACAGTATGTAGAATTTGAATTTTTGTTTTGTAGTGGTAGTTGAGGAATCTTTGTGTTATTGCACATGGTGCAAATTAGGTTTTGTTGTTGCGTATATTTTGATTCGAAATAAGTCTTCCAAATTTGGTAAACAAGTTCATGTATCTAGGTCTGTTTCCTAGCGTAATTCAGAGCATGTTTTTGTTCTTTAGGATAGTAATTGACAATTAAAACAATATTATTAAAATTTAACAAAACACACAGATGTATACACCAACCAAATGATCTTTAAACCCCCAATTTAAAGATGAAAAGAGTATAATAAACACACAACTTATAATACAATACACAAACAAACAGCATGAAACTACACAAAGTAACTATGAAGGAGGCGGTGCTTTGTTCTGGTGTTTCTTATAACAAATGCGCAATGCAAGAGCCAATACCAGAGAACATATGAACCATTCACGAGTCCGGAGAAACTTCAGATCACGGAAACCAAAAGGGGCAATTACGAAAGTAAAGAGTAAGTTGAGCAAAAAAGTCAAGATAGCAACTTCTGCATCTGACCAACTTTTTTTAATTGGCATATCTAGCTGTCTCCTAACCTCCTTAGCAATCTCATAGATAAAAGTGAACTCGTCTCTGCCAAAAAAAACCTCGAGTTAGAGAAAGAAATTGATGACGACGATGATGCAAGTAGGTTTTTTGGTTATATCCATAATACAAGAATCATCAAGAGAACTCGAGCGTGGCGGCCTTGTTTCGGCATAGGCCATCCAGTCATGTGGACTTTTTTCGGTTAATATACCCATGGTTGGTTGGTGGGTTTGCGGAAAACTCCTTACCAAGAGATCTACTAATCCGAAGATTAGTTGGGCGTAGATCCAAACATAATTAAAGAATAAATGAACAAGTACCTGTAATTTGACCGGGAAAATCCCATTCGTTTTGTCACAGACCTCAGGGCACACTCCCATTTCTTGACTTTCTCGGGCTCATCTACATATTTTTGCTTCATTTGCTTAAAAAGAAGGGTAAACTCTCCATCAGGAATGCTTTCTCTATCGGGATAGGCATTCCTATTGGGATTGGCTGCTCTTTTCACGTCGTCCGCGCTGACGTTGAAGAAGATTGGAATCACCACGAGTTTCTTTTCCTTCATCTGTTCATTCATAGTCACGAGCTCATCCAAACACCACTTTGGATAGCAAGCGCGATTTTTGACTTCTTGATCCTTGTGAAGAGATGTTGTAGTCTTCTCCCTTTCCGCTCGTTACTGTCTATGAAGACGTTGATCCCTGAGTTTTTTAATTCCAGCTCAAGATGGCTGACAAAGTTATCGCGCAGCTCAACTCCGCGGAAGTTGACAAACACCTGAGGAAGGGGTTCTTGGACCTGCCCCTCCATTGGAATGGTGTTTAGCTTCGTCTGAAAAGAATAGAGAATATAGTTGGTAAAGACTTTGTTGTCTCACTTTGCCTTAAATTGAGACCATTCTTTAATTGTTCAGACCAATCAGTGACTCAATGCCAAAGTCTGTGCGTTTCCTCAGTCTTTCTTTAATATTATGCATACAACATGGCTGTCCTCAATGGATCTGAATACTCTATATCCCGGGTCATGGGTCGGGTCAATAATGGTTAATGGAAAAGTATAGAGAGAGAAACCCTTAACATGCTCATACCACTGAAGAAGACAAATGACAACATCACTGTCTTTGTCATCATATAAGCTTACAGACATAAGCAGAGTAATACTTTTTTTTTTTTGGTCACAAATATAAACTTTCATTAAAGAGAAAAGGAGTTTAACAGTAGCCTCTCCTGAGAAGCTAAAGCTTGCTTTGCTAATGAGTCTGCCACAACATCGGCAAGATGAGGAATGAAAAGAAAAGATAAAGATCTAAAATTCTTCCGAAAATCTCGGATGTCCTGGAGGATGCCGAAAAGCTCAATGTAGAAACCTTCTTCATTGATCAGCTTGATAAGAGTTTGAGAATCCGAGAGGACTTCCAGCTCTAGGATATTTCGGTGAGAGGCATGCTTTAGAGCATAAAGTACTGCCCACGCTTATGCGGCTAAGGCCGAGCCAATGCCGTCTTTGTGAGCCGAGAAGTTTTCCTGGGATGTGTTGGATGCGTTCACTATCGACCACCCAAATCCTCCATTGAGAGTCGTGGGGTTCCACGCCGCATCCACAAACACTCTGAAGCCCGTAGTTACCCGTAGGTTGTCCTGCTGGCGAATAGGGTGACGCGGTGGTTTCATTTCTTTTTGGGCTTCTTGCCACTCTCTTGCTGCTCTAATCGCTTTAAGCACAATCTCTTGAGGAGGAATCTCGCTGTCCTAAAAAATGAGGCTGTTGCGTGCTATCCAAAGGTGCCAACAAATCCAAGGGTATAGTTCTCCTGATGATAGGCCAGAGAGGGGAAGATTACGCTTCTGTTTTGCTGAACCTAGAAAATCCAACATCGACATGCTGTCGGTTATTGTTAATTGGACGATGGGCGCCTTTTGCCACACTTCCCTTGCACGATGGCAGTGGAGAAGGAGATGCGAGACTGATTCAGGTTCTCCGCATACTCGGCATGTCACATCTGCATTTATACCTCTGCGTTCTAATTGTTCTCCCACTGGTAATGCTTTCGCCACTGTTCTGGTATATCGAAAGTAGAGGTAATGCCATAACCTGATCGTGAGGTATAAATGCCAGATTTAATTGGTAGCCACACAAGTGTATCCTCTCCCCTCGAAGAGGACCGTGGGAGTGATTTGATGTAGTCTTCATACCCCGGTAACTTTTCCTTTATCTTAGGCCAGTCCCACTGGTTGGTTTCTCTATCGATTAGGATGGAGACAGTTTCTTCCTCTTTGAACTCCTCTATGGGGCCATAGGATCTGCTTGGCTTGGAAGATGATAGCCATGGGTCCGTCCAGAGCTTAACGTTCTGCCCATTACCTATTAGCCATCCTGCTCCTTGCTTAATGACTTTTCAACCAGCCATAATACTTCTCCACCCATGTGAAGAATTTGTTTGTATGGGAACCTCCATAAAGGGGTAAGTGTGGCAATACTTGCCTAAGAGCACACGAGCTAAAAGTGTACCGGGTTCCTTGAGCAGTCGCCACCCTATTTAGCAAGTAGGGCATCATTGAATCTTTCAATGTCTCGGAAACCCAAACCTCTGGCATTTTTTGGTCTTGTCAGCTTTGCCCATGCGACCCAACTCATTTTCTTTTTTCCCGGTGTTTCATCCCACCAAAATCGAGTTAGTGCTGACTGGATTCTCTTACAAAGAGAACTTGGTAATTTGAAGCAGGACATGGCATAGGATGGCATTGACGATAGGGCAGATTAGAGTAAGACTTGTTTCCCTGCTCCTGAAAGAAACCGCGAGGCCCAGTTATGGGATTTTTGTCTTATCCTATCGACAATCGATTCAAAGATGTCTCTATTCTTTCGTCCAAAATGCTCAGGTAAGCCTAGGTACTTCCCATTACCACCTTCTTTGCGTATGTGCAGGTCTCTCTTTACTCTTGCCTTCAACTCCCCTGATGTTTTAGCCGAAAACGTAAAATAGAGGATTTCTCTCGATTAATGTACTGACCGCTTGCTTGTTCATATTTTTGCAAGATAGCGATTAGGCTTTTGCAGCTTTCCTGATATGAACTCAAGAAGAACATAGTGTCGTCAGCAAAAAGCAGGTGATTTATCCGAGGACTTTTCCTTGCCACTTTTAGTCCCGGTAATGCTCCCTCCGCCTGTGCTTGTTTACATAGACCAATAAGACCTCAGAACACAAAATAAAGAGGTTTGGGGATAGTAGATCTCCTTGTCGTAAGCCTTGCGACGGAGTTACATGTCCTTGAGCTGTGCCATTTAGGAGGAAGGAGTACCTGACTGTTGTCACACACTCCATAAGCCGTTCGATCCACACGCTGTTGAAACCCAGTCTTACCAAGACCTGTCGCAGGAACTCCCATTCGATTCTATCATACGCTTTGCTCATATCTGTTTTCACCGCCATAGAACATTTCTTCTTAGTCGTGGAGCTGCGAAGAAAATAAAGCGTCTCGTGGGTGATGAGTACATTATTCGAGATGGCCCTTCTAGGGACAAAGGCGGATTGGTTTTCTGAAATGATTTCCTGCAGAAGGGGGTGTAATTGTTTAGTGAGGATCTTGGCCACTACCTTGTAGGAGACATTGCATAAAGCAATAGGCCGGTAGTCTGAGACTTTCCTGGGACCCAATCCTTTGGGTATTAGTCCAACATGAGTAGCATTGAAATTTGCCGGGAACGCTTTGGTCATGAAAATCTTTTGAGTTTCTGTTACTATATCCTTCCCAATAATCTCCCAATAGCTATGGTAAAACCCTGCTGAGAAGCCATCCGACCCCGACGCTTTTCCTGGATGAATGGAGAAAACAGCATCTCTAATTTCCTTTGCATCTGGGATTTTAGAGAGCTTGGCATTCTGTTCTTGTGAGATTCTTGGCTGCAAAGCTTGTTCCACCACTCTAAAGTCTGAATTCTCGTTTGATTTAAAGAGGTCTTTGTAGAACTCAGAGATAACCTTTACTATTTGGGGCTCCTCATGAAACACCCTTCCAGATTCCTCTTCCAGCACGGTGAATCTATTTAGAGCTCTTCTATTCCTGGTTATTGCAGCCACATGACCCTACTTCGCTGCTTCCAAAATTTTTCTTCTTCTCGGTAGGCTTCTTCAAGAATAGCCGTATGCCTTCCTATCTCATCTGGATTCGGGAAATCTGCAGATAAGACTATTTCTAGCGCCTTTTGAGCTTCTAAGATTATCTTAGCACTGTTTTAGTTCTGCTCTCTTGCCCATGTTATGATCTCTTTACGGCAATTTGAGATCTTGACCGCAACAGGAGCATTGTCTAGGCTTAACCTCTTCTTTGTCCCTAAGTCTGTTATCAAACCTGAACATACCTCTTTTTTTATCCTTGCATCATCGAGGTAAGAGACAACTGGTCTGTGATCCGCTTCTTCATATCTAAGGTATTCGGACCTGCTTAATGGAAAAGCCTCCATACACGCATTATTTCCCATTACACGATCTAGTCTCGCACGGACAAAATGTAGGTATCGCATACCCCTCCATGAGAGTAGATTACCGGAGTGTTTCACATCCCACTGTCCATTAATCGAGACAAAACTTCTGAAATCTATGAATGACCTTTCAAGCCTTGGTCTTCCTCCTCTCTTCTCTGAATTTGCTAGGATGTCATTGAAATCCCCCATGACCAACCATGGTAGATCTCTGTTTGTTCCCAGCTCCGATATTTTGTCCCACACCTCTTTACGTTTACGGATTATCGGATCTCCATAAACGAAGGTTATATAAAGAGTTTCCGCTTTGACCTTTACCTTTGTGTCAATGTAATTTGGAGAGGAGACTAGAATCTCTAGTTCCACATCCTCCTTCCAAAATAGAGCTAGGCCGCCACTAAGGCCGTTTGGTGGGACTGTGAAATAATTTTTGTAACCCATCCACTGGCAAGCACGGTGAACAAAGTCGTCTTGATTCTTTGTTTCCATGAGAAATGTTATGTCCGGGGAGATATCCAACTTTATCTCCCTAAGGCGTCGAACTGTAAGGGAGTTTCCAAGCCCTTAACAGATCCAACTGGTTGTAATCAGTGATCAATATTGGATGGTTTCTGGAAAACCACCGAACCCTTACAAGGTGAAGGCACGAGGACCTTAGAAGTAGAATTTAAGTTACATTCCTCAACCTCATTAAGAGGTAAGTTTTCTCTAAGATTGTCTTCCAGAGGAGCCTCCAAGCAGAGTTTCTTCTTAGCTTTTGATGTTTGCCTCACTGTGTGTCTTTTTTGAGCTTGCTCCCTGCAGAGGACTAGCTGGAATAGTTTTCTTAGCAGGTCCTCTTGATTGTTTAGTCCTTGGAGTAGCTTTATTCCTTACGGGTCCTTTTAAAGCTCCCTTTGTTGCGTTTTTGGCCAGAGCTGTTCTTCTTTGGAGTTGAACTTTTCCTCCTAGTCTCTCAGCTAAAGGTGGCTTCCCCAATCCCTCCATTGAGTGGCTAACGACTTCCTCCGTGGTAGGTAGGGACAGTCTATGCTGGATACTCGTTCTCTCATTTAGTTGCCTTGATGATTGGGGTAGGGCAGAAACCAGTTCTTTTATGGCCCTGTGAGGGACTCGTGCTCTGTTCTCTTCCTCCTCGACGTAGTGTACTGCTACCTCCTGGAGATTGGTGGCGAGATTTGATAGACCAGTGTCAACTTCGATCCCTGGGTGGAGAGTTTCTTGATATCTTGTATGAGGGTTTTCTAGTCTCTCAAGAGCTGGCCTTCTGCTTCGTGAGCCACTTAAACCTTCGCCTATCTCTCTACTAGTACCCATTCCCGCAGGTCGTGCTGAAAGGTGGAGTCTGGTTGGCGATGTCTCTTCTATTATCTCTTCCGAAGGAGGGAGAAGGCCCGCTTTGACTCTGAAACCCGATTGGAGGGTAAGATTTACCACTGCTGCAGGGTTAGAGCCTAGGTTTGGGATAGGTTGATCAATACGCTCCAAAGCTGATACCCTCCTTTGGGTACTAGAGATGTCCTCCCTTGCTTCCCTACTGGTCCCTGGGTTAAGCCTGGGTTCATACTTTGGTACATACAGTTGATCCGGGTTCTGAGAGTTTGAGGTTCCCGGAATCGATGGAAAGAAGCGGAATGAGCTTGGGAAGTAGCTCTGGTGTTTTCCTCGATATCCCTACTGGGTAAAGTAAATCCCTTTCTTGAAACCCTGTTCCAGCTTCTGGAATCATTCGCTTCTGGTCTGAGACTTGTCTTTCCTTGGCTCTGGGAATTTTGACTTCCGCTCTGACCCCAGTAAGGCGAAATCCTATCATCCTCAGGGGATCTCTCTGGTCTTCTGTAAGGCTGGTATCTTGGTCTGACCTCTTGCTTAGGGTACGAGGGGTGGTATTTTTTCCTTTCTTCAGCTCTTTTCTTATGATCTTCAATTCTTTGCAGAGTTTGCTGTTGATTAAACCCCAGAGTGGTCTCAGCCTCCGAAGATAGGGCTTTTTCCTTGCAGTTTTTTCCTTCGTGAGAAAGGGAAAGACAATAGAAGCAATGTTTTTCGAGTTTCTCATATTCCAACTCGAGAGTCATTTCTCTGCCAGAGGATGATTGAATAATCTTCTTCATTGTGAGAGGTTTCAGCGCATTAATTTGCACCTGCAACCTGCCTTCTTCTGCATCATGATTCAGATAAGTTCCCAACTCATCTCCGATGGTTTTGAAGGTGATGTAAGTCCATCTATTGACAGGGAGTGTGGGTGTTTTTATATAGAAGGGGATGTAGCATGGGAAGGCATCAGAGAATATTGGTTCCCATCGTTGAATAATTACGATCCACTTCTTGAAATGGAACGGAGCTTTAGCGAGAACCCCCAATAGCTCCGTTTCTGTTTGAAACTTAAACAGAAATTTTTCTCTTCCCAGCTCTTTTCCTACTATTCGGCCTTCCAGGTGCCATACCTGAGGGAAAAAACCAACAATAGCATTTGTGCGTTGGATCTCCGGATTAGTCACTCTCCCTATGAGTGTTAGCTTGTGAGCTTCTATGAGTTCCGAATCATCTTCGTCTGGGAGTCGCAGCGGCTTGTCTTTGATCCCAAGTGGGATCTGGTCGGACTTTTTCTTTTTTCTTCTCTAGTGTATCGCCTGGACATGGTGAGTGGTGGCTAGGAAAAGCCCGACAGGGAGTACTCCCGGGAGATACAGAGGATCTTACCGGGAGGCCGGGTAAACCCTACTTCAACCTGACTCGCTATTGGAATGAGCAGGTGAAAAGTCGAAGGCTGGCCCGACTGGTTGGATGCGTACACAAGGAAACAGTGAACGCTTGCACTCTCCCGGGAAAAACGTAACACGTACGTACGTAAAGAGGCGAGAGGAGCTCGCAGGAAGGGATACCAAGTGGTAAGTCAGTTCCCAGGACAAACTGTACTGGACAGTAAGCTAGAGGAGTATAGAGTCCTTAGATCCGAAGGGATAACCCTTTTCTTGGAGACCCCCGAAACTGAACCTTCCCTAGATGAGGAGGTAGTTAGGCTCCATACGAACCACTCTGCCGATTTTTGGGTCCCTTGAGGTTCGGTCGTGGTATCAGCAGGAGTTTAGAGCCGCAAAAGCTTTTCGGAAGAGTGGTTGCGGCGGAGGCTGGCTGAGACGCCGGCTTAAGAAAGTAGGTGCGGCGGAAAATCCATGGTCGGGAATTAGGTGGACAAATCTCGAAACCTGTGCCTGGGAGCGTTTTAACTCAACTTATATGTCAGACTCCTAGAAGCAGAGTAATACAGGAAGCAATCTTTTTGTTCTTTATGCTAGTAAATAAAAATTAAACAGAGATGTAATGTATAACTAAACAGCACGAAACCATTTAACCACGAATTGTTTATCAATCAAAAACTCGTCTGTTCGGTTGTGTTCATAAACGATAAAGCTGGTGCAACACACCAACCAGAACCGGAAAACCTAGTAAACACTTGACAGCCTTGTAAACTTTCACATCAGTGCAAAGCAAACGAGCTACAAAGAGACTAAAGATAAAAACCGCAGCTGAAGCCAAAACAAACACTTGTCCTTTCGTAATATTTCGTCTTTCTGAAGAGTCCGTTAGCTCGCTCTTAACCGCCCCAACAATTGCCCTGACAAGACCTAAACCCGTTCTGCAAACATGAGTGAGAAAAAAAACCGTTGAATGAGCCTAAACATGTAGTCTTCCTAAGAAAAAATTAACAAGAACTGGTCTATATAGGCGTGCAAGTGATGAATTAATCTGATTTATCATCAAAAGAATTCACAGAAAATTAAAAACAGTTTGTGTTTCACTACTTATGAGAATTTTCAAGAAAATGGTTACCCGTGTTCTTCCGAGGTTAAGCCGGTCCTCTCTGCTATAGAACGTAATGAATCCTCCCAATTCAAGATCTTGAGTCGATCGTTTGCGTATTTCTCCCTCATTTCCTCGAAATGTCTACCAAATTCGCCCTGGAGGTTCTTCACATCGCTCATATTCACATCAAAGAAGACAGGAACCACCACAAGGTTGCTTTGTTCTGCGTGCTCGTGCATCTTTTGAAGCTCGTTCAAGCACATATCTGAATCTGTATACCTCTTGGAGAAGATGACGACCGCGATGTTAGAATCCTCGATCTTTGTAGAAAGGTTTCGTATGTCTCTCCTATTTGCTTCTGCTCTGTCAATGAAAACGTTGAATCTTTCGTCTCTCAATCCCCAGACAAGATATCTGATGAAATTGTCGCGTAATTCATCTCCGTGGAAACTGATGAACACCTGAGGAGGACGTTGGTATTGTCGTGGTTCTGCCATGGGAGGCCTGAGACTTTCTTGCTTTAAATGTTTTGTTCTTGAATTTATGGAGAATGAGATATCAGAAGCTGGCAAACTAAAAGATTAATTTCTTGTTTTGGACCAATTCATTTCAAAAGTCAACGCATTAATTTATTTTATTATGTAACATTATATATTTTACATATATCATTATGTTATTCTAAAATATATAAACACTAAAAAATAGATAGTGTATGTGAATCATATTAATTGATATAATCAAATTCTTTTCCGATAAAATGCTAACATGTAATTGTTTTTTAACATAAGCTTTGTCAGTGTCAAACTCTCAACCACTAGTGCATGACTCGTTTGTAGACACTGAGGATGTGAATGCATACTTGGTAGTACAGTTGACTTTTGGTCCATGAGATTTTGCTAAGACTTAACTACGCACGAATACCTTGTCATTTCCTCACAAGGTACCATTTAGAATGATCATCAATAGCAAAAGAGATTTATGCAACAAAAAGAGAACTGTAGAAAAGGTGTTCATGCCAATGAAGAATTTAAACTTAAACAACAAGAAAAATGTATTTATCACAATTGTACTGAGAGGACAAGGTAACCACACACAAAACAAATTGTTCAGAAGGAAGATAGATAGTACTATGACCAAATAACACACAAAAGCCAGACAAACAAGAGAAGCAAACAACTTATTTTCTTTTTCCATTTTTAGCGGTTATAATATGTATAACACATTTGTCTTAGTCGAGCTAAGGAGGCGGTGGTGTGGTCACAGGTGGTGGTTTTTTCTTAAAGGTCATATAAAAAACCAAAAGACCGACTAACCACGAAGCAGCCAAGCGAAGGTTCCCATCAGCGAAAAGCAGTCTTGGTATGATGGTAGCAAACCCAAAAGCCACAATACCAGACACCACAAGATCTCCAACAACCCCGAGATCTCTTGTTTTCACATAATTGGGATCCATTTCCAACAGCTCTCTTTTAACCGCCCGGACAGTCTCCCCCACAAGAAGGTTATTTGAGGTGGTACCTGGGCGTAGTAAACGGAAGTAGCGCCATCTGAGAAAAAGAAAAACTGACAAGTTATTATACAAGTTACTATACTTAATCCCTAATTGGCTTAAAATGTTACTTCTAGACCAAAACTAATATCTTACGAAAGAAGGAGAAATTTGAAATGGAAGAATCCAAATAGTCAAATACTATACTAACTAGTGACTAGACCACCCCTTAGAATCCATCAATATAGAATTATGCAAGAAATCAATACTTCCTATCGTTCCAGACCACGCCGGCTATGTCTGCAATGTACTCCACAGCTTCTTCCCACTTCCGGATCTTCTCTGGTTCGGCAGCGTATATCTCCCTCATCTCCTCGAATTTTTCACCGAACACACCATTGAAGTTTTTCACCTCGCTTGGGGTCACGTTGACAAAGACAGGGATCACCACGAGTCTGCCTTCCTCCACACGTTCTTTTATCTTCTCAAGCTCATCTAAACACCATCTTGATTCTGGGTACCGCTTGGAGAAGATTGCAAGCGCCATTGGCGAATCCTCGATTCTCCTAAAGAGATAACTTATTGGTCTACCCCTCCTCTCATCGTCGTCTATGAAGTATTTGATCCCAGCGAGGTTCAACTCAGGCAAGAGAAGTTCAATGAAGGTCTCACGCAGCTCCGCTTTACGGTAATTGATGAAAACATGAGGACGGCTGTCCTCAGCTTGAGAAGAGGCCGCTGCCATTTCAGGGTTTCAATTTACGAGCAATTCCTGGCAAACTGACAAAACACAAATGTAGCAACTAAATCGTCTTCATAAAAATAGCGAATCAATACACACACACCGAAATACCATTTAACATTAATTTCAATATCAGTTACAAATATTATCACGAAAACAGAATGGGAAACGTATGAATGTGATATCAACATCATGGTACATATCACCCCACCATTGTTTTCCAACCGATTCTGATAACATTAAAGTTGTAAGTAAATAAGTATGTGATGCTTGTGTAAAGGGAAACCAAGTCAGAAATAGTTTCCCCAAACGCTCTTAGACAAGAGCAGCTGAATAAGTACAACTCAGCTACATCTGAATGCGTATGGACCAATGCAACCATCATCGATGATTTCTCTCAGATGGTCTGGGTGTATCTGTCTAAATTATCACTATTTTGAAGTAGATTACTTGGAAACTGTGGAGATTAGCAAAAAAATACAAATATCAAGTATGAGCAAAGCACCTTTAGTGTCGACAATAATTAGAAGATTGTACAATCCTGTCTCGATGCAATGTGGCCTTGTTTGGTGCAAGAGCCGAGAAGCAAGGGGGCTTCTTTGTGTTCAAGACAAAAGGGCTCGAGGTTAAAGGGAGTAAAGGATATAAATACAAAAGTTTGGCGAAAAGAAGAGAGTATGAGAGACACAACATGTTGTAGAAAAGTCTAAACTTTAACATTGTTGTTCTCGAGAAACAGGGGAAAACAGAGAGTTTTGTAGGAGCCAATATGGATCTTCTTGCAATCATCGAGTCCTAGAAAAGACGCAGGTGGTGTCATCTCCACATCACCCAACTCGTAAAAATAGTCTGTGTGTTCTTAGTCAACTTTTATTTTTCTTTCTATCGCTGTTTATCTATCTGGCCACGTCTTATCTACTGAACCTTGTTCGACAAGATCTTTAGCTATTTTCGACGAAATTAGTGGTCGAAAAAATACCGACAAATTTTCGACAAAAAATTATTAGTTGGAAATTAGTCGGAAATAGTCAAAAAAAAATTCGACTAAATAAACTTGGTCGGAAATTAGTCGGAATATTTCCAACAAATATTTCTGACAAATTTTCCGACCAATATTTTTCGTCATTAATTTCCGACGATTTTCTGACGCATATTGATTTCCGACCAAGGAATGCCGACAAATTTGATTTTGTCGAAAATTAGTCGGAATATGGCATTTCCGATGAATTTTTGACCAGTACTGTGTTCGAAAATTGAGATGTTTTCTGATAGTGTAATTGTTGTTGTTGTTGTTGTTAAAGGTTGTATTTGTCAAAGAGACCAACACTAATATAGAAAGGACAACTTCACTCATTAGCAATTGATTTTGAATTGGAAGTGTTAAGTTTCATGAGTTTCCAACTTAAATGCAATTGAAAATGAGTGGATTGGCCCATGTTCCTTATATACTAGTTAAGTTCCTTCTCATATTTTTGATGTAGAATTTTTCTCCACACACCCCTCGAGATAATGGCTCTTCTATCCATTAATATCGACAAAATACATCACACTTCCTCGAAGTAATGCTCTTCTAGCTATCTCGACAAAATTGCATCCTTGGGGCCATCAATTAGTAGGGGTGATCATGCCACTTTCCGATCTGGATTAACGGGTCAGCGTGGGTTTGATCTCTGATACCATGTTGAGTTTCATGGACTTTCAACTCAAAAGTCATAGTCAATTGGCAATGAGTGTATTAGCACATATCTCTTATGTACTAGTTAAGTACCTTCCTATCTTTCTGATGTGGGATCTTTCTCCACATGAAGCATACTAGATTCCTTGCCTCTCATGGTATCAGAGCCCAGTAACTCTAAACATATATAACTGATCCCAGATAAATTTAGATTCACCACAAGATGAATGAGCTAAAAGAGCTACCATCTCGAGGTGTCGTATGAGGATTCCACTTTGGAAATGTGAATGGACCAACACTTATATATAAAAGATATGGGTCACTTCACTCATTCCAATTAATTTTGAAGTGGAAACCCATGATCTTCACCTCAATTAGATGTGCAATCAGATTTTTATTAACAAAGATGATAATGTATAAAGAGAGCTGAGAAGAGGTTTTTAAGACTAAAACAAAGCACCTTTTGCTACTCAAGGAAAAGAAAAATGAATTGTTAGCTCTCAAATCATACTATCTACAAAAGCTTCCCCCTGGTGCAAGACCAGAATCATATATGTCTTGATATATATACAAGTACCAAAGACAAAAAAAGAACTAATTCAGATTGGACAGGTTCTAAAGAAGTCAACTATAAGTACACATGAAGTCCACTGTTTTCATGGTAACGTCAAAACAGTCTACCATAGCGCAACCTAACATCTGAAGCATAATATATGATAATTAGTACAATCTGGCTAAACAAGATGTCTAGAGGAGCTGTGATTTTGTGTGCGTATGTGGATCATAAGAGGAAAAGAAACACAAATCGAAATGAAACATGTTTATTAGGTTATAAATCTGCAGAAACGAAGATCAATAGGTCGATAGATATACTCACCAAAAAGTTTGAGGACAGTGAAAATTAATGATCTGACGATACGAAATTGGGTCTTCGATAATAAGGTTTGGAAATGGAGTTTTTCGACCAATAATATCAATTTTCTGTTTTTCCCCTTTTGACTTTTGAGAAGAAGCTACGGCTGAATGATTTAAACTAGCGGATTAATAAATAAAATAGTTATTTTAAAAATTAATAGTTACATAAATAATATTTTGGTTGGTAAAATTGAGTTATTTTCTATGATTTTTTTAATTATTAAAAACAATATAAATTATTGACAGCGTGAATGCCACCAACCGCCATTCACCGAAAAAGCGAACTTTTGTTGCGGCTAGGGCGAAATCGAATTGGGAGAGACATCGAATTGGGTTCTCGTGTAGTATATATCGAAACAATAGCTTTGTTAGAGAATTAATTCTTATTCATGTCTTTAGCAAAGCTCACGTTAATAGCACACGAGAGTAATTGACTAATTGGAAGGGATATATGAAGTCTCATGCAGCAAATACCTTCTTCACAACGACTATATCCATCTACAATTATTTTCTTTTTGGAAGCAGATTATATCAACAATTATTCGGTGGCAATCTAGAATCTTGTGCGTACCATTGACGAGTTTATGTGAAATATGCTAATGTCGTGAATGTATACTTGGTACGTTTGACTAAGATACCACAACTCAATCAATGTGATCATCTACAGCGGAAGACGCGTCTACAAGAGATAATTAAACAAGCAAGCAACGCTGATCATTTTGTGCTCTATATATGCTCATATCACACAACGAGATCATCCTATACATCAGTAGCAAGCCCTTTAAAAATTTGACAACAAAGGATACAGAAGAAAAAACGTGTTCATACCAAATTAAGAAGCAAAGACATACAAGAATACCAAGGTGTCTTCGGACCGAGAGAATCAAGTAAATGCAAGAAACACTTATTCTGAAGGTAGTCGCACAACACACAGGTGTATAACAAACAACATACAAAGCAACAACATAAAAACCATTTCCTGCTTATATATCATCTTATATAACTAGTGTGACCGATCAAGAAGATGGTGTTGGTGGTGGTTTAGTGAAGGAAGGAGGTGGTGGTGTTGGTTCGAAGCTAGAAGAGGTTGGTCTGGTGAAAGAAGGAGGAGGTGGTGGTTGTGCGAAGCTGGAAGAGGTTGGTTTGGTGAAAGAAGGAGGTGGTGGTGGTGGTGTTGGTTCGAAGCTAGAAGAGGTTGGTCTGGGGAAAGAAGGATGTGGTGGTGGTTCAAAACTGGAAGGGGTTGGTCGGGTGAAAGAAGGAGGTGGTGCTTTGAAACTAGAAGGGGTTGGTCTGGTGAAAGAAGGAGGTGGTGTTGGTTCGAATCTAGAGGCGGTGATTTGAAGCTAGAGGGAGTTGGTTTGGCGAAAGAAGGTGGTGGTGATTTGGAGCTGGAAGGGGTTGGTTTGGTGAAAGAAGGAGGTGGTGGGGTTGGTTTGGTGAAAGAAGGAGGTGGTGGTGGTTTAGTGCGAGGAGGAGGTGGTGATTTGAAGCTGGAAGGGGTTGGTCTGGTGCTAGGAGGTGGTTCGGTGCTGGAAGGGGTTGGTTTGGTGGTGCTAGGAGGTTGGTATTGGAAAGAATGAATTGTGTGTATTATTGATTGATGAGAATCTCTATATATACATATTACAGAGAAGGTTCTAGAGAGGCTTATACAAAGGAGGTAATTATGGACATAATATGCAGACAATCAATTAGGGGAATTGATCAAGGATATATCATATCCTATCACACCCTCTTAAGACGGACGGTCGCAGAAGGTGAGTCCGATCTTGACAGATAAGGTGTGAAAACGTGGCCGTGGTAGAGGCTTGGTGAGTGCATCTGCGAGCTGGTCCATGGAGGAGATGTGGGCAATGTGAATTTGACCGCTTTGAACAAATTGTCGTACGAAATGATAGTCCAAAGCTATGTGTTTCATTCTTGAATGAAAGACAGAATTGGCCGCAAGGTAAGTTGCACCAATATTGTCACAATAGATGACTGGTTGACTAGTGACCGGTATATCCATTTTAGAGAGAAGGGAGGAGAGCCAACATAGTTCAGCTGTTGTGGAAGCAACTGACCTATATTCAGATTCGGTAGATGATCTGGAGACGTCGGTTTGCTTCTTCGAGGACCAAGCAATAGGGTGTGAGCCGAGATAAACAATATAAGCACCCGTGGAGGTGTAATCGTCTTTATTACCACCCCAATCCGCATCACTATAAGCGTGGAGAGATGGGGAGTTCTTGGCTTAAAGATAAATGCCTTCAGTCTGAGTGCCACATAAGTATCGGAGGATACGTTTCACCGCCATCCAATGATCATTCGTAGGCTGATGCATAAACTGGGAGAGTTTGTTGACGGCATAAGAGATGTCTGGGCGGGTGAGAGAGAGGTATTGTAGACTGCCCACCACCATTCGATACTCTGTTGGATCATCTAGAGGAGAGCCGGAGACTAGCGTGAGCGTGGTGTTGGGACACATGGGTGTGGCGATGGGATTGGCACTCAACATGTGTATCTTGTTCAACACATCTACAATATAACGATGTTGCATTAAGTGTAAACCTTGAGAAGTTCGTGTAACTTCGATACCTAAAAAATATGATAAGTCACCCAAGTCTTTAAGAGAAAAACGTTGAGACAAGGAAGAGATAAACCGTGTGATATGGGGGGAGCTATTACCGGTGATGATGATATCGTCAACGTATACCAACATGGAGAGGATGACACCGTTGGTGTTGTAGATGAAGAGGGAAGCATCGGATAGAGAATTCTTGAAATCAGATTGAAGAAGAAACGTTCGAAGCTCATTATACCACGCGCGTGGAGCTTGTTTGAGCCCATAGACCGCTTTTCTGAGTTTACAAACAGCATGCGGATTATCTTTGTCGAGAAAACCAACTGGTTGTGCCATAAACACCTCTTCGTGAAGGTTGCCTTGAAGAAAGGCATTGTTGACATCTAGTTGTCTCATAGGCCATTCTTTTGACACCGCGGTACTAAGAACGACCCGGATTGTAGCTGGCTTGACGACCGGACTAAACGTTTCTTGATAATCGATTCCAGGGCGTTGAGTGTAACCTTTGGCTACTAACCGAGCCTTGTATCGTTCAATGAAGCCATTAGGACATCGTTTGATCGTAAATACCCACCTGCAACCAACAACATTAGACACATTAGAAGGATTTACAAGATCCCAAGTGTGATTGCTAACATGTGAATTTATTTCTTCACTCATGGCTTTACGCCAATGGTCATATTTTAGAGCATCAGCGGCGGTTGTTGGTATGAAGTCTGGGGAAATTGAAACAGAGGCATGGAGATTGAGCTTTTGAACAGGTTTCCGTCGTCATGTGCTTATCCATGTTGGAGCAGGTGGCGGAGGCGGAGGAGGTGGTGCTAGAGATGGAGCTGGAGCTGGAGCTGGAAGAGGAGCTGGATCTGGAAGAGGAGCTGGAGCTGGAGCTGTGACCGAAGGCGGAGGAGCTGTTGATGGAGCTGGAGGAAAAGCAGACGAACTTTTGTCGACGAGAGATAGTGAGTGGATCATTTTCCGAGCCAGAAGAAGAAGCTGTAGACGGGCTAGGTGAGACCGGGGCAGGATCTGTATGAGAAGGCGTGGGAGCTATAGGTGGAGTAGTCGTGGGTGGAGCTGGTGCTGGTAGCCTGTAAGGCAAACAAGAGACAACAGAGACAGGAGAAGTAATAGGTGCATCATCACTAGATTGAGGAGATGTCTCTAGTGGTGTGTTAAGTGAAAACGGAAAAACCGATTCATGAAAAATAACATGACGAGATGTGTAAATGCGAGATGTCTTCCTATCTAAACAAAAATAAGCACTCTGCGTAATAGAATATCCTAGAAAAACACAAGGTGTCGACCGTGCATCGAGTTTATGAGAAGCATACGGCCTTATCCACGGGAAGCACAAACACCCAAAAACCCGTAATTTTTGAAAATTCAGAGCATGACCAAATAAGGTTTGAAAATGAGTTTTTAAATTCAAGGTGGGTGTTGGCATGCGATTAATAAGATAGACCGCCGTTGAAAACGCATAAGTCCAATATGACTTGGGCATAGAAGCATGAGATAGTAGTGTTAACCCCGTCTCGACAATATGTCGATGACGGCGTTCAGCAATGCCATTATGCTCAGGCGTGTGTGGCGGACTAGTCATGTGGGAAATACCGTGAGTTGAAAGATAGGGCGCTAAACCAATGTACTCACCCCCATTATCAGTATAAAGAGTTCGTAGTTTGAATTGAAATCGATTTTCAGCCAAAGCTTTGAACTTTTGAAAAACCTCAAAAACTTGTGACTTTCTTTTTAAAGGGTAAATCCAAGTATATCTAGTAAAATGATCTACGAAAATTACATAATATTTAAAACCGTCAACAGAAATAATTGGAGATGTCCACACATCCGAGAAAACAATGTCAAGAGGATGTGAGGATTTTAAAGAAGAATTTGTAAAAGGTAACTTATGCATTTTATTAATAGAACATGAAGTGCATGGCTGAGCCATTAAACCATGAGAAGAGACTGGTAATTGAAATTGAGAAACAATGTTGTGAAGAATAGATAAAGCAGGGTGTCCTAGGCGTAAATGCCAATCAGACAAAAGAAGTACTAATAACATAAGCAAATGCAAGCGATGGTGGGTGAGAAATATTGTGACGTGGCCACTCATAAGTACCACCCTTAGGTTTGCCTTCCAGACGAAGAGCCCCCGTGTGAAGGTCTCTGACCTGAAAATAGGTTGGTGTAAAGGTCACCGCAACACCATTAGTCGTACATAGTTGAAATACCGATATAAGGTTCTTGTCAAGAGAAGGAACAAATAAAACATCATTAATAAAGAAAGGACGAGTGTAAAAAGAAGAAGAAGAAAAAAAGGAACCCGTATGCGTAATTGACAAGGCGGAGCCATCGCCAAGAAGCACATCATCACCACCATTATACGGACTGTGAAGAGATAAGTTGGCTAAGTCCGACGTCATATGATGCGAGGCATCTGAGTCGAAGCCAAGTTGATGAATCTGAAAGCATAGCTGCATTTGCACGAGGCTGCAAAGATTGCGGAGCTGAAGATTGATTCCATGGCTGAGAGGTCATCGGAGGAGACGACCATGGCTGAGATGGAGGACCCCCACGGACAATGCGAAACTCAGGACAATATTTGGCACTATGCCCTTGACTGCCACACGCTTGACATCTGCCTAAGTAAGGCTTGGAGAAACAATTATGACCTCCAGGATTGTTGGACACAAAGTGTGGGTTATAATTGTTGTTGGGTCGATGGTGATTGTTCCCAAAGCTACGAGGCTGTGGACGTGAACGTGTGTCAGTCGCATTTGCAACAATTGGAGCCACAAAAGCAGCGGCATCGGAACACAGAAGCATGGCCTCACGATTTAGCAGTTTTTCATGGAGTTCAGAGTATGAAATCGGAGTGTCTCGGCCATTGATCGCATCAATCTCTGGTAGTCATCGGTTAAGCCGGCGAGAATTTGTTCAATGAGATCTTCAGGATCCAGAGGTTTGCCTAGAAGGGCAAGATCATCGGCTTTGGACTTGATGAGACGTGTATTCACTGATCGTCTTGGTCCCTTTAGAGCAAGTCTTGATCTGAAACTTTAATTGGCGAATGTGACCGCGTGAGGGATTCCCAAACGTGTCAGCAAGTGTATCCCACACCTCCTTTGTTGTTGAAGCAGTTGAGACAACCGATTGAATCGGAAGAGTTATTGCCCCAATGATAGAGCTGTAGAGAAGCCTATCTTGACGTCTCCACGGAGCAAACGCTGGATTTGGACTTGAGACACCATTAACGACAACAGTGGTGGCTGGAATATCAAGTGAACCATCAATAAATTGATGAAGTTAGTGTCCTTCAAGCAACGCATGTACTTGACGACGCCACATCAAGTAATTGGTTTGTGTCAGTTTCGTAACACCGGACATATTAACAGAAAGAAGAGTGTTTTGTGGATTTTGTGGATTGAAAACAGAAGTAGGAGCAGCCGTTGATTCAGACATCTTTGAAACAGAGAGAGAAGAAACAGAGTTTTAATGGTGACGAAGAAGAAGAAAGAAGAAGATGCAGAGGTGGCGACGAAAAAAAAAAAAAAAAAAAAGGTTAAAACCTATTGTGCTCTGATACCATATTGGAAAGAATGAATTGTGTGTATTATTGATTGATGAGAAGGTTCTAGAGAGGCTTATACAAAAGAGGTAATTATGGACATAATATGCAGACAATCAATTAGGGGAATTGATCAAGGATATATCATATCCTATCAGTTGGTTGTTCTGGTCATTCATGTTGTTGATGTGGAACCAGAAAGCAGCCGCTGTCGGGAAACCAAATAACCACTTACCATTATTGAAAAAATCCGCATTGTTGAAAAACAGAGGGGATATGATGAAGCGACAGAGAAAAGCTGCAGCAAAGGCCAATAAAACCACGTCAAAAATCGTTTTTTCAGTGTCTGGGGACTCGACCTTTCCTCCTGGCATTTTGTTTAGATATGCTATAACAGCATCAACGATCTGGTAGGTAATAGGTGTAACTTTGCTGCAACATGAGTGGAAAAAAAAATGAAGAAGTTTAAGGAACCCAATAGGCAACATCACCATAGTTGTATATAAAATTCGATTGTTTTGATTACATTGCTTGGTAAATCAGTCAGAATCAACTAATGAAAACATTCTAATTCCAAGGAAGAGAGGTAGTAATCAAGAAAACCATACCCGCGAATGTGAGAGAGCAAGCCTTTTCTCTTTGCAATTGACTTTACAGAAGCTTTCCATTTCAAGACCTTCTCTGGTTCTTTGATTTCATATTTCATTTTTCAATCTTTCGAAACTGTCGCCGAACTCTCCCTGAAGGTGTTTCACGTCACTTGGGCTCACCTTGTAGTAGACTGGGACCACCTTGAGTTTGCCTTCTTTCGCTAGCTCATCTATCTTAGAAAGCTCTTCCATGCACCAGTTAGAGTCTGTGTACCTCTTGGAGAAGATTACAATTGCGATTTTCGACTTTTCGATCTCCGCGAAGAGTTCTTCTAAATTCTCCCCTACCGGCAAGCGATTATATTAAGTTATAAACCAAAACATAATTATGATTATATTCAAGTTTGGAAGCAGTACTTGGGCTTTAATCAACTCATGAATCAAGAATTCAAGACAAACCCAAAAGGTAATTATGAGACTATAGTCAATCAAATCAGCAAAAGTACTTATCTGGTTCTTTGTCCACTTATTCTTTCTTCAATTCCTCAAAATTCTTTCCGAAATCTCCCTGACGTTTTTCACGTTTCTCATGCCTCACCTTGGAGTTGGGAGAGGACGAGAGTGACCACGAGTTTCCCATCTTTCGCTCAATCTTCCGTGTTCGTCCAAGCACCAAAAAGGTCTTTCTTTAACTTATTATGACATTTTTTCTGTTTTCTTTTGGTAATTCGTGAAATTCGAGGCCGAGGCTTGTACATTTCCGTGGGCTAGGGACCAGAACGGATAAATAGTCCTCTTTTTTTTTGGAGAACATTCCGCAAGTAAATAAATAGAATGATCATCAAATCAATAGCACAAGAGAGAATCAAGCGACCTTGTTTGCGTATCACAAAACCGGATCATCTCTTTGCTGTGTACAACATAAAGTTGAAAAAAAAAAAAACGAGTTCATGCCAATGAACAAATGTATTATTGTACCGACAGAACACAATAATTTAGAAGGAAGGTAGTACTAAGACCAAATAACACAACACACAACTACATAAAAAGTAAAACAAAAAGAACACAACACTCACAAGCCAGACAAATGATAGAAGCAAACCATTTTCTACAAATCTAACTTTTTTCTTTTTTTGGGTTTTCTTTGTCAACATTTTTGGGGGTTATATAATATGTATAATATGGAGCTAAGGAGGTGGTGGTGTGGTCACACGTGATGGTTTTATCTGAAAGGCCTCATAGAAAACCAAAAGACCGACTAACCATGAAACAGCGGAGCGAAGGTTCCCATCAGCCAAAAACAGTTTTGGTACGACGTTTCCACATATAAAGGCCATCATAGCAGACGCAAAAAGCGTTACTCCAATTCCAACGTCTTCCGTTTTTCCGTAATTGGGATCTCTTCTCAACAGCTCTTTCTTAACCTCCCCGGCAGTACGGATTACAAGAACTTCATCTGAGAAGCCACATGGACGAGTGAAACCGTAGTCGGGAAATCTGAGAAAGAGAGAACAGAAAAGCCGAAAAGTTAAACCTAGAATTGGCTTAAAATGTTATTTCCAGACCAAAACTAATTTCTTAAGAAAGATTCCAAATACTATACTAACTAGTGATGATACCATCCCCAAGAATCCATCAATCAAGGATGATCAAGAAGTCAATATTACCTATCGTTCCAGACCACGCCGCTTATGCCTACAATGTACTGCACAGCTTCTTTCCACTCCTGGGCCTTCTCCTTCGCATATATATTCCTCATCTTCTGGAATTTTTCACCGAACACACCATTGAAGTTTTTCACCTCGCTCGGGGTCACGTTGACAAACACGGGGATCACCACGAGTTCACCAGCCTCCACACGCTCTTTC
This sequence comes from Turritis glabra, assembly GCA_900406565.1. Taxonomy (NCBI): domain Eukaryota; kingdom Viridiplantae; phylum Streptophyta; class Magnoliopsida; order Brassicales; family Brassicaceae; genus Turritis; species Turritis glabra. The sequence continues at coordinate 325,212 of OVBN01000165.1, read as the reverse complement.
ATCCTCACAAGCTCGTCCAAACACCACTTTGATTCTGAGTACCGCTTGGAGAAGATGGCAAGTGCAATTGGTGACTCTTCTATCTTCTTGAAGAGATCCGTTATTGGTTTACCCTTCTGCGAGTTGTCGTCTATGAAGTAGTTGACTTTATTTCTTTTGAGCTCAGACAAAAGACGTTTAATGAAAGTGTGGCGCAGCTCCTCTTTACGGTAATTGATAAAAACCTGAGGACGGCTATCCCCAGCTAGAGAAGAGGCCGCCACCATTTCAGGGTTTGATTTTATGAGCAATTCCTGCCAAATTGACAAAACACAAATTTTACAACTAAAACCTCTTTACAAAAATTAGCTAATCTAACACACATAGGGAAATTGCCATTATAAGATGTAAAACCATTGAAAGTCCAGTGTTTTCATAGAAAACTCAAAACAATCAACATCTGAAGCTATAATATACGCCGATAAATACAATCAGGCTAGAACAATTTCTACAGGTATCAAAGAAAAAAAAAAACACAAATAGAAATCAAATCATGATTATCAGGTTAGAAACCTGCAGAAATGAAGATCAATGGGTAAATTAGATTTACTCACCAAAAGTTTGAAGACGGTGAAATTGATGGTCTGACGATAACGAAATTGGGGTTTCGAGAAAAAGGTTCAAGAAGTAATATAAATATTTCTGCTTTGTAGAAGAAGATGGGGTTTAAGGATTATTTATTTAGAAATAAAGACGTCGTTAAGTTTGTGGGCTTGTAATCAATAGTCAAGACAAACCCAAAAGATAATTATGATTATATTCAAGTTTGGAATGACTTGGGCTGTAATCAACTCATGGATCAGAAACACAAAACAATAGGTATAATTATTACTATATTCAAATCAAATCAACAAATCTCCAACAAGTTAAGAATTCGGTTCGGTTTTCATTCTGCTAATAGATCATCCGCTACGAGGGGTTTTCGTGAAAATGTAACCGATTTTTTCTTTGGTTGATTGTGATTTGAAAGAGTCTTAAAATTGATTCAGCTAAACATGGCCAGCTCCTTACGTGATTGTGATTTGTGGATAGCATATTATACTATCCAGAATTATCGTTTGTTTTGTTTTGTCAATGCACAATATAAGTGGTGTAAGATAACGATTATAATCCGAAAACCTACTAACCACTTTGCAGTCCTGAAAGTTTTCACGTCTGTGAAAAGTAGACGAGCCATGAAGAGACTAAAGAGAGAAGAAGCTGCAATAAAAGCCGAAGCAAACACTTCGCTAATCGCCATTTTTGTTCTTCTCAGGTCCAGTGCTCTCTTAACCTCCCTAAGGATGTATCTGACAAGAGAGTAATTCGTGCTGCGCAAACATGAGGGAGGTAAACCAATGAGTAGGTTCATATAGTACTATTAGACCAGAAATGTTTAAAGCGATTATCAATGTTTTAAAAGTTACTAGGCAATTAGTATATGGCTGACTAGCGATTAGCCCTGTTTAATACTTTTCACTAATGAATTTGTTTATACAACACACCATGATTTCTTCATGAGAATTTAAATTTATTATCACTATCATTTTCTAAGGATTTGTTTATAATCTATCTGTTATTCTGAAACTGTCAAGATAGTTGTGCAAGTAAAACTCACACAACTAAACCGAAAAGAAAGAAAGATTCAAGAAACAAATTTCTTTAAGATTATAGAGCAAACTTTGACGATTTACAAGATGTTTCTAACTAGCTTTGAGAACAAGTTAAGATTTTTTAGTAAATATCAAGCATAGGGTTCTTCTGAGTAGAATTGCGGATCCCTTTGCTCTGTAGACAAGCTTTGTATTTATATGGAGGGGTAGTCGGTTTCGGATATGGTTTCTTTCCTTATTTCTCAAACTAATATTTTCTTTTTCCGGTTTGTTGCATAGTTCCTTAGATTCGATCTTATCCTTTCTTTTCTGCTCTTTGTAGGTCGATGTCGAGGTAGTCGGGTTTGTATTGATGGGCCAAAGTTACGGGTTGTTTGGTTTATTCTTGATTTAAGCCGGGTTAATCGGAGGATGCTAAACCACTCTCCAACAATAGCTATAAGTTATAAGTTTTTTTTTCAATAAAAAAAACCAAGTTATTTTTCAAGAGAATAGAAAAATTTAGAGATAGCTCAACTATACAAAACGTTAAAAACTAATGTGTGTATATTAATAAATTTTTATTTTTAGTAATACTTTTAATATGTGCATTATATACAATTATATTATTTTTATAATGCGTGCAAACTCGAAAAATATTGTGAAAAGTAGAATATATAGTAGAATAATATGTTCAAAATATGAATAAATGGTACAATATTCATCACCATTCACCAATAAAACGAATGATTCTGATGTTAAAAAAGAATTGGATGAGTCATTGTGTCGATTTACTGCGAGATGACAGATTTATGATTTATGATTAAAGTCGGTTGTTAGGAGTCTATTAAAACACCTCAAAACATCACTAATAATTATCTTCCAAACATTAATTTGATTCTCAAGAGAGATTAGGGTGAAGGGAAGCTTACGTTTAAAGTATTCATCTTTTCTCCGATTAACAACGGCGCCGGTAACAAGGGCTAAGGCGAAAGCTTTGGTTCATAACACTAAACAAAGGATTTGTAGAACATTAAGTAATTACATGCGTGGTTCCCACGTCAAACCATGCTCTATTCTTGCCATAGACGTCACTGAAATTTCCCATCTTTGGATCCTAAGTGGATCGTGTTTTGTATATCTTTGTCTCATTTCCATGAATCGTTCGCCAAACTCTCCATTGAGATTTCTCACGTTGTTCTTGCTCACAATATAGAAGAGATAAATCACACAAGAGTTTGTTTCCATTCACTCGTTGCTTCATCTTCACAAGCTCATCCAAGCACCACTCCGTCTTTGGATAACACGAAGGGAAGATAGCAGGCACGATTGTTGACTCCTCGATACAAGTGGATATATAGTTTAGGTCTCTTCCTCACCATTCGTCTCTATCTATATATGAAGAAATTGAGTATCCATAAATCTTTCAATCCTGATATATTGTGTTTTGAGTGTCTTTTGTCATGTCAAAGTCCGACTTTTGGGTCTTTTCGGTCTTTTCTTGAGTTGTGTTTAGGTGTGGAGGCGATGTGCGGGAATTGGAGCTTTTTGGACGGATTCAAGCTTAATCGGAGTAAAGAAGCAGGAAGTGAATTTCAGACTTCCCCACAATTGAATTGAATTCTCAATTCTGCTCAAATCTGCTGAAGTCTGCAGCCAAGTCTGTTGAAATCTTCTGAAATATGCTCAAGTCTGTTGAAGTCTGCGAACTATATTATGAAGCCCGTAGACAAGTCTGCCGAAGTCTACTGATGTATGCGGACAAGTCTGCTGAAGTCTGTTGTCTTTCTATTGCTTTGCGATCCAAACACTTACTTCCTTTTTCTGAAATTTTACTATTTACATTTTTATTTTATTTTTTTTTATTTTGTAAGGGTATAAATATCCCAAAAACCTAATTAGCAAGATGTTCTATTTCCTAAGTTTTTCGAGAGAGCTTTTCACCTTTTGTAAGGAACTTTTTGGGATTAGAGATTCAATCCTCTTTGACATTTTGGATTTGTGTTGTTCTTTTTGCTATGTGTAAATAGTTCTCCAATTGGGTTTTAAGGTTCTAAGTAGGGGATTCAGTGGTTCAAATTCCGAATCCCAAAAACCTAATTAGCAAGATGTTCTATTTTCTAAGTTTTTCGAGAGAGATTTTCACCTTTTGTAAGGAACTTTTTGGGATTAGAGATTTGATCCTCTTTGACATTTTGGATTTGTGTTGTTCTTTTTGCTATGTGTAAATAGTTCTCCAATTGGAATTTAGGGTTTTAAGTAGGGGATTCAATGGTTTGATGATTTTACTGTTATTAGAAATTCTCAATCTTTAGGTTCTTTGATTCACATATTCTTAATGGTAAGATTGGATTGATCATCCTGTTTTATATTATAAGTTTTTTATGCATCAAAAGTATTCAATAGAATGCCTAAACGAATATGAATTGAGCAATGCGCTTCTAACCAATGAAAGTTGATGTTAGGAAGTAATGTGAACTTATTGAACTTGTTTGATAATGTTGATTTGACTAGGAGTTTATAGATGAGAGTTTAGTAATTGAGTATTCAAATGTAGTTACCTTGAGAGAGGATTAATCTAATCTTGTGTTCATGTTTGAGAACGGTACTTAATTGTTAAGTTTCTTATTTCATTGTTTCATTAACCATTAATCTATGAATTATCCTATGACCCAATATCTTTATTTCATAAGTTACATCGTTTATTTTTTTTAGCTTTTTTATTTACAAAATTGGAAACCAAAAATCATTATTCCGCTTAAGCTAATTATATTTTTCGCAAATCTTTAGTGTACCATTAGTCTTTGTGGATCGACTCCGAATATACTACCTTGTGGTTAAAGTGTATCGGATTATTACTCGAACAATCAAATCACAACACGAGATGTCTAATGAAGTCATCAGGCAGCTCGGTTGTGCCTAGATTGACAAACACTTGAGGAGGTCGTGGTCGTGCTGGATCCATTATTGAGCTTTGGTTGAGAGAGACAAGACAATGTATTTCTTTGACCTTTGGAATTGCTTCTGAGTTTGGGATAGTCGGATGGAGAAACACAAACCGAGACTTTGGAAAATTTTTGCACAAGAAAAATAAAATAAAAGACTGGAGATACAATTTTATATGTCGGCTTCTAAGGTCCTGTTTGTTTGCTCATTCAGATGATCCATCTGAGATCATCTGAATGAAGCTGCGAACTGTTGTTCATTTTTGTGTAAAAATGAGCGTCATCCAGGTAGATCATCTAAAAGAGTTTTTAAAATTTAGACAAAATTTTCAAATTCATTTGGATGAACCTAATTAGACCATTTGGATGGAGATGGTTCAATCAAAAATAACAAATAATAAATATACCTTAACTATCCTAATGATCCATTTGTCTACAAAATTCTAAACAATACTTTTACAATTATCTTGCAAAAAACTATATTTTGTCCGACAAAACCGCAAAAATATGTTTTCTGCCAAAATTAAAAATCATGTTTTTCCGCCAAAACCGTAAAATCATATTTTTTCACCTAAACTGCAAAATCATATTTTCTCATCAAATCATATTTTTTCACCAAAACCGCAAAATCATATTTTTCTATCAAGGGTGCAAAATCATATTTTCCCGCCAAAACCACAAAACCATATTTTCTGCCAAAATCGCAAAATCATATTTTTCCGCCGAGACCGCAAAATCATATTTTTCCGCCAAAACCACAAAATCATATTTTCCCGCCAAAACCGCAAAATCATATTTTTCCGCCAAGACCGCAAAATCATATTTTCCAGCCAAAACCGCAAAATCATATTTTCCCGCCAAAACTGCAAAATCATGTTTTCTCGCCAAAACCGCAAAATCAAATTTTCCGTCAAATCTTATTTTTCCGCCAAACCCGTAAAATCGTATTTTCCTGCCAAACCCGCAAAATAACGTTTTCTGCCAAAACCGTAAAATTATGGTTTTCGTCAAAACAAAAAAAATCACGTTTTTCCGCCAAAATCGATAAGTTCATTTTTTCCATTGTAACCGATGAATTATGTTTTTCCATCAAACTATAAAATCTCGTTTTCACACCAAAAACCACAAAATTATATTTTCTCGCCAAAACCGTAAAATTATATTTGAATATCAATTTATGAATTTATGCGACAAAAATCAATTTGTAATTGCCAAACATAATAATTTTAACATTATTTGTTGTAATTATACTCTAGATTAAAAGATTAGTATAGTTAAAATTAAAAAAAATATGGTTAAATTCAAACATTGGTATTTTAGTCATTTTTATTAAAATCATCTAGATGGAGATGTAGACTAATCAAACAAATAAAAATTCATTCAGATGTATCATTCAGATGAACAATCAAAAATTTAAACGAACAATAGTTAGATAGAACATCTTAATAGATCATTTGAATGAACCATTTAGTTGGAAATGTCAGATGAAACAACGAACAAACCCTAAATATATTCATATTTCCAGTTCATAAGTTCATAAGCACAAGAAAAATAAAATAAAAGACTGGAGATACATTTTTATATGTTGGCTACTAAATATTTTCCTATTTCCAGTTCATAAGCAAATATAATATGAGAAAGTCTCATTGATCTAGCGGTTGACAAAAGGCTTAGTGTTATACCAAAGCTCAGGTTCTAATTTTAAAGAAATCAAATTTTGTAAACTAATTGAGACAATTTTATCCGAAATCTCCAACATAATACAAGTAGAGCCATTTGTCATAGTCTCCCGGAATAAACATAAAATTGTCATCGTGAGCATGGTCAGCTGGAACCGTCTATGGTGGATTCTTATGGTATGGGCAAAATGGTCTATAGTGGTCCGTTAAACCGTTGACTGTGTTTCAACGTTTTCCATGTAAAAGGATAAAAAATATCCAGAAGATCAGTGAAAGTTAATTAGATATATTAAAGAAATATGTAACTATGTAAATGTGATTCATTCTTCTGTATAAATTTATTTTCTGTATTCATTTATTTATGAGAGAAATGAAAATCTTTCATAATAAAAACTCTCATCACTCAATCAAATTGATGCAATGTGATATTAATTAAAATCAAATTATTTCATAAAAAAAAATATCGAAATGAAACAATGAAATGAAACTCAGTCTAATTATTTCCGTTTTACCATTCACCACTCGCTTTCCACAGCTCGATTGATTATCAAACGACCCAGAAGAACAGAGAAAACAGAGATAAGGCCTAACACATAAGGACCAAGAACTATTGTTAAGAGAAGACTCAGACTTAGGAAACGGACAACAAATCTAATCACTTCATCTGTTCTTGCCGCCACATTGTTGCGTTTCGCTTCAACAATTTTTCGTTCGCTCTCGGAGATATCGTTTAAAACTTTCTTAACCTCCATGACGATTGACCTCACCAAATCATTCTGGCGACTGTCATAACAGAGATCAAAAGATCTGTGAGTGAACACGTTATGTCTTGAACTAACCAAGAACAGAGTTTAGAAACAGAGTATCCCGACCAAGAACAGAAGAAGAGAGACAAGTCCAGACCTGTATCGTGAAGAAGACAAGCCAGTTTTTCTCGAAACAAAAAATAAAGCTTCCTTCCATCTCCGAAAAGTGTCGGGCTCGCCCCGATGCGTTGACTTCAGGTCCCGGAAATTGTCGCCGAACTTTCCCTTCAGTTTCTTCACATCGTCTGTTTTCATCTTAAAGAAGATAGGGATCACTGTAAGACTTCCTTCCTCAACGCATTGTTTAATCTTAGCAAGCTCATCTAAGCACCATCTCGACTCGGTGAAATTCTTGGAGAAGATTGTCACCGCGACTCTCGATTCCTCGATCCTGTTGAAGAGATGATCAAGATCTCTGCCTCTAAGCTCATGATCATCTATAAAGACGTTGACATTCTCTTTTAACAGAGCATCCACAAGAAACCCTAAGAACCCATCCCGCAGCTTTTCACCTCGGAAGTTGATGAACACTTGATACTGTGGTGGGATTGGTCCAACGTCAGTAAAGAGAGAGAAGGAGGAGCCCATGGAAGGTGGTGATGATCTTTGAGGAAATTATTTGCAGAGGAAAAAAAAATTGAGCTATTGATTTAATGGTTTCAATGTGTTTTACTTAGTCACAATTGATTCCATGATTGATCATTGATCTACAAAGACAATTAAATAAGTTGACCTGATTTGAGTGAGTCTTAAACTAATCCATATAATCTTAATTACAGCTGGGTAGTTGTTGAAACAACAAAAAAAAATAGACAATGAGACATAGTAACGTAATCGTAGGCGAACATTTTGGGTACCTCAATTGACAAGATAAGAAAGTAAAATACATTCAAAGACAATTTTTTTGTCGTTGTATTTTTATGTTCTGTAAGTTCCAAGCATCAATCTGGCCTCTTGGAGAAAGATCAAACCTCAAATTCCGACTCCTCCATTTTCTTGAAGAGGTGTTATAAGAGCTGTGGTTAGTCAGGGGTAGCTTGCTGAGGATGTAAACACAAAGATGTAAGTAAATGATCCTACAATGGACAACATATGAAATCTTTGTTAGAAAAATATATCTGATTCATTCAACAAACTTAACAAAAGCTTACATATAGTGTTCCAAACTTACGGCTCCTCGTGCTGTCCGGTAGTTCTGCTATTCCGTTCCAGGCACTTGACTGCATTTCTGCTGTTTCAGTTTCTTATCCTTCCATTCCACAATCAATGCAAGGGCCAAAAAGAAAAGAAGAAAACCAACTAGCGGCCCACATAAATTTAAAGTAATACTGAGGAGCAAAGATGACTAGACACAAAAATGCCGTAATGATGTAACCAAAGAAATCTTCAACCAAACCATCACCCACTTTGAAGAAATTCTATAGTGATTTGCTTCAACAGGTACGTTCTGTGGTTCGGCATATACAAAACTTATCCCACAACTCACCACTTCGCTTATACAAGCATCAGTCACGTAGAACTCAAGGAAGGCCTTTGTAGGAATAGAATTACCAGAGTATTGATCCTCCAAACGTTTTTTGAGGTTTGAGCAACTGGTATAGCCAATAAAAACATGGTCTGACTCAATCCTTGCTAGTTCTGTCAAACCTCCAACATCACAATCTAAGCTGATGTGAGACCCATCTTCGTTTCCAAACTGGATTTTGCATTTTACTAAAAAAGTGTCAATCGGATCTTGGTTGTCATGAAATGAGACCAATATGGTTATAGCCTTGGCTCAAAGAGCTATCCCGAAAAGCCTATTGTTACACCAATATGGTTGTAGCCTTGGCTCTAAGGCTGATCCAACTGCTTGGTGGTGGGACCAAGAAGGGACTTCAAATCCAGGATAGCAAATGTTGAACAAAGCTCCTGAAAAAAACAAGTATTAGAAGTGGGGAATCAAGAAAAAACTAACGAGAGAAACTCTGAGAGAGAGAGAGAGAAAGAAAGGAAAACACCCTATCGTAACATTCAAACGCAAGTCGGTGGCATTTCCACTGGGCATAGGATGAGATAACATCCCTCGCATCTTGTTCAAGATTGTTGCAATTAACGAAAAAGAAACTGGAACGGATCTGCTCAGTCATCATACTAAGGGACAATGGGTTCGCGACTGTTTCTAGTCTCTTAAGCCATGTGCCCCGATGAACTCAAGATTTGGTGGAGGATATCTGCGATTCTCGCAGTTCTTCAAGGCAAGCCATTTCAGATGATCAAGTTGACTAATGTTACCTTGTAGACGGATCATTGCATTATTTCTACTTAAGCATAAACGTTGCAGTGAGTGTATCTTCGGCATCTCTTTTATTCTTGTGCAACCTTCAAGATTCAATCTTTCAAGTTTCAATCTTTCAAGATTTTGAGCATTTGACAACCCTGAAAGGTTACTCAACTTACGTGAATAGCTGAGATCGACCCACTTTAGTTTTTGGGTATCCTGTAAAGAGAAGAAGAATTCAAAACCAAATTTAGGTTTTGTTTTATGTAATTAAGTAATAGAAAGACTAATGGAATACAGTGAGACACACACCTGAATACCCTCCCAAAGTTGCTTAATTGAGCTGTAAGGCAGCTCGAGATTGACAAGCTTCATTGCATTGAAGTCTGATGGAAGTTTCTCCAATGGGAATTTGAACCAGTGGAGATACCGAACCTCATCCAATGGCAACTGAAGCTCCTTAGGAATGCAAATTTTGAAGTCATCTAATGTTGCATGTGTTGTTCAAACGAAAAAAGGTATAGTAAAAGCGATAGAACCAAACATATCCCTCCGAAATTCTTTTCATACACTCAAGAACACGTGAAGAATAAAAATATTGAAGTAAGATATGTTCGATCATCCGAGAATTCTGCATATTTCTTCACAAAATCATTATCCACCACTATGTTCAGTATACATGTCCATAATATTGGACAACAAGACTTGTAAGACATGATCCTGATCATTCGAGGGGGAGCTTGCGTGGTTATACTCTTTTTATCTTACTAAGATTTTTTCCACTAAGTTTTCCTAAAAAAGTTTTTAACGAGCCAACAGAAGATATTACGCAAGAGATATAGTGACACTGGTTTCCAAGGAGAAGTGTTGTGAAAGTCACTAAAAGAGGCAACAAAACAAACACATGGTTAAATCTTTCGTAGTTTATTATTTTGTGTGGAGCACATCATCAGTATGCACGAATAGTAATTTACTTTTCTAGTTTTATATAAACGATCGATTCAATCGTTGTAAATCATTCGAACATAACTTCAGTTACAAGAGAAGTATAACAAATCTCTTTCTCATCTCTTTTTATTATTCAGTATCTCGATATTTCTGCGGATATAATTTTTTTTTATTGTTTATGTATCCACCATAAAATTAAACTCTTATTCATAAAAGTTAAAATATTATAGATGGTGACTCTGTTAAAAAAATCGCTAGACGTTAGACGGACGTTCTGGGTGGGCCTAGCGCCTAGCGAAAAAATCAGAGCTTAAGCGGAGATTAATCAGAGACTAATTTTTATGATATTTTCAATTAATATATATTATATATATATATTAAGTATATAATATTAAACTAAAATTATTATATGGAAAGCATGTATTATTAAAATTTCAAGTTTACAAAAACCTAAAAAAAATTATGTTAGCAAAACTTATCATGCATCAGTACATAAGACTAATGTTTCATTATAGAAGAAAACTGTTAAAATAAAGAAAAATATTCTGAACTATACAACGAGAATGTCAAATTAATGCCAACAAATAAAAAAGAAGTCAAATTATTAGTTTGACTATGACCCACGTTAACATATTGTGAAAGGGAAAAATGTCTTTTATCACACATCGGCCTCAGGGGAAAGCAACCCTTGTCCTTGATGCTACTTACGTTAAACAAGTGAGTGCTTTATCTGAGCTTCAAATTACGAAAACCCAATATGTAAAGCCCAATTAAATTTGTAAAAATCGGCAATTTGACCGATTTTATACGCCTAATAGCATTATGCGGACGATTAGTCAGATAACCGATTAACACATCCGATTTAGATGAAATCGCGGCGGATACACACCGAGCGATTAGGCGGCCGGCTAGGCGACCGATTTTTAGAACAAGGAATGGTGATAATGCGAATCATTCCCGACAGGGAGTCTACTACACCCCTCAAAAGTCAAAAACCAAAAATCTTCATGCAATATAAATTCAGAAAGCACGTCAATCTTTGCTTAGTTATGTTTATGTGATTCTGTCACTATAGAAATTTATTTATTTTCTGTATTCATTTTTATGAGAAATGAAAATTCTTCATATACAAACTCTCATCACTCTTATCAATATTTGACAAGGTCAAACTAATCAAAATCAAATTATTTCATAAAAAATATCGAATGCAACAATGAAACTCAGTGTTAGATTCTTTGCGTTTACGTATTCTCATAGAAACGCAAACTCAGTCTTACCACTCACTTTCCACAGCTCCATTGATTGGGGACTTTGTTTTGGAGCGACTTCCTGTGCTCATGCCCATTAATTCACGAGAATCCAATCAAGCTAATGACATAAAAAAAACGCTTTGTGGGAGGTAACCCACCAGCTATTTCTGTTTCATACCATTTTATTTCTTTTTGATTTTTTTGAGTATGTCTAACATATTTTCTTGGATTTAATCTCACACTGAAACGGTGCAAAGCAAGTCTAGGGAGGATGTCATTTGTCTACTAATCGAGTTTGCATTTTGATGTTTCTTCTTTATGTTTTCTTTGCGTCAGTCAGTTTGTTTTATCGAGTCAAAAACGTGTATGTTTTATTCAAATTTTGTTTGAGAACTATGAGTTTTTCTTAGGGAATTGCACCATACTTGATTTCATTGCCTTGGGACTATTTTAGCATTGTTTAATCTTGATTTGGAAACGCAGAAAATCCATTACTAGATCACTTTATAATAGTACTACCATTTTGAAATTTGGATGATTTGAGCTTAACCTTGTTTATTTGGAGTTAATATGGACTTATTATATCTCACTTAGGAGGTTGGTAATCATGTAATGGAACATTCGGAGTTCTCTTTGCATCAATTTTTTTTTATCACTATTTGTTAACTCTGAATAGCTAGACTCATCTTTAGTCTCGTACCACACCTTTCACCATATCTATGTTTTGAGCCACATGCATTCTTATGTCATCATCATCATGTGCATTCATATGTAAAAATTATGAAGTATACAGACCTACATAGCTTTCCTTTCGTTGCAATTGTGGATTGTAGTTTGTTTGGATGTTCTCGTGTGTTGAGATTTAGCATTTTTGGTTGAGTGGTTGTACTCATAGGCGTATTAAGTTTAAATTGTTGAGATTTCTCTTGATGCAGTTTTTGTAAGATGATAATCGGTTCTGCTCCCTTGTTTATATATATATATATATATATATATAAGCTGATGAAACTGGAAGTGAGAAAGAATGGAACCAAAAAAGTCGAGATATTGTTTAGTCATATTTCAAAAGCATCAAGGATGCCTACTTTCTTACTTGGGGTTTGAGTTGGTTAGATTGATCCAAACTCAAGGAAAGTTATTTACCTCCCAATTGGTCTGTGTCTCACAGTGATATTGCATAACGATTTGCATCCATCTGCACTGCTGGAAAATCAGGAACACTTAAGTCACCAAATATTTGCCTTGTTATCCCCTTTGTGAGAGTGCATGCATTCATTAATGAATGTTGAAAGGTTAAGTTCTCTGACTTTGAAAGTTTTTTGTGATCTCGGGACTTAATAAAGTTGCTATGGTTATGGCGAAGTACAATGGAGTACGATTTGCTATGAACTTTGTGATAGTGGTTTGTAGGCGATTGATTAAGAGCATGATCCCGAAATAATATGTGAGTTCTCGTGTTTTCAAACCTCTTTTCTTGATTAAGATTTTTGTTTTGCTTGAGGAGAAGTAAAGATCTAAGTCGGGGGAGTTGATATGTTGTGTTTTTAGCATGTTTGAGTCTTTATTCCCCGTTTTGTTTCGAACCTTTTATAGAGTTTATGAGTCTTTTTATGTGTTTTACAGTCCATCGAGTCATCTTTATTATTTTAGGTGTAATTTGAAGAAAATTGCTAAGTTTGGAGCAAAACGAGACAAAAACTAACAAATGAACAAAGATGGAAGTGGTCCGAGAGGATCCTGTTGGACAGATGTATTGGTCCAGCACCTGCTTTTCTGTCCAATACCGGTCAGACTTGTCGGCCCAGACTCAAGACAATTTTTCCAACAAAACACTCGCTGCTTTGCTATTGGTCAGACGTGCCGGCTCATACTTAAGAAAATTTTTCCAACACAACACTCGCTGCTTTGCTACCGGTCAGACGTGTCGGCCGGTGACACGCTGCATCTGACCAATAACGACATAATTCGATTTTTAGACTTTAAAAACCCTATTTTTAGCCACTTTTTGTTTACGCTTTATTTTTCTGAAGTGTTTTTAGAAAGCTTTCATTTCTTGTAAGCAACTCTTTTGGGTGATTAGAGATTCATCCTTTTTGACAGATTGGAGAAGATTTCTAAACTCTCTATTTTATTTATTCCATTGAATCATGTTTCCCTTTACATCTCTTTGTGTTATTTCTTTTGCCAAAAGTGGATTTCATGAAAGGGATTGAATGTTTAGTTAGGGGTAATCTAAATTGGTTTCTTCATCTTGAATGTGTTTAATGCTTGAATTAGCTTGATCACCTAATTCTAGAACCTAGGTTGCTTTACGCACCAAAAATGTTTAATAAAATGTCTGAATCAATTTTTGAGATCAGCAACACTTTTCTAGTCAACGGCAGTTGATGTTAGAAATTGTTGTGAACTCATTGGACTTGACTTTAATGCCAACTTGATTTCATGATTACAAATGAGAGTTTAGTAATTGTTCATTTCACTTTTAGAGGTTAATTCCTTGAGAGGGGATTAGTCTATTTTCGTGATCCATGTTCTAAAACGGTTCATAATTAATTGCCCTTGATTCATTGATTTTGTTTTTTCCTCAATCCCTGAGAAATTTCCTAAGACCGAACGTTTTTATCTTATTGTTTAATCAATCGTTTCTTCATTGCTTATTTTATTGTTTTACTTGATAACTGAAAACCAACAAATATTCTGTCGTTTTAGCTAATTACGAGTCTCGCAAATCTTTAGAATATCATTGGTCCTTGTGGATCGACCATGTATATACTGCCTTACGGTTAAGTATATCGTCATATCGGTGTATTACTCGAGCAATTAGTTGGGTAAAGAAAATAATTGTATTCCTTGACATATGAAGAAGAGATTACAACATATATATGCACAAGATAGAGAGACTACTAGGGTTTAAAGAAATGTTAATTACAACATAAGAAAGGAATATTTACATATCTCTAGTTATCTCTTCTTTTAAAAGCTTAAGTAATATTGCCAAGAAAATGAAGATCACAGACAGAAATGCGAGAAAGATGTAACGAAATAAATTCTCATCAACCCAACCACCACTCTTTTTAAAAGAAGTTATGTAGTGATTTGCTTCTTCAACCCAACCACCACCCTTTTTAAAAGAAGTTATGTAGTGATTTTCTGCAACATGTACGTTATGTGGTTCTGCGTACACCGAACTTAATCCACAATTCACTATTTCACCTTTACATGCATCAGACACGTAGAACTTAAGGCAAGCCTTTGTAGGTATAGAGTTACCAGAGTAGTGATCCTCTAAACGTTTTGTGATGTGTGAGCAACTAGTGTAGCCGATAAAAACATGGTCTGACTCAATCCTTCCTGGTTCGGTCAAATCTCCGACATCACAATCAAAGCAGATACAAGACCCATCTTTGTTTTCAAACTCCAGTGTGCATTTTACGGAGAAACTGTCGATGATCGGATCTTGGTTCTCATGGAACGAGACAACTGCACAAAGAGCTATCCCCGAAAGCCTATTGTTACACCAATGTGGTTCCAGCCTTGACTCTAGGACTGATCCAAGTGTTTGGTGGTGGAACCACGAAGGGACTTCAAATCCAGGATAGCAAGTGTTGAACATAGCTCCTGAACCTATGCCCTACAAAAGCAATGCAAAACGACAGCAAGGAATGAAAAAAAGCTTAACATAAAAACTTAAGAGAGAGAGAGAGAGAGAGAGAGAGAGAGAGAGAGAGAGAGACTCTATCGCAGTATTCACGTGCAGGACGGTGGCATTTCCATATGGCGTAGGATGAGATTGATTCCTTTGCTTCTTGATTCAGATTGTTGCACTTAGTGAAAAAGAAAATGGAACGGATCTGCTGAGTCATCATAAAAACGGCCAGTGGATTCATAACTGTTTCTAGTCTTTCACACCCACATGCGTCTAGGTATTCGAGATTTGGTGGAAGCGTTGGAAGATGTCTAAGATATTTGCAATCCTTTAAGTCAAGCCATTTCAGTTGATAGAATTGACCGAGATTACCTTGCAGATGGATCATTGCAATATTTCTACTTAAACATAAACGCTCCAGCGAGTATATCTTCGGCATCGCTTTAATTCTTGTGCCATCAAGCAGTAAGATCCGTAAACGTTTCATGTTTTCTACATCCTTTGGAACACTCTCAAGCTCTGAACAACCAGAGAGTATTAGTTCTTCAAGAGCTTTCTGTTTTCCAAGACGTTTGGGAAGACTCTCCAGTTTAGTACAGCCTTTCATATTCAATATGGCAAGTGTCTTTAGATCCTCGGTGGCTGGAGGAAGTCTCTTTAGAGCAGTTCCATCTAAATATAATGCTTCGAGATTTTCTGAAATCACCTCAAATTCCTGAAGCTTCGAGCAGTCACTAAGTATGAGAACTTTCAAAGATCTCAATTTCATCCTTTGGAGAAATTTGAGACTCTTGCAACGTCTCATGTTCAGGAAGACGAGACTTTTCATGTTTTCCATCTCTTGGGGGAGGTTAAGCAGACTTGTGCAACTTTCAAGATTCAATCTTTCAAGGTTTTGAACATTTGACAACCCTGAAAGGTTAACCAACTTACATGAATAGCTCAGATCCACCCACTTTAGTTTGTGAGTATCCTGAAAAGAAGAAGAAGAATTCCAACCCGGAATTTAGTTTTTGTTTCCTGTAATTAATTGATAGAGAAGAATTGTGGAATACAGTGAGAGACACCTTAAATCCCACCCAAAGTTGCTTAATTGAGCTGTAAGGCAGCTCGAGACTGACAAGCTTCGTCGCGTTGAAGTCTGATGGAAGTTTCTCCAACGGATATTTCAGCCAGTGGAGATACCGCAGCTCATTCAGTGGCAACTGAAACTCCCTAGATGTGTCAAATTTCAGTACACATTCGTCTTCCTTAGGGCATACAGAATTGTATATTCTGAGATATAGAAGATTGCCCATACTGCTAAAGATGTTAGCATCAAATATCATTCCCTCCGGAACTTCAGACATATCTAAGAAAATACCTCGCACAAAATTCATTTCCTACAACCAATTAAAGACAAACCGTTAGCAAATCGCATAAAAATATAAAGGTTATAAGTAATTGAAAATTTGGAGTACTGATCCATCACCCCAAAAACTGAAAATTTAGCACGACTAACAAATGTTAGCGGCTCTGATATGACCAAATAATCTCACCCATTTGTGCTTCTCCGCATAATCTAGCACACAAATGATATCTTGAAAATTCCACAGCCTGTGTTGAAACCTTGCATATTGAGACAATGTTCGTGAAGGTGAAGCAAGTACTTTGGCGAAGGTGCATAACATATCATGCATCTCAATTCGACCACCAGAAATGTTGACGAGAAACTTATCTTTGAGATCTCTTATTTCATCCCAAACCTCAGTAGAGCCAGAATCAAATGAATTTACTAGGCATCGTACATAACTTGCATTCTCTGATTTGAAGAAACATGCAACGTCAAGAAAAGCATCTTGCTGCCTCTCTGTGAGTTCATCATATCTTCTTCTCAAGACATTTTGGATCCTTCTGTTGGAACTTTGTGTTAGTGTTCTAATCCTCTGTTCCCAATAAGCCTCGTCTTTCCCACGAAGTTCTACACCAAAAGCTTTGAGGGCTAATGGGTTGCCTTTGGCATATTTCAGAAAGTGTCTGGACAGCTTTATGAAATTTCCCTCAGCATGATCCAAACCAAA
Source organism: Turritis glabra (assembly GCA_900406565.1). Taxonomy (NCBI): domain Eukaryota; kingdom Viridiplantae; phylum Streptophyta; class Magnoliopsida; order Brassicales; family Brassicaceae; genus Turritis; species Turritis glabra. The sequence goes on along the minus strand of OVBN01000165.1, from coordinate 308,008 downwards.
GGCGTGATTAGTAAACCACTGTAAACTGTCTTTGTCGTTCAATCTGAGGACTACATAAGTATCGTCAACCAGTTCCTTGAGCACTGACTCATCGCTTGATGTAATGACAATCTTGCTACCTTTCTTTATCCAATCACGTTTACCAAAAAGAGATTTGATCTGCTTCTTGCAAGTAACATCATCTAGAACAATAAAAACTTTCTTTCTAAGAAGATCATCCTTCCAAAACTTAAGTTCATTCTCTATAAATCTTATTTTCGGATGAATATCCATCAACAGATCTTGTATTAATCTCCTTTGCAGCCAATGCAATCCGTTTTCACTCCTCATGTGATTGACATCTGTCAAAAACATACTCCTAAAAAACATGATGGTTAAATCTGGTCGCCACTTTCTGTATAACTTTTCCGCAAGAGTGGTTTTACCAATTCCAGGCATCCCAACAATTCCAACAATCTTAGTTTCGTCACAATAAAAATCTATTTTTTCTTCCAATTGCTTAAGGCGCTTTTCCATTCCATATTCAGGTGGAGGCGCTTGAGGCTGTTCGATTTGTCCGGATGAAATATTACCAAGAGAACTTACAGATGACATATCCGTAGAGAGCCCGATGAAATGTTCTCCTCCTATGCTTACCGGTGGAATTATGGTTTGGTAATGAGGTGGAGTGATTCCGTAGTCGCCGTCGATGGCTGAGACTGCCATGGAAGAAAGCGGAATGTCTACATTCTCTGCCCCTGAGTCCATCCAGTTGAAATGTTCTGCTACACTTCTTGGAGTGGTTTTACCAATCCCAAGCATTCCAACAACTTCAAGTATATAGTTTTTAAAGTCATGATCAAAGTCTAATTTTTCTTCTAGTTGCTTGAAGCGTGGTTTGACTCGAAATATAGATTTCACTTCGATGAGGGAAATCCTGTGTAGCACTCTCTTCAGTTCGTCAATGATTGAGTAAACGAATCTGCTATCATCGCTACCACAACAATGAAGAAATTAATACATAAAATTTAGTTGGTTTCATGAGATAAGTTTCTTTCCACCATTAAAAGGAACTGATATGAAGTGACGACTAGGAATCGTTAAGCGCATAATCTGAAATGCAACCCCATTACCCAAAAGTGACAACTAGAAAATGTTGAAGAGAAGGATCATAATGCACAACAATTCTATCTGCATGCAACCCCATTACCTAAAAGTGACAACTAGAAAATGTTGAAGAGAAGGATCATAATGCACAACAATTCTATCCGCATTAGTTCAGAATCACTAAACCATGATATAAAATGCATTTGCGATTATACCCCAAGCGATAACTTGGAATTGTTAAAGCAATCCTAGGAAATGTGCACTGACCCATTAACCCTTAAAAGCCGGAAGTCGAAAATCAGAGGGGGGAATCAAATTTACCTGAGTGCATGCGACGTCAAGCCAGTGATATCGGAAATAAATGCCAAAGCTTCCTTCCATTTCTTGATCCTCTCAGGCTCGCTCCGATACTCCCACTCCAGATTCCTGAAATAGTTTCCGAAAGGTCCCTCAAGTCTTTTACAGTCGGAGGTCTTTAACCTGTAGAAAATAGGAATCACCAGGAGTTTTCCTTGTTCCATCTGCTCTTTCATCTTCACAAGCTCATCCAAGCACCAGCGAGACTCTGTGTACCTCTCGGAGAAAATCACCATCGCAACTCTCGAATCCTCGATCTTCGTGAAATGATTTTGTAGATCTGTAGTACCCCTCATAGCAAATTCGTCATCAGAAACCAAGTTGAACTTCCTTAATCTCATGGCCTTTATAAGAAACCCAACAAAGCTACTTCCAAGCTCGTCTCCCCTGAAACTGATGAACACTTTGTACTGCGGCGTAATGAATCCGTTGTCATTGTCGTCAGTGGCTGAAAGCGGAATCTTCGAGGATCTTAGCTTTTCTCCTTCTCGTTGATTTTGTAAAGAAAATTTGTCTTTTTCAATTAGGGCAAGCACTCTTTTGATCGAGTCAACGATCTTGTCAACGAGCTCCTTCTCGTCCCTGCAATTTGGAGGTGAGAAAACAATCAAATGAAACTCTTGGATACGAAACATGTCAAAATGAAATGGTCAAACAGTATTTCTACCTATGATTCTTCAATTCCAAGCCTATCTTGCTTGGAACAGACTGCAAAGCGTCCTCCCATTTCGGTATGTTGGGTCGTTTCCTTTTACCTTCTGCGTATAGCCTAAGGCCGAACTCACCCTTCTGATCTTTCACCTCCTCCGGCTTCACGTTGAAAAATACGGGGATGAATCTGAGTTTTTCTTTCTTCACTTGGTCCATGATCTCCACGAGCTCGTCCAAACACCAGTTTGATTCAGCGTACTTGATCGAGAAGATCGACAGTGCGATTTCAGATTGCTCGATCCTCTCGAAAAGGACACTAAGATCTTCGCTTGGGACCTCTTTCGTGTCGATATAGTATTTGATCCCGGCTAGCGTTAAGGCTCCTTCCAGATGACTGATGAAATTGTCGCGCAATTCCGCTCCCCGGAAATTGATGAACACTTGCCACGACTTGGGAAGAATTTCGGAAGAGGATGAAGAAGCCGGCATTGATAAGTTTTGGTTAGATCGTTTGAAAAATGGTTCAAAATCGCTTGAGAAATGGTTTCAATTCTTCTTCACCTTCAAATGATAAAAGTCAACTTCGATAATTGTTTCGCTTATGTATACCATAGGCTTAGAGTTGCCCATCATTCAATTTTTAATGTTTACTAGGATTGTATCCCGATACAAAAATTTAATTTATTGTTCTATATATAATAGCTTATTATTTATAAAGTTTTAAAATTCTGATTCAAAGAAGAAAATATTTCTTATTTTTTGAATTTTTATCATAGATAACATAGTTAAAAGTTAAAATTAGCATTGTTCGGTTTTTGTATTTTTCTATTAAAATATATCTTTTTTGATTTTAATGTTAAATAACTATTTATCGTATAAAATATATGATTATCGTATGTTGTGTTTTTGTCATATTTTTAATCTCTACTATTTTCAGTTTCTCAATCGTTAATTTTATTAAATATGTTAGTCCATTTATATTATAATCGAGTGTGTATATATTTAATTTATTATATATTTATTTATTGAAAATAATTTATTTAAGTTATTCTCCATTTAATAAAAATATTAGATTGTGATTGAACTATAGTATTTTTAATTAATAATTAATTTCATAGTAACATAGTTAATTTATGTATCATAATACAAAACATTTTATTATATACCCCGACTTTAAATTTCACCAACCCGCTGATCTTTATACTCCATTAATGTTTGGTGAAAAAAGTTTTTTAAATATTTTTAAATCTTCATGATACTTTATTTTTTACAACAAAACTTTTAAACAGGTTTTAAAAATTTGAATCACAACATATGCATAAAAAATTTTAGATATTTATTTATTATATGAAATACGTATTAGTGTATATTTTAAAAGAATATGATAAAATAAAGATGAGAGGAAAATTTTTAATAAAATATTCAGAATATCTCTAAATTAATTAAAGGAGATAATTTTGTTGACAAAATTAGAAGAGAAAGATTTAATATTTCTTTAAACAAATAATTTTGGTTTCAGTTATTTTGATTTCAAAATTATACTTTCTATTGCAATTAAACATATTCTACACACAATTTCAATAGCAATTTAAGTAAATAAATGATTGATTTTGGACAATGTTCAAAATGTAGTTCTCTTTTAATTTAATTTATTGTTCTGTATATAATGATTTATTATTCTGTATATAATGATTTATTATTTATCAAATTTTAAAATTTTGATTCAAAGAACAAATATGTTTCTATTTTTTAAACTTTTTTTTTTTATGAAATGTTAAATTTATTGAGGTGAAATGAAACCCAAAGGTTCGAAGGTAGCTAGTTAATGTAATTAAAAAACCACAACAAGAAACAAAAACACAAAAACAACAACAAGGGAAGGAGCATAGAAACTAAAGATTGTTGGAGACTGTAAGAACGGGAGCGTGGCTGAACCAGAGCTGAAGAAGAAGACGGAGACTCGGGTTCGTATCATAGTTGAGAGATACAATCCGGTTACGCACCTGTTTATCTATTGTGTGCAGTAACTTACGAGTTGTTGAAGCCGGATGTCCATGAATGCGGTTATTTCGTTCTCGCCACAAATGATAAATGAAAATCTGAAAACAAATACGAAGAAGGATGTCTCGGAGTCTATTCCCAGTTCCTCTAGCAATTTGATCGAGGGTGATAACCCAATCCGGGTCTGCGTTGTTTGAGAGAAGGGAGCTCGTCAAATCCGACCATATTGTGTAGGAAAATGGGCAGGCGAAAAAAAGATGATCTCTTATTTCGTTTAATTCACCACATAAGATACAAGATTGAACAAAACCCCAATGACGCATCCGATACCCAGTTGATAAAGGATCACAAATAGCAAGCCAAGTAATAAAGCTGTAACGGGGAATAGATTGGGAAAACCAAAGCGCTCGGTTCCATATTTTTGTAGGAGAATGTACTCTCAACTGGTTCCATGTATTGTGCATTGAGAAGTGATCCTTATAAACGTCGGTTGAGTGTCGCCAGAGAAAAATATTCGATCCCTTTGTTGTTGAGGGTATAGGCTGTAAACGGATCTGCTGGATTAAGGCTTGCAGATGTGGAGAGCGAGAGTGACGGACTTGCCAGCCATTAGGTCCCGTAGCATCCTTTACCGAAGCCGATATAGGAATACCAAAGAGTTGCGGGCCGATGGACCCTGTGATGTCAATGATGCGTCCCAAGGGAAGCCATTGGTCATGCCAGAAGGACGTACTTGTTCCATCCCGAACCTCTGCCATGATAAATTGTTTTACATCTTCCCGTAGCTTAAGTATTTTTTGCCAAACCCAGGATCCTAACGAAGTCAATGGCGCTGTCCAGAATGGTCCGTTTTTCATTACATTTTTTTTCGTCCAAGCAACCCATAAAGACCCCGAAAGTGTGAACATCTGCCATATAAGTTTGTATGAGTATGAACGACTCACTTCCTTTAATCTTCGAAGACCCAAACCTCCTTCATGTTTAGGCTTGCATACCTCATTCCAGGAAACTTTTGTAGACGAATTATTATTTGGATTGCCTGACCAAAGAAAAGCCCCGCAAAGGCTCTCAATAGCTTCCAAACATCTAGTTGGTAAACGGAAGACGGATAACCAAAAACCTGAAATGCTGGAGATTACGGAAGAGATATGTTGGAGACGGCCCGCGTAGGAGAGCGCTTTGTTGGTCCAGGATAAGAATCGGTTCCTGATTTTGTCTATGAGAGGTGCATAGCCTGAGTGTGTCATTGAACGTGTTGTGAGTGGTAGTCCCAAATATCGTATCGGTAATGTCCCAAGTGGGATGGCGAGACGAGAAGCTTCTAATTGGAGAACCTGCTGATGACGACCTCCAATGTACAAAGCCGACTTTGCTTTATTAACCCGTAGACCGGACATAAGGGAGAATTCCTCAAAGATCTGCAAGATTCCACTCAAAGAAGATGCGGTTCCATCCGCAAAACACAATATATCATCAGCAAAAGAAAAATGTGAGATACTGACCGATTATAAGTAACATAGTTAAAGATTACAAATATCGTTGTTCTGTTGTTGTATTTTTCTGTTAAAATATTTTTCTTTTGATTTTAATTTTATATAACTATTTATCGTATAAGATATATGATTATAGTATGTTGTGTTTTTTCATATTCTCAATCTCTACTATTTTCAGTCTCTCAATCGTTAATTTTTTAAAATATGTTAGTCTAATTATATTGTAATTGAATGTATATATATTCAATTTATTATACATAAGGCTATATATAGAAGATAATTTAGTTAAGATATTCTGCATTTAATAAAAATATTAGATTGTAATTGAACTATAGTATTTTTAATTAATAATTAATTTCATAGTAACATAGTTAATTTATGTATTATAATACAAAAAATATATATATACCCCGATTTCAAATTTCACCAACCCGCTGATTTTTATACTCCATTAATGTTTGGTGAAAATTTTTTTTAAATATTTTTAAAGTCTTAATGGTACTTTATTTTTTACAACAAAATTTATAAACCTGTTTTTAAAAATTCTAATCACAACATATGCAGAAAAATAAGATATTTATTTATTTAATGAAATATGTATTAGTTTATATGTTTTTAAAATATGATCAAACAAATATGAGAGGAGAATTTTTAATAAAATATTCAAAATATCTCTAAATTAATTAAACGAAATAATTTTGTTGAAAAATTTAGAGGAGAGAGATTTAATATTTCCTTACACAAATGATTTTGATTTCAATTATTTTAATTCCAAAATTACTCTTTCTGATTGCAATTAAACATATTTATACATAATTTCAATGGCAATTGAAGTAAATAAATTATTAATTTTGGACAATGTTCAAAATGTACTTTTCTTTTGATTATAGTAAGATAATTTTTTTTTGAATGACTGTAAAATTTATTCAACCCAAAAATTCATTTGTACAATGAATGTGAACTTATGCTAAAAGAGTTTAAAGGACATCAAATAAAAGAAAACACCTTAAAATTTAAAAAGTTCAACAACCAAACCAAATTCGAAGAGCATCCTCAAATCTTGTTATATTATCCTTTATACTTGCCAGCCTATTCTGAATAATGTGATCAATGAATACAATCATTTGGTTAGGACTTCTTCCTTGTTCCACATGCCTTCGCTTGTTTCATTCACACCATATGGAGTGCAACCTAACTTGGAACACATACCGCAATATGAATCTCTTCATGGCATTGGAGTTTGAATCCACTAGCTGAGAGACTATTTCATCGTAGGATGTAGTAAACTGGTTTTGAAGTAAACCTCTTGTATATATGACCCTATCTCCTCTCTTTGTTTCATCGTATCTTTGAGTCTAAATGGTAACCGAAGAATCTAGCTGACTCTGGTTGAATTGCTGAATACTACTGAATTTTTTGTGATTTTCGGTTGAATCTAATTGAATTTTTACATTTCTAAATGGTAACAGCTAAATCTAACTGTATTTTTTGTGATTTTTAGCAGAATCTAACAAAATAATTAAGACTTTAACTGAAAATATCGTCAAATAATTATAAATATTAATAGAATAACTAAAAAATATCTAAATAAAATAGGTAAAATTATCTAATGCTATAATTAACTCTTATACTAATAAACAATTACTAAAATTATATAAAATTAATACTAATATAAATAATATATTGGTTAGCAATATTGAGTCATTCTTCCATATATAATTTTTGAACTATTAAAAATATGTAAACAATTAATGACAAACTTTTTCAAAGCATTATTGAAAAGGTAATTTCAAAAATTAACATGATAATATAATATGAGATTATCTAATTGCGTTATTATATTGCTCTCTAGTAAGTTAATCAATAATATGTTTAAGATGGTTAAGAACATTATTAAAATTTTGATATTTTAAATAATTTAGCATAGATATGAGTTGTTTTTACAAAATTTTAAAAAATTATTTTAAATTATCTAAAAGTTATTAAAATTATCCGTAGTTATCCGAAATATCTGAACATGAATTCGGGTCTTTTCTATTCTGATAGTGATTTTATGTATCTGAAATTATTCATATATCGTATTCGTATTATCTGACTTATTTAAAATATAAAGTTGAGGTGTAGTTTTTAATAAGACAATTCTTATTTTTGAAAATTTTTGGAGTGTGTGTTATAATTGTCTATAAAAATTGTTTTAGTATTATTTTAGGATATTTTTTTTAAAATCCAAAATATTTTAGTTCCAACTGTGTATATATTATTATCCAAATTTTTATCCGAAATAAATATATCTATGTGTCAGTTGGTGTTAAAAAACTGTTGAATCTGGTTAAATTCAGATGAATTTCGTTTTATGCAAATAGTGACTACATAATTGTTGAATCCGGCTGAAGTGAATGTTTTTTTGTGTGTTCCCATCTAGAGCTTTTATTTATAATTTTAGAATTATTATTTTGTTCATTTTTCAAGAAAGACTGGAAATTTTTTTAACATGAAGTAACCTTCTTCTTTGTCCTTTCTCTCTCTTGATATCTCTCTGAAAAATTCTGTCAGATCTTCAAAAAGCCACTTCCTCTAACATCTTCCCCAATCTTTCTAGAACCCCTAGTTTGAGCCATGGATCTCGCTAAAAAAAATTACGTGGCAAAATTCATTGAGTAGATGACTTATATGGTTTATAATAGAAAGGATTAGTGTAATTTTTTTTCTTTTAAAAAAAATCTTTGACCCTGTCTTTTTTAATTTCTCGTCGTGTCCTTTAGTCTAGTTTTAGAATTATTTTTTTGTTTATACTCCAAGAACTTTTTTTATCCAAGAGGTGACCTTCTTCCTTGTCGTTTCTCTCTGTTGAGATCTCTCTGAAACATTTTTTTTTCAAAAAAGTCACCTCCTTTAACAATCTTCATCAATTCCTTCCTTCCCCAATCTCTCTATACAAAACCCTAATTTCAGCCATGGATCTCGCTGCAGAAGAGCTTCAATTTCTCAACATTCAAGGTATATTACGTGAATCCACCACGATCCCCAAATTTTCCCCCAAAACCTTCTACCTCATAACCCTAACCCTAATATTCCCTCTCTCCTTCGCAATCCTCGCTCATTCCCTCTTTACCCAACCAATCTTAGCTCAGCTCGATTCGACTCCTCCTTCAGATCAATCTCAAACCAATCACGAATGGACCCTTCTTCTCGTTTATCAATTCATCTATGTCATCTTCCTCTTCGCCTTCTCTCTCCTCTCCACAGCCGCCGTCGTCTTCACCGTCGCGTCTCTTTACACGGGCAAACCTGTTTCTTTCTCCTCCACAATGTCAGCGATTCCTCTGGTTCTGAAGCGCTTGTTCATTACCTTCCTCTGGGTTTCTCTCTTGATGCTTGTGTACAACTCTGTTTTCTTGTTGTTTCTCGTTGTTTTGATCGTAGCGATCGATTTACAGAGCGTGATTCTCGCTGTGTTCTCGATGGTTGTGATTTTCGTTCTGTTTTTGGGTGTTCATGTTTATATGACTGCTTGGTGGCATTTAGCTAGCGTTGTCTCTGTTCTCGAGCCCATTTACGGGATTGCTGCGATGAAGAAGAGCTATGAGTTGCTTAAAGGAAGAACTAATATGGCGTGTACGATGGTTTTTGTGTATCTTGCTCTTTGTGGAATCACGGCGGGTGTTTTCGGAGGTGTTGTGGTTCATGGAGGAGATGATTTTGGGTTGTTTACGAAGATTGTGGTCGGAGGTTTCTTGGTTGGGATTCTAGTGATTGTGAATCTTGTGGGGTTGCTTGTGCAGAGTGTGTTTTACTATGTTTGCAAGAGTTTTCATCATCAGCCGATTGATAAATCCGCTTTGCACGATCATCTTGGTGGGTATCTTGGTGACTATGTGCCTTTAAAGAGCAGCATTCAGATGGAGAACTTTGATATTTAATCGTTAATGGATCGGATGAAGAAGAAAAGGTACAGTTTTTTTGCGGTTTGTCTTTGTAAGTTTGTAATGTTTGTAATTTTCCATAGTGTTTGTTTTAGCTTTTGCATATCTGAATTAAATTGGGGAATAGACTGATATTGCAGATGTTCTGTTCCTTGTAATTTTATAGTGTTTTGTTCAAAATTGGATAATTAATGGAATAAATTTGTTACTTGACAATTGCTTGACTCTATTACTTGACATATTGGACTTGTCTCATGTGCATGAGAGCTAACTTGTTCTAGGAAGAACAATTCTACCTTGTCAGAAGAAATTGCATCGGAGATTTAAGTTTTGTGGGTTAGTGATTCTTGTCATCTAAAGTTAGGTAGGTGAGGTACATAGCCTAATCTTTTGATCTAAATAAGATATTTTGAATCCATATTTCCTGGCATCCGAGTTCGCTACAATGTTATGTTTGAGTTCAAAGATTATTTCTCGAGCTACGTGATCCATTTCTCCACTTCGATTCTTATTTTAGACTAGTGCTTGTTACACGATTTTCTGGTCTTTTGCACCAGAACCTTTGAGTCTTGCATATACAATTGTATCTGCTGTTTCTAAAGCCGTACTATTATCTTTAAGACATTCACAAAGAAAGAGACAGCTGTGTTTCATCACCTACCATGTCCCAAGTTGTCGAATGGAATTTTCTTTTATGGTATTTGATCATTAATTTGGTACAGTTTCTGTATATCACAATTTGTAACGAGAATCCCACTCTCCTAAGCTCCCTTTTGGCTGATTTAATTGCTTATTTAGCAACACTAGAGGAGATAGAACCTTCCCTTCTTCGCTTTCTCTTCTGAAGTCAAGCGAAGAAGAATAGGCCGCACCAGAGAGAGTCCTTGAAGGTAAACTTCCCATCTTTTCTCTTTATGCTTTAACTTGGCTATTTCGAAACTTGTGATTTTTAATTGATGAGTTTCTTGACTTCTAATAACTTTTTCTTTACTTCTAATTTTTGGTGTATAAAAGCTGCAAGATCATCTGGAGCCACCTTTGGAGAACCTCACCGCCTCGGCCATTGGAAATGAACAATTTGGACATTAGCAATCCTCCTTAAGAAATTGAACGACCATGTGGTTCAACTCAGTTTACCACGACGAACAATCTGAACAATGGAAACTAAATCGACCATTCGAAGCTATGAAAGTGGATATTGCATAATCAAACACATCATCAGACGGTCAAATTCTCACCCCTGGGAGAGATGAATACCTTGATCTTTGTGTTCCTCTATATCAAGCTGCTTGGAAAGGTGAATGGAAAGAGGCCTAGGTAATAATCCGATCAGAACATTCATATTGGATCATCATCTGTCTTTACCATGTAGTATTACTTAGTATTAGGAATCGTAAGAGCTTTCGTTTAAAACTCCTGCATGCCTTTTGCTGAAAAATCATGCGAACTTTGAAGTGAGCTCATATGTGAAACATCTCAATCACTTTCAGAGAGTAGCAAGTAGATAAACTCGAATGTAGAGACTTGATGTATGTGGCAAAATGGTAATAACATACGAGAACCAATAAAATTTTCATTTGAGAAGAAGCTGAGATGACTTAGAAACCCTAGGCATAGATTCCAATTCCTCGATCACCTTTTGTTTCTCTTTCTCTTCAGGATTGAAGGTAGATCTAAGGGAGATTGTGGCTCTTTTAAAACACATATGAGTTAGCTAAGATATACGTCACAAATTCTTTCTCTTCTACTCTTCCTCCATATCCTTTTGTCCACTCAAAGATCACGAGATGGGAAGACAAGCAACCAGGAACTGAATTCGGTTGGTTCCATGAAAGTGGGAGATCCTTGGGGTTTTCGGTACCTACATAGTCAACCAAAAGTTTTTTTAGTTTTGGAGAATTTCCAAGTAAAAGTATGAGTGGTTCCACCTAGTCTGATTCATCTGGACATATTATTAACTCTGTAAGTCGAGAGAAGTTGATAGTGCGCTACAACGCACAGGCTGCGATAGAGAGAAAAAACCACGTAATTAGTATATGCAAAAAATGTGATCACAAGCCATGTGAGAAAGAGAAAAAGCTACCATTTCATCAGCCAAAAGCAACCTAAGAAACAAGACCGACGAAAGAGATATTGGCAACTTGTCATCAGCGTAGGTATCAAGACTTATATCTGCACTATCAAGACAAGGCATATTCTTGATCAAGCAATAGTCTTTTGAACAATTAGAGATGTTCATGTAATCATGTACTTTTAATGCCGGAGTATCTATAACCAAGAACTTAATGTCTCTAATTTCTATTCTTTTTCTTTTTCTTTTTTCTTGTCTCTAATTTCTAATTTCTATTCTGATTCTGTGAATATGACTACATGGCTTGAACAACACTTATGTATTGATTTTGTAAATTCAATAGAAAGCTATTTTGACGGGAAAAAAGTTATCATAATAAATTAACAAAAATACAATTGATGTATTTTGCATAGATGAACAACACTGAAATCAAGAAATATTATAATTTCTATTCGAGATATATAATATGATAATTATTTTTAGTTTTATAAGTTAGAACAAATTAAATTTTGTGTGTTTTGGTATATTAAAAGTAAAAACCATGTCTACTTAAAAAATTCTTTACAAATATTATCGTATTCAGTATAAAAATCGTCTAGAAACATATATCGATATTTTGGTTATAATTAATCTAATATATAAATTTTAATCATTAAATACTTAGATCTTTATTGTCACGACACATAAGATTTCGAAGCTAAAATCTCTCAGTGGTAAAGATTTTTAAAACTCAAATCACTCTGTGATCGACATGTTATCACGGCATGACCGTAAAGATTTACAAAATAAATGCCATTCATCTTTGAGAATTTGTTTGGATTAATATAAATATAATGGATATATATGGTTAAGCTATCATATATTATCAACATTTTGTGGGTTAATTAGTAATATTTTTATATCAAATTGGTGAAGTTTAAAGAGTATCACTTCTCAAAAAAAAAATTTCATATATATATATATATATAAAGAACTATGACAAAATTTATCAAGATTCATTTGGTTTTCTCAAACATCGAGTGTTCCATATTTAAAAAATCTTCGATTTCCTTCCTAGAAAAAATCTACAATTTAAAGTAAATAAATTAGAAAAAATATTAGGTAAATCAGAATTTACTATGTAAACATTTGAGGTTTGATACTAAACATTCCTCTATAATTGTTAATCATAACGCATACTAAATATGTACTGAAACCGTAAATAATATAGTTTTCATACGTCAACTGGATATAAAAAATCAAAAGGGAAAGTAATATTTGGAGAGATAAATTGGAGATCTTTTCTAAATTCACGTACAGAAAGATCTCCAATTTTTGTCTCAAAATCATTGTACATTATAAGATTAGACAAAAATGTTTAGGAGATTTGACGAAAAGAGAGAACAAGATTTAGGAGATTTGTTTTACTTAGATTTTATTAGATTTTATCAAATAGAATGACATATGTATTACTTTGAAAAAAAAAACTATTCAAAAATGCACTATAAATACATTCTGAGATGAATGTAGAGCTAACAAGTATGATCATAAACACAAGCATTCTAATCAATTTTTCTTTGTCGTCTATCTAATATATATAATATTGATTTATAAGTTATTATATATTTAAAGAGATAAAAAGGAGGTGTGGTTGCCAAAGGAATCAATCAATCAAACCATGAAGAGCATGAGCACCGGCACTTCTTCTATTTCCGGCAACAAACTGGCTGGCTCCCGCGGTAGAGGCAGAGCGATAACACGGCTAATTGGTTCGGACAGTTCGACGACTGGTCAAAGATATGTGATGGGAGTCGTGTTGTTGCTCATAATCACTGCATTCTATTGTCTTTTGGTCTACAAATCTTTGGAAAAGCCTCTCCAAGTGATGCGTCCTCAATGGAAAACCCATTGGTATTCACAAAACCAAACTTCTTTAAAGTTGGTAAGTTTCTCAACTATATTCACATATATAAATTTGTTGATCCTACATATATAAAGTTGGTATTCATAAATTTATATATACATATAAAAATTACCGTGTTAAACAATGCGTGGACGGCTCCAAACTCTACGTTTGATTTGTGTCTGGAGAGTTTTCATACCGGGCTAGCGACCGAGAGATTATTGAAGCATGTGATTGCGGTTTGCTTGGATAGCAAGGCATATGACCGGTGTCTGCAGGTTCATACTCATTGCTACTTAATCAATGCCACTGATTCTGAAGAGCTCTCGGGGATAAACCAGTTCATGTCTCCCAGTTACTTAAAGGTCATTTGGCGGCGAATGGATCTCCTAAAAGAAGTTCTCAGTTTAGGCTATAACTTCCTCTTCACGGTAAGTCATATCATAATAAGTTAATTCTCTAAAACCAATTGAAACCGAAGAATTTAAAAAAGGAAAGGATACAAAAGACTAGTTTAGAGTTCGAGACCAAATGCCAAAGGCTTAAAATTGAAGCTACGCATGACCTTTCGTTAAGTTATCAAGATTCGATAGCGGCATAGCGCAATATTTCAGTTTCGTATATAGACGTCACGTCATACTTTATGAAATATAGAACTGGATAAAAATTCAATATATGGTTCGGTTTGATACAGTTTCGAATTTCACATGCCTAATAACGTTAAGTAATTGTTTTTGACTGATTATATAGGATGCTGACATCGTATGATTCCGTGATCCATTTCGTCGGTTCTTGTCCAACGTCGATTTCCAAATATCTTGCGATGGCTACAACGGAAAACCTTCTGACAAGAACAACTACGTGAACGCTGGATTCATATATGTCAAGGCTAACAACAAAACCCTAAATTTCTACAAGTATTGGTGCCACTCGAGCAAGAGATTCCCAAAACGACACGACCAAAATGTTTTCAATTCCATCAAAGAACGAACCGTTCGTCGCGAAACTTGGGATCACGATGACGTTCTTGGACACGGTTTACTTCGGTGGGTTTTGTCAGCCGAGCCCAGGGGCGGAGGTAGAGAAGAATCATGGGGGTCATATGCCATGAAATTATAAATTTCTGTTTTAACTTTTATTAAAATAATTGATTGACACATGTCTAATATATCTATTGACACCCCTCTCAAATTTTATTGACACATCTCAAACATATTGAAATATGCTATTAATAAAGAAACCTATTGACACATCTCTCATATTTCTTTTTCGTCCAAGAAAAAAACACTCAAACACATAGAAATATGCTATTAATAAAGAAACCTATTGACACATCTCTCATAATTCTTTTTCGTCCAAGAAAAAAATAAATATGATGTTAGTTTTCTCTATAGTTAGATATTAACATTATCATTGGACTTTTTTATAAACTGTTGGGCTTTAAGTCTTTAACAAAATTTTAGTTGATTTTATTTATTGCTAAACTTACTTATTAGTTGATTAAAAACAAAAAAGTCAATCCCTAAAGGGCGATAACATAATTTTCGAAAACCCTGAGTCTCTTCCTCTTCCTTTTCCTTCATCAATCATCATCTTTGCGTAGACAGATTGAAGACTTGAAGTTAGTGAATCGTAAGTCAATCTTTTGTAATTAAGTAAATATCTAAATTTTGTATGTATGTATGATCGCTGTGTATGATGCTTGGTTAATACTATGCATGCAAATTAATATTGTTGTATTGGTTTGGAAAACAAAGTGAAGAATCTTAGAGCCGCTCTTGAAGATTGGAAACAATATTTGCTGGCGAATACAACCGTGACTGAGACTAAATGGAATATTCCACCAAGATGTGGTTATTAAAGGTTGTAAATCTACAAGGTCTTAAATATAAATGATCAATCAAAATAATGAGGCCATCGAACTCACGTTTACCAATTCAGCTATCTTTATCTTTTTGCTCCTCAGATGCTTCCTTAAGCCACTAGATCGCATCTTCTTGCAGCACGCATTTTCTTCCTCATATAGAAAATGCAGAATCTTAGGAAACAAAACTCACATATCTCTTCAAATTTCACTATCACTTCTATCTGTTCATTAATTTTCTTTAGATAAAACCTAAGAAGTTCTTTCCATTTTGTAATGATACTCGCCGTGTTTTTACACGACTCACTAGGAGAGTTATGTGGAGTATTTTTTCAGCTCACTAGGAGAGTTATGTGGAGTATTGACGGCCAGTCTCACCGTAGAGAAGAATAGAGCTCCATCACAATCTGCAGAGTCCTTGTTGTATGTCAACCCGAGATTGGTAATCACTTAAGTTGCATTGTCCACATTGAAATATTTTTCAACCACCCATAAGAAGGTAGCGTCAACCTCTCTCAAAGTCATCAGTGGGATCATACAAATCAGTGTTAATATACTATGATCAGATTCAAAAGGCAGGACAACACTTTCATCCTTATGTCGGGCCTGTTCGTTTGCATTGTTTGCTTGTCATTATTATTCTATTATTATTTATATTTTTTAATAAAAATGTAAATTACATATACAATACATCATTACAAAAACTAAATTAACAATATTTTTAAAAATAATTAATCAAATATTATATTTATTTTTATTTGTTTAATTTAATTTTATTAAATTTAATTAATTATAATTTATTTAGATTTAATTTAATTAATTTAATTTAATTTAATTATATTTAATTTATTTTAATATAGTTAATATAATTTTATTTAGATTATATTTAATTTGATTTATTTGAATCTAATTTAATTTAATTTAGTTTAATTTTGTATAATTTTATTTAATTATATTTTATTTAATTAAGTTTAATTAGATTTAGTTTTGACTATATTTAATTCAATTTAATTAATCTAATTTAATTTGTTTTTATTTATTTTTTAAATTTATACTTTTTTGTGGCTACGTTGTTCATTTGCCTGTTGTTGGATTCAGCGATTGATCGCTAAAAATTTTAGAGACTGAAAATTACGATCGTTGATCGCTGACGACAGTCACTGCGATTGGTCTCTGAATCCAGCGATAGACAAACAAACAACTTTTGGTCATTGTCGCTGGTTTCTGTCGTCAGCGATAGGCGAACGAACAAGACCGTCATCACCATCTATAGCCTGAGTGATCTCAGCAAGTTGATCAACGTAATGCTTCCACTCCTCATTATGAGTGTTCCCATATGTAACCTAGTCCATCAGGACCAAGGTCAGATGCTTTGGAACTACATTTGCAAATTTAAAACCGACAAAAGATTTTGATAAAATGACAGCGCAAATGGTGATTTCCAAACTTATTCTCAAAAGACTACGCACCTCAAGAGAAAATATGTCAATGTAACAATCCCGCATATCATTGTATACCAAAACAGATTGATAAGCAAACAGTTCCAATCTTATTGTTCTTATAGTAATAGAGAAGCTGTTTTGTTAATGAATCTACACCCATGGAGAGCTGATCCGTTATTTTGATTGTTTAATAATCATAGTTACTGCTTTCTCATCTTTTTTTCTTTCTCTATGTTCTTGAACCAATTGCGGAAGAGGCATATTGATCACAGTATCTCCACTAACAAGAACAAAGTCACCACGATCGAATCTGAGACTTCTCTATCTGTTGTTCATAGATGTAACACAAAGCATCACCAGCACTTATTGATTTCTTCGATTCTATTGTTCTCACCAACAAGTTTGGGTGTACTCAATCATTCCTATTGGAAATAATATCCCACATCAGAAATTGAGTAGGATCTTAAGTGGTGAATATACGATATGTCCAATCTATTCATTGTCTAACCCGATCCACAATCGGTCCGACCCAATAGTTGACCCGCTGATTCATGTCCAAATATACCGAGATCAATGGCTGGAAGATCATTTCGAAGGGGCGTATTGGGAATAATATCTTACATCAGTAGTTGAGCAGAATTTTAAGTGGTATATATAAGATATGAACTGATTCACTCATTGTCGAGGAGCATTCACAAGCGGTAATAGTACCTTTGGGTGTTCTAGGGTTACACCACGGGATGGAATTTCGTGGTGGTGAAGCTATCGGCTAGAAGAATGGTTTGCCATCGTTGATGACTTTGTTCTTCTGAAACCATCGTTGAAACCTTCTTCTTAGCACCCATATCTCCTCTTTCACTGATCTATTCGATTGAAAATTCGTGGAGAGACCTAACAAGATAGCAGATGTTTTAATTTTTGGTTTATGGTTTAGAATACTATACAATGTAAAACTATGTATTATAGATCGGTTTGGTATAGTTCTAATTTAGGATCTGATTATATTTTTTATCAAAGATAATTTAATATTTTTTTGAAATATTAAGTTTGGTTCAGTAGTTGACAAAAAAATTATATATATATATATATATATATATATATTAAGTTTGGTTCAATATCGTTTTCCGTCTTGGATACGATTTCGTGTTTAGGATTTTCTAAAATCGAGAAATAATTTACGAAAATAAGATTTAAAATACTCTAGATCAGTCTTTTTAGTTGCTTAATAATCGAATCGATTCAGTTTTATATCGAATGGACACCCATAACATGTAGGCTCTAAATGGTGATCATTATGGAAGAAAAAACTGAGGAAGTGATCGACTTGCCTCACCACGGTCGTGAGCTGGCTCTAAGGTTTGCAAGTTGGATCTCTCCCTCCCGTTAACACGATTTAATTTTCTTTTTGTTTTTTTGGTCATTTAGGCTAACAAATTTCAAAGCTCTATAACGCAGCGTACCACGACTACTCGAAATCGAACTAAACCACTTAACTAAAGACATTTTTTCAACACGATTCAGTAGTTGATGCTTTTTACTTGTTCTTTCTTTGCTTTTAAGTCAAAACTCTACCATTCTTCTCTACTAGAAATCTACTATGTAACACTATATGTTGATTTAATTATTTATTTTTGTTTTTCGAATTTTAGTTTTATTGTGGATATTGTTTAATTTAATATGAATAAGAAAAGAAAAAGTGAATGAAAAAGAAGACAACATCAAATATTTTCTAAAATTTTAGCTTACATCAACTAAGTTAATATTATATTATTAAATATATATAATGTAGGTAATATAAGAATAAAAGGACTTCTCAAATCTTTCAATTTATAATCATCAATACTTCTAAAGAGCGGTCTATGTGGTCGGCTAGGCGTTGCCTAGGTTCTAAGCGCTGAGGCGACACCTAAACAACCGCCTACACCGTGGAAGTTACCTTCTAAGCGTTGAAATTATATTTTTTTGTTATTAACTAAATGCTCTTAAGCGGTTCTAGGCAGTCCTACAAATCTATAGCTAGATAAATTCTAACTCTTTAGACATGATTATAAACGTTCATATGTTGTTTGATATGAATTAAATAAATATTTTTATTTTTCTAATGGTTGTTTGTATAATTTTTATCTATAATATTGTATCATACTTATAATATTTTATGTTGTCAACTCCTAAACCACCTAAAATCGCCTAAACCTCGATTAAGCGTTCTAAGCGCTGGATCACCGCCTGATATGTTGTGTTTTTACACGTTTTTGTACTTATTTTCATTCCGTTTTTGTTTCGTTAGTCTTGCTTTTGTCCGTCTTTGTCTCTTTTTGGTTGTGTTTTGAGTTTTTACAGGTTTTAGAGTGGTTTGGAATAAAAAGAACTCTTTTGGCCAAAAATACACATTTGAGACGCAGGATCATAAACAACCGTCAAATGTTTCGCCACGAATGGAGGACTTTCCATCGTTGGATCTTCGTATGATTTTGACACAACCTAGCTACAGATGTTAGATTTCATTTTCAAGTGATTTGAAGACAATCTAACGGTGCATTCAAGAGATACACCCGATTGCGTGAAGACAGATCATTCTGGCGAGCGGTTGAAGCTGATGCGGAAATGTGGTATAGGGATCGATCGATCCAACTCCAGATCGATTGATCCACTTCGACGAGCCAATACCAAAAGATCGGTCGAGCCACGGATCGACCAAACTAAACGGGATCGATCGATCCACCCTTGTGACGGCCAGAAATAGTGATTTTCTTTGACTTTTGTGTACAAAAAGTGTGTAATAATATCCTAAACTACTCTAAGGGTGGATGAGATCCCATTATCATGTTTTTATCTCAGTTTTTATCAACTCTCTCTCTCTTTTTCTCCCTCAAGAACATCAAGAACACAAATCTCATATATTGAAGAAGTTTTCTTAATTCCTCTCTTAATCTCTTTGTCTTTTCATTATGAATGCTTCTATGGTTTTTTATTTTGCTTTAGTTATGTGTGAGTAGACTTTTATTGGGTTTTAGGGTTCATAGGGGAATTTAGGATTGATGTGTTAGATTGAATGTTTATAGCTTTCATATGCTTAGGTTCTTCATTTCATACAATCTTAATGCTAGAATTAGCTTGATCTTCTAATTCTTGAGCCCAGAGAAGTTTATACACCAAAAGTGAATTTGAAGTTCTTTGATCTATGTGTTTATGAGCAATATGCTTCTAGCCAACGACAGTTGATGTTAGGAAGCATTGTGAACTCAATGAACTTGTTCGGTAATGCTAATTCGGTTAGGAGGAATCAAACGACAATTTAGTTTTTGAATAATTGAATTTAGAGCTTAATGCCACGACAGTGGGTTAGTCTACCTTATGTTCATGTTCTAGAACGGTTCTGTAAGTTATTAAGCTTAGTTCATTTCAGTTTTCCGTTAGACTAGAATTCCCCGAAAAACCTTATTGTCCAATGCTTTTAAATCATCATTTTTATTATCGTTATCAATTGTTTTCATGTTTACAAGTTACAAAAAGAAACTAAAACTCAAAGCTTTAGTTAAGAATGAATCCCGTAAGTTTTTAGTATAACCATTGGTCCTTATGGTTCGACCTCGCATATACTACCTAATGGTTAGTTGTATCGAGTAAAATTAGTACTGTAAAAGGGATACAATCACCGCCCGCATAGCGCATAACGCTTTCTTGAAAATTGATTAATAATAAGTTCATAATATCAAATTTCATTTTAAATTATTGTCTATATATTTCAAACACTACCATAAAGACACAATATCTCCCCGCTGTGCAATGAAGATTGACATTTCAAAAACTTTTTGATTCGGTCCAATGGGACTTCTTGTTGAATGTTCTTGAGGCTTTGAAATTCCCGGGAAAGTTCATTCACTAGATAAAATTGTGTATTTCTTCAGCGTCGTTTTCGGTACAAGTAAATGGAGAACTAGCGGGGTACTTCCAAAGTGAGAGAGGACTCCGTCAAGGCTACTTTCTCTCTCCCCTTATCTCTTTGCCATATGCATGAATGTCCTATCAAAGCTCTTGGATAAAACTGCGGTTCAAAGGAGAATATGGTATCATCCAAAGTGTAATAATATTCAATTAACGCACTTGTGTTTTGCTAATGATTTGATGGTTTTTGTGGATGGTTAGAGGCGATCAGTTCAGAGTATTCTAAGAATATTTGAGGAGTTTGTAAATATATCTAGACTGAAGATAAGCATCGAGAAATCAACATTATATATCGCCGGTCTCTCAGAAATGATCAAAGTGCGATCCTACAAAGTTTCCCTTTTGCTCAAGGACATCTTCCTGTGAGATATTTGGGTTTGCCTTTACTCACTAAGCAGATGACAGTTGCGGATTATACACCGCTCTTGGAGAATATCAGATCTCGACTCGCTTCATGGACCACAAAGCATCTCTCTTATGCGGGTCGTTTACAGTTACTACGTTCGGTTATCTCTAGCATAATAAACTTTTGATTTCGGCTTACAGGCTTCCGAGTGGTTGTATTAAGGAACTTGACAAATTTTGCTCTGCCTTTTTGTGCACTGGTCCTGAGTTGAATTAGAATAAAGCAAGGGTAGCATGGTTGGATGTGTGCAGGCCGAAGAAGGAAGGTGGTTTGGGTCTCCAGTCTCACGATCGTGAATAAATCCAGCTGCCTTAAGCTAGTATGGGGGATAGTGTTTGGTACAAATTCTCTTTGGGTTGCCTGGATCTTGAGCTCGCTGCTAAAACAAAAATCCTTCTGGACTTTAAAGGGAAATACAAGTATGAGATCTTGGATGCAGAGAAAGCTTTTGAAATATAAAGATAGAGCAAAATAGTTTCATAAGGTGAAAGTGCACAACAGACTAACTTGTTCATTCTAGTACGACAATTGATCAAACTTGGGTTGTTTTTATGATATCACAGATAGCAGAGGTTTTATCGACTTGGAAATTGAGAAACACTAATCAAGCCACAATCGCAGAAGCAAAAAGAAGCCATCGTAGGCGGAGGTATCGAACAGAGGAATTGAGAAACACTAATCAAATGTTGGGCACATTGCAATTACGGGATGGTGGAGATTCATTATGGAGAAACTTGAATGATAAGTACAAGAATAAGTTCAGCACTAAGGCCAGAAGAACTTTGATTCGAATAGAACAGCCACAGAAGGATTGGTACAAAGGCGTATGGTTTACACATGAGACGCCAAATACACTTCAAAGGCGTATGGTTTACACATGAGACGCCAAATACACTTTCTTCACTTAGTTGGCTATCAACAATTGGCTCACAACTAGTGATAGATTTCGAAGATGGCACTCGGATCAACGAACATATTGTATTTTTTGTGGTGGCATGGGTGAAACTCGCGATCATCTGTTCTTTTTGTGCAATTATTCAGCTGAAGTGTGGACTTCACTCATAGGGCAACAGACTTCTCCACAGCATGGGACCACTTGATTAACCTACTTACGAGTTCAAATTATAGTCGAATGCAACTCTTCACTCTAAGGTATGTTTTCCAAGCAACTCTTTATAATGTCTGGCGAGAAAGGAATAACATACGACACAAAAAAACTCACACCTCACCAGCTCGTCTAGTCCTGCTCATCGACAAGACCTTTAGAAACCGCTTCAACTCTATCTCGAACAAGGGCGACAAGGCATATGATGCTGGACTCAGCCAATGGTTTGCTCATCGCATCCCATAGCAATCATCATAACTCAAGGCTCTCGAAAAATCTTCTGCTCCTCTTTTTAAAATACTTGTTTCTGTACCATAGTTACATTTTATCGTAAATAGTTTTTTTGGGATTTGAATAAATTCAACATTCAATTCAAAAAAAAAAATGTCAATGGCTATTTAGTTACATAGAAACAGGGCTCGTATATGTTAAATTTAAGTTAATAGTGCAATGAGATCACAATATGCATCCAAATTTAATTCTACTTTTGAGTTTTCCAAAATGATTTTTACTTATATTCTCTTAAGTATTTTTGTTTCCCTTTTAACTTATATTTTATACTATTTTCTTTTAATTCTACTTTATTTATTTTATATTATGATTTTTTTGATAAAAATATATTATGATTTATTTCTAAATCTTATATAATAAGATAGATAATATCACTTATATGCAAAAGAATATCCATAAATAACTAATGATTTTAGAGATATAATATGTAAAGATTAAAACTATATCCATTGAACCTGTTTCTAAAAAAACTATACCCATGATTTTGTATGTGTATATTTAAGTGATGAACATAACATACATATACACTACATTACACCTAATCATCTAATTATCATCACATAATGGTACATATGAAATCTAATAAAGTTTTTATAAAATTTAATATGTTTTCTTTCTTTCTAACACTAATTTTGGATATTGTAGGAAATTATACTACGTGTGTTCTTGTTGACTTTACTGCATTATGTTCTTGTAAATGGCCAAATCTATGATGTGCTTAAATTTGGTGCCAAGGGAGATGGTATTACCAATGATTCGGAGGTATTATATTGGAAAATATTATCTTGTTTTACTGTATGAAAATGTCTGAATTTTGTAAGTTTTAAATTAATTTTTCAAACAAAAATATTATCATATGATGTCCAACATTTGAATATACATAACAATTATTACTTTATTATTCAGTTTCCTAGAAGTTAATCATAATTATTGTCACAAAATGTTTTTCTTAAGTTAAGAATTCTTATACATTTGATATTTTGATAAAACAAATAGGCTTTTGTCGAAGCATGGAAAGCTATGTGTGGTAGTGGTGGGAATCCAAAAACACTCCTTATTCCTTCAAATAAAACATTCTTACTACAACCTCTTATGTTCCAAGGCCCTTGTAAATCTCATTCCGTACAAGTTAAGGTAACTATCGATTTTCTTTTTTTTAAACCATTCACAACTTTACGCGAATAAAAAAATCTTTTTTGTGAATATGAAAGGTATATGTATTCATTTATACAGTTTGACGGAAAAATTGTTGCACCTATAAAAAAAGCAGCATGGTCGGACTGTAAGTTATTAAGATGGGTTAGTTTTAAGGAAATAATCGGTTTAACTGTCAGTGGTTCGGGAACAATTCATGGACGTGGTTCGTCTTTTTGGAAGGTGAAAAAATTATATATACAAAAGAGATGTAAATTTTTAATTACATATATACAAAATGTGAATCTAATATTTTCTTTTTCCATATTCAATATATCTAGCCAAGAATGCCAGCTTCTAAACGGCCTACTGTAAGTTTATATTTGTTTTTCTCACTAAGATTATTCTCAATTCTAAAATGAAAATAGTTTATTTTTTATATATATTGATCGTTGTCAAATTTCTTGGAATGTTCATAATGAAATGTTTTCTATTTACTTACAGCAATTGTATTTTCAAGGATGCAATGATCTCAAGATAATTGGAATAACCTCATTCAACAGTCCGAGGAACCATATATCGATTAGAGAATGCAAAAGAGTTAAAATAACGAAGATAAAACTCGCAGCACCCGAAGATAGTCCTAACACTGATGGAATTAATATCTCTGAATCTAGTGATGTCGATATTTATGACACAGTTATTGGAACAGGTACACAACTAGATATCTCTCTTGCACATTCAATAATTAAAAAGTTATCTGAAATGGTATATAATGGTTGTTTGAAATTTAATATTCTCAAAAAATATTCTAGGAGATGATTGTGTAGCTATAAACAACGGAAGTGTGAATATCAATATCACAAGGATGAATTGTGGACCTGGCCATGGGATAAGGTATATATGTGTGTGATTGATCAAAACCATTATACAAATATTAATTTTTTATAGTCTATAATGAATTTTATTCTTTATCTATATAATTAAATTACAGTGTGGGAAGTCTAGGAAGAGATGGAGAAGAATCTATAGTTGAGAACGTCCAAGTGATTAATTGCACTTTCATTAGGACTGATAACGGAGCTAGAATTAAGACATGGCCGGTAATGATTTTTTTTAGTTACATTTTCTATATTAAAACTAGATATATTGTGACAATATTGATACATTTCTTTTAATGATATATATTTATTTATTTCGTTTAGAATGGAAAAGGATATGCAAAAAATATACTTTTTAAGAGCCTCACATTCACTGAAACCAAAAATCCGATAATAATCGACCAAAATTATGTCGATAAGGGTCGCCTAGACGTGGAGGTAAATCATCTTAAGATTATTTTTTTATTAAATAAAAATATTAAAAATTCAAAAGCATAACTAAGCTCCAAACAAATTTGTATATTTTGTGTTTAGGAATCAGCAGTGGCAATTAGTAACGTGACATTCACAAATATTCGTGGAACATCGCAACTCGATGAGATTATAAAGATAGATTGCAGCAAGGTCACATATTGCAAAGACATTGTTCTTGATAAAATCGATATTGCTACGGCCGATGGAAATAAGCCAGTTGTTCAATGCACTCACGTGTATGGAAAGTCTAGCAATGGTGACGAGGTCGATGGTTGTTTCAAAAAATGTGAGAAATAATTTATTATTTTATATGACGAATAATGTTATGTAAGGATATATGATCAACTATTTTTTATGCATGATCGAGTAAAATAGTTTTCTATTTTAATGAGATTATCAGAATAATCAGATTTATTTTTTTTCTCACGAGCGATAATAATTAATGAGATTATCAGAGTAACCAAATTTACTTTTATCAGCATTGAGCGGTTTGTTTGATTTTTATTTACTTTAGGTTTAGCTTACATCTGTTGTTTCTCATTTATGCAAATCAATAAGAACTTGCAATGAACTATTTCTCCCTTCTCTTTAATCAAATTGCATGATAGAGGTATCAATCACAACATAAGATATAGATTAACACATCAATTTCTTTTAGAGAAGTACAATTTGCAAATCATATATTAAGAAAAGTATTGTAATTAATTATTTGAGGAAACATTAATAATTACACACATAATATTACACAAATAAATTTTAATATATTACTCAAAATATTTTAATAAAAGTATTGCAGTATAAAATTAGATGTATGTATGAGACTAAAATGGGCATGAATGATGGTAACATATTTTCTATGTTTGGACCACAAAGGGTCTTATCATTTAGGTAATTAGGCCGAGATCTATCGCTTTTTAGTGAATTTACACTGGTTATATCTATTAAAAAGCTTTATCTCAAAAGAGAGAAAAAGTTTCATGTTCGGGGATTCCAAAGCTGATGTGTATATCAAGTTTTTTACCCTACGTGGCACCTCTATTGTAAGATCTTTCCAAGCTACAAGTTCTAGGTTCAATCGTTAATTAGCTGAGTTGAAAAAAGTTTATAATTTCTTTATTTGCTTTTTTCACCTATCTTTGGCTTTGGATTTTTGATGTTAATTGGTTACATATTAAATGTTATTGTTCGATAGGGATTGAAGGCTTGGGTTTTCGTGCTTTCTCCATTATCAGCAAAATTTATTGGCGATGGTGAATTCTATAGTAAAGAAGATCTGTGTTTTAAGGTAAGGTACTTGACTACCAAATTCTATTGGAAGATAGTTTTTCACAAGACTTTGGTTCTGAATAGTGATGGAACCGCATGGTGCGGTGCATTTTCAATAGTAAAAAAAGTATCTGCGTATATATATTTTTTTTTTATTACTAGAACTGTATCGCACTTCTTTCGCAATTGTTCCGCATGTTACCATTCCGAACTTTTATTTAGAGAACCCTTGCTAATATCTATCTTTTAGTTTTTGTATTTCTGTTTATGTTTTAGTGTTGTTGTTTGATTTCCTTCTTTTGAGATTAAGTTTCCGAAGATATAATCATGTTTTACCGGTTTTTGTAATCTTATTTTTGAAAATTTAATAAAATTCGAGACAACAAAAAAAAAAGATCTCTATAAAGAGTGTGAATGTGAGCATCTATATTTTTTGATTTCTTGTTTTTGTTGTTTTTTAAAGTAAAGGTGAGGTGGATCCGGATATCATGAAATATTAGAATATTCAGATTTGGATCTGAACTTTAACTAGTAGGATCATGATCTATAGCTTCTACATAACTTTGTATATATGTTCAAACATTAAAATATCCATAGATATCCAAATCTTTATTCGTAAAAAGTAATAAAATTAATATGTCAAAATTTTTGTTATATAACATGCTTTGTAATAAAAACTGTATATTAAAAACAAACAATATTTATTTTTATATTAAAGCATAAAATATTAACGAATATGGATACATATATCAAAATCTTAAAATAAATTTACATTAAAATCAAGAGATCTTATTGTCCGAATTTGGATTTGGACTCCTTAACTACCTGAATTTTTGGTACAAATCGGAACATATTTCGAATTGGACTTTAGATTACATCCCTAAGCAATGTTTTTAAACCCGACCCAGATAGCGAACCGACTTACCTATCGGATCATCGGATCACTGGTCCAACCGCGGGTCAACCGCGGGTCAATAAATTATTAAAACATTTATATATATTATATATTATATATACATATTATAAATATATACAACATATAAAGTCTTGAAGTTTTTTCTTTTGATTTCAAATAAACAGTATAAACTCTAAAATTTAAGAAAAATAATACTAAATCTTAAGAGTATGGATGTCTAGCAATAACCATAAGCGAACATCCAAAGTTCAAACTAAAACCTAAACCCTCTAATTCAAGCTAAGGCTTTTTTCAAAACCCAAACTGCCGGTTCAACCAACCGGTTCCCGGGTTAAGAGCGGGTTTTTCCGGATTTTGACTAGTTTTTTATTAATAGATTTTACCATGTAACCCGAACCGTAATAGTGATCGGGTCGCGGTTCAACCGGTTGAACCGGCCGGTCCGGGCCGGGCGTGAAAACATTGTCCCTAAGTTTTAAATACTATAATATTTATTCTTTAATTCTATAATATCAATGTAGTTTTGACTATAGAAAATATAAAAATGTTTAATTAATGAACTGAAATGAAATTTGAACATTATAGAAAAAAACTTAAACACCTGAACATAAAATTTTGAAACTAAAAAATGTAGGACGATAAATCTTAAATATTCTTTAATTATTTATCCCTTTGCCCAAAGAAATATCTAACTATTTTCTTAGATATATAAATCTTCAATTTTAGGTTGATCAAAGTATTTTCACTTCAGCGTTATTCAACAGTTTGGGTGATGAAGAGTTGACAGGCTCACAGATAAAGGCTGATGTCGCTCAAGTCATTCAGCGAGTTGGGAGAAAAGTGGGGAATGCGATAGTAGTTTCTGAGGTGAGTAATTCACATACTGAAATGGCTTCCGGAATAGCTGGTTTAGCGGATGGGATAGTAGAAGGGTCGCTGGAAAGGGAAGGTTTGATGATTATTGATAGCACAGCTCCATCGCTAGCTACATCAGAGACGGTTAACACCGAGAGTAACAATGAGGCTGTGAGGGAACTGACAGGAGTGGATGTAGAAGCAGAGGAGGAGGAAGATATGGAAGACGATGACTTCTCCTAGCCAACTGTTGAAGGTGGGTTAGTTCAGCCAATTACAGGACAAGTGGGCCCAGATATTGGCACAAAAAAATTGGTTGAGAATTTGGAAGCGTTAAAGGAAAATGAGAAGGCTGGGGAGGTTGAGAGAGGTAAGAAACCAAAAGGAGGGGTGACATTCAAGGGAGTTAGTTCCAAAAAAAGAAATGTCCAGAGACTAATAACACCTAGGAAGCGACCAACACAAAAGGAGAATAATCCAATAGGAGATGGTACCAATCCGAAAAACCATGAACCGGAGATGGGTAAGTCGGGTGGGGCCAAGCCACCAAAACCACCACTTAATAAATGAAAGTACTAAGCTGGAATTGTCAGGGACTTGGGAATAAAGCGACAATCGGGTATCTTCGGGATTTATGGAAGAGTCATCGGTCAGATTTTTTGTTTCTTTCGGAAACGAAACAATCTTTTTCTTTTATGAAAAAATTTGTAGGACATTTCGGTTATGGCAATTTAAAAACGGTAGATCCAATTGGTTGTAGTGGCGGTTTAGCCCTTTTTTATAATAATAATGAATTTAATGTTTCAGTGTTATTTGAATCGAATAGATTAATAGATATTAAAACGGTTGTTAAAGGGAAAACAATTCATTTGACATTTGTGTATGGTGATCCGGTGTCCAAAAACCGTGATCAAGTATGGGAACGGTTAACGAGAATTGGGCTAAATCGAGATACACCTTGGTTTTTAATTGGGGATTTTAATGAATTAAAAGGAAATCATGAAAAAAAAGGTGGTAAATTACGACATGCTTCCACTTTCGTGCCTTTCAATCTGATGATACGTGATTGTGGTCTCCTTGAGCTTCCGTTTCTCGGTGATTGTCTATCTTGGAGAGGTTGACGGGACAAGAAACCAATCCGGTGTAGGTTGGATAGGGCTTTAGCAAATGAGGATTGGCATGATATGTTTAGTAATTCTTTTATTGAATATTTACCAATGATTGCCTCGGACCATAAACCGATAATAGCAACGATATTGGATAAGAATTATGGTGGAAAACGAAGCTTTCGATTTGATAAACGCTGGATTGGAAAAGCAGGGTTAGCAGAGGCAATCTCAGAAGGATGGAGATCAGGATATGAATCGAATGGTAAAAATTTTGTGGAAAAAATAATAAATTGTAGACGGTCGATTTCTCAATGGCGGAAAAGGTTAAAACCATATGGGCGGGTTAAAATAGAGGATCTAAAAAAGGAATTGGAGGAGGCACAGATGGATGATGATAGGCCCTCTGAAGAAATTATGGATTTAACAGTCAGATTGAAAGAGGCTTATCGGGATGAAGAAATGTTTTGGCATCAAAAAAGTCGGAATTTATGGATGAAGGTGGGGGATAATAATTCAAAATTTTTCCACGCTCAAACAAAACAAAGGAGGGCTAGAAATCGAATAATAGGATTATATAATGAGGCTGGCACATGGCTTACGGAAGAAAAGGATATTCAACATATTGCGGTATCTTATTTTCAGAGCTTATTTACTAGTTCTAACCCACTTGACCTTATGAATATAATGAGGGAGGTTAGAGCATCTATAACGGATGCAGTTAACGTTTATTTAATAGCTCCAGCTACAGAAAAAGAGGTAAAAACTGTTTTGTTTATGATGCACCCGGAGAAGGCTCCAGGTCCAGACGGGTTGACAGCCTTATTTTATCAAAAGGCATGGAATACTATCAAGTTAGATCTGGTACATTTGGTTAACTCATTCTTAGAGGATGGAGTTTTTGATAAAATATTAAATTTAACAAATATTTGTCTAATACCAAAGACGGAGAGACCGACGCAGATGACGGAAATGAGATCCATTAGTCTTTGCAATGTGGGATATAAGGTTATATCCAAAATACTCTGCCAACGGTTAAAGACAGTATTACCCGGACTCATTTCGGAAACGCAGTCGGCTTTTGTGGAAGGCAGGCTGATATCTGATAATATCTTAATAGCACAGGAAGTTTTACATGGGCTGAGGACTAATCCTTCCTGTAAAACAAAATTTATGGCAATAAAAACGGATATGAGTAAAGCTTATGACAGGGTTGAATGAGAATTTATTGAAACCTTGCTGAGGAAAATGGGTTTCGGTGATAAGTGGATATCCAGGATAATGTGCTGTGTCACCACAGTTCAATACAAAGTTCTTATTAAAGGTCAACCAAAGGGGTTGATAGTACCAAAGCGGGGGCTACGACAGGGAGATCCTCTTTCACCATATCTGTTTATTTTATGTACGGAGGTCTTGATTGCAAATATAAAAAAAGCAGAAGAAGCTAAACAAATCACTGGAATAAAGGTTGCGAGAACAAGCCCTTCAATATCACATCTGTTATTTGCGGATGATAGTTTATTTTTCTGTAAGGCAAATACAGAACAATGTAGGGTTATCTTGGGTATATTAAAGTTGTACGAGGAGGTTTCGAGGCAACAAATAAATTTTCAAAAGTCATCGATTCAATTTGGTCACAAAATTGAAGAAGCACATAAAAAAGAGTTACAAGAAGTTTTGGGCATAAATTGTATAGGAGGTATGGGTGTGTTCCTGGGGTTACCGGAAAGTTTAGGATGATCTAAGACGAGAATTTTCTCCTTCGTGAGAGATAGATTACAACAAAGAATAAATGGGTGGTCAGCTAAGTTTTTATCAAAGGGAGGAAAAGAGGTTATGATCAAATCGGTCGCGACTGCATTACCAACTTATGTAATGTCTTGCTTCCGGCTTCCGCAGACGGTAACATCAAAGCTTACTAGTGCAATAGCAAGATATAGGTGGAGTAATAACGGTTTATCGAGGGGAATGCATTGGATGACTTGGAACAAAGTATGTCACAGTAAATATGAAGGGGGTCTAGGTTTTCGGAACATCGATCATTTTAATACTGCTTTATTAGCAAAGCAGCTTTGGCGATTGATAACGGTCCCCGATTGTCTTTTTACTAAGGTGTTTAGAGGACGATATTTTAGGAATTCAACACCGCTGGATACAATTAAATCTTATTCCCCTTCCTATGGTTGGAGAAGTATAGTGTCTGCTCGCCCTTTGGTTAATAAAGGACTTATTAAAAGAGTGGAATCAGGAGAGTCCATTTCAGTATGGAATGACCCATGGATTCCGACTCAAATCCCGAGGCCAGCCTTCAGTAATGGCTCGTTTTCCGATCCATTGCTCAAAGTAAAAAATCTTATTGATACCCGTACAAATACATGGAATATTAGCAGGTTAAATGCTATCTTTAAGGCCAAGGAGGTACCCTTAATTTATGCGCTCCCACTGGGAGCGCCTACAAAGTCTGATTCTTTAGGCTGGCATTTTACCAAAACAGGTAAATATACGGTTAAATCGGGATATCAGGTAATGCGGTTAGTAACAACGGTACCTTTGACTCAAAGAGCTTTAGGCCCTGATATATATCCTTTACAGGCTTATTCATGGAAAGTAAAATGTCCGCCTAAATTAAGACATTTTATATGGCAAATTATATCAGGTTGTGTGCCGGTTCTCACAAAGTTAAAACAAAGGGGATTAAATACTGACCCAGGATGTGATAGATGTGGTGATTCGGAAGAAACAATAAATCATGCACTATTTATATGCTCGCCAGCGAGGCAAACTTGGGCGTTATCGCAGATTCCAACATCAACCATGGTTTTTCCATCAGAATCATTATATGCTAACATGGACTACTTATTTTGGGGCGCACCATCTGAAGCATATTGCGGTATGTTTCCATGGATTTTGTGGTATATTTGGAAAGCGAGAAATAAAAAATTTTATGAAAATGAGGACACCAGTCCATTGGAGATTTTACGAATAGCAGAAACAGAGGAAAAGGCGTGGAGTCTGGCGCAAGTAGAGGAGGAGTCAGAAAAATTAGTATCAGAGCATCGTGCACAACATGTCTTAATGCGGGGAATGCTTACTGAGCAAAATTATTCTGGGTATAAGTGCTTTATCGACGGATCATGGAAAGAGAATGATAATTTCTCATGATTAGGCTGGTATTGTTTAAGTCCTAATGGTAATACACCTAGCATGGGTGCTGCAAATCTTCGTCGAAGCTTAACATCTTTACATGCCGAAGTCGAAGCACTTATCTGGGCGATGAGGTGCATGATTGGCCATGACAGACGAGATGTGATGTTTTTAACAGATTGTTCAGATTTGGTGAAGATGGTGTCTTCCCCGAAGGAGTGGCCAGCGTTTTCTATTTATCTGGAGGCGATTCAGAGTGATAAGGGCGAGTTTTCAATTTTTCTTTATTTTTAATTTCACGTCAGGATAATGTAAAAGCGAATAAATTGGCACGAACTGTCCGTGTTCAACCGCACATTATTACATATATAAACAATTGCCCTCAACATTGGCTTTTATAAGTCAATTTTATAATGATGTTGAAAAAAAAAAAAAAAAAAAAAAAAAAAAAAAAAAAAAAACCTGTTAGTGGTAACAAAAGGCTAGATCAATTAATCAACACAAAGTTAAAATTTATTTATATAGTTGAATACTATTAGCTGAATCGAATAAAATATCATTTGTTTTGTTTTTTTTTTACATTTTTCCTTTTTTAATTTCATATACTAATATATAAATATTAATATTCAAAAAAAAAAAGATGAGAGAAGTTCATTATATTTCAAAATTAAAGCAAAACGTTAGACGCATTAAGGATGTATATTGATGTCTAGTTAAAGGGATATTGAATACAATATAATTGAATGAAGCATTCATACAAAAACAATTAACATCTAATCATTTATGTTGAATGGAATATAATAAAATTTCACTCATTCCATTAAAAACAAATTTCAAAGAAAAATATTCTTTGTAATTATGAAATGAATTAATGGGATAAATATATTACCTATCTCATTCCCCTTATATTTATTCACCTATATGGATATATCTCATTCATTTTTTTGTCTATATAGTTGAATACTATTAGCTGAATCGAATAAAATATCATTTGTTTTGTTTTTTTTACATTTTGCCTTTTTTAATTTCATATACTAATATATAAATATTAAATATTCAAGAAAAAATAATAAAAAGATGAGAGGAGTTCATTATATTTCAAAAATAAAGCAAAAAGTTAGACGCGTTAAGGATGTATATTAATGTCTAGGACCTCTACGTAAAGGGATATTGAATACAATATGGTTGAATGAAGCATTCATAATAAAAAAATTAACATCTAATCATTTATGTTGAATGGAATATAATAAAATTTCACTCATTCCATTAAAAACAAATTTCAAAGAAAAATATTCTTTGTAATTATGAAATGAATTAATGGGATAAATATATTACCTATCTCATTCCCCTTATATTTATTCACCTATATGGTTATATCTCATTCATTTTTTCCATTTATTATGTTCACCATATGGTTATAAATGAATTAATATTTTTTTTCTCATTTTAATTTTCTGACCAAGCAAATGGTAACATTTTAGTGAAATATATATATATATATGGAGGACTACCATATTCAATAAAAAAAAATTTACATTTTTGGGGAAAATGTTAATTTTATGAAGTCAATAGTTTTTGCAAAAAAAACAAAAATGGAAATTGTATCAATGATTTATATGTATACATACATGCACACTATATATTGCTTATAAATATGTTACTGACAACACATACTATCTTACATTCAGTCAACTAATAATAGTCATTTTAAAATGGTACACATCATATATAAAGCTTTTTCAAAAATCTTATTATATTTTTTATTCTAACCTATTTTGTTTTTGGTGTTGTAGGAAACTATATTACATGTTGTGTTCTTTGTAAATTTTCTCTATTTTGGTTTTGTAAGCGGTGAAAGTTATAATGTGCTTGATTTTGGTGCTAAAGGAGATGGTCAAACTGATGATTCAGAGGTAAATTATAATTTTTTTATAGGGGATATTTTAGAATTTATATGTACACAATATCCATGGCTTTCATTATTTCTTATTTATATAATAATTGTATATTAATTTCTTATATTATTTGTAATTAATAATTATAAATTATATCTGGATACAAAGGCTTTCATAAAAGCATGGAAAGCTATGTGTGGAGATGAAGGAGACACAAAAACAGTTTTAATACCCTCAGGTCAAACTTTCTTACTTCAACCTCTTCAGTTTCAAGGTCCATGTGGATCTTCTCCTGTATTTCAGGTAAATATTCACAATTTTTTATTAATTTATTTTCTTTTTGCTTTTTGCATACATGTTTACATTCACATTTAAATGTATTAGAATAAAAGAATTTATCTAAAATAAACCACAAAATTTAGTATTTTAATCAAATTAAAATTTGTAAATAATAAATGTTAGAAAAAAAACCTTTGCGTTTCACATATGTGTTTCCCATGTACAAAATTTGATAATTTTTTTAATTAGATTAGATAATTTATGATGATGTTTTAATACAAACAGAAACACAAAATTTGAGTTAACTAAAAAATAATCTAAAATTTAGGTGATTATTTTTTTTATAAATGTTATGTATATATAGCTTAATCTCAACATATGCAATTAATATAATCAATTATCAGTCAATAGTTTTGGTGATAACTTTAGCAGCAGATAAATAACAAACAATTAGACTAAAAGAATGGTAGAATATTGAAAACATATAAGTTGAGTTGAGTTTTTTTCAAATACACTTGAAACACTAAAATATTGAAATTTGTAAAATTAGTTAAATTTTTAATTTATTTGTAGTGATTATTTTAAATGTTGCTGATATATCAGTATTAAACCCAAAACTCCTAGTGGATGGCCAGTGATTCAAGTATATATGTGCATCCTATCTAATAGATTTACTCTATAAAAGGTAAAAAATTATTCAGAATTATAAAAATAGTGAGATAACCATAATATGGTAAAATATGAATTTTTCAATGTATTTATTAATCAATTAGAGAGAGAAAAAATGCATGAAATAACTTTACAACAAATATATTTTATAGATACATATCAATTTTTCAGATGGACGGCGAAATTGTTGCACCTAGTGATGAAAGTTTGTGGTTAACCTTGGATCAAAAATATCAAAAGTGGATAGCTTTTTCGAATGTAAACGATCTAACTGTCGTTGGTTCCGGAAATATCAATGGATTTGGTTCATCTTTTTGGGAGGTAACAATTAATATGCAACATATATGGTAATTAATGTGTGGTATATTATACACCAAAATCATATATTGATTTTTTGTGATATATATAAATATGTATTTTTAGTATATATTATCTAACGATATAATTTTTTTTCATCATCCTACCAACTCATATAACGATTTTTTTTTTATTCTAGGAAAAAAAAGTTAATCGACCTACCGTAAGTAATATATTAATGATATTTTATTAATATTATTAAGGAACCTATTAATTCATGAAATTAATTTTTGTGCAGTCATTGGATTTTCACAACTGTAATAACCTCAAGATAAGCGGAATAACTTCTAAAGACAGTCCAAGAAATCATATATCAATCGATAGTTGTAACATAGTTGTGATATCGAATATACAACTTTTTGCACCCGAAAAAAGTCCTAACACTGATGGAATTGATGTATCCACCTCGACTAATGTTGACATATCGAAATCCACCATTGGAACTGGTATTCATTTATATAAAATTCATGCATTGTTAAATTTAGTTTTATAAAGTTTAGTTCTTAATAATGTTATAAAATATAATAATTTTGAGACAAAACTAATTACAGGAGATGATTGTATAGCTTTAAACACGGGAAGTGCGAATATTAACATTACAGAGATTGTTTGTGGACCTGGTCATGGAATAAGGTACTTGTGATTAATGCCAACACATATACACACATGTTTTGATTGTGCAATAAATTAAATACATTCATGTAAATTTCTTAAAATAAAAGTTTTGAATGAGTTTAATTCTATCAAATATAAATAACTAAATATTTGTTTACTAAATAGTTAGTATATTGAATATAGTTAAGTAAATCACTTTGATGACAAAAATCTACTTCATATTTGGTTTGACCAAAAAATTTCGCGCATAATTATATTATCTTACTAAATTATTCATCATCAAATAAAATAGCACTTTTGATTCAAAGAGTATATATATGGAACAATGTGTCATAGGATAAAATAAGTTAATATATAAAATAAAATAGTATTTTATAAGATAAAATATTATGTTATTTGTTTATAACACAACCCAAAACTCTTAACCTTTTGAACATACATTTCTAATCTTACTCCAAAATTATGTATCTAATTTAGAAAACTTAGCGAAGATTTACTTTTCTTCATTTATAAAATTTTGAAACGGTTATATTATTTACTATGTATACACAGTATTGGAAGTCTAGGAGCTAATGGACAAGTAGCTAAAGTTGAAAACGTCCAAGTGCCTCATTGCATTTTCAACAAGACGACAAATGGAGCTAGGATCAAAACTTGGCAGGTGTAACCTTTTCACTTCAAATGATAATAATATTTCTCTTAATTATAACCTTTCATTCATTTTATTTGTGTAAGGGTGGAGAAGGATATGTTAAGCATATCTATTTTGAGCACATTACCATCATTGACGTAAAAAATCCAATTATAATCGACCAGCAATACAATGATAAAGGACATAGCAGTTTTGAATCTAAGAAGGTATTTGATTTTGTAATATTAATATTCTGAAAGAATACATAATTCTTTTAAAGATTAAAAGTGTGTATTTTTTATCTTTTGCTGTTCAATAGGATTCAGAAGCTGTGGCGATTAGCGATGTAAAATTCATTGATTTTCATGGGACGACGCCAAATGAAAATATTATAACGCTAAATTGCAGCAAAATCAAGCCTTGCAAAAACATTTTTATGAATGATATTGATATTACTACGGAGGAAGGGGAAAAGCCCAAAATTGATTGCAGCTATGTGATGGGAAGTTCTGAATGTTTTAAAGAGTAGTCAAATATGTTACACAAGAGATAAAAATAGAACAGAAAAAAAGATGGAAAGTTTTTTGTGTTTTAGATTGTCAAGCAATGTTATCTAAGTGGTGTAACAATAAATGGTCAAATTTTATAGTTACCTTTCAACTTTAGTGCTAAGCAAATTTTACATTTTCCATCCTAAATCATCTAAGTAATATTGATTTGATGGGACTTATGAAATTTTAAAAAAAAAAAAAATCTTATTAGTCCAGTTTTTTTAGTCGAGAAGAAAATGCAAATAAACAAATTTATTTTGATTATGATTAAACTTTTTGAAATAGACTATTTTAACGTATTAACTAGTCTAATTAAGAAATATTGCTAAGGAAATAATTATGGATATTACTTTGGGCTAAAGAATGAAATGTACTTTCTTAACAGAAACTATACCAATTGCTAAGAAAATATTTTGTGTTTATTATTACAAACGAATAACTATTTCAATTGTTGAAATAATGTTTTAGTTATTATTTTTTTTTGATAAATGGGAAAATAAAATAGCTGAGATAGGAAATAAATCTTACAATATAAAATAAGATGTGAAGCTAAAGAGAACAATACGAGCAAAAATATTAAAGAAAAATAGTAAAGTAATGAAAATTTTGAGCTCCGAGTCATGTTATCCTTCTTCTGTTGGTGGTAGAGACTAGGCGACGAGAGAGTCACACTGCCATCAAACAGAGAAAGAGATGTGATAATAGTGATATTGTCGATCACCGCCGTGGCATTTTCATGGAAGATAAAATAGTTTTGATAAAATCAAACTTCCTTCAAACTGGTAAATACTCAAATTCTCTTAATTTTTTTTTTCTGTTTACATTTCCGCTTATATTTTTAGGTGTTTGTACGATGTAATCATTCTACAGCATTGTTATATCCTTTTATTTTTAAAAAATTCGTAAAATATAAACACAAATTCAAAATGCAAACAGATATTGGTTTATTATAATAAATTAATTATTTAAATCAAATGTTTGATAAATCTATATTATATTTGGTTTAAATAACATAAAATAAAACTATACTAAAAAATCAAGTCTGTAAAAATTTTAAAAAATGTTTGATAAAACGATTAATCTAACAGAGACTCTCTTATTTATACTACTTGTCTAGATACATTTTCCAAAAACTAACTCTTCTTTCTTCACTTTTCA
The DNA here is from genome assembly GCA_900406565.1 of Turritis glabra. Taxonomy (NCBI): domain Eukaryota; kingdom Viridiplantae; phylum Streptophyta; class Magnoliopsida; order Brassicales; family Brassicaceae; genus Turritis; species Turritis glabra. Next base: position 269,560 of record OVBN01000165.1, on the reverse strand, counting down.
GGATGAGTCTTCGTTCCCAGCTCAGCATTCACTGACACGTAAGCCAATTCACATCCTATCAAAAATACAGTAGACCTCAATTTTTTTCTGGAATTTTTAAGTGAAACTCAAGAAACCAATGTATTTTTACAATTTCTCCCATTCATTACTGTCTTGATATTTGGTCATTGGGAGAAAATCACAGCAAAGAATGAAAATCATAGTAGTAGTCATCGTATGAACATAACTAAAATATATTGTCATGGTCAAGAGAGCGAAGACCAAAATTACTTTGCCAGAGCAAAACAAATAATTAAGAGGAGAATGTAATATATAAACTGAAAACAATTAGATTTTACTACGCTTAATTTGTTTACACTTCAATCTTTACGAATTTTATTTTATTGCTTGAAAAAGTATTAAATATATTATAATAATAATAATAATAATAATAATAATAATAATAATAATAATAATAATAATAATAATAGTATCCACAAAAATTTGGAAAAGGAAAAAATATTTTTTTAAAATTAATATTACATATGTTCACGGCTTAATTTTTTTTTATATATTACAAAATATGTATCAATTGAAGGCATGGCATATCAATCTTTTACTATCATAAAAAGTTACTAAAACCGAAAATTTAAAATTTGTTGCTAGTGTAATGTTGTTTTGAGATTTCCTTACAATACAAATAATGTAGTTGAAATAAAACAATATTGAAGTAGATCTACACTCACATATCGCATTAGTTAGCTTTGATCAAAATTCAACACAACAAAAATAACCACAAAACTACAAAAGACAGCTGCTAAATTCCAAATCTCATCTAAAATGCCACAAGAAAGTTTATTAATTCAATATTTTTACCAATGTAGTATGTTTAAACGTAGTCGCATATTCTTCCTCTTGTCTACTTTGAGGAGAATCCAATAAACTCTTCTACTTTGGTTTAAAGTTACGTTCAGGCTTAAGGTCTCTTCTGTAAGCTAATAAATCACATTTTACCCCCAAAACAACTCAATTTACTCAATAAATACGCAAACCCCTGCTATTTTTTCTTTCTTTATTGAGTTATTATATACTCGTAGTTACACTTTATTTTGTCAACCTAGTGACTTTAATTAGAAAAATAATTAAACGAGAGAAATAAAATAAGTCTATCATGGCAGCCACAAACATTTGCTAATGAAATAATAAACTAATTACTACTACTAGGAAACGCCTACGCGTTTAGACTTTAGTGGACAATTGGTCTACTAGTCAAATTATTGTATAGTCTTCTATTAATAATTAAAAATAAAGCCGTCTTTATGAGCTTTCTGGTGACATGAATCTGAAATTTTGTTTTTAGTGTTTGATTACATGTTATTAATCTAAATTTAATAACTATTCTAGTTTTTTTCTTAAATTAAAATGTGTTTTAAAATCCTTGAAATTCTAATCAGACTTTTTTTTGTATCATATGAGAGTGTCGTTTAGAAGATAACAATTATTTATCGCCCAGGTCCTATAAGGAAATCATTTCTTTTTAGTCTGAAAATTATCGAAAAACATTTTTAAGAAAATCAATTATTATTGAAGAATTATTAAGTAATATAACAATGCACGATTCTACCACTTGTATTAATTTTTGGAATCAATCTTTTGTTTTCATTTAAAAAAGCATAAATAAAATAATAATGAACATTGCTCTCGTATACGTTATTATAATACGACAAAAAAAACGAAGACCAAAACGAAGAAAAAACACTTCCAAACAACAAAAATGAGTACTTCTTCGTCTGCCTCCTCCTCTTCTTCTTCTTCTTCTTCTTCTCGCAGTAAATTTATGGATTCAGGATTTGTAATCGGACAAACAAAAGTAACAAGAATCTTGATACTGTTTTTTGGTTTAACTGCTTCATGTCTGGTTTTATACAAAACAGCTTATCCTCTTCAACGACTCGATGTCAGCAATCTAAACTCTCTTCTCGCTTCTCCATCTCCACCATTACCAAATCTCAACTCATCAGAGATTTCTCCAGAAACAGTAAGCTCTCATCATTATTCAGATCTAATACATACTCTGTTTCGTCTTATTTTAAGGTTTGAATCTGTAATTTTGAGTCCAATTTTGTTGTTGTTTCAGACAAAACCAAAGCTCAGTTTCAAGGAGATTTTGGTGAACGCATCGACGAAGAACAGGACAGTGATTATAACGACACTGAATCAAGCATGGGCAGAACCGAACTCTCTGTTCGATCTCTTCTTAGAGAGTTTTCGTATTGGACAAGGAACACAACCACTGTTGAAACATGTAGTAGTGGTTTGCTTGGATCCTAAGGCGTTTCAACGGTGCTCAGAACTTCATACTAATTGCTACCACATTGAAACCTCAGAAACTGATTTCTCCGGCGAGAAAGTTTACAACACTCCTGATTATCTCAAGATGATGTGGCGCAGAATCGAGCTTCTTACTCAAGTTCTTGAGATGGGTTTTAACTTCATCTTCACGGTATGTTCTTAATTCTTTATGATCCCTCATTGATGCGTTTGGCAGTTTTAGCATTTTCTTTTGGTTTTTTTTTGGCCCAAAACGCTTGATGTTTGTTCTTGCAAACATGTAAAATATAAAATTTTAGTTCCACAAAAAAGTTTTTGTAAACCCCCAAAACGCAGGCCCTTTGTTATATTTTTATAGATTTTTTCACTTTTATAGTTACAACTTGCACCATAAATCAAGATTTTCTGCTATTTCATTATAATTTTCATTTTATAATTCCACCATTCAGTTAGGCATTTTGTAATTACACCATATATCAAGATTTTTCGCTATTATATTTCGCATTTTTTTTTTTTTGGTAGTTCCACAGTTATCAAGCAAAGTCAAGTTTTTTCCATTTGATTGATGAATTTAGTTATATTGTCATTTTCCACGATTTTGCAATGTTCTCAACCGGAGCTAATGGCTTATAAACAATTCTTATGTATTTTAAATGTAGGACGCAGATATAATGTGGCTTAGAGATCCATTTCCTCGGCTATATCCAGATGGAGATTTTCAAATGGCATGTGATAGATTTTTCGGTGATCCTTTCGATTCAAACAATTGGGTCAATGGTGGTTTCACATACGTGAGATCAAACAATAGAAGCATTGAGTTCTACAAATTCTGGCACAAATCTCGTCTAAATTATCCAGACTTACATGATCAAGACGTGTTCAATAGAATCAAGCATGAGCCTTTTATCTCTGAGATTGGAGTCCAAATGAGATTCTTTGATACGGTTTACTTTGGTGGGTTTTGTCAAACAAGCAGAGACATAAACTTGGTTTGCACCATGCATGCTAATTGTTGTATTGGTTTGGAGAAGAAGCTTCATGATCTGAATCTTGTCCTTGATGATTGGAGAAAGTACCTGTCTTTGTCAGAACCAGTGCAGAACACAACATGGAGTGTTCCTATGAAGTGTTTAGAGGATTGAGATTTCTTTTTATTTATTTTGAGATTTGATGAAAAGTAAATTTAAAAATGAAGAGTTTATTGTTGGAGCGAGGAATATTGTTTAACTCTCTAATCTAATCAAATAATTTTTTTTTGTTGGTTATATAATCTTCCAAGTTTGAAAATGTCAATTTGTTCGAGCCGAATGCTAGAAAGTAAAATGTTCTTGTGGTGTTTTTGGTTTGAAATGTTGATTGAAGAAATTTTGTGTTGTGAAATGTTACGATTTTGATTGGTAATATGAAAATGATGGAATAATGTAATTTCATAAGTTTTATCAACCACGAGTATTGTTTTAGTCATTTAACCAATTTGTAGATTTAAATTGGTTGTATTAAGTTTTAGTTTTGGTTTGGGCCTAGGTTCGTTACAATTTTTTTAACTTAGAGGAGATGGGCTCGAAACCCATGATGTCAGAGAAGCACAACATTGGTGGCTTGCTAATTTGCCCATGTTGCTCTCGACCGGTTGTAATACGTTTGTGATATCTCCATAGTCCATAGGATTAAAAGTAGGCAAGATTCTAAACAAAGTGGTTCATCAATAGTGATATATTTATTCATTTTACAAATTAATACATATGAGATATTGTATTCTAAACTTTTAAAATTTATTAGACATAAATTTTAAAGAGATTTTGTTGGATTGTGACTAGTTCTTCGGAAAAACAGAGTTTAATGTGTTCGTAATGTCCTACTACCTCTTTAGATGCACATTATGACCTAGAAGACTTTTACAAAGTGGAATCTAAATTCGAACATGGTATACTATACATAAAACAATAGAGAAACACTTGTATTTTAATTTTTAACCAAGTAGTGTTCGGTCCAGTGGCGCAGGTATATTTTTTACAAAAAATGAGAATCTATGTTTTATTGGATTCAGACTTTCGGATCTGAATCTTCTTGCATACTCAAAATAGAGAAACACTTAGAATTTTAAGTTTTCACATAATGTTTACGTTTGATTCATCTTCCCCACGAAGACGATGTTCTATTATCAATGAACATACAAAGATACCATATTATAACAAGAAGCTACCATTTTAAAGGACCCACTTTTATGGCATGCTTAGATCCAACTACCACCCACGAGCATGTTGGACAACTCCAAGTCTCCAACATTCATTTGATGAAACAGTTTTTATTTTCATATCGAAAAACTGAAATAAAAATATTGAAGACACTAAACATACGGGAACAATTTCAGTTGTTACAAAGTCCACAATATATTACCCGTTATCGACTAGAATACCACATCTATAAAAAGAAATTCACTATTATATTCTATCAGAAAAATAAAAATATTATGAATTGTTGTGTTACAAAGTCCACATTATTTACCCGTTATCGACTTATAATAATAAAAATCAAGTGTTTTTTTTCCCAACAAAACAAAATCACTATTATTTTCTGTCAGAAAAAATAAAGATATTATGACAGCACTCACTTTCAAAAGGCCTGAAATGGGTCCCAAATGGATGATCCTAATGTCAACTACAAGTAAGTAACCTAAGTTCGGCCCAAATACCTGATGGTCCACTTTACATATTTTCATGAAACAAATAAATATGTTGAGTAAAATAAATAAAATATCGGTAAAAGTGAAATTTCAGTCCAAAGGACATCATTAATTTAAGGTTATTTACGTCAAAGAAAAGAGAATAATAATAATAATAAAAAAAAAGATTATCATATCCTGGCGGCGTTTTAAAACATTAGATTTGATTTTTAACTTTATTATACATAAAGCGCTCTCTCGTATCTAAACGAATTTAACTAAAAAAGATAAAAACAAACAAAATCTGAAACAAAACAGTTAAAACTTGAAAATATCAAAGTAGAAACTAAAGGATCTAAGGGCTTAAGTAAGACAAAATGCGAAAACTTAAAGAGCCATGGCGGATTCTGTCTCTCTCCTCCTTGAAGGATCGCACTTGTGTAAGAAGAAGGGGTCCGAACCGAAACGGAGGAAGAAAGCAAAAAAAAGGCAAGATCTTTTGTGTTTGATGAGAAGGAGAGAGAGAGAGAGGGAGGGGACACGTGGCGTGAAAAGAGAGGTAGAGAGGTCACTCTCCGTTCCCGGTTCTGTCTCGTGCGGTGCGTTGGGTGCCATGTCAGAGTCCGCTCCCCCCCTATGAGCCCGGCGAATCCGAATCATATGCCTTCCTTTTCGCCTATCTCTCTATCTAACACCCAAGCCCATCTCCAAAGACTTGACCTTTCTCTCTCTCTCTCTCATTTATTTATCGTTTCGCGTGTCGCCCTCTTCTTCTCTTTCTCTCATTCTCTCTCTCTCTTTCCTTTCGTACCTCTCTATTGTTGAGGCCGTGCCCTAGAAGCTCCCCCCCTTTTTCTCCGGGACTTCAATCCCTAACTTCCGTCGCCGGATTTCTCGTCCTTGATCATCGGCCTAGTCTTTAACTTCTTTCTTCCGATTTCAGATTTCCAGATTTGTAAGCTGTTTTCTCCTTTCTGGGTAAATTCTTCCTTTTTTTTCTTTTTTTTTTCGATGCTTGGTTTAGGGGTTTTGATGCTTCTGTGAGGTTAATGCTGTTTGATTAAGGACTGATTTTAGTGTGATTTGGTTTAATTGTCTGGTTTCTAGGTGAATTTGGGTTTTTTCTCAATGAAGCTTTATGGTTAGTGCCAATGTGTCGCTTCTTGACTTGTTTTGCTTCATCTGCTAGCTTTTTCCCTCATTGTTTGTGTTTCTTTACCAATGGCTGTGTTTACTTTAATCACAGTGATTTAAGTTTCTAATTATGGTTTGCTTGACTAGATTCAAGAGTTCTGCCATCTGTGGTTGGTTAAGTCGACTTATAAAGTTTATTTACAATCCCCTTACACTAGTGTTCTTGCAGTTATATAGGATCATTGATATATGTTTCAAAACTAGTGTATTGTATTGCTTTAGAGATAAGTTCAAGGCTATAAAACACCGTATTTTGCACTAGAGGAATGTAATAAAGTATTCTCGAGGAGTGAGGGAACAAATCGTTTATTATAAAAGTTGGCTAAGATTAGATTACTTACTAGGTTTGTGTCTCATCTTTAATTAAGACTTTTTGATTACAGATGGTGATACTTCTAACGTTGTAGAGTTACCACCATATTTAGCGGGGACATCTTTTAGTTTCTTAGCTTCTAAATCTTATATGATTGGATGAAGCTGTTTGATTTCATATCTATGTATAAGTGAATTTTATTGTGGTTATGTGTCGGTACACTGTAATTTTTCCGATGTGCATGACGTTTTTAAATCAGGAAAAGGCTCAGTTCTCGATTTATCATTTATATGACTATCGAACTTGCACACCGTTCCTGTCTGTTTGATGATGATGCATCTTTGATTTGAGTGATACTTAATTTTATCTTATCACGTAATTGTTCACGTAATTGTTCAGTATTTCTGAGCATGTGCACAATTCTAACTACCTCCTTGCTGTTTCAATGTCTCTTGATCTTAGATTATGGTTCGCCTTACTCCTTTTTCTTTTGTAATTTTAGTGTAGAAACAGAGTTCTTTAAAGGCCAGTATTCTTTAGTTACTACTGTAGCTGTGATTTACACATGAAGGTGTATCCGGTTCTATATCAAGCATATGGTATGAAAACAGAAATAGAAGATGAAAGATTCAGGCAGTGAAATGATCAATAGAGATTGGGTCATGAAGCAGAAACGAAGAAAACTTCCGTCTATACTGGATTTATTAGGCCAAAAAGTGGAAAGTTCAGTGGCTTTTGATTCTCCGGAATACACATCTTCCGCTAAACCAACTAAGCATCGGCTTAGGACTGATTCAACTCCTGAAAGGAACTCCTCTAAGAGGAAGGGAAATGATGGGGTAACTTCATTTTATCTCTTTGGTTTTTTTTTTTTTTTTTTTTTTTTTTTTTTTTTAGGTTTTTCTCGTCATTTTATATATGGTGTTGTTCTATTAATCAACTTTTTTTTTGTTACAGAATTATTTTGAATGTGTGATCTGTGACCTTGGTGGTGATTTACTATGTTGTGATAGTTGTCCTCGGACCTATCATACCGAATGCCTCAGTCCACCTCTTAAGGTAAACGATCTTTTTTATTCCATGTGTCCTTCGTAGTCGTAGATTCGCAACACCCAAATTTGGGAAACTTATCTTACTCCTTACCTTGTCTCCTCTAGCGGATTCCAAATGGTAAGTGGATCTGCCCAAAATGTTCCCCAAACAGTGAAGCACTCAAGCCTGTCAATCGTTTAGATGCCATTGCTAAGCGAGCAAGAACAAAAACCACGAAAAGAAATTCTCAAGCCGGACCAAAGTGCGAGAGAGCTTCTCAGATTTATTGCAGTTCTATAATTTCTGGAGAACAATCTTCAGAGAAAGGGAAATCTATATCGGCCGAAGAGAGCAAATCCATAGGAAAGGAAGTTTATTCGTCCCCGATGGATGGGTGTTCAACTGCTGAGCTTGGTCATGCATCTGCGGATGACCGACCAGATTCTTCGTCTCATGGAGAAGATGATCTGGGAAAACCTGTCATACCCACTGCAGATCCGCCTTCTGATGCAGGATTAACTTTGCTGTCCTGTGAAGACCTCTCCGAATCTAAACTATCAGATACAGAGAAAAATCATGAAGCACCCGTGGAGAAGTTGGAACATGCTGCCATCGAGATTGTGGAAAACAAGACAATTGCTGAAGTGGAGACTGGAAAAGGTAAAAGGAAAAAACGGAAGCGTGAATTAAATGATGGGGAAAGTCTTGAAAGGTGCAAGACTGATAAGAAACGTGCGAAGAAAAGTTTGTCCAAAGTGGGTTCTCAGAGTACCAAATCACCGGAGTCTTCGAAAAAAAAGAAAAAGAAAAATCGCGTGACTTTAAGATCCTTGTCCAAATCTCAGTCCAAGACAGAAATACCAGAAAAAGTGAAGGTATGTTTTCGTAATTATTATAGATTTTGTAGACATTCTACTATGCTGATATTGGGGAATTGTATTGTAAGAAACCTTTGAATGTTGCATAACGCCTTTTTCTTAAGTTTGTTGTAGCACTAAAAGTATATAAAAAAATTCAGAGATCAGAGATTTGGTAGAGTTACAAGATTCAGAATCGTTTCAAGCTTGTTTTTCTGACACACTGTATTTAATGTTGAGTATCTTCTGCATTAATGTAAAGAGTCTTTGATCAATATTGCATGTAGTGTTTCCTGTTCTGTCCTGAAGATTGTGGCTCTCGTGGATTGTGATTTGAAGTTCTTATATAACCAGTGTGACATTTTGTTCTGCTTAACATGCTGCAACAACTGGTTATTCTCCACAAACTCAATATTGTTTTGCATTTAGTAGAGTGGTTTCCCACAAGTAGTTACGATTCATGTGACTACACCTCTGTTTCGGCAGATGAATTGTGGATACCTCTTTTAACTGCAGGAGCTTGGAAATAGTTTGATGTTTCTTCATTAGGAATTTAGTTATATAGAGTTGAAATTTCTAACAAACCATGTATGATGGTCTTAGTGATTTTATTCTTTATTCGTTGTTGTTCCTGTATCATCTTTCATAATTATATGTTCTTATCCACTTATACGTACTAATGCAGAAGCTTTCCAAGGAGGAACGTCGTGCAATACGTGACACAAATAAATCTTCTAGTTATTTGGATAATAGAAACTCTCTTCCTGCTGGAAACCTCCAGGTATCTATCCTTGTGTCACTGCCATCAGAAATATTATTTGTTCCTTCAGAATTGTCTATTATGATGCGCCTTCATTTCGGTGACTCATGTGTTGCTCATGTTTGTTAATATTTGTTTTTATTCTTTTGTTTGTGGTTTCCTAACAGGTTGATCGTGTTTTAGGATGCCGAATCCAAGGTCTGACTAAAACCTCGCTGTGTAATGCTCTTTCAGATGACTTGTGTTCTGATAATTTACAAGCTAATGACCAGCGGGATAGCTCAGTACAAAATACAAATGCTGAATTAGTAGTTGCCGAGGACAGAACAGATTCTTCTTCTGAGGCAGGTAAAAGTTCCAGGGATTCACATCTGAAGGATAAAGATATGGATGAATCTGCTTTGGGTACTGAGGGTATGGTTGAGGGGAAAGATGAGATGCTTTCAGAAGACAATTCTGATGCCACATTGAGTAGACATGTGGATAATGAAGATATAAAAGTTAGTGGAACTCCTGTATCTGTTGAGAGGGAGTTACTTGAAGAAGCACATCAGGAAACAGGGGAAAAATGCACTGTGGCTGGGGAAGAAGTTGAGGAGCCTGTTGCTGCGAAAACTTCAGATCTTATTGGTGAGACTGTATCATATGAGTTTCTTGTTAAATGGGTGGGAAAATCTAATATTCATAATACTTGGATATCTGAGGCGGAGCTAAAAGGTCTTGCTAAAAGAAAACTAGAGAACTACAAATCAAAGTACGGAACAACTGTAATAAATATCTGTGAAGATAAATGGAAACAGCCTCAGCGAATAGTTGCTCTTCGGGTTTCAAAAGAAGGTAACCAAGAAGCTTACGTAAAATGGACAGGCTTAGCTTATGATGAATGCACGTGGGAGAGCGTGGAGGAGCCTATTCTTAAAAGTTCATCCCATTTGATAGATCTTTTTCATCAGTATGAGCAGAAAACATTGGAAAGGAATAGTAAGGGTAATCCCACAAGGGAAAGGGGTGAAGGTCAGCAAAGTGAAATTGTTACCCTCACAGAACAACCTCAAGAGCTCAGAGGAGGTGCCTTGTTTCCCCATCAGCTTGAGGCCTTGAATTGGCTGCGTAGATGCTGGCATAAATCGAAAAATGTAATACTTGCTGATGAGATGGGGCTTGGAAAAACAGTGTCGGCTAGTGCATTCCTCTCTTCTCTTTATTTTGAATTTGGAGTTGCAAGACCTTGCTTAGTCTTGGTTCCACTTTCAACAATGCCAAACTGGCTATCCGAGTTTTCTCTTTGGGCTCCACTTCTTAATGTTGTGGAGTATCATGGAAGCGCAAAAGGACGAGCCATAATTCGAGACTATGAGTGGCATGCTAAGAATCCTACTGGGACGATCAAGAAGCCGACATCCTACAAATTTAATGTCCTTTTAACTACTTATGAAATGGTTCTGGCTGACTCATCTCATCTACGTGGAATTCCATGGGAAGTTCTTGTGGTTGATGAAGGGCATCGTTTAAAGAATTCAGAAAGTAAGCTGTTTAGCTTGCTCAACACATTCTCTTTTCAACACCGTGTGCTTTTGACAGGCACCCCTCTTCAGAATAACATTGGTGAGATGTATAATCTGCTCAACTTCTTGCAACCATCTTCATTCCCTTCTTTGTCTTCTTTTGAGGAGAGGTTCCATGATTTGACAAGTGCTGAGAAAGTAGAGGAATTGAAGAAACTTGTTGCTCCTCATATGCTTCGCCGGCTCAAAAAAGATGCCATGCAGAATATTCCTCCAAAGACAGAGAGGATGGTCCCTGTCGAGTTGACATCAATCCAGGCGGAATATTATCGTGCAATGCTAACTAAGAACTACCAGATACTACGAAATATCGGGAAAGGGGTAGCGCAACAATCAATGCTTAACATAGTGATGCAGTTGAGAAAGGTTTGCAATCACCCATATCTCATACCAGGTACTGAGCCGGAGTCTGGGTCATTGGAGTTTCTTCATGATATGAGAATAAAAGCGTCAGCCAAGTTGACTCTGTTGCACTCCATGCTTAAGGTGCTACAGAAGGAAGGCCATAGAGTTCTGATATTTTCACAGATGACAAAGCTTCTAGACATTCTGGAGGACTACCTGAATATAGAATTTGGGCCTAAAACATTTGAAAGGGTGGATGGTTCTGTTGCTGTAGCTGATCGTCAGGCAGCTATAGCACGTTTCAACCAAGACAAAAATCGGTTTGTTTTTCTGTTATCAACACGTGCCTGTGGTCTTGGTATCAATCTGGCAACGGCTGATACTGTTATTATCTATGACTCTGATTTCAACCCTCATGCTGATATCCAAGCTATGAATAGAGCTCATCGAATTGGACAATCCAAACGACTTTTGGTATACAGACTTGTCGTCCGTGCCAGTGTTGAAGAGCGCATTTTGCAGCTGGCGAAGAAGAAGTTGATGCTCGATCAGCTTTTTGTAAACAAGTCTGGATCCCAGAAGGAATTTGAAGATATTCTACGCTGGGGGACTGAAGAACTTTTCAACGACTCTGCTGGTGAGAACAAGAAAGATACATCTGAAAGTAATGGAAACTTAGATGTAATCATGGATTTAGAAAGTAAAAGTAGGAAAAAAGGTGGTGGCCTCGGAGATGTTTATCAAGACAAATGTACAGAAGGAAATGGGAAGATTGTTTGGGATGAGATTGCAATCATGAAGTTGCTTGACCGGTCAAATCTTCAATCGGTATCCACCGATGCCGCTGATACTGAGTTGGAGAATGATATGCTCGGCTCCGTAAAGGTGAGGAATCATATTCAGTTATTCTTGCCAAATGACATGTTAAGATGCACCTTTTTTAGTCACTACTGATATGCACTATTAGGTTTCCAGATGCAAATTTTTCTTTTAGCTGAATAAAGAGGAACAGTAAGATAGGCCTCTCTAGATTTACTTAAATGACCCTTGTATTACCTGAAGGCTGCTTTTGGCTGCTTTAAACTACATAGTAGAATTACCTCGTCTTAATGGTTTATATATTTCTTCTTAAACAGCCTGTGGAATGGAATGAGGAAATAGCTGAAGAACAAGTCGAAGCTGAATCACCTGCTCAGGTGACTGATGATGCTGATGAACAGAGTTCAGAGAGGAAAGATGATGATGTAGTAAATTGTACTGAAGAAAATGAATGGGACAGGCTTCTGCGTATGAGGTTGGAGTTCCCTCTTGCTCCGAATTCAGCGACTTAGCTCTGTTATTTGCTTTGGTCCTAATGATATTCGCAGCATATGTTCTTGTTTTCACTACTTATCACTTGTTAGCTGATTTTATATGGAAAACTGTATTTGTAGATGGGAGAAATATCAGAGCGAGGAAGAAGCAGCACTTGGTAGAGGGAAACGTTTAAGAAAGGCTGTTTCATACAGGGAAGCATATGCCCCACATACCAGTGGACCTGTAACTGAGGTAACCGTTTTACCCTACTCTTAAAAGCATCTTTTTGTAGCTATGAATACTCTTGTCGTGACAATTACCAGTATTCCTAATTTATGATTATTGTAGAGTGGCGGTGAAGATGAGAAAGAACCAGAACCAGAACTTAAGAAGGAATATACACCTGCAGGGCGAGCCCTTAAAGAAAAGTTGTAAGTTTTAATTCTGAGTCTATTCATTGTTCGATATGTGCTAGGTTGATAATAGTGAAGTTGGAAATTTTTGTACCTTTTGCAAATACAATTTTTGTATCTTTTTGCAAATATTTAGATAAATTCACGTCTGCTTCCTAGATAAATTTTACTTAGCCTAAAGATTGTGATCTTTCCTGATGAGAAGACAAAAGAAGATTCTTTAGCAAAATCATTTTGTGTCAATTTGGTTAGAAGATATCGGATTTTTCTTATTAAAATGCGAGTGAAGTAAAACCTGTAGCTCCTTGTCTATTTCAAGATCTTGAATAACAGTATCTTTATTTTCTGCAAAACAGCTCCAAGCTGCGAGAAAGGCAAAAGAATCGGCTTGCAAAAAGGAATTCTGTTGAAGATTCTCTGCCTAACGGCAATGAGGATCAGGTAACTGAAGCAGCTAATCAGGACGAAGAAAGCCCTACATCAATGGACTTGGACGATGGCAAAGCTAGCCAGCAATGTGATGCACAGAAAAGAAAAGCCAGTTCGCTAAGGCTAGACAGTTCTTCAGATCCTAAATCAGAACTTCCAAGCCAGCATCATCATGGCGCAGAATGTCTGCCATCTTTACCCCCAAACAACCTGCCAGTTCTTGGACTGTGTGCTCCTAATTTTAGTCATTCAGAATCCTCCCGGAGAAATTATTCTCGTCCAGGTAGTAGACAGAACAGAACCATAACAGGACCCCATTTTCCCTTCAATCTACCCCAAGCATCTAACTTGGTTGAGAGGGAAGCAAATGACCAGGAACCATCTATGGGTAAACTAAAACCACAGAACGTAAAGGAAGAACCTTTTCAGCAGCCTCTTAGTAATCTGGATGGTTGGCTTCCACATCGTCAGGTATTCCCCTCCCTCCTATACATGCAATTTCATCTAACACATCTACTTTCCATACGTATATATAAAACATAAACATATTCATATATGGGTTAAATCTTGTGCACATTACAGTTTCCTCCATCAGGGGATTTTGAGCGTCCTCGAAGTTCTGGTGCTGCTTTGACTGATTTCCAGGAGAAGTTTCCGCTACTCAACCTTCCATTTGATGATAAGTTGCTTCCTCGGTTTCCATTTCAGCCGAGAACCATGGGAACATCGCATCAAGACATCATGGCCAATCTTTCGATGAGGAAAAGATTTGAAGGTACTGGTCATTCTATGCAAGACCTATTTGGCGTACCATCAATGCCGTTTCTACCCAATATGAAAATCCCACCTATGGATCCACCTGTCTTCAGCCAACAAGAGAAGGAACTACCGCCTTTGGGTTTGGATCAGTTTCCATCAGCTGTTTCATCTATCCCGGAGAACCATCGAAAGGTGCTGGAGAATATAATGCTAAGAACTGGTTCTGGAATTGGGCACTTACAGAAAAAGAAGACAAGAGTAGATGCATGGTCCGAGGATGAACTAGATTCTCTCTGGATTGGGGTTCGCAGACATGGGTATGGAAACTGGGAGACAATTCTTAGAGATCCAAGGCTAAAATTTTCGAAATTTAAAACACCAGAGTACTTGGCAGCAAGGTGGGAAGAAGAGCAACGTAAATTCTTGGATAGTCTTTCATCTCTGCCATCTAAATCAAGCAGATATGATAAGGCCACCAAATCTTCTTTATTTCCTGGTCTTCCCCAAGGAATAATGAATCGGGCTTTACATGGAACTAAATATGCCACTCCTCCAAGGTTCCAATCCCACCTCACAGACATAAAACTTGGATTCAGCGATCTAGCCTCTCCCCTTCCGTTATTTGAACCATCTGAGCACCTGGGATTTCGAAGTGAGCCTTTTCCTCCCATGGCAAATCTGTGCACTGACAATCTTCCTGGGGATCCTTCTGCTGGACCATCTGAACGACCAGGGACATCGACAAATATTCCCAACGAGAAGCCTTTTCCACTCAACTCTCTTGGAATGGGCAACTTAGGTTCGTTGGGTTTGGATAGTTTAAGTGCCTTAAACACACAGAGAGCGGATGAAAAACGGGATGCTATTAAGCGTGGGAAACTACCCTTGTTTCTAGATATGCCGTTACCGCCAATGCTTGATTCAAGCAACAATGTGTTCTTGGGAAGATCAGCCAATCCATCTTTCCTTAATCCAAATCGAGGGTTGAATCTCGCCAGTCCTATGGGGAAAGACATATTGGGAATTAGCTCTTCAGAGAACAAGCTACCTCATTGGTTACGGGATGTTGTGACTGTTCCTACCGTGAAGTCGCCTGAACCACCCACTCTACCTCCAACTGTGTCAGCTATAGCTCAATCAGTCCGCGTTTTATATGGTGAAGATTCGACCACCATCCCACCGTTTGTGATACCAGAGCCGCCGCCACCTGCTCCTAGAGATCCAAGACACAGTCTGCGTAAGAAAAGGAAACGTAAATTGCATCCATTGAGTCAAAAGACTACAGACATTGGTAGTAGCAGCCACAATGCTGTAGAAAGCAGCTCTCAAGGCAATCCACTAACATCATCAACTCCTCATTTGCCTCCACCGTCTCTATCGGGTGAACCTTCAGGATCTTCTCAACCCAATTTACCTCCTCACAATCTAAACAGCACAGAACCACTGTCCTCTGAGGCAATCAGATTTCCACCACCTGAAGAAGATTCTGTGATAGCAGCAACGCCATCTGAATCACCAAGGTCTAGTCTAGAGGGAATCACTGGTACGGCGAAGTCAATCTCGCTAGAGAGCAAAAGCTCTGAACCAAAATCTACCAACCAATATGGAGACTTAGATCCAGAAACTGATGAGAAAATTGTGTCTGATCGTACCCCGCCTCATTCAGATAAGCCTTTAGATGAGAAACAGGAGGAACAAGAATCTGAAAATGCATTGAACAAGCAGTGTGAGCCCATAGAGGCTGAAAGTCAAAACATCAATGCAGAAGAAGAAGAGGCACAAGAAGAAGAAGAATCCATGAAGATGGTGTCTGATAATTTTCCTGGTGACGACTGAAATCTTCCATCAAATTGCATTGAAATTACCAGTGTTGCTTTTTTTTAGGTCTTTGCAATCAAAAACTTTACTGCTATTAAGTTTTGTAGGTATGACGCAAATCAGTGAAGAAGCAGTATATGTATTGGGACTTCCATTTATATCTTTGGTTAATTTTATCTGATTGTAAAGCTTGTGTAAGGGAATGAAGAAGCTATTCTAGTGATCTAACTGGTTGGTTTGGATTGTGTAAAACCAGACACCTTAGATTGTAATGCTTAGTGGAAGAAATCTTAATTCTTGCTGTTGGAAATTCAGTTCCGGTTTAGCATATTTCTCTTAACAGGATTATGTATGTTTCATTTCTTGCCTCTTGACTGGTATACAAGTCTTCAGTTGTGTACTTGTATTGCTTAGAATTTTAACCAGATGGAGGATATATCATTTTGAAAGAGAAGTTTGAAAGACTCTGAATAGTTAAGAAGGTTCCCTTTTCACCTGACATTAAATATGCTTAGTGATAATAAATTCCACAATTTGATTGTGGTTGGAGACATTATTGATGGTGAAGATTTTTTATCAGAATTGGTCAAAAAAAACCAACTCAAGAAATTGACACATTAACACTAACCAACTCTCGTTAGCTCAACTAAACATTTCTCTTTGTTCAACTAAACATCATCATTTGTCTTAGGTTTTATGAAATTACTAGATTACCCCTGACAATGTTCAACGACTTCTTGACTATTGTTTACCTAGTTTGCGTTTAATTTAATGTAACGCATAAACATATAAAAAAAGAAATTAACAAACACACTAAAGGCATATATTTAATTTGTATGTGAGATTGGAATAATGGGATTGGAAGGCATTAGGCTTGGACACTTTAAAGGCTTTTCTGGTTATGGATGCGATATACCTAATACCTAATTTATTTGACATGATTATACCAAAACATAATTTGCATTTGACTTACGAAAACGTTATACTATTATTGTTTGTTTTTGTAATTTAAACTCATTTGTTATATATAAAAGATGCACACGAGATTATAAAAGGCAATTTGAAATGAATATTATTAGTTTGGTAGGTGGGGGGTCATGTACCAAACAAAGCTTTTCATCGCGTGTTTTATAATTTTTGGCTTATAAGAAATTCTTTTGTTAATAGATACTTTTTCTTATTTATCATTCCATGAACATGTATTGAAACTACGTGAGATTTGCTTTCACAGAAAAAAAAAGGAAAAGTGTAGAAAACGAAAAGATAACAATGATATATAATATTTTAAAAGATTACATAATTGATGTCTTTGGTTATTAATAAAATACTTTGTTAGTTCTGATTATTTTTTTTCCTTCCAAATTGATCAAAACACTATATATGGATGGTATGAACTGCCTAAACAAGAATTCTTGAACATCAAAAAAATTTCCATTAATAAAAGATGGAAATCCATTGGAAAATAAAAAAATACACATGTCGGATGAAATTGTTGTTGATACTAGTCCTATTTTTTTTTTTTTTTTTGTATTATACAATTTGTGATTACTCCATTGGGAAGCTATATGTACTATACAAATTTTACGTCACTTTTGAGAAGGTATATGTTGTACTATACAAATTATGTTTTAAGGAATCATAAATTGTTTTTAAGATTAGTTAAACAATACGTTCAGGTCTTGACAAGTAAACAAAAGAAAATAAGAAGGAAAAATTATACGTTTAGGTCAAAGCTTATCTCTTGACCATTTTTATAAGTGGAAGGTTCTGTTGTTATCTTTGCCTTTGTTTTTTATTTGTTCGTAGAAAGCAAAATGACGTAGACATAGATAAATTATATTTTGGTGTATTAGCTTTTTTTATCAGTGGAGTGGAAGTCACATTTCCAACAAAAGAAAAAGTAAAACAACTATTTCAATGTTACTTACTTTTCAATGTTTCAGAAATTTGGTTCTCTGTAATATTAACAAATTTTAATAAAATTAATAACCTACATATTATAGCAAAAAACTGATGTCAAAATAAATAAAAATAAAAATATTAAAAAAAGGAAAAAAGCATAACATACATCATTTGAATTTTGATTTTGAAATAACAACGGTCAATCGATACTACCGACATTTATCTTCAAAAAAACTAATCGAGAAATCATCAATTCGATTAATGCAAAAGAACAAAGAAACAATTTCAAAAATCTTATGGGTTTATGGCTCATATGAAGGTTTCATCACATTGAAAAAGAGATTTGCTTCCTTATTTTGTATTTTCTTCTTGCCAAAGAACCAAAAGCCTAGATCATCAATAAGTAAATCTGAATCTTCTTCATTTTATATGATATTTACTTTCTTAGCAAAAAAAAAAAAAGAGAAGGAAGCCAACAAAAAAATGACTTGATTTTCTTTAAGTTATAATATATATATATATATATATATATTTTATTAGAATGTTTTAGGATTTTTTGGATAGATTATTTAGATTTAAAATTCACTCTTTAGTGAAATTCACAACGAATTCAATAGTTAAATAGTAAATCATATTTTCAAAACATGGTAAAAAAATTGGTATATCATACAGTTATTATGTGATGTTTAGTCCTCTTCTTAAAAAATAAAAACAAAATGCAGTAACAATTTCATTGTTTAATTAATAAG
Organism: Turritis glabra; assembly: GCA_900406565.1. NCBI lineage: Eukaryota > Viridiplantae > Streptophyta > Magnoliopsida > Brassicales > Brassicaceae > Turritis > Turritis glabra. The sequence continues at coordinate 251,156 of OVBN01000165.1, read as the reverse complement.
TTTAAAAGAATTTAAATTATAACATATTGTATTATTTGAAAAGCTTTTAAAAAAAATATATATATATATATATATATCCAATTACAGTAAATTTATCTAAAATAGAATTAACAAAACACATATTAGTGCATTTGTTTCGTTCACATTTTAAGGTAAGTATAAATAAATTATACACAATGGGTGCATTTATTTTACAACTTAAAAAAAAAAAAAAATCCAAATAGGTCTCACGAGTCTAGCATTCATCGGGATGGGACTAGGCTACATCCATTGAATCGTAGTAAATTGCTGTGAAAAAATAAGTACAGTTGTAAATTGCTATGGAAAAACACAAAGAGCCATGTGACAACGACTACACTACGATGCTAAAACATACGACGACGTCAAACAATAATTATTTAGCATACACCCTACATGTTTTAAACGGCTAATATTATATATAGTGAAAAATCAACAAGACCAAATAAAATCAATACTAAATGTCATTTTAACATGTTCCTAAGAATATATCTAATGAAAATACAATAGATCTCTGACGGTTGTTTTTTTAATTTTCATTGTTTTCTTTTTTACGTTTTAAATAACTGGGAATGAAATTTATAAAATGCAGATTTTCGAATTAAAAATCATCAGTTGAAAGCACTTCTTAGAGTGAAAATGGGTTTTGCGAAGGTAATAAAAACGACGGTACAATTAAAACTGGTAAACAATTATACCATAAGAATATCATTATCAAATTTTGTACTAATCTATTTTAAAAAAGGAATAAATAGTACTGTTATGGTTTTTTTTTAATGCTATTTTTTGTGTCATCTATTTGTATCGGAATAATTGGTTACAGAACATTAATGTTCATGTTTTTAATCTATTTTAATCTACGAAAATAATTTTTATGTTTTTTTCTTTTTTCATATTCTTTCTCATAATAAAGAAAAAAGAAATTTCTATCAACATGGTAATATATAATAATATATCCTTACTTACGATAGTGATACTACTTTTTTATTGTTTACTAAAGTTCTTCTCCTATATAAAACTTGGATAAATAGATTCTATCAATAAATAAATAGATTCAGTTTTTTTTTTTTTTTTTTTTTGGTCGAGTACAATGACGATGGCAACAACAAACCAATAAATGTAATTAACCTCAAAAGAGTAAGGGTAATATCGTCATTATCAAGGTGCGTGTTTTAGTTGACAAATTGCTTTCTCCACCATCTTCTCCCTCTCTCTATGCGAAAACAATCATTTTTTTTTTTTAATTTTAAAATTAAATTAATTATTCCTCAAATCCTCCATTGTTTGTACATAAAGGAAATCTCTGAAATTTTCAAAATCACCATCGTCGGAGAATAATAAATCTTCCTCTCTACCTTCTCCGATTTGCTCGCCTTTTTCCCGTCTGCTTGACGAACAAATGGCGCCGAGTAGACGGGATTTACAGCTTACTCCGGTCACCGGAGGATCTTCGGGCGAGATCGGTGATATGGAAGAAGTTCGTCTTCTCGATTCGTATGATGACGAAGAGAACAACGCAGATGATATTTTGAGTAAGATCGAGGAAGGAGGTGGAAGCGGAGGAGATGGTTCCGGTTTAAGGAAGATTCAGGTCGGAGTTACCGGTATGACTTGTGCTGCTTGTTCTAATTCCGTTGAAGGAGCTTTGATGAGCGTTAATGGCGTCTTCAAAGCCTCTGTTGCTTTGTTACAAAACAGAGCCGATGTCGTCTTCGATCCTAATTTAGTCAAGGTTCCATCAATTTTGTTTCCCATTTTTGAGATTTCGTCAAGCTTAGATCTTGAGCGCGTTCGCAATTTATTTCTCCAGGATTTTTCTTTCTTTTTCTTTCTGATTTGGAGCATTTAATATCGTGTGTGTTTTAGGAAGAGGATATTAAAGAAGCTATAGAGGATGCTGGATTTGAGGCTGAGATTTTGGCTGAGCCCGTTACTACTGGGACAAAGACGCAAGCTACTTTGGTGGGTCAGTTTACAATTGGAGGTATGACTTGTGCGGCTTGTGTTAATTCAGTTGAAGGTATTCTTAGAGATCTTCCTGGAGTGAAAAGAGCAGTGGTAGCTTTGGCTACATCTTTAGGAGAAGTTGAGTATGATCCAAATGTTATTAACAAAGATGAGATTGTTACGGCAATCGAAGATGCTGGGTTTGAAGCTGCTCTTGTGCAGAGTAATCAGCAGGATAAGCTTATTTTAAGGGTTGAGGGGATTTTGAACGAGTTTGATGCTCAGGTTTTGGAAGGTATACTTACCAGATTGAATGGGGTTAGACAGTTTCGTCTTGACAGGATATCTGGAGAGCTTGAGGTTGTGTTTGATCCGGAAGTTGTTAGTTCGAGATCGTTGGTTGATGGGATCGAAGGAGAAGGATATGGGAAGTTCAAGTTGCGTGTTATGAGCCCTTATGAAAGGTTGACTTCAAAAGATACTGGAGAAGCCTCAAATATGTTTCGGCGTTTTATCTCCAGTCTTGTTCTCAGTGTGAGTAACTTATCTTCCTTTCACCCTTTATGGAATGCACACACCATTTATGATACAATCATCTATCTTGAATGTGTTATCTAATGTCATTTAATAGAATGATTTTTCTTATCCAGATTCCTCTCTTCTTCATCCAAGTAATTTGCCCCCACATTGCTCTTTTTGATGCCTTACTGGTATGGAGATGTGGACCCTTCATGATGGGTGATTGGCTGAAATGGGCCTTGGTAAGTGTTATTCAGTTTGTTATCGGCAAGCGATTCTATGTTGCAGCATGGAGAGCTCTTCGAAATGGTTCAACTAACATGGATGTCCTGGTCGCTCTGGGCACATCTGCGTCTTACTTCTACTCTGTTGGGGCTCTTTTATATGGAGCAGTCACAGGGTTTTGGTCTCCAACATACTTTGATGCAAGCGCCATGCTGATAACGTTTGTCTTGCTGGGAAAATATTTGGAATCTCTTGCAAAGGGGAAAACCTCAGATGCTATGAAGAAACTAGTACAACTTACGCCAGCAACAGCGATTTTACTAATTGAAGGCAAAGGTACTTGTCCTATCCTTAAATGATTATTGCATTGAAATGCTGGTTGTAGGGAAATGCTCCCAATGAGGATCGTTTATCAATGTGAGATCTATCAAAAATAAAGTTCAACTATTCAACTTTCTTCCATTTTATAGGAGGAAAGCTTTTAGGAGAAAGAGAGATAGATGCATTATTGATTCAGCCTGGTGACACATTAAAAGTTCATCCTGGTGCAAAGATCCCAGCAGATGGTGTTGTGGTGTGGGGTTCAAGTTACGTCAACGAAAGTATGGTGACTGGTGAATCAGTTCCTGTATCAAAAGAGGTTGATTCACCAGTAATCGGGGGAACTATTAATATGCATGGTGCTCTTCACATGAAAGCTACGAAAGTGGGATCTGATGCAGTTCTGAGCCAGATTATTAGTTTGGTCGAGACAGCCCAAATGTCTAAAGCTCCTATTCAGAAATTTGCGGATTACGTAAGTATATTAGATAAACATGTCAATAGTTGTGTCACCCATTGGTGTTATTGCTTCTTCCTTTGTGATATTTTATCAACAGGGAAACAAATTTACCCTGGCTTGTCCCATTTTCAGGTTGCAAGTATTTTTGTTCCAGTAGTGATTACTTTGGCATTGATCACCTTAATAGGCTGGTGAGATCTAGTACCTTAGCTGTAATTTATTCTTTGAGATTAACACACATGGAATTAGTTTGTTCTCATCTCTAGAATCAAATGATTTTGTAGGTCAATTGGTGGAGCTGTTGGAGCTTACCCAGACGAATGGCTGCCGGAAAACGGGACTCACTTTGTTTTCTCGCTTATGTTCTCAATATCTGTTGTGGTAATTGCTTGTCCTTGTGCACTCGGCTTGGCAACACCGACCGCTGTTATGGTGGCAACAGGAGTTGGAGCAACCAATGGTGTATTGATCAAAGGAGGTGATGCATTGGAGAAAGCTCACAAAGTGAAGTATGTAATCTTTGACAAAACAGGCACCTTAACTCAAGGGAAAGCTACCGTGACAACCGCAAAAGTCTTCTCAGAGATGGACCGTGCAGAATTCCTCACACTTGTTGCTTCTGCTGAGGTCAGATAAATCTCCTTTCTTAGGTTCTTGGATTGATAGTGATATATAAACTGTTACTAAAGCTTTTCATATTGTCTCTTAATTTCCTTAGGCTAGCAGTGAACACCCATTGGCAAAAGCTATAGTTGCGTACGCTCGGCATTTCCATTTCTTTGATGAACCCACTGAAGACGGCGAAACAAATAACAAAGATTTGCAAAACTCTGGATGGTTACTCGATACCTCGGATTTCTCTGCTCTTCCCGGAAAAGGAATTCAGTGCTTAGTCAATGAGAAGATGATTCTGGTTGGGGTTTTATTCCATAATATATAATCAACTTTTTGCTTTTGGTCCTGCTCTCGCAAGTGAAAGAAAGTTTTGTTTTATTCTCTTTAATCAGGTGGGAAACCGTAAACTTATGTCAGAAAATGCCATAACCATCCCAGACCACGTCGAGAAGTTTGTTGAAGATCTTGAAGAAAGCGCAAAGACGGGAGTCATCGTAGCCTTCAACGGCGAATTAATCGGTGTGATGGGTATCGCTGATCCTCTAAAGCGAGAAGCCGCTGTGGTTGTGGAAGGTCTCCTTAGAATGGGTGTTCGACCCATAATGGTCACAGGTGATAACTGGAGAACAGCAAGAGCAGTCGCCAAAGAGGTTAGAATCCCAATTCACAATCTCTGGGATTTTGTGTAACCATTTCGTTTTTTGGGTTCGATTCCAGTTTGGTTTTACTGGTTCCATTTTTTAGTTCTTTTAGAATACTCACCCCTATAAGTAACTAACAATCTCGATAAACAGACTTGTTTTAGTTGAAAAATGATGGTTTTTTGTGGCATGAGTGCAGGTTGGTATCGAAGATGTGAGAGCAGAAGTAATGCCAGCAGGAAAAGCTGAAGTTATCCGTTCACTGCAAAAAGACGGAAGCACGGTAGCGATGGTAGGAGACGGAATCAATGACTCTCCCGCTCTAGCCGCTGCTGATGTGGGAATGGCGATTGGTGCGGGGACAGATGTAGCGATAGAAGCAGCGGATTACGTTCTGATGAGAAACAACTTAGAAGACGTTATAACAGCCATCGATCTCTCCCGGAAAACCCTAACACGAATCCGATTAAATTACGTTTTCGCCATGGCCTACAATGTAGTGTCCATCCCGATAGCAGCAGGAGTGTTCTTCCCGGTTCTGCGAGTACAAATGCCGCCTTGGGCCGCCGGAGCGTGTATGGCACTCTCTTCGGTTAGTGTTGTTTGCTCTTCTTTGCTTCTAAGAAGATACAAGAAGCCAAGACTTACCACTATTTTGGAAATCACCAAGGAGTAAAAAGTCCTTTTTCTTACATTGGAGTGACTTGACTACTTTTGTTTTGAAAATAATTTGTATTTACTTTTTTTTTTGCTGCTGTTTGTTGTTGTTGTAATCATGTAACAACGATGTATTGGTCTTGAGAGGTTTCTTATTTCTGTATGTAAGAAAATTTCTCCTCTCTGCCTTTGTTGTAAAAAATGGTTTCGATGCTTGTGCTCGATTATTGTAAAATAGTGAAGTAGTGAATTTTTCTCTAATGTGATTATAGATGACATTTTAATCTGGAATCGAATACAGAGATTTAACACGACATAATTTACAATTTATCAATTTAGAAAGAATTATTATTAGCCTCTTATGAAAATAATGTTATAATTTATATTTTCTTATATAGAAATATGATCAGCCTATATTTCTTATTTTAGGATAAATAAAAATGTAAATGTAAATATTCCTAAATTAAAATATGATGATTTTCTAGATCGTTCTCGATCTTTCTAATTTTCATATTTTTGGTTTTGTCATTTCGACCATCGATCTCGATCGATTTTCCGGTTTTCCATCTCCCAATAAAATAAAACTTCAAATTGATCTGAATTTTACGGCATTAATTATTATGTACGAATAGATATATTTTGAACACTCGAATATATAACATGTAAAAACTAATCTGAAAATCAAAGAGAACTAGTTACAACTTTAGCTTTTAACATATTTTTCTTTTCGAAACAAGAAACGGGACTGTAGAAAATAATATCATTTTCAATTGAACTAATAATCTATAGACAAACATATACAAAAATGTGGTAGCTTTATGCCACAGCTTCTTGAAGTGCATTTTTATATGAGATTTTCACAAAAATATGTACTTTTTCATGAGTATTGTGAAAATAGGCAGTTTTATCAACTTGTTATAGTCTTATAGAAATAGAGTTTTTCACTATTAAAAACTAAACTAAACAACTTTAGAAACTCATATTTTATATTTTATTTTTATTGCAAAAATGCTTAGTGCCTTAAATTTTCAGAAGTTTCACAACACACCTTTTAAGTAATTGTTTATGTAATTAACTTTTTGATATTAATTTTAAGCATAATTGAACTTTTAAAATATTCATTTGTATTTTCTCTTTTATAGGACGAAATCACGGATGCGCTGTGGAATAAAAGATTCGTCACATAAACCACCGCCACTTTTATATTGGATCGCATCGCTTATATAGCTAATAGATGACAGCTAAAGACAAGTAGTTATATGTAATAGTAATTAAGAGTATATTAATTATGGATAACTACGTAGTTATCCATAATAGTAAGAGTGCCCCTAACAAAATTTTAAAGTGCATTAAAAAAAAAAATTAAGTGCAATAGTCGCCTTTTTTTTTTTAATTGAAAATGAATACAACTACAAGACTACAATCAAACAGTCGCGCGTTTTTGTAGTTGACGAACTCTTACATATTACTTGGAACATTCTATGCAATTAAGTTTAGTTTACGTAATTGTGTATTTGTATTGACCAGTAAAAGAACCAGAGACACGGTTTACCCATTAACAAACAAACAAACAAAAAAGATCGAAAGAAATAAAGAGAGCATATTAAGTAAAGTCTTCCAGGAGATCATCATCGATGTTGTCATCACGTGTTGCTTCCTCGAAATAAATTACATCCAAAGTTTTATATTATACTGTTTAAATATTTGTATAACATCACTAGTGCATACACACACATATCATACATTTAACAAAGTAGTGAATGATATGTGTGTATATATACATATTAGATTATGATATGTGTTGTATGATTATTAAATTTAGTTGGCGAAATATTGTTATGGATTGTTTTCAGACGTAATAACTATAGACTTAACTACAAAACTAATAAAGAGATTATCATGTGTTCTAGATATTGTAACGACTAAAACGCTTGATTAATTTTAATTATTTAATCATATTCGATTTTGCAGTATTTTGATAATAGTCATACGCTATTAAATTTACGATTTCGGATCCTCTATATATATATAGATAATATAATGATAGATGATGATGAAATATATGTGATCAAACGAAGATTGAACGCGGATTGTTTCTCGAATTCTATATACATGTGGTCAGGAAGGCCTTTTATTGATCAGTGTAAGAAAGGCAAATGCAAATAAATTATTAAAACTATCGTAGAATTAGTCAACGGCTCAACGCCAACGACCTCTCTTTCCTCCACATATAAATGAACCATGCACTCAGTTTTATCGTCTTTGCAAGCTCAAACACACACACAAAAAAAAATGAATAATAACAATAATAACTTTAGAACATACCAAAATATACTACACTATGAACAACAACAATCGACAAAGCCGTCTATTAACGGAGGCGAAGCCGAGATGTACAACACGACGATTACAGAATCAGAATCATCTCAAATTATTTGTAAGTTATATTCATTTTTTGCCTACTAAAATTAAATATGTATATTTGATATATTCATGTAAACTTATTTTATTTTTTATTTATATTTATTGAAGTATGTTCCAATGCATCAACTCCACATGCTAAAAACCGATCTTATAATAGATCTAAGAGAAATATGCCGACGACAGTAATCCTCAATGCAAACCCTAGCAATTTCCGCGACATAGTTCAAAAGTTCACCGGACGTTCTTCCGGCATTGATGTATCCATCCGAAGAAAAGGTCCGGTGACGTTAGATTTCAGGTCGCCGGCTTCGGTTTCTAAAGAAGTCATTTTTCCGAGCTCCGGTGATATCCAAAATCACGATTGTGCCATTGATACGCACGTGGATTATTGGGAGAGTCACGTGACCTGTGAATGGGAAGGTAAGCAAACGGCTTTGTGTGAGATGGGTCAACTAAGTGATGACTATGAGCTTTATGGTGGGTGTGATGATTATGATTATCATAATGACGATCATGATCTTATGAGGGAATACTTGGAAAATAATAGCTTTAGTGGACTGATTACTATGGATTTTGATGAGTTTTACCATGACGCCGTAATGGTGGAGGAGTTTTTGATGAGAGATTTCGACATATGATTATGATTTATTAATTAATTATATATGTATATATATATATATGTAATTATTGCAAGCTATCATGTATGATAATGATGATACTGAAAAGTAATTCTTGAATGTAATGATGCTACATTTGTGTTATAATATTCCAGTGTTTTTTTATAATTAATGGTGTAATGATTGTTTGTTTTAATTTCAAATATATATATTAATACACCATCAGTGAAATATAATTGTTGTTTTGACATTTTTCAAAAGAATGAAAGTTTCTAATTTATCCGTATAAACACAAGTCAACTCTTAAATTTATGTTATTCTTTCGTTAATTTATCCATTTTCAAAAAATGTTATTTTGGAGAGTACACTTTTCCTAATGAGAATTAAATATGTGACTTCTAAAATCCTTATGTTTTCGTTAATTTATGAATTAACCATTAGATCAACTCGTCGTTAGTTGCAAACAATGTTTGAATGTAAATAAATTTACAAATAACTTTTTTATTATATGCATTCGTAGATCTTATATTTTAAACATTAAAAACAAAATAGTGAAATATGACTTCTTTTTTATATGAACGATTTTTGAATGTAAATAGATTCACAAATAAATCTTTTTACTATATGCATTCGTAGGTACTTGTAGAAAATTTTAAACATTAAAGACAAAATAATGAAATATGACTCTTTTTTTTATATGAATAGCTGTTACTGTTAGTCTGTTTCAGAACTCTTCATCGTTTTTCTTTTGCTTCGGCAAGTCTGTTTAGAGACTTTGAAGTGGTTTGGTAAAGTAACCAATTTTTATCTCATAATTAAAGATGTGACAATGACCAACAAGTACACAATAATAAATCACGATGGCAAAAAAGAAGAAGAGAAAAGTTGAAATGAAGTTGACGACCTTGTACGTATATTAAATCGACAACGGAACTTTTTGCTATTGTCATTTTTTATTTATAAGAAAATAATTTAAAAATTATTTAGTTGTTAATATAATTTAGTTCATAAAAACAATATTAAGATGAAGATATGTCTATTTTAATTATTTTAATACTATATACATCCACATGCATAAGTAAATTGATTAAAACACAATAAAACACATTAACAAAAGACCATCTAAATCTAAATGCACAACCAAATACAGTCGAATAAGAGAATAACAGTCAAATGCATTATTTAGATATATCATCTGGATAAACTATTCATATGAACAAACGAACGAACACCTTAATCAAGTAAATTATTTTTATTTTTATTTTTTTGATATTTAAATACTACGAAAATATGATATGAAATTCCGTTTAGTATTCTAAAAAAAAAAGAGAAAAATATATAAATTAATTTCAGTCAGTAGTTAAACAATATATATTTTCTACAAATTAATTGATGGACTATTGTTTGGTAAAATATATTCATTAACTATTACCGTTTATATTGGTATTGTCACATATAATTCATTTGAAATTAGGATTAATACATGTTAGCCCTAATTCAAAAGAAATTAGAGTTGGCGTAGATTTATAAATAGGGAAGAGGTCCAATCTTCTTAGAGATCGACAATTCGACAACCGACACGCAAATTTCTGTAGATCTGTCACCGACAACCATGAGGAATATCAAATTCACTGTAATTCGAAGAAGGATTGTTCAAAGATGATTGATTAATAAAAGAAAAGTTTATCTTCTCAATCCGTAGAAATGTCTCGATCTGAAACTGTTAAAATTTGTCTAAACAACTATGGCTGGATTTGTTTTTAAAAGTTGGATGGCTTAACATTTGTGTGACCCAAAATGACATTTAGGCCAAAAGTTTCTAAAGATTACTGCATGTAAAAATATGGAAAGTTCAAACCAAAATGTTTAGTAGACTAGTGAAAAAATAATTGGTTCTTCAAAAAATGGATTATATTGTTTCTTCTCGTTCGAACCTCATTGGGAGGGAAAATTTACGTTTAAAAATATATATTGTAACTATTATTAAATGTTGGTTCTGGGGCAAGAAAATTTTATGAGATTCGGTCAAAAACTTCATAACCTAGAAAAATAAATATGAAATTTAGGCCAACTGATTCTAATCAGGATATTTACGAAAAAAACTGAAAAATAAGAATTATGGCGTGAAAGTGAAAAATATATGTAAATCCTAAAACTGATTTGCTAAAACTAATTCAGCCAACATTTTACATTTTCTTACTACAATATTTGTTACTAGTCGAAGCGAATAAATGTATGACACCACATATATACACCACTTACACAAGCTTAAAGTCTCTATTTCTAGTGATATGTGTATCAAACACTAAAGAAACATAGATTGAGACATTATAAAATAAAAAATCAAAGAATTTATAGGTTAAGAAAATAACTGAACCCCCTTAGCCTATAGACTCCTTTCTCAATAGTGCATGCGTGTTACCATCAAGGCAGAGCTAGAGTTCCTAAAAATTGACAGCGACGGTGAAATATATGGCCAAAATGAACTCTTTTTCTTTGAAACGCTCTAAAACTTTAGCAATGATTTGATTCAGCTTCTTTTCAGTTCTGAAGTCATAAAAAAATGTCTCAAAGCTTGCAAAACTACATTCTGCCTTTGGCGGTACATGGATTGTTGATATCACGTCTCCTTCTACACTGTTCATAGAGTACCTGCATGGGTCAAACTTATGAAAGCTCAATTTAGCATCAGGAAAGATCATTTTGATACCTATTAACTATCATATTTAACATTGTTAGAGAAGGTCTTGTATATATTCTTGACTTTTTTGTCAATGAAAAAAAATAATACTTTTTTCGATATTCTTGATGAATATCGAAATCTAATCATTAAGCAAGTATTTTGATCAAATCTAAAAATAAAAATTTCCTTTCCGTTATGTGAATACACGAAAATTTATAATATATATATTAGATTAAGATCCACATAAATACATGTTATAAATAATATTAAATTTTATTGGTTTGATTCAAATTAGTAGCCCGTACGGTTGTGTTGAATACCGATAAGTATCTAATTTTAAAAAAAATTTTTAGTGATATGCGTTTCATCTCGCAATACAATTTAACTACATCTTCTATCATAAAATAATTAGATTTTAACCTCACACACTCTAAATCAATCAATAAAAGTCAAAAAGTTTCATATCGGAATAATATATGTAGCATATCAAATTTATGGGCATATATAGTTAGTATTACAAAAATAATAAAAAGGACAACTAAGAAAACACAATGGGTGAAGGAGAGAAAATTTGATAATTTTTTTTTTGGAAAACCAACATTATCTAAATTTAATGTTTTGGCACATCTCATAATCTCATGAATAATAATGTTACCATACAGTAATATTAAATGCATTCAACTTTATATAGTAACTAGAAAAATATACATATACCTTTTCATCAAGTAGTAGAATATTTATTTCCATGAACTCATTTTGTTAAATTTTCTACTTTTTCGTACAAATAAAACACACTGTAACATGATGCTAAACACGTTTTTTATCCAATTTCTCTAATGTTAAATAATGTGTATTGTTATTGTACTCCTATAATCATTGTTTTTTGTCGATATCCAGACGGAAGAGCATAAAATTTTTAAAAATTAAAATGATTGTTGCATTAAAAATAGTACTCAATCTTGTCTTATATATAGAACATGTTAAAAAAAAAACTCAAATATGGTAAAAACTAAACTCAATTCAGATAAGAATAGGAAAGTCAAGTCTAAACTCAATTCATATGGGAATGGAATATTCATCAAAGTTCTGGAAAAAGTATAATATAAAAGAAAACTAAATTATAAGAAAACAAACTCAATTCAAATTATGAATATTAAACTTCATGGTTTTTGGAAAAAGTTAGAAATACAGCATGTAAAACATGTGAAAATCTAATAGAAAATCAAATAACAGAAAACACATATGAATTGCTGTAAGTATAAATGACACAAAATAAAAGTAGAAAGATCAATTTAAAATTTTCCTAATCAATGAATAAGATAGGTCTATTTTGTTTTCACTAAAATTTTATAAACCAACAAACTTTGAAGTTTTAATAAATTCCAAACCCTATGGTCAAAATCTCGGACTAATTGAATGTGGAAATTGAATTTAATAAGTCAACTTGGTATCAAAATATTCCGATTTCAGAAAAAGTCGTTTCATATTTGATGTTTTTGTTGAATGCACACTTATTAAGAAAACTTGCAAAATTATTTAAGATATTTCTATATCATCATAATTAATAGTCTAACTAGTATGAATAAGTAGTAGGATTAAATGAGAAAAATAAATTAAAATTTTTTTCATTAGAAATACAAAATATCACTGGTTTTTAAAAAATAAAAAATGGTAAAACATTATTTGTTTTGATACGGAAAGAGGTATTAATTATCGTATCATTTGATTGATCTTTTTAGCTCAAAATGTTAAAATTTTATGAAAGAAAAGAGTAACAACAAAATACAAGTTGCTTCTTCTACGGCTAAGTTTGATTTACGCTACAAGATCAACAATAATTTGTCACAATATACAGTAAATATCTTTAGGTTAACTTTTCGATCAAATTTTTGCTCGCTGTCCGATTTGGTTTGGCGACTCATGTCTCGATTTAGTTTTCTGTGTAGCGGGCTCGCGTCTGGCATCTCTGGTTCTTTAGTGGAGTTGGCCGACTTTCTTCCAGTAGCAGCGGCTTACATAATACCGTTTTGGCCGACTGTTCTCTACCGTTCATCTCTCGGCGTTTTTCGGCTAGCTTTAGCTCCGGGTTCTTTTCTGGCTTTAGTTTTTCTTTGTTGTCTCAATCGATTTCAATTTGCTTTAGCTCCTTTCGCTTTTGATTGCTTCTATCCTTCCTTTGATCTGGATTTGTCATTCCTTGGTCCTTCCTTTTTTTAAGGGGCTTAATTTGTCCTTCAAGCTTATTGGCGTCTCCTTCCTCTTCTCATCTCGCGTGCTTTATATCGTGATACGTGTTTGATGTGCTGGATCTGGATGCAATTTTTCCTACTTTCTTATGTGGTTACTGTTTTAGTTGAAATTCCGAGTGTTTCGCATCTAAAAATCTTGGGCCTTATTGTTGTAATTGTTTTTTTTTGTTTATTAGTAAATTTTGATGAAAAAAAAGTGTATAAGTGGATAAACTTTAGATAATATAACATCAAGAACAAACTTTAGGGGTTATTCTTGTTTTGCTTCATTTGTTTTATTTCTTTATTTACAACATGTAGATGATTTCTTCTCGTCCACTCGATATCATCTAGTTATAATATAAACCAAATACCCAAAACATATTTGAACGTTAAACGTTACACGTCATGGTTTCTCTCTATTCATGGCTCCTCTTCACGTCTTAGAAAATAAAACGCTACTGTTCCTTGTTTGCGTAGCAAGATTTGTAGAAATCATATATATTGTATACAAAAGTTGTAAGAATATTCAAACATCTACATATACGTCTCTCTCTATATATGTATGTATATAAAAATGAACAAACTGAGCTGTGAGCCATAAGATGATTACGATATATATACGTTTCCAATAGTTTTTTTTTTTAGCTAAAATCTCTGTTTTGACTTGGTCCAGGCAAAATGTGAGTTATGTTTTTAAATTTAAATCGTGTAGAATTTAGTAGGAAAGGAAATGAAAAATAAACAAGATTATTCTTCATGAGCTTATTCAAATGCGTAAATTTATACATATGGTATTATTTTTGCAAACAATATACCACCGATTTGGATTGCCAAACCGCTTAATTTTTTATTTTTTTTAAAACTAGAGAAAATGTAAAGAAAAAGTTACCAAGTATGGCTAATTCGCCAAAACAAAACCACCAAACTTATTTTTGCTTTAAAAAAGATCTTGAATTTTGAGTTAACCGAACCATTTTAACTCCCAAAAAAGTCAATGTTAACAGTGACGTTAATAAAAATATTTACTGTTAGTTTAGTGTTTTTTTGGATTAAGAATTCCCAAAATTCGAAAACCTAATTCCCAAATACATTGCAGACAACGAAAAAGAAAATTCCGGCGACGGTGGTGGTGTATCAGCGGCAACAAACTTTGCTCGGTTTCTCAATTTTTTTTTTTAACTATGACTCTAAAGACGAAACACGGCCCAATATAATTATTTGGGCCTCTGAATCTAAAGTTGAGGCCTACTACGAAGCAATTTACTTGGTTTCCCCTTAAAACCTTGGCGCCCGAAACGTTAGGGCTTTTTCTTATCTTCACGATTCTCTCTCATCTCCCTCCGGCAACACAGTTTCACCGGAACTCGTAGACGAAATCAGATTCTTTCCCTTTAGTATGAAACTATGAATTTGATCTCTAGAACATTGACAAGAGTAGTGTCTTCCTCACTATGCCACTCGAGAGCAGCGAAGCTCCCCACTCAAAAATGGGTAATCTCGCAACAAATCCGCGTTTTCTCCGCCACCGTCATCGGCGGTGGAGGAAGAAAACCTTGGGCTAAAGCATCAGCGAAACCGCCGCTAAATATTGCGGCGGAGAAAGAAGTGACTCCGCCGAAGAAGATTGAGTACAAGCCGGAGATATCGAATTGGATCAACCTAATTGGATTCGTTGAACAACCTGTTCAATTCGGACCTTGTTCCGATGGAAAATTCTGGGCTGGAACTGTAATTTCGCAACGTTCGGGTTCAAAATCATCTAATTTCTGGTACATTTTTGATTTTGAAAGCATGAGTGTGTTATAGTGGAATTGGTTGTTTATCTTAGATTGATCAAAGTTGAAAACTTTTCAGGATTCCGATTATATTCGAAGGGGATTTAGCTCAAATTGCAGCTCAGCATGTAAAGAAAGAGGATCGGATTCATGTTTCTGGGAAGCTGTTTATAGATTCGCCTCCGCCGAATGTGACATATTCTCAATCCAATGTTCAGGTGACTTTTATGTAGGAATTGTTGAGTTTTCAGTTTTTTACAATAGGCATATTAAGATTTTGTAGTTGATGGAATGAGTTTTAAAGACTAAGTTTGTAATCTGTTTCATGTTCTTGTTTATCACTTGTAATCTATATATGAATAGTTTCGTGGATTCATTGATAACATATGAAGGTCGTTTATAACAGGTTATGGTTCAGAATCTTAACTTCGTACAAGCTGCAACTTCTCCGGCTAAGACAATCTCACCACCTGAAAAAGAAGTAACCAGCACCAAGAAAAAGCCCGGTATATGTCTTTATGTCCTTTTTAATGTTATGCGAGAGATAATACTTGTACCTATGTTCGTAGGATTTTCAGTAATATTTTGTATTTTCAACTAGTGGCTCTGCTAGGTCATGATTAAGCCTTTTAGGAGCTAACTTTCTATCTTTTTATATAGTGTTCTAGTCAGCGTGATTCTCTTTGGCAATATCTCTTGTGTACAAGGATTTGCAACATTTGAGTTAACAGATTTATTATATTCTATCTTTCTAGCAAGATCCAAAAAGGTTAAAGCCATAGATGAAGAAACCTCTAATTCTTGGAAGCACCTTCTTGAACATCCTAAAGAGTGGTTGGATCACCGTGGGAATAAAGCTAACGGATTAGTAAACACACTTTGATTCGGATTCATTTCTCTCTCAGTCATGTTACTTGACATGTTCGACTATAAATCTTTCGGTTATCGATATACCCTTGTGCAGGTAAAGCCAAAACATCCCGATTTCAAGAGGAAGGTTGGTGGTTTTTCTCTGTGGCTCAGCACAGCTCCTGATTGGGCTTTGCTAAAACTCGAAGAGCTTGAGTTTGATGTCTTAGTCCCTAAAGGAAACATCAAACTGAAACAACTTAAAGGTAAGTTCTCCTTTCAGTAAGTATTAGGTAAGTAGTGGCATTTTGTTACCATCTCGTTTTATAAAATGAGCTATCCTGAGATATAGGAGAGGAATCTTGGAAGGATTTGGTTCAGAACCCAGATAAATGGTTAGACAACAGATCAGATAAGGTACAATATTGCGCTCCAGGTTATCTTTGAAGAGTGAAGACACTAGTCTCTCCTCATATCTCTTCTTTATTGACTTCCCACTAATGTTTTGAACACGTGTAGACAAATGTGAAAGCCCCTGACTTCAAGCATAAAGAGACTGGTGAAGCACTGTGGATGACCGATTCTCCTATTTGGGTACTGTCAAAGTTACCACCTCTAAAGAAGAACCAAGAAAGACCTCTCATGTCCAATACAGTCTCGCAGCTTGAGCTTGACGTTGTAGTACCTCAAGGAAATCTGAAACAGCTTAAAAGTAATTTCTTCTTTTAGAAAGTATTAGGCAGGTATGTGGCATTTGTTATTGTCTCGCTTTTCTAAAACGAGCCGTTGTGAGATGTAGGAGAAGAATCTTGGATGAACTTGGTTCAGAACCCGAGTAAATGGTGGGATAACAGATTACGCAAGGTAAATATATCATCATTGAATCTTTGAAGACACTATTCCCTTTCCATTTCTCCTCTTATGTTCATTTTCGAATTTCCCGATAATGTTTTTTGACAATGTGTAGAGAAACCCGAAAGGCCCTGACTTCAAGCATAAGGAGACCGGTGAAGCACTGTGGATAAGTAGTTCTCCGACTTGGGCACTTTCAAAGTTACCACCTTTAAAGAAGAACCAAGAAACACCTGTCATGGCCTAGTTTGTCTCGCAGCCTTACGTTGATATTGGCCACCCACTATGTAAAAAGGCCGTATGTCTTTATTTCTCTAGTCTTATACAAAGAGAATTGCTAGAGTAACTTAAGGATCCTGAGTGAGATATTATCAAAAGTATATGTAGATTTTGGTTAGGATCTCGTAAGGGTTTTAGTATTTTATTATTTACATTATCAGTAAATAACTCTTTAAGCCCTTACTCTATTGCAGAAAATCTTATCAGTCCCACGAAATTTTACATATTTTTCACGTTACAACCCATTGTGTACTTATTGGGCCAATATCTCCCGGCTTATATAATTTATCAATTTTAAAGTGAACACACAAGGCCTCGAAAATTTTGTATTCTTTCTCATAGGGGAAATTTAAGTCCATCCAACAAGTTCTACATTTCCTAGGATTTGAAACAAATATATAATCCATTGTAGAAATTGTTAATGCTACAATAGCAAAACATGGAACACAAAAAGGGTCTGGTAAAGCATTCTATTCACACTGAAAGAGCTCAAAAAGGTTTTCACTTTTCACTATAATATGCACCAGACTTCATGTTGACTTTGACCGTCCAACAAAGTTGAGAGAATATTATTCCGATCAGAATTTCTCGAATAACTTTACAAGTCTGTGTGAGGTCATAAAAACGAGAACATATAAACTATATAAGTGGATTGAATTTTCAACATGAAGTTTATACGACTCAACCGAAATTTTTTGCCTCAATGGCATATTACCACAAAAGAAATCTGCAAGTTGCACAATTCCTTCATTGCTCTCATCTGATCTTCATTCCTTTGTTGTAGAAACTGAAACAAAGGAATAATCTATGTAACATTTATACAAAACAATAAGTGAGAGCTGGAGACTTCTGTTTTCATGGATCTTATGAGACAAGCAAACTGTGTAATCGCTTATGTTCAAGAATTTGGTTTTCTGGTTTCAGTTGGGTTTGCATTGCTCCGGTCACCTGCTACATTTCCCTGATCCTCTTGTTGAAATGTTTCATTCTGCCGGTGTCCAGTAAACCCTTGTGCAAATCCTGGATTTCCTGCTGATCCATGTGCAGGACCATAGTTTCCACCGTTCTGCATATTGTAATTCGCTGGTTTCACTACAGATGTCCCTTGACCATAACTGCCTGATGTTGCTTGATTGTAGTTTCCATGGTATGGAGGCGCCGGTGCTCCCTGGCCTTGATTGTAACTAGCCTGATATGAAGGCATTGCACATCCTTGACCTTGCCATTGTCCAGGGATTTGAGTTCCTTGGCCTTGATTGTAACTCCCTTGATATAAAGGCATTCCACATCCTTGACATCGACATTGTCCAGGGAATGGAGTTCCTTGGCCTTGATTGTAACTAAGCTGATATTGAGGCATTTGAATTCCTTGACCTTGAGGGGGTCCAGGATACCACTGTCCAAACTGTGCAGAACCATAGTGTCCACCGTTCTGTGGACTGTAATACCATTGACCTCCTTGGTTGTAATTTTGTTGGGGCTCTTGGAGAAAGTTACCATGTGGTGGTCCTTGGTTGTAATTCACAAATGCCCATTGACGATAATTGCCTGGTGTTACTTGGTATGGAGGCACCGGAGCTCCCATGCCTTGGCTGTAACCCATCTGATATGAAGGTATTTGACCTTCTTGGACTTGTCCTGTCAGCGGAGTTCCTCGGCCTTGGTTGTAACTCCCTTGATATGGAGACCATAACTGACCTCCTAGACCTTGACCTTGCCCGTGTCCAGGATACCCATGTCCAAATCCTGAACTTCCTGCTCCTTGTGGAGGACCGTAGTTTCCACCACTCTGCGGAGTGTAATTCCCTTGGCCCATTTGGTTGTAATTTTCTTGCGTCCCTTGGATAAAGTTTCCTTGTGGTGGACCTTGGCTGTAGTGCACAGATGCTCCTTGACCGTGTCCTTGACCGTGTCCATGACCGTGTCCTTGACCGTAATTGTTTGGTAATCCTTGGTATGGAGGAGTCTGAGCTCCTTGACCTTGGCTGTAACCCACCTGATTGGAAGGTATTTGACTTTCTTGACCTTCCCCTTGTCCAGGGATTGGTGTTCCTTGATTTTGGTTGTTACCACTTTGAAATGAAGGCATTTCACTTCCTTGAGCTTGTCCTTGTCTTAGGGTCGGGGTTTCTTGGCCTTGCTTGAAACTACCCTGAAATGAAGGCATTTGACTTCGTTGAGCTAGCCCTTGTCCATGGATTGGTATTTCTTGCCCTTGCTTTACACTCCCTTGGAATGAAGGCAATTCACTTCTTTGAGTTTGCCCTTGTCCTACGGACAGAGTTCCCTGGCTTTGCTTGAAACTCCCTTGAAATGAAGGCATTCGACTTCCTTGACCTCGACTCTGCCCTTGTCCTCGAGTTCCTTGACCTTGCCCTTGTCTTAGAGCCAGAGTTCCTTGCCTTTGCTTGAAACTCCTCTGATCTGCAGGCGTTTGACTTCTTTGACCTTGCACTTGTCCCGTGGTTGGACCCTGATCTGGAGGCGTTTGAATTATTTGAGCTAGCTCTTGTCCTGGGGTTAGACCCTGATCTGGAGTCGTTTCACTTCTTTGAGCTTCCTCTTGTCCCGGCGTAGTCTTCTTCTCCAGAGAATCAAAGCCTTCTTTAGTAGGGACAGGAATTGGCCCAGGTGTGATCACTCCATTCTCATATTTGTCTCCTGAAAACGAAAACCCAAAATAAAAGTTCAAAAATGCAACTTCCTTATCTAACTTCCCACAATGAGATAAGACTTTCACAAATTACCTCCATACACCTTATTCTCAACATCAACATAAGAATCAGGAATTATGTATTGAACCCCAGGCAAACCTGTTTATAAACACCACAAAACAAAAAGTGTCAACAAATCGAAAACAAATCTAATTCTCCCATTCAACAAATGCTTTCACATAAAAAAAAATACCTCTAAACTTTTCTACTTCTCCTATTGTCATTGTTGCCTGAAAACCTTGGTAACTCGTTGTGCAAATTGCATAAATTTTCTTCTTAGCTTCTTCCAAACTGAAAATAAATAAATAAAACGAATCAAATTCTAAATTGAAGCAATTGCTTTTGCAGTTTATTGAACCAAAAAAAAACGAATTTGATGTGTTTCAATTTCAATTTGAACATTGCAAAGATTGAAATTAACAAAAAAAAAAAATTCAAGAAACACGAACCTTATACCAAGTCCTTTAGCACAAGTTTGCTCAAAAATCGAAATCATTTCATCTCTAGATGGAAGATTATCTCTGGGGAAATTCATTGTGATTAACCAATGATTAAAATCGCATCCTTCGTTATCAGGAGTGAACGAATCTTCTCCGGTGTACGGATCGTACTGATACTGAGTCGTCGAGAAGAATCTCGCCGGAGATCGATTTAATTCCGTCGACTGCTTCACCACAGATCTCGGTAATAACGATGAGACGGGAGGGAACTCGGAGGGACGAGAAAGAGTGAATGATCGTTGGAAATAGGAAGGTGCCGCGACTAGCACTCGCCGAAAACGGTGGGAGAGCATGGCTATTGATGCCGGAGATTGAGAAAACGCCGGCCGGAGACTTTTACTAGAAAATTTCAGTGGTTTACACAGTGACTGATGGGTTTAGGGCTTTCCGACTGGTTTTACTAATTATTATTTATTATAAAGCCCCTTACGTTTTGAATTATTTTTAACTATGACACAAAGTTTTAGAATTATCAATATTTTCCCAGGTATACTTATTGGGCCGATTTTTTGGATTTTGTATCATTTGGGCTATTGATAAAAACGACACCGTTTCGAAGTCATGTTTGATATAGAGAGACGTTACAATTTTCTATTAGCAAAGGTCGCATCATGGCTTTGGACAAGCTTATTTTGCTGTTGCAAAACAAAAGGGAGACCAAAGTAGCTGCAATAATGTTTTCTAATCAATATATCCTTTGTTTTCTGTCTTTGGGTTTGCGTATGGAAACATTGACGTTTCATCTTTGTTCTGTTTAACTCTGTTTTGAGTTAAAAAAAAAAAAAAGGCAGTTTGGTATTGTTCAAAACGGATATAGACACGGGAAAAAGTCAGTTTGGTATAGGACAAAGTATTTCAAATCATCAGTTTAAATAATTTATAGGAAACCAATGAAAACTCACAACATGCTATCAGTTCTTGAAGGCAATCTCCTAAAGAAGTTTTGAGGAACCGAAGGAATATCAAAAACCCTAAGCCTTGGGTGTCTCATGACGTAGAACCCAAGCAAAGTTATCAGCAGTTTCATGGAGACTAAGAAGATTACTCCACAAGCAACTAAACAAAACATTGAAAAGAGAAACGTTGCCCTAGGATCTCTCCAACTCAACATATTCTTCACTCTCTCTCCTTGTGTAGCCATATCCCCTAAAACCATCATCATCCTCCCTGCAATTCCTCTTATTCTATCGTACCTTTTCTTCACCACATCCGCAGATTTCGCGCTCGGAAACCCATCGAATTCCTCGTCTAGCTCATCGAGCAAAGCCGAATCCGCTTTAGATAGCTTTATATCCATGTGAGGAGGATGTCTCGGTCTCAAATGATATTGATAGAACCCGATCACGAAACCATACAAAAGGAGACTGGTGACGCAGTGTTTAGGGAGAAAAACAACGAACAAGAAGATAAAATGAACGAGAATAGTTGTTACCGGACTCTTCCATTTGCATACCGAATCAAACCAAATCCAAGAATCAATAAACGTGGAGAAGAAAGACACAATTCGTTCGAAATTCGCTCTTCCTCTTCGTAAACTCCAAATGTTAGATCCGAAATCGAGCATATACTCGATTACATCTCTTCCTAGAGGCGGCTCAGTCCGGCCTAGCTTCAAACAGAGTATGTGAGTTGCTTGATGCCTAAGACTATCTAGCTAGTAAATAGACAGTGGAGTTAGATAATGCATTTCAGGTAGCAACGGTTCTGAGTATTTCTCAAGCATATCGATAGTCGAAATACATGAGAATCGAACCGCGAGTTGAATCTCTCCCATCTTCTTCACACCGTCCGGTTTTAAAACAATGAGCGGATATGAATGTGTATAGATCCTCTCGGTTTCGAGAGTGGACAAACGTATCCTGATCTTACCGATTCTCGAATCTTTTGTACCGTTTTCATTTCCAGGTACTAATAGATGCAAATTGTCAAACACCGCAATGGTTATAACTGTATAAGGATCATAAACCTCCCAAGTATACTGCTCGTTCCATTTCGGGCTAAAACTATCTACAATTGTCCTTGTTCTCACCCATTTTTGCCCATATTTAGCCACGCAATACGCATCGGTCGTTCCTCGACCGTCTCGTGACTTCATCGGCATCAAACCAGAGGCACTGATCACTCCAAGCTCCAACCACCAATAGCTGGAGTCCATAAAAGCTTAGCAGAAGCTCTGTAATCACTGCTATACTAAATCGACTCGTCAAGCACATGGTAACCTCCGTCCAACGAAACCCGCAAATGAATCCTCCCTGCGAATCCTGAGTCCCCGACACGCTCGAGGTTGTACCATAGAGCCGATACAGGTCCGGGCGATACCCTTCTCTCCACCTGAGACAACTTTATCTCACATTTCCCTAAACACTCTTCTTTTTGGCCTACCTTATCTTCCAAGCTAAGCAACAAACTGTCTTCAAACGGCTCAACCGCAACAAACATTATATCCTCGTTCCAAACCGGACTCATGGTCCGTGTCTGCGAAACCCGACTCCTCACAACAACATTTCCTAAAAACCCTTTTACTAAAACCTCCGGATCCGTTCTGTTTCCTTGCAACTGAACCAAATCTTGAGCCTCAATTACATTCACTCGCAAATACCATAACCTCGGAGAAAGATACACCTTAGACCGCGCAATCACCGCATTTTCTCCCGTCACCGTCGCAGAATCCGAATGCCAAGCCTCAGGGTAAACTTCATCGGCTTGTGTCCCCATCCATACAGACAACATAACCTCTCCTCCAAATCTGTTCCCATTTCTATCTTCTAATCTATACCATATATTGAGGGGCCAAAGGACTATCTGGAGGGACACGTGTCGGAATCTCAGCCACTTCGAATCTACACTTTCCAATAATCTCTTCTTCGTTCACCCTCACTACCACTTCCAAGACATTTCCTTGAAGACGATCACTATTAAAGGCGAACACTTCGTGAAATTCGGGATTAGGGTTAGGGTTAGGGTTTGCCGTGCTACGTTTCGTTCTTCCTTTGTAGCTGCCGATTGTGACTTCAATGAATATGTCGTTGGAAGGTAAAGCTCGAGCCTTAACGAGTCGGATGTAGAGAAATGTCATGCGTTCGACTAGATCGAATGATGACGTCAGCATTTCACAGCCGGGAATTGATCTTCCGCCGCCTATTTTGGGACATGTTTCTTTTAGAGAGAAGTCGTTCTCTGCCATCTTTTTGTTGTTGTTGTTGTGATTCAAAGCTGCCATTGAAGCGTTTGTGTTACATAGTAGAAAATGTTTTTAAAGATTTGTTTTGTGGTTTTGAAATCTTTTTTCTTAAGAGAAAAGCGTGGGGGTTAAGATAACGATTTACATTTAAAGTTGAGATTTTCTTGTGAGAGATATCAAAAGGCAAAAAACTATTTACCCTTTTTTGTAATAATTATTTGGAAATTAAACCAAAATCATTTCCTTAATAGACTTCAATGACGTTAGTAATTGTGAGTTTGAATTGTAAATGTTGGATTTTATTTTGCTTCGAAGAGAAAAGACGTTACCAATCACTGATTTCATATAGAGCGGTATTATACTATTATGTATTAGAAAATATATTATCGTTTTGACAAATAGAGAATATTCATGAATTGTTTTAACAATAAGAAACTAGGTAGGTGATGGGTCGTGTCATGGGAAGAAATGATTATCAAGTTCAGTTACATATGTTGCGAAATTGGAACATGTAATATTTGTTTTGTCGATGTATTCTATGAGAATTTGCGACTATTTCATATAGCAATGCGTTTCATTTGTTAAAAAAAGTAAAAACAAAATGATATACGTAACTGATAGATATTATATGCGACCTGTGAGACTGTATACTTAAAAACATTATATGTGTAAAGATTCAAAACCTATTATAAAATATATAGGCTGGTAATTAATTTAAACAAAAAAATGATCTTATGGTTTTTACTTAGGGAGACAACCCGATTTACTATTTTGGTTTTTATGAAGTCTAATTTTATCAGTTTTCTAAAAAAGCAAAAACTAAAACCTTAAAAACTATTTGTGACTCAATTCAGAGTCAGTTTGGTTTAACCCACAAAATTTTGATTTTGAGTTTATATCAAATTCATATGATATCAATATATCATATATATCATTATAAAATTTTAAATATAATTAAAAATATAAAGTTTATGAAATTTTGGGTTTCAGTTGGTTTTACTCATATGAAATAGCGTTTTTACATATTATTTTTTTGGTAATAATAAACAACATTATTAAATCAGAAATTGTTCATTACAAACAAAGTTGTAACCAAAAAGAGAAACGAATATGAAATTATCACGGGCTCATGATATTATTGTATATGTGGCTCAGGAAAGTCGTAAAACCTTCTTCAACGTTTGTAGCATTAAGAGTCGATGTCTCAATAAACAAAAGTTTCTCTTTATCCGCAAACGACTTTGCCTCTTCCATTGATACTTGTCGGCTATTATCAAGATCAGACTTGTTACCAACGAGCATGACTACAACATTGTTGGCATCAGTGTACCCACGTAGCTCTTTGAGCCAACGTTCCACGTTCTTGAACGTTGAGTACTTCGTAACATCGTACACTATTAGAACCCCTTTTGCTTCTCTATAATATGCTCTTTTGATCGCATCATATCTGTATTTAAATACGAAAAATCTTATTAGTAAGAAATATCAGGAATATCTAATTTGGATTTTAGTTTTTGATTTTCAGATGATATGTAAATTAAATAAAATTCGAAAACCATTTGATTTCTTTTTATAAGGCTTCGATTTTAGTTCAATTTCGGTTAAAATAAATTTATCTTAAAATTTGAAGGGCAAAACTATATAAGTGAATTAGTTTACTTTTTTTGGTTATTCTGATTTCAGTAAATTAAAATTTTTTGATTAAAGAAAAAAGAAAAAGAAGACCAATCCAGTTGGTTTGTTCTTTTTCCGGATTTGATTTAATTTGGATTGGTTAAGCTTGAATGATCACTCTTAAAAAATATATATAAAACGATTTTATCGATCGAACTTTTCTGAAGCACTGATGTCCCATAATTGGGCTTTAATGATCTTCTTATGGATGTGATAGTTCCGGACCCCAACTTCAATACCAATGGTCGTCTTTGATTCAATATGAAACTCATTTTTTGTTAATCGAGATACAATATTTGATTTTCCCACACCGAAATCTCCTGCATCACCACTTTGAATAAATAAACGTAATCGTTGTTGCATATGTCTGTTCCCATGCTTCACAAATCCAAAACCCAAAACGCTTAAAGAAAAAAGAAACTTTGATTGAAAGTCTTATTTTTGTGTGAGATTTACAGGTAATTTAAAATCATATATCTCTATACTATTAAAATAGAAGTACAAAATAGTTTTTGCCTAAAATTTGTCTAATATTTACTAACTATGCCACTCATACGTAGTTATGATAATAAACTTCATTAAGGGTAATTTTGGTTTAACATTAATAGTTTTTAAACGGATCGGTCCAAATCAAAGAAATTGACCCGAAATTTTGAAATCGGATATTTAGTTTTGATCCGATTCGATTGTAAAGGTTTGACCCGTTATAATTTTCCAATATGTAAACCAAAAATATTAATTACAAAAAGATAATCATAAAATCAATAACAAATCATCATTAATATTACGAAACGAAAATTTTAAGAACAAACTTAAAAGCATATTCCATAAACGTCTTATATAAATTTTCAAAAATATATTATTTTCATATATTTTTGGAAAGTTATTGAGAAAATTAATAATTAAACATCAATAATAGAAAAAATCTGAGATCTTACGAACAAATCATTCTATATTAAATTTCGAATATATCTTATTTTCATATATTTACGGAACTAATTCCATAACAACCTATATTATTATTCTTTTAGTTTTCTAATCCTCAAAACTTTTTAATTAATTCGTTAGCATTAAATAAAAATTTACTAAAATAGATCTTAACAATAAATAAATATTCAGCTAAAATAACAAAATGATTTTAGATTGCTCTTCAAGTTAAAAAAATATGATTAAAAGATTTGGTCATGATCTAAAAAGGTATTGAATACTTTACTATCCCGACATCATTATATAAAGAGACATTCTCCACAAAATGCAATATTATGTCAATTCTCAAACTAATCTATTAATTTAATTTATAATGTTAATGCTTTTGTTTATTTGATAAATCGCTACTATGCAATTTATATTTTTCTATTTGATTTGTTTTGTTAATAGACAATTGAAGAATAAACCAAAGCCATATATGAGAAAAACTGCAGTAAAAGTTATTGACCTGGTATGATTTTCTTACAGTTTGATTATATTCACTTCATATCATTTAAAATAATTAATCTTATTTTTTTGTTGGTTTTGGGTTTAATTAGGATGAATATGTTGCCAATAATGATGACCAATATGAAGATAAAATGAAAAATGATTTCTTTAGCATTTTTTTGTTGCTACGTAACTACTTTGATTATGATTTTTTTTTTCTTTATACGCTTCAATAGTTTGTTGGATAGCATGTTCAAAACTTCTTTTTCAAGTTGGTTTTGACGATGATGATCAAGCAATGAGAAATGAAGAATTATAAAACGTTTTATTATAAAGTAAAATAAAAAAAATAGGTGTGTCTTGAAGTCACAAGTCAATGTCCATTGGATTCATTATCGTTTCCTTTTTCTATTATCTCTTTTAAATTTTTTTAGATTTTGTCATTTTGATGTTAAGTTTTTGTTGATTGGTTTGTAGTCATTTGACTATTTTACATTTTAAAGTTTTCTTTCATAATATGCAACCTATAAGTTGTGTTAATTTTTCCAACAAGATATTGGATTCAATTACTCAAGATTTTTTTTAGATTCGGTTATAAAAATTGAGCAACAAAATATTATTTTTAAGTTAGGAAAAAATATATTATTTATTTTATATATATGGATATTCAATTCTAAATGATTTCTCTACAGAAAACAAAATCTAAGGAGATAAATATTTTATTACGTATACAAGATATCCAATATTTATCCCCACAAATCTCAACAATGAATTCATCTATATGCAATCTTTATAATAAATATCAATATTAAATCTAAATTACATACGTAATTGATAATATTTATACCGATTTTTTTTCTATAATTCAAAATATTTTGTTTCCTAATTATTTTCTGAATCGAGTGCCAAAATACCGGCCTAAATATTTAAGTTGCCAAACTTTATGTTGAGGATAATTTATATCTCTTTTTAATAATTTGAAATTATTATTTCTGTTTTTTTTCATAAAATCTGGATTTGGAAACATTTTTTTCTTAAACAACGTCTATTTCATAAAAAAAATTATGGTTTTATTTTGCCTTTATTGAATAATAACATATTTGGTAATACAATTCAAATAATTTATTTTTATTTTTTCAGTTTTAAATTTATTAAAAGTATGAAAATAATTTATTCAAAAGACAATCCACATATGAACAATATTCTATTTTATAACTATAAATAGGAAAAAACGAGTTTCAATAGCTTCCGAATCATATGGATGAACGAGTTCGTGTCGACATTAATATAAGAACAAGAACGACATTTTTTTTATGATAAAATACAAAAATTATCTCGCGGTGTATCGTAGATTTTTTTTTTGTTTTTTAAAATAATTTAAAATAAATTAATAAATTATACTATTAACTTATTTTATAAATTAGAGATTTATCATATTAGTTTCGAATTAATCAATTTAAAAATTATACCCACATATTATATGAACTATAAAATGTTATACATAGTAACAACTATTTACTTTTACAAAAACTAATTTTAATTGATCGATTTCAAATAAAACAAATAATTTGTTACTACATCAAACAACTAAAATTATTCTAACTTTCCAATATGCCTATAATATTCTACAAAACAAAACAAATCTTAAAATATATATATATATATATATATATATATATATATATATCTTATACAACATAAAAATTATATTTTAACTTACAAATTATATAAAATATAAAAAACCATAATCCCGCGGTGTTGTGCGGGTCTTATCATAGTATAGTACAATGAAGAAAACTTTACATTTATATCATATCTATACAATTTTATTGAAAGTATATTTTACACAAAAAGATAAATTAATTTGTTGATATCCAAAGTTTTTAACAATTTTGTCTATTAGATGTTATTATTTTAAATTTATTACCATACTATATAGATTTTTAGTTATAACATTTTTTTCTTCCTATTTTACATCCTCCTTCTTAACACGTGTATGTTTTTTGTTAACAAAATTATCTTGCCAATCCTCTTGTTAAAAAGATAAGAATTCTTCACTAATTTTCTAAATATTTTGTTAAGAAAAGTGCAATACATCATGATTTTCTCGGAATGTTTTTCCTTGTCACTTTACTTATTTTCCTATGACATGTGTTAAGTGTATGTTTTAAGTTGAATTTTTCTTCCATCCATATAGTTGGTTGTAGTTAAACTCTCCTTAAAGAAAAAAACATTTAGTAATTAGTCTTTAGCAAAACAAAAAACGTTTTAACATAATTTAACTGTGAAACGTCTTCTCACAATTGGTAACGTATTTGTGGATTTGTCCGCAAGGTCACGTGTTCAAATCCCAGTTTTGCTATTTATTTTTCTTAAAACATTTTAGCCAAATCGACATAGGTAAACCAAGTTGTGATGGATTAGTGACTCTCGTTTAAAGTGTGGATTGGAATCTTCATGTAGGTGTAGGTAAAAAATCAATTTCTCAAGTGTCTTGCACATTGTACCCTAGCTATTATTGAGAATATGATATCGCACATCGGAAAAAGACAAATGATCATAAGTAGTATATAAAACATATGAAATAATGCATTTATTGTCAACTGATTTTAAGTTGAAAGTCTATATTCTAATATGATATCAAATTCCGATTTTTGACCCAAAAAATATATATATATATATATATATATATATATATATATATATATATATACTAGATCGCGATCCACACGTGCCTACCCGATCTACAATCGGTCCGTCTATACACTATCCATGGGAGCTCTAATATTGTAAAAAAAAATCATTTTACACGCGAAGTTGCAGCAATCTATCTAGCTAGCCTTCAATTGCCACAAGAATCCTCCAAAGTTTGGTTTGTTTAAGCTGCTTTTCACCATGATGCCCTTCAGGATCCACATTGTCCTGCAAAGGCAAATCCCAAGTTTAGTTCTATTCACAACTGTCTTGTTGGTAAGGACCACCACAATGTTTCACCTTCTTTAACTTACAATGAATTTTAACCAATAAGAAGGGACGAAAACGAATGTACCTGCAAGTATAGATTCTTTTATAGCATCCAGCCAGACTTCAGTCCAACCTCAGCAAAGACCTTTCAAGGTATACTCAAGCTTCCTCCATAGTGTTCACTGATCAAGGCCTGTGTAAAGAAAGAAGTCTGGTTACTTGGCCAATTTCCGATTTTCCCAAATGATTCAATTCAGGATGTAGCTTATCAATGTCTAAACTTCTGGCTTTTTTGTTCATAATGGTTTGTCATGTCGATGGAAACCTTGCACTGACCTGAATAAAGGGAGACACTATCTCATAGACTTGTAGGAAAAGTTGGCTCCTTGCTGCTAATCTGAAGATAAAAGTATAATCATCACCAAAAGCGGTAATAATCTAAGATGAACAATCAAATAAATCTTTAAATCAAATGTGTCATAACTATGATCACATACAGGTGCAAGAAAAATCTCTGCAATACCTTTTCAGAAGGCGGAAGCAGAGATATATCTCCTCAATATCACCTTCTACCTTGAGCTTAATGTACTGTTTAAGAAGTTCACACACATCGTAAATAGCTTTGTCCAAATCATTGGCACTTGCATAGTGAAAACTCCCAATTTCTGAAATAGCGTGTTGCAAGACCGGGGATAACATAGGGCTTGCCTGAGCAACTTTGTAGTATATCTCTGAAAGTTTTTCCAAAGTACAATTGCCACTAACTTTGAACTTCTCTGTCCAAAGAGGAGGATTCCCAAACCAGAGAGAGCTACATGAGAAACCAATCTCATTCTCAGTGCCCTTTATATCTATCGGCTCCTCATCTTGTTTCTTACAAGTCTCCATGGGAACATCTGATGATGACTGTCGTCTCCTGTGGGCAGGAAATGCTCCCACTACATCAGCTCTCAACTCTTCAGGTAATTCTTGTAACACAGAGACATCGACTTGACTAAGGGATGAAGGCATCAAATCAGTAATTTCTATTGTACGCTGATTAGACGTTCTGGCAATGGAAGGACGCGGCACATAAGGTTCTTTATATTCCTAGTTTCGGGAATATAACGAAAACTCTTAGAAGTCTATATATAATTTGCCCCTTTTTCAGGTAACTGTTCTACTGTTGATGATGGCCAAACATATGTGAGATGATTCATTCCAAGAAGGAATAGCAAGAGCTTTACCTTTTCTCCAGAGGTGCTCAAGCCATGTATCTTAACTGAGAGAGATTTTAATTCTCTAATGCCAGCAGCAGTGCCTATGGGAAGAAAAAGTAATAATCTCAGATGCACTGCATTGGGGAAAAAAACACAGTTATTCATCAGGCTTCTAATACAGCTGACAAAACTAACCATCCAAGGAGACATGTAGAGAATTGCTGTTGATTTTTCTTTTCCCTCGTTTTTTCTCAATTAACTCAAACAACTTCCCGCCGTAGGTTCCATCTAATTCTGAAAGGAGCTCTGGAGGAAGGTTCTCTAGAACTTCCATGTCGAGGTGGCACATGGGCGGTAAGGATGAATTTGTATCACCTGACTGAATTGATGATTCTGCTGAATTAGATTCTCGGAGTCTAGAAACTCCACCAGTAACATGCCTATTACAATCTGTCACAAGACAAAAATTAAGTCAGTCGTTTTTCGCAGCTAAATTCATTTCTAGACCCATACAACAAAAAAGGAAGGAAAAAGAAACCGATTTTGGGTCAGAATATTTTCTTCTCACAGACATACTAATACATTTTCAAACAGAACGTTGGAGTTGTTATTACAGACAAATATAGTAAATAACCACGTCTTTCTGGGCATCACTTGTAAAGCTTTAACATAGTGAGCACTGACAGAACATTTATTTACCTGAGTTTTCCCTAACTACTGCAGCAAAAACATTATCATCTTGTTCTATTTGGACAGAGGCAGGTGCAGAGCTGAGCCATGATTTGAGATTCCTTGAACCTTGAAAACCAAGGAAACAAGTATAAATGAATAGGGAGAGACTACAATGTTTGAATCACTTTTTTCCAGAATGTTTACCAGAAATGCATAAGAATTCATCAAGCAGAATGATCTGCAATTTAATATGTAACAAATCATAGTGAACCCTAGAGTTTAATTTCCCTAGAACTAACCTTTATTAGAAGGATCAGCACTGTCAAGCTTAGAGACCTGAAGCCCAACCCCACGAACTTCCTTAACATCTATCTCAAGAGAAACAAAAGTTGACGGTTAATCATGGATGCTGATGCAACAGTTAGATGTTATCCATGAGTCAATAGCAAAGAATAGATCCCAACAGGACGTTCAGTCTAAAGGACCAACTTTCTCACTTTCCTGCAGTGTAAGATCGAACAACTCTGCAATATTAAGCTTAAATTGGTCTCACAGGATCATATAATCTTTCAAACTAGTCTCATCTATCTTTTATAAAATTTGAAAATTCAACTAAGCTGCTTCTTGCATGTGAGGAAGGACTCGAATAGATGCTCAGTTAAGAGCAACAGCAAAACCATCTTAACATTAACAAAGCAGCTGAGACCCACTTACCCAAGCAAAATGACCCAAACAACTTCTTT
The DNA here is from genome assembly GCA_900406565.1 of Turritis glabra. Classification (NCBI taxonomy): domain Eukaryota; kingdom Viridiplantae; phylum Streptophyta; class Magnoliopsida; order Brassicales; family Brassicaceae; genus Turritis; species Turritis glabra. The sequence goes on along the minus strand of OVBN01000165.1, from coordinate 218,980 downwards.
GAAATCCTCTGCAGAATTTCTACGTCATCTGTAGCAGCAGGAACCTATAGCATCAATGATAAAAATAATCAGCCAGGCTTTAAGGATTAAACAGGTATAAATGAAAAATATTGCACGCGATATCTGTGAGAGAAAATAATACTATCATCCTAGTTTCCCACTAATTTCCATTGTAACAACTTACAGTGATGGAACGACTCAGATTGTCACAGTCTCCACAACCCATATACTTGGTAGGTTCTTCAGCATCTTTTTTTCTCTTTTTTATCTGAAGTAACACCAGAGCGCAAACATTCACTATATTTTATTTTCGTGATTAATGATGTCACTCGAACATGGCATATACTACCCAATGCGATTAATACTACCAAAGCAAAAACCTCAATATTTTACAACAATAAAACTAAGAAATGCATAAAACCTTAAGAGTAAAAGTGCGTCCTATCATTTCACATCCTTGCAGACGCAAAGAAACTTCTTTGCATAGGCATTGGAGGAAGTGTTGAACCTGCAACCATCAACAACCACACATATTCTTAGCTAACATCAAATGAATAATGTTTGGAAAAACAACAAGAAGACATTATTCACGAGAATCCAGACATCTTGCTGATCTCTGAACCGCACACCCCAATTCACTTCAGCCCCTATGGACTTACTCTCCTGTACATATAAAATCTTTAAGTTACTGGGTGAGTATATACATATCAAAAGAAAAATATTACCTACAGAGAGAAAAACGATGAAATGTGGAACAAGGGAGTGAGTCAACAGTTAAGCAGACCTGCACCGCTGTAACTGACCGTAGGTCTAGTCCTCTGCTATAGCTCCAAAGCATCTCGCCGGTTTTCACCCCAAAATCCTTTTGAAGAGAATCCTGCAAAACCCGATAGGATATTTTTGGTATAGCTTAGCGAAGTCGTCTGTCAATAACAATTATTACGCAGATGAAAACTAATCAGAAACAGTAGTCTTCAAAGGCAAATATCGTATTAAATAAAATTGCCTATGGTGTTTTGCTTAAATAAAATAGCAACCAGACATGTCCATAACCACAAAAATGGTTTACCTTGGAAATCAAACGTAACTGCCCACATGTTTGGATATTTTGCTTCACCAGCTTCTCCTTCAACACAGAACCTACACCAGGTAGTGTCCCGACTGGAAGCTGATCCAAGAACTCATCTACCTGCCGAAATGACAGACGTTAACCGAAATTAATACAAAATGGCTTCTGCAACCAAGAAACTAACCACAGCTCATATACCTCTTTCCACTGATTACGAGTCAGGAACAAACACATATACCCAAAAGATAGAAAGCTGTTTATAGAAAGCACCTTCTCAGCAGAGATATAAAGTTGGCCGGCTGGTTTAGCAACTCTGGTAGCAAGACGAGCCATTAGCATAGTACCGCCTATCCCAGCACTTGCGCTGCATCCAGTAGTCTCAAGGATCTCATTCCTTATTGTCGAGGCTAAAAGTTCGGGTTCTACATCCTTCAAATCAGAGACATCTAAAAACGCTTCATCGCAGCTTAGCGCCTAAACTCCAAAAAAACAAACATAAATGTTAACAATAAATAAACACCAGCAACTAAAAAAAATATCTTTTGGAGGCTGACCTGGACTTTTCTGCAATGCCTATGCAAGATGTCATAAAACTGATCAGCTACCTGCAATCGAGTTGCAATGTCAAAAAAGCTGGACCGACGTGCCAACATACAATAGACACTCAACTCTAAAAAATACCTCTTCGTAGGCTGCAAAGTTGTAAGGAACAATAACAAGCTGAGGACAAAGGTCTTTTGCATGTCTTACAAACATACCTGCCTTCACTCCTAGATAAAGAAAATGACATCAAATTAGTACAAAAACAGAAAGGTCAAGACCCCGAGTACAACCAAGCTTAGGAGAGATTACTTTCGTATTAGACAGACCATAAGCCCGAGCTGGATAATTTGCAGAGGAAATTTCAGCCGTTCCTTTCGGGTTATCTGAGTGACATACAGCTACCGGCTTGTCGTGTAATTCAAGACGGTTCTTGATTACCACTGACACAAAGAAGCAATCCTGGAAATATATCACAGATTCAAATAACAAGAATGCAACAAATGAAAGTCAGAACAAAAAAAATGCAATCCTAGAATCACAAACTTCAATCATAATTTTTCACTCTCTTTTATGGCCAATTTCATGCTTAAACGCCTAGCTATTGTGCTGCGGGAAAATGCAGAATTGAAGAAATGGCCACGGCTTTCTTTTGTTTCCCCTACTTTTAGAAAGCAGAAGATAAAGAAAACAGCCTAGCTTGAGGAAATTACCAAATCAATGTGGATAATGGTCGACTTCTTGGCCATTTCAGCTGTATTCTGGCCAGAATCTTCCAATTTAAGTCCATTGGAAGAGCCATGAAATCTTTTACGGTACCTGTTTCTCCATGTTCCAATAAAATGCAGCCTTGAATTCTGCAGAAAAAATACATATAGAGAAAGCATCTTCAGAATCTTCATTGGAACGATACTATACATCCAATTATTTCTAGTTATATAAACTGACAATGAGACTCTTATAATACAGGCGTAATATCTCAGCCAGAGATCATTTTTTTTTTTGGGAAGAAACCAGCAGATAAATGAATCTCTTGTAAGAGATACCAGAAAGTGTGGGAATAAACCAGGCGAACAATATTTCTATAAAGTTTTACCTTAAAGTAGTTTTCCACAAAATTGGGATCCTCGAGAGTTGAATGACGCCTTGTAGAAGATCCAGCAGCGGTTGCAATCGATTTGCCATCATTCTTCCCATCTGCATGAAAGGACTTGTTGCCTGAAGCGGAATGAAGATTGGTAGTGGACTGAATTTCACTACTAACTTCTTTTTCTTCTATGTCATAATTACCAAGTCTTTCTGCATTCATTTCAGAAGATTTCAAATCACCAGTTCCTGTTTCTTCTGTCAGTTTTGCAGTAGTGTTCTCGATATAAATGCCGTCAATCTCATCATTAACGTGGTCTCTTGCTTCCTCTGAATCTTCTGCTCTAATTGAACTTCCTTCTTCAGCTTCACTGTATCCAGTATCAGGCTGACAAGATGTAACCGGCGTAGCCATCTGAGGGGTCAAATGGCTTCTGGGTGCAAAAAAGGCAGACAACTTCGGCTGGGTATCATTCAGTTGATCTAGCTGGTAAGGAACCCCTGAGATGTGATAATCACAACACAAAGCATTGAATCAGATGAACAAATAAATTATGTACAATGATAAATGAATGCATACGAAGATGACAGTAGTTGAATGATCAAATCCAAACATTTCTACTTATGTTTACATGATTTAACCGAAACTAAATCATCTTGAATTGACTTACAGCCCATAAGTCTGTTGGCAGAGATAGAGTCCACTATCCATGTGGGTTTCACAACAGGTAACCCTCTGCTAAATGCCCTGATTGGAAATAAAAATCCATTATAAGACACGAATTTGCAAGAAATTAGCCAGGATTTTTAAGAAACTAAGAACAACTAACCTTAGATTCTTGACTTTACTATCTGGAAGGTTGCTGCAGATGATATGTGTTACAGAACGCCTAGAAAAGTAGTTCTCGAATCTTCCACCATATTTCATCATGTAACCTCGCAACTCCTACACAGATTAAGACACTGTTAAACCACAGATGACCCACCAGTACTACTACACTACAGAAAAAATCATGAAATTTTAAGGTGTATTCACCTGCAACAGTTTAGATAATATCGGAGAATGGAATCATAGTCATAGAGGTAAGTCATTTCAAATATGCAGAGAACTAGACACCAACAGAATTGAAAATTAATAAAAACCAAAGCAATAGAGCATAAACCTGATGGGAAGGAATGGTGAAACCATCCACAAAGATTGAAACCCCTTGGAAGATAAGTTTCTCAGAACTCGAAACACCATGAGAGGAAGCAGAAGCCTCGGTCTCAAATTGATTCTGAAGTTTCCGATTTTTCACTTCCATGTAACTAACATCAAAAAACAGAGAAAAAATCACAGAACATCAACACCACAATACTATAACAATGCTTAACAATTAAAAAACCCATCACAATGCATCTCACTTCCTTCTAACTTCATAAAATTTCCAAAATTTAAACGTCACAAGTGCAAATTCATTTTCAATCGTTCTCAGAACAAGCACTTAAATTTCCAACTTTTACATGGGAATTTCAAAATCTAACCACTACCCAACACTAAAATTGTAGAGAATGAGAGAAAGACCTTCCGAAATCGGAGAAAGGAGAAGACCGGAAAGAAGAACGAGAAGAAGCGGCGCCCCATGCGGCGCCTAGGGTTTTCTGATTACTCGGATTCTTCTTCTTGTTCTTCTTGTTACTCCCACTGCCACTATTGTTTGAAGAATTGGAACCCAAGCTACGCTTCATTGTTGTTGTTGGGGATGATGAATCTCAGAGCGAGACGGAGAAGAAGCTTTCAACGGAATCTTCCATTTTGTAAAGTCACACCCTGTGGGGGTTTATATACAAAACAAGAACGTTGTCAGATTAGTACTCAAACTTGTATATACTTTCCAAGAATCCCCACAAGTTTTAAATTTTACAATTATAATCAATATCTATGTTTCCCCCAATATAATCACACATCTAATTGAGGATAAAAAAAAAATCTAGAATCCAAATCTTTATCTTGTGAAGATTTTCTAGCCAAATTTAATGAGAAATTTTGCAAAAAAAATATATAAAAAAAAATCTAGAATCCAAATCTTTATCTTGTGAAGATTTTCTAGCCAAATTTAATGAGAAATTTTGCAAAAATAATAATAATAAAGTAACCAAATTTTACAAAACAACATAGTGTATTAGTTTGCAATAATGTGCAGCTCTACAGAATATGATAAAGCAAATGAAGCAAGAACTTTTAGGCCACATTGGTTTTAGTAATTTAATGAGGTCACATATATTGTTTTCTCATTTAAGTGAAATGATGAAAATATAACCCGAACCCGAAATCCGAAACCGAACCCGACCCGAAAATCCGCCCCAAAACCCGAACCCGAAATTAATGAATACCCGATCGGGTTTAAAATGTTGAAATTTTGGGTTTGGATTCGGGTTCGGGTTATACCCGAAAACCCAATACTCATCTCACTTACATACACTAAGCTGCTTAGTTTTCTCACCAGCCCAACCGTGCCCTACTCGTGAAGTTGCCAACCAAGAATCTTAGTATCCTATCGATTCGATTCCAATCAATTTCAATCGATTTAGCTTCCTTCCCCAGTTCCCCTACTCGATTTCAAGTTTCCCTTTCAAAACCCCAATTTTAAATTCCCAACAACAAACTAGATCATCTAGTTTCTCTTCCCTCTGAGTTTTCGAGAAATTATTCTCAGGTAATTCCTCCAATTCATCCTGAATCTCCTCCGTCTGTGGCTCTCTAGCGTTCATCTTTAGTAAAGCGATAAATCGCGATACTTAGTTTATTGGATTTGCTAAATCCGGACGGAAGCATTTTAGATCTTTCGATCTTGTTAGAAAACTAAGCGGCTTTCGATCTGGCTCTCTCTCAATTGTTTGATTTGGTAATTTCGATTGATGGGTATGTGAGTGAAGGTTTCGATTGATGGATCTATGATTATCTGAAGGTTTCGATTGATGGATATATGATTATCTGAAGCTTTCGATGGATGGGTATTTGATGCTTTAATGGTTTTAAGAACATGATTATAGTTTATACATTGATTTGGTTCTCATGTTCCTAAGTAATTGTAGCTGGTTTTTAGTTCTAAGTTTGCTTTAGAATTTGCTTTCCTTGATATTATTGTAGCTGGTTTTTAGTTCTAAGTTTGCTTAGAATTTGCTTCCCTAAGTAATTATTGCTATTTTGTTCCTTGATTGAAGTTTGTAATCGGTTGTTATGATTCTTGTCCTCACGTCATATGTTTTTTTTTTCTTCAGATATAAGCTTCTCAAGATTATTAAAGAAACCAAAACAGAGTCTAGTGTTGGTTTAGTAACTTTAGTTTAATCACAGGTTGTTAATCGGCGTGCTTATGGGTTTTGGATTCTTGTGCACATGAGTACTCGAGAAGGAAAGCTCAAAAATATTTTAATTTAGAATCATAAAGAGGTCTATGACTCATATAGAACAAGAAAGATAATAGCATATGATACGGATCTTTTATTTTTAACTTAATTGTGCACAACTTGTCTTCACCTTTTCAGTTACCACAATGATAGGCTTGGAATTAGATTTGTGTTCTAGTCCCTTTGCTCTCCTCCTCATTGTTTATGTTTTGGAAGAGCATTACATGATCAATGGTTTCTTCTGTTGTTTTTGTTATAGGTAACTTCTCAAGAGCATTCTGCAATTGTCCTACCAGCTTGTTACAGCGGTTAATGAAGTCTGCAGCCGAGTGATAGCGATTGACAGCGCCTTCTCTCATCATATAAGCTCAGCCACTGTGACTACCCACAAAAAATAAAACATTTTTATCGACCATCCTATGGGTGGTAAGTTTCAGGGTTTATATGTTTTAAGAACTTACTCTTGTTTCTGCGTACTTTACTCTTGTTTATGTGTACTTTTAAGAACTTACTCTTGTTTCTTTCTAAAACCCGAACCCGAAACACCAAAACCCGGTCCGAACCCGAACCAGCCCGAATCTATATATATACCCGAATGGGTTTTAAATGACAAGACTCGAAAACCCGAAAACTCGAAAATCCGAACCCAAACCCGAACGCCTAGGCCTAATGAGAAGGTTCGAACTTTGTGTTATTTACCAGACATTAGGATTTTTAAATATAAACTATTCTAAGATTTTCATGATTTCTTTTTTTTTTTTGCAAAATGCAAACACAAATTTCACTTATTTTGGCATTACATTTACGGTTCAAAAGGAAGTGGTTAACATGATTACAGTTGTGTGATCATTTAAAAAAAAAGTACATTAAATATACATTTCCAAAAATCAGACAGATACTAATTAACTCCTTAGAATGACAAGACTTATAAATACTTCAGACTCATTTTCTATGTTTAATGCATATATCTTTCATATCTTATGGCTATCATAAAGTTTGGGGAAACGGATCTCCGACTTTCATAATTTTGGAGAAGAAATATATGAATCTCTGTTGAGATTTATTTATTTAATTATGTTTTCTTCATCAATTGCTTTCTTATATGTTGTTCATTCCATGTTTAAAGATGAAGTGTTTATGAGATTATAGCCGCTACGCGGTGGAAGCTCTGTACTGTCGAAACAAACATCTTATCTATGCAAATCAAGAACATGGAGAACTGAAAAACTCGGCAATTCTGGGATTCCAAATTTACAAGAAAATATTATTCAAATACTTTGTGTACTTCCTACTCAATAACATAATCTCTTTTCTACAAACCTAACATGTAAATTAAACAAACTTTTAAGTGTGATTGAGTTGTTGCATTGCATTCAGAAATATATAGTGAGACAAAATATGTCATATCAAATGTAATAAGCACAACATTGTACTAATTATCAAATTGGAAATATTTCATCGACATAATTTTGTGCATATAATTGAGTATAATAATTAGACATGCATCCAAATTTCAAAAATCTGAAATTGTACGAGTATAGAAGATTCAAAAAACACTTCTAATATTTCTCTCCCACCGACAAACCTTTTTGTGAAGCAATAACTCACTTAATTAGTGTTGTTGGGGTCAATGTAATATGATATGTGCAGATGCTTAAGTATAACAACTAGAGATACATCTGTATTTAGATTTTTTAAACAAATTTTATTTAATAGTTACTGCTATTTGAGTATTTTAAATGTTTATAAATATGTATTTTTAAAAAATTAGAGATGAATTCAAGTATAATTTCAGTTAAATTTATTTAACTCAGTAAAAATTTTAAGTAGTGAAAAATTTAAATGATTTAAATTATTAATAGTAGCGAATAAATATTGAATGTTTAGTTACCTTTTTATTTTTCTACCGAGTACCAAAAAATCAAATGGAAACAGTTTAATATTCGAAAGATGCATCTTAATATACACGGTTTCCAACCACAATACATCTTTAAAAGCAACTCTATTGATCTTCAACCTATTTCTACAAATAATTTGTCGTTTCTGTAGCATAAAACTACAAATTTGGAGAAAAAATTTAGGGTTTGAGATCATTTGAACCATGTGTTTTGACAATGGATTTCATGTTTTGTTGTCAAATTACATATTGTTTTTAGAGATGTATTGCTGGTTTTATAATAGATTAAAATATTGGTTTGTTTTGCAAAGTTTAGTTGCTTTTGAGGGTTCTTTTTGTAAATTTCTCAATTTATTAATCGTCTCGCTTTATCTCCTCTTTATTATTATTATTTTCGCGCGCTATTCGTCAACACACACACATTTCCCCTAATCTCTCTCTCTCTCTCTCTCTCTGAATTCTCTCATTTTAGAAATCGGCAGTTTCAATTTCGTGAAGAAATGCCAGTAGCGAGACCGGAGACATCGGATGCACGGGTTATCGCTCATGTCGACATGGATTGCTTCTACGTTCAAGGTCTCCTCTCTATCTAACTTGAGTTTTCTACAGTCTGACTACACGCTTTAGTGAGAGAAAGGAAAGGACTGTAGCCCCTTCGAATCGAATTTAAACTGTTGGAATTCTGGGTTTTTCAATCTCTGTAAGAAAAAGGGTTTCTTTTTTCTCGTTGGCGTTGTTGATGCGTTTGTTTAGGGATTTGGGAAATTACCAAATTTTGGGGATTTTGGAACTTGGATTAGAAGAAAAACCAAAACTTTGAATTTATTTCTGTTTTGTGAAATTGTCTCTTCCTTTTCTTACCTGATTAGTGGAGCAAAGGAAGCAACCAGAGTTGCGAGGACTTCCTACTGCAGTTGTACAGTACAACGAATGGCAAGGTGGTGGTTTGATTGCTGTTAGCTATGAAGCACGTAAATGTGGCGTAAAGCGGTTAGTTTTAACTAGAGAATGCTTCTTTACCCCAATTGTGTCAATCTTTCTAGGGTGGCCAAAAACGGTGTTTTGGATGGAGTTTTCAGGTCTATGAGAGGTGACGAGGCTAAGGCTGCTTGCCCTCAAATTCAATTGGTTCAAGTTCCTGTGGCTCGTGGTAAAGCTGACCTGAATTTATATCGCAGTGCGGGTTCTGAGGTTGATGGAAGTGGAAGTTATTACTATTATATTGTTTGTGTCTGTCTAAACAATGATATTTGCTAAAGTCATCTTGTTTTATGTGTCGTGAAGGTGGTTTCGATTCTAGCACAAAGCGGTAAATGTGAGAGGGCTTCGATTGATGAAGTGTATCTTGACCTCACCGATGCAGCAGAAAGTATGCTTGCTGATGCACCTCCAGAGAGTTTAGAATTGATAGACGAAGAAGTTCTTAAATCCCATATTCTTGGAATGAGCAGAAAGGTCTGATTGGGGATTCTTCTAATCTTCATCAAGAATATAGTCGATAGTCAATATTATGATCTGAACTTCTTTTTTTACTTTGATACAATCTTTTGGCTTTGATTCAGGATGGAGATGATTTCAAGGAGAGTGTCCGCGATTGGATATGTCGAAAAGATGCTGATCGCCGTGATAAGTTATTAAGTTGTGGAATTATCATTGTTGCAGAACTCCGGAAACAGGTGCTTAAGGAGACTGAGTTTAGTTGTTCTGCTGGCATAGCCCATAACAAGGCAAGAAAGCTTACTTATTTTTTCTAGTTTTTCTTTCATTACTTGTATAATGAGTAACAACATGTACCTTACAAGCAGATGCTAGCCAAACTTGCTAGTGGGATGAATAAACCTGCCCAGCAGACCGTTGTACCATATTCGGCTGTACAGGAATTACTCAGTTCCTTGCCAATAAAGAAGATGTAAGTAAGTTTGATAAGTTTATTGATCCCAACACTTACTATGAAGACTAAAAGTATTTGTCTATTCAGCCTTTTTGTCATTCTACGGCAAACACTTAAACACTTGATATTTGCTTAAGTGTCAATATCGCTGTGGTCTAATGAGTCTAAGCCGGTCCAGAATGGTGCATTGCATCTTTTATATCTGCCCCACAATCATAAAAATTTCAGTTATTGTTGGCAAGCATTTAGCTCTAATTACCTATCTTGCAGGAAACAACTGGGAGGAAAGCTGGGTACTAGCTTGCAAACTGACTTGGGAGTTAACACTGTGGGGGACTTGTTGCAATTTTCTGAAACAAAGCTGCAAGAACATTATGGAATAAATACTGGGTAATAGCTTTGGAAAAGACGGTTAAGCTATTGCAGATTGTTCAATGTCTTTGACCAAATTCTCCGTTAGTGCTTTCTAGCTTGCTAAATTATGTATGTGTTTGCCTCAACGACCACTTATGTGCTTAATAATAAAAATTTAAAGGATTTGCAACTTGTGCTTGTTTGCCTGATTCCTTTTTTCAGTAACCACGTTCATTAATACTTCTTTTTCTCTGACTTGTAGTACTTGGTTATGGAATATCGCAAGAGGGATCAGTGGAGAAGAAGTGCAAGGTCGCCTTCTCCCCAAAAGTCATGGTTCTGGAAAGACATTTCCTGGACCCCGTGCTTTGAAGTCACTCTCAACAGTAAAGACTAGAATCTCAACGATGCTCTTCTATTTCCTTTTCTGTCAGTTGGTTTACTTGATAAGTCATAAGAGAAAGTGCTTATAAAAGTGAAACGAATAGCAAAAGGAGCTCCTCTTCTCATCAGTCATATCATAGATTTACTTTTTCCTATAACTGCTGTGTAATCTCTTACTCTTTTAGGTTCAGCATTGGCTGAATCAGCTTTCCGAAGAACTAAGCGAGCGCCTCAGTTCTGACTTGGAGCAGAATAAGCGGATTGCGAGTACCCTTACCCTTCATGCTAGCGCTTTCAAAGTACCTATTTTCTCTTGGTTATGTAGATTTTTATAAAAAGTGTACTTGGTTATTTATCATATTTCTCTGCGAAAGACTACGGCTTAAAACATATTTTGTCCTGAAAAATACTGCAGTCAAGGGATTCAGATTCTCATAAGAAATTTCCTTCAAAATCTTGTCCTCTGAGATATGGAGTAACCAAGATCCAAGAAGATGCCTTTAATCTGTTCCAAGCTGCCTTACGTGAGTATATGGGACCTTTCGGGAGCAAACCTCAAGGAAATAAGCAAGAGACATGGAGAATAACAGGCCTTTCTGTTTCCGCAAGTAAAATTGTTGACATACCATCTGTAAGTCCTTGTAGCTTCTAAATCTCTGCTAATTACTGCTCACTTTCAAACATTACCTGGTTTCTTCACTGATTTGTTAGGAGTGATATCTTATGATCGTAGGGAACAAGCTCGATAATGAGATATTTTCAAAGTCAATATACTGCTCCTTCTCGTTCAGCTGATGGTTGTGTTCAAGATCATGTAGCGATGACTCCTTCAGGTATACCAAATTATTTCTGTATATTTTCAGAACTTTCTATACTTCTCTCTTGATTCTGGTAATTTAATGTCGTGATTTTTCCTGCAACTGGTGCAGCTAGTGAAGGTTGTTCAGAACAAAGATCAACAGAAACCCAAGCAGTAATACCTGAAGAAGACACTGGTGTAACTTATACTTTGCCTAATTTTGAAAACCCAGATAAAGACATTGATCTAGTCTCCGAAAAGGTATCAGCTCTCGTTTCCCTTTTATCTGAAGCATATTTTAAGCCTTTCTTAGAAGTGTGATCTAGCAAAGAGGCTAAACATATTTAGGTGCATTAACGTTCTCAGTTTCAACTTTCAAAGGAATAGAAATGTGATGAGATTCGTTAGTAATAATAACTGGTAAAGAAGTGATTGGTTACGGTCTGTAGTGTTTGAATGACTCAAGAACCTATATATTTTCTCAAGTTATCTTATCAAGTAATTGGTGTATCCTTGAAGAACCAATTCCGCAGTTTCCTTGTCAGGATGTTGTCTCTTGTCCATCAAATGAAGCAATGGATGTTCCCACCCAATCAGAATCAAACAAAGGCACGCAAGCGAAGAGAAGTGGGCGGAAGATAAATAACTCGAAAGAAAAGAATCGGGTAATTGACTCATCGCTTTGTTTGGTGCACAAAAAGCTTCTACCTTTGCTGAGATTTATTTGCTTGTTTGTTCATTAGGGAATGCCTTCAATTGTCGATATTTTTAGGAATTACAATGCGATTCCATCAAAGCAAGAGACTCAGGAAGATTCCACAGTGTCATCAACCAGTAAAAGAGCCAACTTTAGTAGCAGCAGCCATAATAGTGAAATGAATCAAGAGGTAGAAGAGAGAAGAGAAACAGAGTGGAGCTATAAGACTGATGAAATCGATCAGTCTGTTTTCGATGAATTACCAGTTGAGATTCAACGAGAACTCAGGAGTTTCTTACGCCCTAATAAGCGGTCAAATGCCGGTAAAAGCAAAGGTAATGATTCTGCTTCAAGCATTGCTCATTATTATCCACCATTGAATAGATAGATCCAAGCTCCTTTGTCTCTGTTGTTGACTGTATATAGTCCTTGTCTGGCCAGAGATTTGGTCTTGTATTTTAGGTACTAGATTTATTTTACTCAAAATTATATTAAAGAAGTTTCACTAGAGCTATTAAAAACTAAAAATAAACAATACCCCAAGAATATAAATATTGGTATGTTCGATGAATTTGTTGAGCACAGATTAAACCATCCTACCTAGTTACTCTCTAGTTTTAGTATGGGGCTTATATGGTCCGATACTCTACCAAACGAAAGAGTGTGTTACATGTTATTGTCAATAAATCGAAATGTTAATTATAAATTGGCCTAAAATTTGACTTTTTCTTAAGTTTTACGGATCAACATGAGATAATTGTGGTACCCAAAAAAAAAAAAAAAAATTGAGATAATTGATATTTTGGTAGAACCACTTTGAATCAGATTCACAAGAAACTTGTAATCAAAACATCATAAAAAGTAGTACAGTTAAATCATTAAAGATATAAATATGTATGGAAAATGAACGGTAAAAAAAAAACACAAAAATCGAAACCCTGAAACCGTTTTTGGGTTGGGACAATACAGCAGGCCACTATCATGCCATCCCAATCCAATGGGTTTATTTTTTTTCCTTTGTCTAAATTACCTAAATAGCCTTGAACTTGCTCTCCAATATAGCAATTAATTACCTTTAAGTCTTTAAGAGTGTGCGATTTATCAAGAAATCAATATCTAAACACCACAATTTATAACTGTGATTAAAATTTCAATTAGCTGCCTAATTTGTCTGTGTGCGCAATCACACGTAAACACGCCTCTATACTATTCGATTTCGTTTCTATATATACAAAACAGAGAGAGTCTTCGTGATCCCATTTCAGTGTAGCTTAAGCTTTTAGAAGCAAACCCAAGAGAAGAAGAAAACAATGGCGATTTCTTCTCTGTGATATTTTCCCTCGATTCTAAGCTTCTGGGTACTTCAATTCTCTCTCTCTCTCTCCTTCACGGGTTTTTCATTTCCGTACTTTTTGCTTTGTTTCTTGCGAAAAAGCTATCCTTTTCCTTGTGACCCTACATTTGATATGATTCTACTTCTGAAAAATTGATACTTTACCTGGATTCCATCATTTATTGTTTGTTGGTTTAATCAAATCACCACTTTTGAGCAAAAACCCTGAATTCGAATCTGTTTTTTTCTCGATTCTTAGGTGAAGAAATTAGCCGATAAGAGCTCAATTTCGTATCTTGAATCACAATCTTTAGACAAATTGCTCATCTTTTGAGTTGGTTAAGTTTCGTATCTGTTAAAAAACTGATCATTTTTTGTGTATTTGTGCAGATTTTTTGGTGAAAGAATCTGAAAATGGCGGTGTCGCTTTTATCGAAACTACGGTGTATCACAGTAGATGTTACTGGTACACTTATAGCTTACAAAGGAGAGCTTGGTGATTACTATTGTATGGCTGCTAAAGCCATTGGTTTGCCTTGTCCTGATTATAAACGAGTTCATGAAGGATTTAAACTAGCTTATACAGATATGGCACAGAAGTATCCTTGTTTTGGTTTTCATGCGAAAATGCCTAACATTGTTTGGTGGAAAACTTGTGTGAGAGATTCATTTGTCAAGGTATTTGATTTGATTTTTATCTTCTTCGATGTTCAGCATATGTATATGTGTATTTGTGTTACTTACTTTGATGTTAAGTGGGTTATTGGTTAATTAGGCAGGATATGAGTATGATGAGGAGACATTTGAGAAAATATTTAGGCGAATCTATTCGACGTTTGGTTCTGCTGCACCTTACTCTGTGTTTCAAGATTCTCGCCCGTTTTTAAGATGGGTACGCAAGAAAGGTCTTATAGTCGGACTGGTTAGCAATGCGGAATACCGATATCAAGAAGTTATTTTACCTGCCTTAGGTTTGAACAAGGTAGTGAAGAGTCTCTAAGGACTCATTGTGTGTGATTCTTAGGTTCTTGAAACTTGACTCAGTATTTGCCATTTGATTCATTTCAGGCAGAGTGGGATTTTGGTGTGTTCTCTGGAATTGAAGGGATAGAGAAACCAGATCCAAGGATTTACAAGCTCGCGCTAGAGAGAGCGGGGAATATTACATCTGAAGAGGTTTTGCATATTGGAGACAGTATGCGCAAAGATTATGTTCCGGCGAAGAGTATAGGGATGCATGCTTTGTTGCTGGATAGGTTTAAGACAGAAGCTGCTAAAGACTGGACAAAAGCTGGAGCTATTGTGCTTCCTGATTTGGTTGCTGTTCAACAACTTTTGGAGTCTGATAAGTTTAAATGTTAAAAATGATAAGTATGAAATCTAATTTATTGTAGTATTGCACATGTTGTCTCTTTCTTCTTCCTGTTTTGAGAAAAAAAAAAAGTTTCAACGGCTTCTTCGGTTACTTCTCTGAGGAAAAATATTCAAACCAAACAAAATCACACTTTTAACAAGGTGAATCTCAGTACAAGTGAAGTTTGAAATTTACATGAGCAAGAAAGTATCTCTCTTTACTTTATTTAGAGATAACAACACAACGGAAGAAGAAGAAGAAGCAAAATGTTTATATATTGACTTAAACAGCTGCTTCAGCTCTGGAAGGGATCTTCCTTAGGACAGAGATGGTATCACCAACTTTGATTGTCTTCTTTCCTTTGCCTTCAGTATTGGTTAAATTCCAATTCCAAACCATCTCCTTACCAAAGAAAACCTGTCATAAACCGAAATCGATATCAGTTTAAAGATTCGGTTTAGCATCAAACTGGATCCAACAAGTCTCTTCTCAAAACCAGACAAGAACTAATATCTAACCTTTCCACGAGCTTTCTTGTCTGGCATTAGGACATTGTCTGATCTGAATTTCATCAGAGTTTCAGTTGGTTCTGCTGCACCCGGAACCCCGGTTTCTTGATTCACAGTTGGTACCTGAAAGAACAAAACGGTTAAAACATCCACTTCAGAATCTGAGTGTACTTTACTTTCACATCATATTCTGATATTCACCTTGCAGCGGCTACATAGCCTAACTCCTTGGAAGACTAAATCGTTTATCTTGATTTCATCCCAAAGATCTTCACCGAAAGGATCACAATTATCAACAAGAATGCTACACAGAAACAACAAACCACGGATTATGAACAAAACAACCACCATTAAAGGTATTAAGACCTCGGGATGAATGTATCGTTTACTTGGGTCTAAAACGGTTTATAGGCACCGGTTCTGGCAGAAGTGTATTCAGTTGGTCTAAAGAAGCCTAAGAACCAAAAGCAAAAAGAAGATTAAATACGTATTCTCATTAACCGATGTTGGAATCATAGATATTGGCTCACCTGAGATACAACCAAAAACGGAAACATATCTGCAAATGTTGTAGAGTAACCAGCTGCAAACTCGGGAGGTGAAGGTCTAGTTTCAGTTTCTGTAGATAATTTTCCAAAAACTTTGATCAATTATGTGCATCCAAATCTGTTGCAATTGGAAAGATTCACAAGAAAATAAATCGAAACCTTTTTTAAACCGAACCAAACGGCTTTGTTTTCCGAGATAATCTGAAAACCATTTTGCTGCTTCTTCTCCTTCATCAAACGCAGAGCCAGACCATTCCCACATCGACACACCTTCTGCCACAGAGCTTGGCTTAGTCAACGGGATCTTTAACGGACTCATACCAGGCGCTCTTACAACTGCAAAATGAATAATCAAGAACATAAATTTCAGACTCGATTCAGACATAACTTTTGTAGTTTAGCCAGAAAATTACCCAAAAATGAGTTCTTTGTTGGCTCCCAATCTTCCAAGAAGGCTTCCTTAGGCAACTCCGACTCAACAAGAGCAAGCTTTGGCTCAACTCTTTGAGTGTATGCTCTTCCTTTGTAGTTCACAACTAACCAATACCGGTCCCATTGAAATCCTACATCAGTTTCCACATATGAAATGTATCCATTAGATCCACACCAAGAGTGCTTCATAGTCAAACATTCCATCATTAACACTCATTTTTCCGGAAATTATGTTCACTTTCTCGGAAATTTTGTTAGCTTCTCCATCTAATCAAACAAGACCCTTTTCTGCTATCATCGAACCAAACCGTAAAACATAAAGAAGCATAAATGAGAGTGAAACTTTTGTGTTCATGCCAACAAAAAATGGGAAAATTGTAGTGTTCACTCTCATTTTACCCTCTTAACAGCATTTTCCCGGATAATTTGTTAACTTTCTTGGAAAATTTGATCACTTTCCATCCAATCAAACAAGACCCTTTCTGGTATCATGAAACGTAGCAAACCCATAATAATGAGGGTGAACAATTTAATGTTCATGCCAACAAACAAAAAGGGGAAATTTTTAGTGTTTACTCTCATTTTACCCTATTAATAGCATTTTCCCCGGAAATTTTGTTCGCTTTCTCGGAATATTTATTCACTTTTCCCTCAAATCAAACAAAGACCCTTTTCCACCACCATCAAACCCATACCCTATAACGGAACAGAAACAGATCAAAATCCCAGAAATCAGAATCTTTCTCATACCAATTGTTTATAAAAAAAAGGAACTTTTTTACTTTCTCAGGAATCAAACTAAGAGAAGAAGATTGTTATTAATTTTACCAGTATGAGTTACGGTTGCCTGAGGAACAGAGATTCCACGGCAAGATTTGATCGGATAAATGACCAAAGATTGAATCTTTAGAGCTTCCTCCATTTCTCTCTGTCTTTCACAAACAATGAATCTTTTAGTTCTGGTGGGGTGGTAATAGAAGAACAATTCAAGAATTTGCCATCGTTTTCAAAATGTTTCGTTTGAGTTTGTGCATTTTACACACGTGGACTATATTACTAGACAGGTTACACCAACCATCTCATAAATTTGGTTCTTTGTTTTTTCTTTTTTTTAAACTTTTCTGGACTAAGTCATTCAATGGATGTTATCACTTTCACCCAAATAAAACAGAAGAAACTCTTAGCAATTTTCTACTGTGATTGTAAACTTTCAAATGTTACCACTTTTACCAAAAAAAGTGTACACATAATTGTAAATAATTATATGATTAAGTTAATATTAATACATAAAAACAAAATATGTTAAGGAAAATTAATATTATTAAAACATTTATAAATATGAAGAGTTTTTTTTGGTTTTCTGATTCCAAAACACAAAAGTTAAATCGAAATTTATCGTAAAGCATCTAAAGATAAAGATAAAGCAGAGTAAGAAAAGAGAAACAAAAGCCATTGACATCTTAGTGAAAAGGGAAGCAAATAGCTTTCAACTTTGTCTCAGCATAGTAATATCATTGGAAACTATTGCAGTTTTAAGTAGGACAAATTTTTACTTATTAAGTTCTATCTGATTTAACCAGAAGAGTCTGATTCTAAAAGTGCAGAATATTTTTTTTGTAACTATGGTTATTACTTTTCTACTTGTTACGCTTCGCGGCACGTCTTCCGTGACCCTTCTTTGGTGGTCCTTTGTTACGACGCTTCAACATCTCAAGCTTCGATATGCGCCTACAACAACACACAAACTCAAGTTAAAAATACCTCTCGAGAGATTATGACAAAACAATGATTAACATAGCCAGCAGACTAGGCCAATTGTCAGTGAAGCTCAAAGACAGTACAATCCTTAATACTATCCTTCTCAAATAAGATCATATCATGCATGACTTTGCTGCATTTTACACCAGAAACACAAGAATACGACTCTGCATAAGCTTCACAAATCACAACCATCTAAGTACAAATACTCATGCAAGTTTCTTTCGTATGTCTTGAATTTCCTACACTAACCCCCAATTTGCAGTTGAGTGAAAACATGTTACAACTCAATCCCACTCAAAAGGACTCTAAGGCTTGGTTGATTTCAAGTAGTTTCTATGATAAACAAAGCAATCTCTTGGAAAGTAAACAAATAAAGGAGAGACTTAGGAAAGTACTCTTGTTCTTCTCTAGCCAAGACATTGGGATCCTCATTCTTGATGTCATATGGATACCATTCTGCAACCTTGTCACCAACAAGCTTCTTCCTTAATATCTTATGAGGAGATCTCTGCCCCGTTGGGTTAAGCATATGTCCGAAAATCCTGGCTCTAGCTTCGGTCACACCCCGACCCACTGCTGAAGATATAAGGCTTTTCAGGCTACCGCTAGCCATCTTCCTTGACACTATACCAGCTTAAAGTAAGAAACACAATGAAACATGATCAACTTAACAAAATCACACATTGTAGTCTGATAGATTTGACAAAAAGACACACACATAAATCACAAATATCAGAGATATTCTTCAAAGCCAAAAAGGTAAATGCCTCGTAGAAAGGTACAAACTTGATGCTGAAAGACAGTAACCCCTCAAATGATGAGAATGAACAAGGTCCCTAAAATTAAGGTTTGTATGTCACTTCGCTCAACTCTATGCAACGTTTCTCCAAAACTAGGTTCCGTTTCCTTAAAATTAGCTTCTAAAGACAGAAAAATTTTGATTCCGAAACTAAAACATCAGCATTAGATCCAGACGAATCTGGGTTTAAGTTTCTACAATTTGAATGGGAACAATTGGTGTAAACAAGAAAACGAAAAGCTTTAAAGGATCCCTAGATCACATTAATCTTAGAAACTCAATCCAAAAATTACGAACAAATGCAAAGAGATAAGCAGTTTCGTTATGAGTCCAAGAATACTCTTTGGGACATTTCATCGAACAAGTTCCGTGCCCGAGTAAAAACTTTTAAAAGGCAAACATTTCCACCATCAGCAATGAGATTAAACGTCAAATCTAGACGGAGAAGCAGAAAATGATAGAGAGGAACTTACCGACAAGAGAAACAGTAGCGACGGCGACGAAAGAAGAAGGAGAGAATCGGAGAGTGCGAGAGACTGTAAAATGAGAAAAATTAAAGCTTTTGACAGTATGGTTCTGTTTAAACCTTTTAAAGTTTAGGGTCAGTTTCTATACATGTAGAAAATAAAAGGACACGTTATGCAAATTACCCAAAATAAAGAAAAAAAATACTGAATAAAGAATCTATGCTTTCATTGAGAGTTGAACTCAAGACCTCCCGCTTACTAAACGGGTGCTCTAACCAACTGAGCTATGAAAGCTTCGATGCTACAGGCTGTATTATAAATTATTTTTTCTAACTTCTAGTTCTAAGCTCTGATTTGTCAAACCGATTAGTAAAGACTTTTACTATAGGCAGCAGACTTTTGCCTCTATAAAATTTGACTGTAAAAATTATGGCTATAACTTTAAAATATTTTTAAAAGTCTAATTGGTAACAAAAATTATAGAAACTGTAATTCTAAACTTTTATAAAAGTTTGATTGGTTTTAAATATTCTTTTGTAATGATATGCTTTATAATCTATGATTTTTTAATTGTTTCAAATGATTTTTTTTTTGGGTAGAAGACCAGGAGACAAATCTCCGGATGCATAGACCCAAGCACATCCTCCTTTAAAATCAAATCTTAAACAAGTGGAACAGTTTCCAAAAATGAAATCTTAAAAGTAAAGATAAAATATAGTTAGTCAAACCATCTGGAGACTAACGGAATACCCCACCCCTAACCAAAATAGCTTCTCTATATATATGATTTTTTAATTATTTTCAAATGATTTTTGATCCATTATTATGTGCTAATTTTTTGTGTAGAATATTTTTTTATTGACTATATTATTTTATACTAATTTTCACTATTAATAGTAAACATATTTTTTTACCGCATAAAACATAAAACATATTTTTCATGCTTTTTATTTTTGTTGAATTGTTTTTCTATTAATAGTGAAATATTTATTAAACAATAATTAATTTGTTAGAGGGATATGTAAATAGAAGATAAATAAAACTTAAAAAAAAAAACTCAATTAATTGGAAAAAATGGTTGCCCACGTAAAAGTCTCATTTTTGGGAGTTTAAAAAATTTGTCATTTTAAAGAGAGAAGAGAAAAGTAGGATGTTAGGGCTGTAGAGAAAAAAAGGAGTAAAAAGTTTGATTGGGAAATAACTAACTGTTAAAACTTTTAAAATAAGTAATAGTCTTAAAAGTGTCAACCAATTAGGACATAGATATGTTATATATATAATTTTTTATTTAAAATATATAAAATTTTAAAATATAGAATGAATAATCACTAGACCTTGTTTAACATATCTTGGTTGACTGGTAACTTTGTACTGCTGCAGTACGGATGTACCTTTTTGATAATTAACAATTCCAAACTAACGGAATACCCCACCCCTAACCAAAATTTTATCTCACTCTGTGAATAAGTAAGAAGCCTCACACTCTCAAAGTCACACTTTCAACTCTCTCTCTCAAAAGAATCACTTTCAACTCTCTCTCAAAACAATCATTCAATTATGGCGTGGGTGGAACTAGACAAAACATTAACCAACTAAAAATTGCGTACAAAAAAGCTATCAAACTAGCTGTTAGCCATAACAGATCAGACTCCGCTTTTGAAGAAGGATTGAGAGTGATTCTATCATATATAAAGAAGAGTAAGAAAGATATATTAGTGAGGAATTCACTGAGAGCGATGACAAAAAGTCGGTGGAAACAGAGATCGATGGCTATGTGATAAGAAGCACATATGTTGACAAAAACTATGTCCACATCTATGTAAAGAACACTATTGGTAAAAAAGAAGTGCGAGCCGACAAAAAGTATAAGAATGAGGCATAAGTTGGTTGGTTTCAATGGGTGGAAGAAGTACTCTCTTTTTCTTTTTAGTGGTTGTTTAATTTTATTTCTCCTCGGCGAGATGCTTTTTGGTTTCGCCTCTGTTTTTAACTTAATAAATTATGTGGGTGTGTAATAAAGTATTAGAGACTATTGTTGGTTCAATGTAGTTTGTCTGTAAGAATGTTTGCCTATCTATTATCAATAATAATAAAAGTAAAAATGTTGGTTTTATCGTATTCCTTAATCTAAGCTTCAATTGCTCAGTTTTATATTCCTTTCTCCGACTTGACCGTCTCATCTCCTAGATTGAGCTTGACTTCCTCGTTTTCGATTTGGTTGCGTATCTACAACTTTGTGCAGTGTGCAGTTTTTGTACAAAAAAATACTTTGTGCAGTTTGAAATTTGATCTGAATTCGTTTTGTTTTTGTGATGAATTCAACGTTTTCATCGTTTTCTCGATTTGCTGAGTCTTCTATAATCTGATAGGAGAAATTTCATGGTAGATTTTAAAGATTAAGTTGGTGTTGATCTATGGCTAATAAGTAATAACAATCGTTATGATAAGTGGTTAATAATCATTTAAACGTTTTCAATTATTGTGAATTAATTTTTTTGAAATACGAATCAATCCAACCTAGAAAAATGCCTGGGGGTGGGGGGGGGGGGGGGCGAGGGGGGAAGTAAATTTTTAAAGGGTGAGTTTGGAGTGTGAAATTAAACTTAATCATATGAGTATCTTCCACAATACTAAGTCGGCCAATATCCCCCAATCTGAAGTTAAAACTTCACATGAGTACTCTTCCACAATACTAAGTCATCCAATATCATCCAATCTGAAGTTAAACTTCCCACGAGTCTTCCACAATACAAAACATAAAATATAAATTATTATTAAAACCAAAACTTCCCATGAGTACTCTTCCACAATACTAAGTCGGCCAATATCCCCCAATCTGAAGTTAAAAGTTCACATGAGTACTCTTCCACAATACTAAGTCGGCCAATATCATCCAATCTGAAGTTAAACTTCCCACGAGTCTTCCACAATACAAAACATAAAATATAAATTATTATTAAAACCAAAACATAAACAACATAAAAAAAGGTGGTACATACCCTAGTAAATCAACTTTAGGAATCTAGAGAAAGGGGATGAGGCCAGTAAGGGAACTCGTTGGAACTTAGTGGACCTTCTTTAAGGTAAAACTCAGTGTAAAATATATGCAACATTTGGTGGAGATATCGTAAACACCGAAGTTATATCCCATAAAATAGATACAGTTAGGTTTGAGACCAGGATGCGAGCTAGCTCGGACACAAAAAGGTTCACCATGTCCAAGAAAGATACAAAGATCTCCAATGTCTTCTGTGTAGAACAAATCTTTTTGAGTTTTTAGCACAGGATGATCCTCTGATCAAAAACAAAAACGAAGTTTGATTCATGCATGAACTGCCGTGTTCTGTGCGTGACTTGTTCCAACCCTTTGTATATCTCAAGCTCGTCCATGAAGAACCTGCAAACACATGGGAAACCATTAATGAATCAAACTTCGTTTTTGTTTTTGATTCTAATTAGCTTCTGGTTTTAGAATCATAGAAAGACCATCTACAAAGTATATATCAAAAGCAAAATATACCACTTTACGAGGAATTGTTCGCCTGAAGGTGCCTTCACAAAATGGACTGTTGTGGTAGACGAATTTATCTTGTCTATCTCGTGAACCACATGCTCAGGAAGCTGTTCAGGCATCAGGTCAATAAACTCAGGATGGTAATTCCCCTTGGAATTGAGATCCAAGGAGTACAAGTAGTCGGATCCAGGAGTTGGAACGTAGAACCTTTGATCTTTCTTCGAATACATGAGACTCGAGGATGTGTTTATTGACTGAGGCATGGCTTTGATATCGATAGACCTAGATTCACAGGAGCAAGCAGGCCTATAAAGCTTAATCTGAGAGCCATTGAACTTGATAGCCACTACCCAATCTTCATTGTTTAGGTCAGGATAAGATGTCATCGCAACGTTTTGGATCACTGAACCAGTGGGCAAATGAGGTAGTCGAACGCACACGGTGTTTGACATAGATGTAGCGTCAGCGGGTTTGAAATAGATATAGAGACGCACGTCATTGGTATCGGTGAGGATTGTTTTATCCAACATGCCAACTTTTAATGCACCATCGTAATATTCCAGAGTCATCACGTTACGGACTTCCTCCACGAGTTCTAAGCACCTAATCACGATGTGTTTTTGCTCAGGCCGTGAACATTTTGCTATTGCTATCCGACCATCTGTAGAATCTTCGCCTGATCATCTGAGAGCTTAAGGATGTAGAGTCGAGTAACATATACGGGTAGATTGGCATAGACGAGCACCACCGAACCATCTTCTTGTTGTTGTGTCTCTGTAATTAATTAAGTACAATGACCTGATTAATCATACAACTAGAACCACTAGTAGTAATCAATGAATACGAAAGAAAAGTTTACAATGACATGTTTGGAGACAAGAGGCTTCACGACTCGGTTGAGAAGTTGGGACATTTCTCAAAATTTTCTAAACTGTTTTGGTGATTTCTTGTGTATTATTAATTTCTCTCCCGAATTGTCTATAGAGGGACTTATAGAGTAAAAAGCCTTGGCCACCAAGTTTACATTAAAAAATATTATTACGAGAATTATATTTGTAAGGCAATAAAAAAGTTTGGGCATCAATTTCAAGCATATATAAGAAATTTTAAGTAAATAATCAAAAACCGTCTTGGACACCAAGTTGAAGCATATTTCCATTAAAAAATATGCATATATATGTAAAGGCATGACAACTTTATGGTAATTATTAAAATTTATTTCATACAGAGAATAGATTGGACTCCAAGTTCATGCAAAATTAAATAAATAGTATTTGATCCAGTTTCTCTTTTGCGAATATCATTGTCATCTCTTTGACAGATTTTCCTCTGTTTCTTTGATCAATTTTGATCAATTTTGATCAATTTTCTTCTCTTGCAGGAAACACGATTCTAGGGTTCTTTTCTTTTGCCCGTGAGCCTTCTCCATGTCTCCTCCAAGCTTTCTTCTTGAGCTTCTCCTCACATCATTGCCGTGAGCTTCCGTCATGTCTCTCCATTGGCTGCCTCTGCGACCTTTAGCTCCCTTTCTCTGTAGGTGAGCCGTCACTGTTCAATTTGTGCCCTCTACTTCATTGAATCATCAACTCGGTTAGTCTTTCGTCCTTTTGGTTCATTGACCATCAACTAGCTTAACCTTTCTGTCTTTTTGATTCTTTGAACTAGCACCTTGGTGTTAACCTTGGTTCCTCCGTTTTCCAGCTTTGAACATCGCAGGTTCTCCGCTTTCGTCACGGACTTGGGCTTCTCAACACCATTGCCGCCACCTCAGTTGCTTCCTCTTTGATGCAAGGCTCCATTGCCTACATTTCATCTAGGAGGTTGCAACCAAGCTTACAAAGGTGCCTTTTTTCTTGTTCTCCTCTTGGAAAACTTCTTTTCATTTTCGGCCTGACATTTCCTTTTGATGTGCAGGCTTCTTCACTCTTCACTCTACCTCATCGTTTTCACCTTACTTCTTCTCCTTCTTGTGCAGCTTGCCAAGCTCCAACAATGGGGACAGCAGGTTCATCACCGTGAGGTTCTTCTCTGCTTTTTTCTTGAGCTCAGGTCCACTCAAGTTGTACTCAAGTTTTTAGTTGTACTCCCATGAACATAGTTGTACTTTGATAGTTTAAAAGTATAATTAGGTGTACTCAAAATTTAATAATTTTTTGCAGTTGTACTTGTGATATTCGGTAATGAAAATACATTTACTATAATTTCATATCAAATATTTGTTAAAATACATTGTGTGTTTGTTTCACATAAGAATGTGATTAATATTTACAAAGTAACTATAAAAGTATAAGGTAGTTGAAGTAAAAATAAGATGTTACATACTCTATACCCGAAAATTAAATTTATTAGACTAATATAGATTTCATTTAAAAGAATATAGATTTATTATATACTACTTAAAATGGATATTGGTAGAAATACATTGTTTTCAATTCTTTTCTTTTCGAGTGTTATTAAATTTACTTGTACTAGTTATACTTAATTGTACCACGACAACTTCAAAGACTATTAAACTTAGTTGTACTAGTTATATTTATTTAGAATTCATCATATATAATGCATGTGAAACAAAATCGAAGAATTTCCTAAGTACTATCAACGATGATTTTGTTGATCGGAATAAATATGAGCTTCACAAAAATACGACGAACCTCATCACTACAAATCCAATCGCAGTACGAACATCCACTTTTGTGAAATCTACAAACACAAAAAGGATTAAAAGTTACAAAGTAACCATAAAAGTATTGGGTATTTAATATAAAAATAAAATATTATATACTCGATAACCAAAAAATGAATTTATTTGACTAATATAGATGTTTTTAAACAATATGGATTTGTTATTTAGTACTTGAGATGAATATTGTTATAAATACATTGTTTTATGTATTATTATTATTTTTTCTAAATAATATTAAACTTAATTGTATTAGTTATACTTAGTTGTACCACGACAAAAAAATAACACATGAGTTTTATGGATAGAAATTGGGCATATACTAGCAACACTAATTTCAATCTACATATGATTTAGCATGATTCAACCACCTACAATCCCTAAATTACCAATGTAATTTACTATAATTTGAATAATTATAATTTACTAGAATTTGAATAATTGTAATTTACTATAATTTGAATAAATTGTTAACGGAGACATTTGTATTTTTTTAATCAAGAAGTTCTTGACTTTAACTTGGTTCATAATTTTGTTGGATCGGAGATGAGAATAAGTTAAACTAGTCTCTTATCTACTGTTAAAACTCGAACTCGTGATATTGATGAGTTCTATGGCGGACATATGTACGTTCGAGGTCACATGTCCTGTCTAATTCTTTTAAAAATAAATAATGTAAGAAGCTCTCTTAAATGTCTCCGATCTATTTCAAAAAAGAAATCATATGCGTTCAGTAAAAAAATTATAGATCCGCTCCTAATTATATCAACTGACCTATTCATGTTAGGTCGTTAGAAAGACATTATTCCAACGGGTTGCGAACAAATATACATTGACATCTAGATTTTTTTCAAACCGCATTTAGAGGCACATAAAAATAGATTGGAGTTTATATATAATTTTCTTTTATCTATGATCAAAATGTTCTGTATTTATCCTTCAAGCAAAAAAAAATGAAAACATTTGTAACCCATTGTTGTCTCTTTCATGGTAGTATATAGAAACCACAATTTGATTTCTATAGAGTGTATGAACACGGTGTGATTCAACTTCAGCAGCTAGATACTGCTGCATTTATTTCAAAGATGACATCTACAAAATCTTTTGTTTAATCGGGAAAATATCAAAGAGAATCAAATTAGAACTAACCAATATGTTGCCGAGTTTGGGGTTGATGACAAAAAATATGGATGAGAGAACGCCTTTGACCTAGCATTTTATTTATAGGAATAATTGAGCAATTTTATTTTTAAAGATAGTATAAATTTAAAAGATAGGTCACATCTTGTAAACTTAAGGAAATATAATACCATTTTTTAGATTTTAGGGTTTAAAATTTTTAAATCTGTGGTTTAGATTTTGGACTATTTTGTCAATCTAAAATTTAGACTACTTTTCTTAACTTTGCTATGAAATTTACTCTCTTTTATATTTATCAATATAATAAGTATTTAGCATATAAATCATATATATTTAACAATATATATATATATATATATATGTAAATTTAACATATTAATCATACATTTTTGTGTACATACGTATGTGAATATTTCTATGAATCCAAATATAGAAATACAACTGCCCTCTTTTTTGATGAAAGGACTTAAGTAATGAGAAACTAACACACTTCGCAACAAAAGCAGAAATTAAAGAAATATCCTTCCACCAAGTCATCGTCTTTCATCTCAACCACTCTCTTTCCTTGGCCAAGGTCAAAGCCATTTCAATTTATTTATGTATTTCATTATCATATAACTTATTCATCTCATTGTCATAAATCTCTTTTCTCATTACCATTACTTACACAACTTAAACTCTCATCAAACTGAATTTTCGTAAACAAATAAAGATTAGGGTTAAAATAAGGATAAATTGAAAGACTACACAACTCTATAGAATTTACATCTTTTTATAGTATTTCAACTAATCAAAATGTGCGGATTGGAGGTGAGTTCATCGAATCTACATGATCGCATAATCACAAAAACATATAATGAATGAAATAGCAAAATCATTAAACTATTAAAAAATTGATCACTTAACACATACAATATAAAAATAAATCTGATGTTATAATTCGATTAGGCAATGTTACTAATTAAAGCTAAAATGAATACCCAAAACATTTTTGTACTTAAAAAAGAACATAAATACACATTGACGTAGCCGCACATAAATGGATACTTGCAATTGCATGTTCCAATGTCTCTCCTCTGACCCTTCTTTGACCTTGTCCTTCTCTTTCCCACTACTCTCTCCTCAATGAAAAGATCAGAAAACAGAAGAGAGAGATAAAGACTCGCGTGTTCTACTGTTCTCATTTAAAAGCCCTATGTATAGTTTTAGCCTTTATAGCCGATCCCAAAGCTTTATCCTCTTCATTTACTTCTCCTCCTAACTCACCACATCAAACACATACACACACATGTATACGCGTATATAATACGCATATATAGAGAGAGAAAGAAATAGTCCTCATGCACCGTTCTTACCACCAATCGTCTTTCTTCAACAAAAACCAAACAATTGTCTTAAATTCTCTATGTTTCCAACACTAGTCTCACTACCCACAAGAAGCTTCATTCATTACTACTAGCCACCATAAGAAATCTAAGAAGCTTCTTCATTCACTACTACTTTCACACATCTCTTGTTTCCTCAAGAAGAAGAAAACAATAATGCAGCAAAACTCTCTTCTTCTTGTTCTGTTTCTCCTCTGTTTCTCAATCGGGTCGGGTTCGGGTCAACCGGGTCAAAGCAACGATCTTCGAACTCTTCTCGAACTGAAGAACTCTTTTGCCACAAACCCAAAAGAAGAAAACATTCTCCAAACTTGGAATTCGGATGATCCCAATTTCTGCAACTGGACCGGCGTCACATGCGGTGGTCGTGTAATCATCGGTTTAAATCTCTCCGGTTTAGGTTTAACCGGGTCAATTTCTCCTTCGATTGGCCGGTTTAACAACCTAATCCACATCGATTTGTCTTCGAACCGTCTCGTTGGTCCCATCCCAACGACTCTCTCTAACCTCTCTTCTTCGTTGGAATCGTTACATCTCTTCTCTAACCGACTCAGTGGCGAGATACCGAGTCAACTCGGCTCACTCGTGAATCTCAAGTCGTTGAAACTCGGAGACAACGAGCTCAACGGAACGATCCCTGAGACGTTTGGGAACCTCGTCAATCTCCAGATGCTTGCCTTGGCCTCGTGTAGACTCACCGGTTTGATACCGAGTCAACTCGGTCGACTCGTTCAGATCCAGGCTTTGATACTACAAGATAATGAGCTCGAAGGACCGATTCCGGCGGAGTTAGGTAACTGTACCAGCCTCGTTTTGTTTACCGCGGCGGTGAATAGTCTCAACGGGTCGTTACCGGCGGAGCTGAGTCGACTCGTGAACCTTCAGACACTCAATTTGGGAAAGAACAGCTTCTCCGGTGAGATACCGAGTCAACTCGGTGATTTGGTTAATCTCCAATACCTTAATTTGATTGGTAACAAGCTCCAAGGTTTGATTCCAAAGAGATTAACCGAATTGGTTAATCTACAAACGCTTGATCTGTCTTCAAATAATCTCACCGGAGAGATACACGAAGAGTTCTGGAACATGAATCAACTTGTGTTCTTGGTTTTAGCGAAAAATCGTCTCTCTGGTTCTTTACCAAAGACTATATGTTCTAACAACACAAGCTTGAAGCAACTGTCTCTGTCCGAAACTCAACTTTCCGGCGAAATTCCGGCGGAAATCAGCAAATGTCAGTCGTTAAAAGCGCTTGATTTGTCGAACAATACGCTCACTGGTCGAGTCCCGGATTCGTTGTTTCAGCTCGTCGAACTCACGAATCTTTATCTTAACAACAATAGCTTGGAGGGTACGTTATCTCCTTCAATATCTAACCTCACGAATCTACAAGAGTTTACTCTGTATCGCAATAACTTGGAAGGCAAGTTGCCGAAGGAAATCGGATTGCTCGGTAAATTGGAGGTTCTGTATCTATATGAGAATCGGTTTTCGGGTGAAATGCCAATTGAGATTGGGAATTGCACGAGTTTGAAGGAGATTGATTGGTACGGTAATCATTTCAGTGGAGAGATACCTTCTTCAATTGGAAGATTGAAAGAGCTTACTCGGCTTCACTTGAGAGAGAACGATCTTACGGGTAACATTCCTGCCACTTTGGGTAACTGTCACCAACTGACGGTTTTGGATTTAGCGGATAACCAGTTCTCGGGTTCGATTCCTTCCTCGTTCGGGTTCTTAAGGGCGTTACAACAGTTTATGATTTACAACAATTCTTTTCAAGGAAGTCTTCCGGATTTACTTTTCAACCTCAAGAATCTCACAAGAATCAATTTTTC
The DNA here is from genome assembly GCA_900406565.1 of Turritis glabra. Lineage (NCBI taxonomy): Eukaryota > Viridiplantae > Streptophyta > Magnoliopsida > Brassicales > Brassicaceae > Turritis > Turritis glabra. The sequence continues at coordinate 189,113 of OVBN01000165.1, read as the reverse complement.
CAGCAACAAGCTCAATGGCTCGATCAGTCCGTTGTGCGGTTCAAGCTCTTATCTTTCGTTTGATGTCACGGACAACGGATTCGAGGGAGACATACCTCTTCAGCTAGGGAACTCTCCGAATCTTGATCGTTTAAGGTTGGGGAAGAATCAATTCACAGGAAGAATCCCTTGGACATTTGGGAAGATCCGCGAGCTGTCTTTATTGGATATCTCGAGAAACTCTCTCACGGGGATCATACCGGTAGAGCTCGGTTTGTGCAACAAGCTGACACACATTGATCTCAACGATAACTTTCTTTCAGGGGTTATACCTCCATGGCTTGGAAAGCTTCCATTGTTGGGAGAACTCAAGCTTTCGTCTAATCAGTTCATTGGGTCTCTCCCTACTGAGCTGTTCAACTTAACCAAGCTTCTTGTGTTATCTCTTGATGGCAATTCACTTAACGGCTCGATCCCGCAAGAGATTGGAAACTTGGAAGCTCTCAATGCACTTAACCTCGAAAAGAACCAGATTTCAGGTCCTCTTCCTTCAGCAATAGGCAAGCTGAGCAAGCTTTACGAGCTTCAGTTATCAAGAAACGCCTTAACTGGAGAAATCCCAGTTGAGATTGGACAGCTACAAGATCTTCAAAGTGCTTTAGATCTCAGCTACAACAACTTTACGGGACGTATACCATCTACGATTTCGACGTTACATAAGCTTGAATCCATTGATCTGTCTCACAACCAGCTTGTAGGAGAAGTTCCTGGCCAAATCGGGGACATGAAAAGCTTGGGGTATCTCAATCTCTCTTACAACAACCTCGAGGGGAAGTTAAAGAAACAGTTCTCTAGATGGCAAGCCGATGCATTTGTAGGCAATGCAGGTCTTTGTGGAAGCCCTCTTAGTCACTGCAACAGAGCTGGATCAAACAAGAATCAACGAAGTCTTAGTCCGAAAACCGTGGTTATAATCTCTGCGATTTCATCATTAGCAGCGATTGCTTTGATGGTACTTGTAATCGTCCTCTTCTTCAAGCAAAATCATGATCTTTTCAAGAAAGGGCGAGGCGGAAACAGCGCGTTCTCATCAAACTCTTCTTCTTCACAAGCTCCTCTCTTTAGAAATGGAGGTGCAAAGTCAAATATAAAGTGGGAAGACATTATGAAAGCTACACATTACCTTAACGACGAGTTCATGATCGGATCAGGAGGGTCAGGAAAAGTTTACAAAACAGAACTGAAGAACGGAGAGACTATTGCTGTGAAGAAGATTCTTTGGAAAGATGATTTGATGTCAAACAAGAGCTTTAACAGAGAAGTTAAGACCCTTGGAAGAATCAGACACAGACATTTGGTTAAGCTAATGGGTTATTGCAGCAGCAAAGCAGAGGGATTGAATCTGTTGATTTACGAGTATATGGAGAACGGAAGCGTATGGGACTGGATTCACGCGAACGAGAAGACGAAGAAGGAGGTTCTTGGTTGGGAAACAAGATTGAAGATAGCAGTTGGGTTAGCTCAAGGAGTAGAGTATCTTCATCATGATTGTGTTCCTCCGATTGTTCATCGCGATATTAAATCCAGTAATGTGCTTCTTGATTCCAACATGGAAGCTCATTTAGGAGATTTTGGACTCGCCAAGATTCTAACTGAGAGTTATGACACCAACACAGAATCAAACACTATGTTTGCTGGCTCTTATGGCTACATCGCGCCAGGTACATGTCTTTTTCGAGTTTCTTAACTTGCTTTTCCACTGCTAAAGCTCTAATGTTTTTGAAATTGGGTTTACGTCAGAGTATGCTTACTCGTTGAAGGCGACTGAGAAGAGCGATGTTTACAGTATGGGGATAGTGTTGATGGAGATTGTGACTGGTAAAATGCCAACCGAAAAAATGTTTGATGAAGAGACGGATATGGTTAGATGGGTAGAGACGGTTCTTGATATGCCACCGGGTTCTGCAGCAAGAGAGAATCTTATTGATTCAGAGCTTAAACCGATTTTACTCCGCGAAGAAGAAGCAGCTTATCAAGTTCTTGAAATAGCAATTCAGTGCACTAAGACTTATCCTCAGGAGAGACCATCTTCAAGACAAGCTTGTGACTGTCTTCTTAATGTCTTCAACAATAGAGCTGCCAGTTACAGGGAGGTGCGAACTGATACGGAGAAATGATTTTGGAGACTTGTAGCTAAGTAAACTTGAAATATTTCTTCTTCTGAAAGTTATGTTTCGCTTGAGAGTAGAGTGCTGCATTATTTGCGTAGACATATCAGATTGTGAAAAATAACGAAATCGAACATGTACTGATTTCTTATTATTCTTGAGACTTAAACTAATGACTCTTCAATTTGTCTAATCTGGCTAAAGAGGAAAAAACTACTTACTATTGGTTTATTTAGAGATGAGTAGAGTACTATTCGTATATAACCATGTACCCAGTCTCATTATAAAAATACACAAACTTGTTATAAAATCAAATAAAAATACATAATTCTAACTTTCTTAAGTATATACAATTATCATTATCCCTTATATATATAGAGAGCAAGTCCAAAGACTCAGCCTCTTATATAACATATCGAGTGAGAGCAAGTCCTAAGACTCAGCCTCTTATATAACATATCGAGTGAGAGCAAGTCCTAAGACTCAGCTTCTTCTCTAGATATTATTCTTTTCATCCTTTTCTTGCCTCTTTGATAGTCCTCTGTTTTCTTTTCTGTTAACAGTTTTCAGAAAGGCAATTTCTGTTATCTAAATCTCCAAAACTCAAGAAACAGAGGACGAAAGAACAGCAAAAAGAAGACATTTTTCTTAATTTTTTCTCAATTACTCTGTTCTGTTCGTTTTTTCCCCCCGTTATAATCAATTTTTGTTCGTTCACAGCGTTCGAGGAAAGCAAAATCATTTCCTCGTAATCGCTTTCAATTATAGTTTCTCTCTTTCCTTGTTCTTGAGTGTAACAAAACAAAGCAATTTAAAAAACAGAACGGAGGATTTTGTTTTGATCTTTTTTAGAAAATGGCGTCTATAGAAATGGCTTCGAGGGATCATAACAAGAAAGAAAAGAATCTCAAAGTTTTTGTTGGAGATCGTTCCAACAGCTGTCGTGATTTTCCTGTCGACGATTCTGGAAGTAATGAAGGTGGGAAGAGTAAAGAGGTTCTTGAATGTTCTTCAAGATCCTCTGTTTTTGAAACAGGGGAATCTCTGCAGATTCCTTCTTCGAACCCTATCCCAACTTCTTATCAGCTAGAGACCAATTCAAATCCATTTTATAATCCGGGTCAACCTGAGACCTCGTCAAGAAATGGTGTCAACATGGGAGCTTCTTCTCTGGTTCAGATTTGGGAAGCTTGGTCGCAGCAGTCAAGCTCGAGTCTAAGTCAATCCCTAATCGATAGCAGGACGAGTTCTGGATTTAGTCTCTCTGACATTTCCAATTCGAGTTCCTTTTCTGATTTTCTCAATGACGTGGTGAGAAAAAACAACGAAAATAGCGGTGAAGAAATAGATTGGTGTTCTCAATCAGACATGAGTTATGCTTCAAATTCTTATGAAAAGGAGAGAGAAGGAAGATGTTTTCTTGACGTGGCTACTGGTACCCCTAGGATAAGAGGACGGCAGGCAAGTGAAGACGTCTGTAAGATGATTCTGCGTGACCGAGAAAATGAGCTCGAACGGCTTGTTAATCGCTACGCGGTTTCAAAGTTCTCACCTCGCGGATGCGGGCGTCTTAAGGTACGTTTCTTTTATCCTAAACTGTAATTTAATACATTACACTTTAGTCAATGTTACTTAAAATGACAACTTCCTTGGTATATAGTATATGCTTAGAATCCGAAGTTTGGAAAGGTGCATTGCGATTCAAGAAAAATATCGGTCGAAATATGCAACATCCGATGTAAACCGGTCTTCGCGAGGATCTAGTGTGATGAATCGCAGGTAAATGATCAGCTTATTAGTATTGTTCTTCAATTATTTTGAACTTCTAGAAGAGTTTTAAACCAAACTATATTGATCCATCAATGGAATCAAAATGCAGGGATAGATATAAGACAAATACTGAGAATGGATCTGAGGGAAATTTGAATAGCGCCATAGAATCTAAAAAATTTTCTAGACCAGTATCTTTTCGGGAGAAGAGGGTGTATAAAAGGGCCAGCGAAATAGGAGATGAGAATGTTTTGCAAGAAACAATGGAGAAAAGTAACAGAAGGGAGAATCAGGACGCGGCTTATAAGCCGGAAATCGCCAACAAGCCCGCCCTGACTGAAGCAGCAAGCAATAAGAACGGTTCAAAGAAACCTGAAATTGAGAGTAAAGCTACAAAAGAAGGAGAAGGTGGGTTGAGAAAAGCTATGGTGAAGGAAAGTGAAGAAATGAACAAGTCTTCATTGAGTATTGCAGAGAAGGTGAATTTTTTGGATTCTAAGGACAGAGCTGATAGGAGAAGAACTACTGGGAAAGCTAAAGACGAGGGAAGAGCTGCAAGAAGAGTCATTGATGTGAAGACTGTAGAGAGAATCAACCCTCAAGAAGTTACATCAGTGGTTTGTATGGACAGAAGAAAGGAAGAAGAAACTGTAAGTCATGTATATAGAGAGAGTGTTAAAGAGGAAAAAACTTCACAAAACGATGAAGAAACATCAAAAGCTGAGAAGCAAGAAGCATCAGAAACATTGTGTATGATTCTTGAATCACCAATATTTCTAAATGGTTGGGATGAAAATGAAACGGAAAATGAAGATTACAATGGAGAGCGTATGTATTATGATTGGATTAGCAATATATCGCGGCCACGAAGTTATTGGGAAGATCTCAAGAAACAACGGGAGCTCGAGGTTATGAACAAGTATTCAGAGAAAGATGATATGCGGAACTTGATCAAGATGTACGTTATGTGATCAATTCTTCATTTTTTTAAGATTAGATTTAATAACATACTGATGTTTTAAGAATGTGCTTGCTTGTGTAGAAGGACCGTTTCTAGCTTCCTCGCAGGTGATTTTCGGGAAATGATTGATAAAATCATGACCTCACGTGTGCAAAAGAGGTTAGAAGTAGAAAGAAATCTTGTAGAAGAAGAAGAAGAAGAAGATAACAAGGATAGTTTGGTTGAGTGTTCAGCAAGGTACCAAGAGAACCTAGAAGAAAATGAAACAGAGGAGGTAGACCTTGAACCAATAACTGTAAGTGATGGTTTTAGCCAATATCTCTTGATCGCGGCTACAATTTCTTTAAACCCTTAGGATCATGAGAATACCTCCTCTGTGTGTTTGTCTCTATTTTGCTATGCTTTTTCTTAGGTTAGTAGGGTTTTGTGTTGGTTGTGTGTTAGTAAAGTAACAGATTTAGGATTAACACAGGAAACACCGATGATATGTGATCTCAGAGAACAAATCAAACAGCTTCAAAGAGAAATGCTCGAACTACAAAGTTTGGTCAAATCTTGCGTCGATTTCGAGAAATCCATGAAATTCGAATCACTTTCTGGTGAGTGAACAAGAAAAACTATTCTTGATTTGATTTAAAACCCCATCTAGAATCCACCATTGATGGTGTAACAGTAACTAAGAACTATGTCAAACTCAGTTTCAGATTCTCTGGAACGAAATTGTTCTGTCTGCTTCGAGATGCCTATAGACTCGCTTCTCTATAGGTGCGTATGTCTGCTTGTAAGCCTAGAAAGCGAGTGCGGTTGAAACGCAAACGCTGTAATAAAACTGCGGTTTTATTTTGCAGGTGTGGACATATGTGCGCTTGTCTGAAATGTGCTCATGAGCTTCAATGGAGTAATAGGAAATGTCCAATCTGTATGGCTCCTATTGTAGATGTTGTAAGGGCATTTCTTGATTCTTAGGGCACAAGAAACAGCGAAAACAATATTTTGGAAATTTAATTTGGTAAGGTGAAACAATCTGATTATATATGCTAAGTAAAGTTTTTCTTTTATATTTTATAAACTTTTACATGTGTATATATAATAAGAATGTTTGTAATTTGTAAATATGGTTTTTTTTAATGATGATTTAATGTGTTGGCCAAACTCGTTGCAGCTAAAAACATGAAAATGAAAATAGTATTCAAATAATTAAGGGACCCTTTGTAACGACTACAGATATAAATTGGCTAGAGACAAAGTTTTTAGATTGCCCAAATTTTGTTGGACATATCTCTTGAACAGTTTCTGTCATCCTACTTAATATATCCTATAATTTCTTTTTTTGTCCATTATACGGATTTAAATTCGGAATACAATATATCGATGTTACTAATACTGTGCAAAATTAAATATAAATATATGAAAGAATATACATGAAAATTTAAATACTATGCATAACATAATCACTAATATATAAATATATGAAATAATATACATGAAAATTTTATATAATCATATGAAAAAAAAACTAAATTGTATACTTAAGTAGAAAAACAATTTGTAATTTAAGAGTGAACAGAATCAGTAGCCCATGGGAAATTAGTAACAACAGCTATATAGCCTATATTTATGTATATATATATATATACTTATATGGAAAATTAGATCAAAATTATTAAACACTATCAACATACTTATTAAATCTCATAATATGATTAATTCAACTGATTAAAAACTAAATATACCAACTTATATTGATCTAAGCTTGAATAAGCTCAAAAGAAACATTACAGTTTTCATGGAATCAACTATATGTATATATATATATATATATATATGTATTATCAACAATTAATCTTAATATTACTGAAATGTGCTTAATAATTGAAACATCATTAAAAACGTGATTCTTAGACTCATTCATAAAACCAAAACCAGACCAGCCACATGAAATGAAAGTGCTCTTCACATCTTTCTACAATATAGATTATAGTTTACAATCATGTATGTCTATAAGTATCATTATCAATATATTGAAGAAAATACAATGATATAATAGGTATATGGGCAACAAAAGTTGTTTGGCCGAAGAAAGGAAAAAGAGAAACTACTTAAAGCTCGTTTAAAAGAAAATAAAAAGCTTTAAGAAAAATTAAATATTTTGTTAAATGTTACATCAAGTCACAAAAAATTATTTTATGTGGTTTATTCATTAACACATGGGATGTCTCCTCCTCGTGATTCCATTTAAAGAATCACATCCCATCATTTTCGTTTTCTTCTTTATTTCCTCAACTTTTTTTTAATATTATCTTCTTATAAAACATCAAACATTTTGTATCCTTTTCATTAATAATTATTAAAAGAGATTTCGGTCTATTAAGAAGGATAAAAAGGAAGAAGAAGAAAGAGTTGACGTTTGAAGAGACTTAGGTTGTTCGGTTGTCATCCTACAAAACTTCAGCTTAACTTAAAAAATGATTACCTTTTTCTAGACCACTTAGTTTCTTAATTATTCAATTAACTAGTTTATTCATGTGATGTGTCTCGCTAATTTGTCCCAATAATCTCTTATATAAGATTTCAAATCAAACCATAAACTAATTTTTAGAGTTTGTGGAAGAACCGGATAACATGTTTAAGAGTACATAACTATCTGATCTATACTCAAATAATGGATCAGATACAGTTATTTTAATTTCTTGATATATATGTTTTGCGTTTAACCTTAAAAGCTTTTAATTATTATATAATTTTGAAGGACCATATATGTAGATAAAGGCTTAAATGTAAGCTTTACTTAGCTAAAAGATGAGATTCCACAAAAAGCTGGAAGCTGGTCCATTGTTACACAGCTTGAATCTTGGGACCAATTTCATATTTATATTCGTATGCCATCATTTTTCCTTTCTTTTTCTTATCATTTATTTGTATTACTATCATTTCAGTATTGTACTAGTTTCTTATTTTAGATAACTATTTGTCATAAGGTCTTGTAGGTTGTAGCTAAATGACAATCGCAATATCCTTTCTTTTTAATTCTTAATTTATGATATTCCTTCTGTTTCACCATTAGTATCATTTCAATATTTTCACATAAATTAAGGAAACATATTATAATTTTCATTATATTACTAAAAAGGTTTATTTTTGGTACTATATTATATCATTACTTTAGACCCAAGAATATATTATGTATTTTGTGTCAAAATTTACATTAAAAATTAAAACAATATTTATTTTGAAACTTAAAACAACAATTAATTTGAAACAAATGAAGTATTTTTTTAATTAGTTAATAAAATTGGTTATTTTACTTGAAACCATTAATATGTTTGGTCTAAACATTTAAGGGGAAATTAGCAACATAATTTTTTGAAAATTTAATTTGCTACTCTTTTTCAAACTTCTTTCATTTTTTTAGGGAATTGACAGAAATTTACTGTTCACAATCACACGCAAAGAATATTTTTCTTGTCGATGAATATTGCTTGGTTGATTTCGAAAATCTATCCCGAACAGAGGTGTAATAAATAAGAAAAAAGAAAGAAAGATTTGATTGTGAAGCAAATTGTCAAGCTGGATCTTAAATGAAAGGTCTCTCTCAAAATTAAAATAACTCGGCACTTGCAATATTAACAGTGAAGGCAAAAGTGAGAGAAGGACCCTTCTTTCTTCTCGCTGACAAATTGCTAAGTCATGATTCATAACGAATCATACAATACATTGAATATATATATAACTTTTTTAAAATAAATATAGAAAATATTCAACTAAAAAATATATTTTACATTATATGCATTCTTCTATCTAAGAATCTAAAATAAATTAAAAAAAAAAAAGTTAAAGCGAAATAGCTAATGATGGTCTAAAGTATGGGTTCTCGCACCAAACCAAATGCGGAGTCCATCTTCGAACTTGGAAGATTCTCGTTTCTTAATTATGCTTAATCTGTTGCGAACTTGACGATCAATGAACTTAATGAGTTTTTTCGTAGGAATAGGTTGTTCTCCATGTCGTCACTGGTTCCTTTCTATTCATATTAAGTGGATCGAAACTTGGAAAACGTAATGCAGAATAAAACGGATGGTGGTTGTGAAGTTGGACCTCGAGACTAGGAAGAGCAGGTTATAAAGCTAGTGGTGTAACAGTGAAGAAGAAGGCATCGAGCTAGCTTATCCCAGATGGTTGAGGAGTAGCTGCAATTGAAGAAAAGGTGATCTCGCGACTCAGTGGGGAAGTTGTTGAACACACAAGGAAAGGAGACGCCCATATTCCTCGCGGTCATTCTATTGCTGATTGTTAGACGGTTGTGAACAACAAGCCAAATTATGAAAGCATATTTGGGTGTTGCTCCCAGAAAACCAAATCCCCTTGTGCCAATCCTTTATCAAACCATGTTGCCGAATCTAATGCCAAGTTTCCCGAGAAGAAAACTTTGCCTTATATTTACCTCCCAAGCTTCGCCTTAGAACTTATTCTCCAAACAGACTCCATGACTTCTAATTCTGTCCATCTCATCCTCAATTTTTGTTAAGAAATATGTTATGTGCCTTCGCCGTTTATAAACAGAAATAGCTTCTGCAATGGTGGAATTAGAGCGTATGCTTATGTCAATATAATCTCGATCCGCAAACACTGCATATAACTATTTCAAAGAGCATCACTTATCGTACCAAAATAAAGTTTGCCTACCATTTTCTACTTCCATTGTATAAAATTTCATTGCATGTACTCGATATTTTAGAAGTTTTCTCCACATCAAAATATATTTCAAACTATAAATTAAACAAGAACCTGTATGTAAAAAGTTTTTTCAAAATTAAGAAAGTATTCCAAAAATCCTTCATACAACTGATTTACGAATGCGTTTAAGAAAAGCTTTAAACTTGTAAATATTTTTAAACGGTTTCCAAAGTAATTTGGGAATAAATAGAAATATGTTTATATGTCACCAATTTTTTCTGTAAAGAAGATAATATCAAGCGTTTAAATACAAAATACTGTGGAAATATATAATAAGGTAAAAGAAAAAAAAGAATGTGATGTCCTTGTCCTACAATGTGACCCAGGAATAGCACTTCCCTAAGCCATAGGCTATTCTGGAATTGCATTACATATCTCACCCCACCATGTTCCTAAAGGAACCCACTTCTCTTTCACTCCCAAACCCTAATTAATTAAAACCCTAATCAAAACCTACAAACCTCATTAAACACAATCAAAGACTCTTGTGTCAAAAACCTTAACTAATTAGTGTACATATATTAAATATGAGTTGCCCACTAGCAATTATTAATTTGGATGCCTACCCCACAACTCATCATCCTCTTTTCCCACATATAAAAACCCTTTTAGAGATCTCAACTTTGTTTCATCCCATTTATCATCATCCTTCAAGAACACAAAAGCTAAACGTACAGAAAAAAAAATGTGTTCCTCAAAATTAAAAACCCTGACCCAAGAAAACATTTCCCAGATCAACGGTCGTCCAGTTCTTCAACCGAAATCGAACCAAGTTCCAACATTAGACCGACGTAACTCACTCAAGAAGTCTCCTCCTAAGCCATTAAATACAACTGCATCAAAGATAACCTCACCGAGACCAATTTCTCTAAACTCTCCTCCTCTGTCTCCCAACTCAAAATCCTTGAGAAAACCGACCGGTCCTTGCAAGGAACTACTTAGGTCTAGCTCTGAAAAGTCTAAACAGGTGACTAAACCGGTGAAATCACCAGAGAACAGTGATGGTGGCTACAAAGAGATTATTTCCATCGCGATTGTTCAGAAGCAGCCTGGAAGTATAGCAGCTGCAAGAAGAGAAGAGGTTGCAATGAAACAAGAGGAGAGAAAGAAGAAGATCTCCCATTACGGTAGGATCAAATCGGTAAAATCGAACCAAAAGAACGTAAATGTTGAAGATGAGAAGAAGAAGAGGTGCAGTTTCATCACTACAAGTTCAGGTATGTAAAAGTTACTTGTTCAACAAGAAAACCTAATTTCCTTTTCTATTACAAGTCAATTTTAATTAATTGGATCCAAAATCTTAATTTGTCTCCACAGATCCAATATATGTCGCTTACCATGACAAGGAATGGGGAGTTCCAGTTCATGATGACAAGTAAATATTTTTATTTTATTTTTAATAAATAAAACTAATTTTTATAATAGTTAAAACTAATTAGTAATTATAATAAATGTTCAAATCTTTTTCAGACTACTATTTGAGCTTCTGGTGTTAACTGGAGCTCAGGTCGGATCAGATTGGACTTCGGTTTTAAAGAAAAGAAACACTTTTAGGTAAGAGATTTCAAGAAACCCCCAAATCAAAGTCAAATGTTTCGTTTAATTTTGCTACTTTTCCTTTTTCTTTTTCTGGTAAATTTATTGGTCTTACTCTGTAACCTTTGGTTTCACAGAGAGGCTTTCTCTGGTTTCGAAGCAGAGTTGGTCGCAGACTTCAACGAGAAGAAGATACAATCAATAGTCAACGACTATGGCATTGGCCTTAGCCAAGTCCTTGCAATTGTTGACAACTCTAAACAAATTCTCAAGGTATTTTGGTTATCGCAATATACATATAATTAAAGTTTCAAATTCATCTTCTAATTATTAAAATTAATAATCTGAGTTTTGTTTTGTAGGTGAAAAGAGATTTCGGGTCCTTCAACAAATACATTTGGGGGTTTATAAAATACAAACCGGTCACCACAAAATATACATCATGCCAAAAGATACCGGTTAAGACATCGAAATCGGAGACCATAAGCAAAGATATGGTTCGTCGTGGGTTTAGATTCGTTGGTCCGACGGTTATACATTCGTTAATGCAAGCCGCCGGTTTAACCAACGACCACTTGATCACATGTCCGAGGCATCACGAGTGTACGGCCATGGCGGCTTTATAGGCAAAAAGATCATTGTTGTTGTTGTCACATTGGCTTTAATTTGTGTAATTAAATAATATTTATGTGTTATTATTTTAGTACTATATCTACCATGTGATATTTAGGTTTGAGGTCCTAACTTTAGGCATTGATATTTGTACAAACTACAAAGTTTTTTGTGTGTGTGTGATTCTGCTTTGAATTTAATATATATTCGAGTGTGATATTTATTTTAGTTTGTTGAATTGTTTTTGAGGTTAATAGTTAATAGTTTGTGGGATATGGGGAATTATGTAAAGAAGAGAGATCCCACCTTAGCATGTGCAAAAGTTGGGAAGCAGTGTCATGTGGTAGATTATCAATGAAACTTTTTTCTATTTTGTTCTCTTATTTAGCTGATAACAAATTTTATTAGCTTTTGAGTTGGAAGAAAATTATTAAAAGAAGCTTTGTTAGTTAGACCCCATTTGCTACAAAAATGATGCCATTCTTAATTTTATATTTCTTTAAGAAAATTTAATTAAGTTTCTCCCCACAAAAAGCCTTATCATCTTGAAATTCGATCAAGGAATCTTTACATCATTTTTTTTGGGATATATAAAATTTATAAATCATAGATTTTTTACCATTCATTACACATTTTACTTTGAAAATAATATTATTTGTAGGTTATTAGTTGGTAATGATTTAGTCAAAAAAAAAAATAACTGAATCGACCACTAGAGAGCGAGACTAAACATGCATAACAATATAATAGAAAATTTTGAAACAATAAAAGGTTGGTCTTGTTCGTTTTTCTGTCGCTGGATCCAGAGACCAATCGCAGCGACCAGCGATCGTAATTTTCAGTCGCTTCGATCAGTCGCTGAATCCAGCGACAGACAAACGAACAACATAGCGACCAAAAATATTTAAATTAAAAAAAAACAAATAAAATAAAATAAATTAAATTAAATATAATCAAAACTAAATTTAATTAAATAAAATATAATTAAATAAAGTTATACAAAATTAAATTAAATTGGATTCAAATAAATAAAATTAAATATAATCTAAATAAAATTATATTAACTATACTAAAATAAATTAAATATAATTAAGTTAAATTAAAAATAATTAAACTATATTAAATAAAATAAAATTAAATTAAATTAAATAAAATTAAATATAATTTATTTAAATTAAATCAAATTAAATTGAATATAATTAAAATAATTTAAATCTAAATAAATGAAATTAATTATAGTAAATTAAATTAATTATAATAAATTAAATTTAATAAAATTAAAGTAAATATATAAATATAAATAACACATTTTATTAATTATTGTTAAAAAATTATTTTTAATTTAGTTTTCATAATGTTATATTGTATATGTAATTTACATTTTTATTAGAAAATATAAATGATCATAAAATAATATTTTCAAAAATTTTTAAAATATAGCGATTGGTCGCAGCGACAGGCAAACAAACAACATAGCGACAATCATCAGCGACATGCAAACGAACAACGTATACTGTTGATGGTCGCTGTCGCTGAATCCAGCGACAGACAAACGAACAGACCCGTTGTCTTTCCAATGGTTTTCCAATGCAAAAATCTGAAAATATTAAAAGAAAATGAGTTATATTCCAAATTAAGTTAAGATCGAAATCCACGATTTAATCTAGAATAAAAAATAAATGATGATTTAATGAGATATACTAGTTATCGAATTATATCTTTGTTTTCATTTTCGGGTATTGATTTCATTTTAATGACAATTATTTTATGCAGAAAAATTTTATCAAAAAAAATTCTTTAGTGTAATTGGAGAAAACGAATCTGTGTATTTCAGTGTCTTGTATTATTTTAGTGAAACAAATGTTCGTAACGATCACGTTCAAAGTTGGGAAGACAAAACTAGCAACATTCTGAATGGTGATTGCGGAGGGAACATACTAAAACTGTTTTTTGTTCATAATTTATAAATTTTAGTCTTTAGTGATATAAACAATAAAAAAGTTGTTTTGTATGCAACAAATATATTAAAAAAAGGTTTCCGATAAATTATTATCTGCTCTAAAAATAAAACCAGTCTTGATCGCATCCGGATCATGTTCGCTATGACCATTTGAACCTAAATAAACTACCAGACCTATAGACAAAAAATGTATAAAGCTCGAATTGAATGAAATATATGCAAATTGAATTATGGCATTCTTATAAAGAAAAACTCGAGTCATGGGGGATAATGATGACACATAATTACGTATTTCATCATTTATATCCATAAAGCTAAGTTAAAATCATCATAATTGGAGATCTAATCAATCACGGACGATTTATTTATCGTGTATGTATAACACATGTTCACTTGGTTGTTTCTTTGTTTTCCTTGTGGAACTAATCACATACTCTATCCTCGATCTGTACATTCTAAATCGCATAACTATTATCTTAACTTCTTGATAATATTTTTGAACGATATTTTACGCTTTTCAATACCATCTTGTACACTTGTACAACAAACAGTAGAAATGGTTCAAATCGAATTATGTTGTGGGTTTCTCCTATTTTTTAAAAATAGACCACATGGTCCACATATGAAATTTCATAAATCAAATACAATATAGTGATACACTTTAAGCCCATAATGGCTTTGAATGAGAAATTGTCAAGGCCCATTATTCACATCAGTACACATAGGCCCTGATTATGAGATTATTGGACAACCAACTTAAAAATTCGGTTCTGTTTAAATTGAATGAAGTGTGCGATTGACCAAAAAAAGAGGATAAATCTTTTACTTTCCACTTTTTACTTTTTTTACTTTTTAGTATTATGGCATAATTTCGTATAACAGTGTATATATTTTACTTATCTGCAACTCAACTACAGGTCTACAAATCTATTTACTTAAGCGTTGAAAAATTAAAAATAATAAAAATCTATTACAACTGGTTTGTCAAAAGAAAAAAGAAAATTACCATTGGTGTTACTAGCAATCAGAATCCGTACGTGTAAGAAGAAATGACAGGACAAAGTAAATAAATATTTTCTTATTTTATACTGTAATAAACAAAAAATTACCTGTTTATTTATTTATTTTATACGCAAATAAAGGATAATGATGAGTAGTCTTCGAGATTCTGAAAACAGTAGCCTCCTTTTTTCGACCGTTTGCTAAGCCAAAAGCAAAATATAAAAAGAAGCAATAATTCAAAGGACGTTGAAGAGAATGATAATATACATGGTAGGTCAGAAAGTTGACACGTGTCGTACACATGTTCGTAGGTGATGATGACGTGTAATATTGTTTTTTTGGCAGAGAGCGAAGTCCCATGCGTCGGTAAAGGAAACAAAAAAGCAGGAGTCGTTTAAAAGTCTTCTAACCACCGATGCTCCTAGCCAACAAAGCACAAAAAATCTCATGTCTCTCATCATCTGAAAGGTATTTTTAAGTTCTCCGTGGATTTAGTTATCTTGAATTGTATCTTCATAATCTGTTAAAAAAAAATTATATATATAAAAAAAAAACAAACATAATCATAATTAGAGTACACAAGTTATTTTCTTAATAACTAAATTATTCAGACAATGAAATCATAACTAACACTACTATTGAATCAGCAATACGATGACCATATATATACTACTACTGATCATCCAAATTTTATAAAATTAACTTACTTGACGAAAGAAACTTATTTTACAGCAAAATAAGTAAATAACTCTATTTATATTATCCAACAATTAAAAAATAAGAAATCTAAATCATTTGACCAAAGTATATGCAATTTTAATTCTTTAAAGACAAAAAAAATATCTAGATCAATTGAACAATCTCAAAAACTTTCTTCAGTTGGTGGAATCTCATTCAAGTCCAACAAAACTTCAGTCTCTTCATTTTGAACTAACAAATTCAAATCAAAATTACAAACCATGAAGAAAATTTAGAAAAAAAAATTGTATATATATATCAAAAAAAAACCAAACGTAATTGTAACTAGAGTACACAAGTTGTTTTCTTAATAATTAAATTATTTAAACAAGTAAATAACTCTACTTCTATTATTCAACAGTTAAAAATAAGAAATCTAAATCATTTGATTGAAGTGACGTTTACAGATTATCAATAGATAATGTGATAACACTTAGCTGAAAAGAAAAAAGTAAATGCAATTTTAATTTTTTAAAGACTAAAAAAATACCTGGATCAATTGAACAATCTCCATCGTCGTTGTTAAAGCTTTCTTCAGTTGGTGGAATCTTATTCAAATTAAATAAAACTTCAGTCTCTTCATTTTGAGCTAACAAATTCAAATCAAAATTAGAAGCCATAAAAAAAATTTAGAAACCAATTTTGTTTTCTGTTTATATAAGTATAATTTTTTTTACAATTGTTCTATTTTGACTTCATATTGAAAATTTTGACTTCAATTGAACATATAAAAATTGGTTCTAATTTGAAAAAGTCACGAAAAAAGTAGCAGGCAAAATGCACGAGAATTTTTTCGTATTCTCACTAGTTAATAATAGCTTTAATTAAAAGATGATTGTAGTTACTTTTTTTATAATTAAGTGAGTTTCTTAATCTACGTGAATTATGTTAAAACAACAAACAAAGTGGAACAGAGGGAGTATTTGATGTTTTAAGATTTTTACACTCATATTAAAAAATTATTTAACTTTTATTTATTACTTATTTAAACACAATTCAACCAATAATAATACAATCTATAAAATATAAATGATTAAAATTAATAAAACATAATTAATTTTATATTAAAAATTAGAAACATCGTCTAATTTTTTGAAAAAAGAATCTTTTAAAATATTAAATATAGAAAGAATATTAAAAAATAATTTTTGGTGACTTCTAGATAGAAATCTGCAAAAGAAATGATTCAGTGTTACACGGAAAAAAACCAGTCAGAATTATAAATTTTTTTGTTATAAACTTTGCAAAAAGGGTCGATGATAATCTTTAGGCTATGAGTTGAAAAAGGGAGAAATTAGGGGACCGATTTTGTAAATAGCGTAAAATACAAGAAAAGCGGTGGGGAAGAGATAAATAAAAAAGACGACAAAAAAATCTGTTAAGAAAAAGCTAAAAACCCTTTTTATTCTCAAAATCCAACTCATTTTGGCTGCTAAATAAATTACTTTAATTTCTCTTTATAAATACATAACATGCTGTTTAGCACATGTACAGTTTCTTCAAATATTCAATAAAGTTTATCCAAAAGAATTATTATATTTGAAGCTTTTCAATATTAATTAAAAATAAAAGAAAATGAATAAGAAATAATAATTTCAATAATGGCATATATAAAAAATGGAGAATTCTAACAGCAATAAAGAGTCGCTTCTTATAATTTTCGTGTTTTGAGTAATTTGTACATGACTATCTTTTTACACAATGTATACTTATATTTATTACAGCATATCATTAATTTATACAATAAAGTTTTAAAATAAACAACTCGCATATAGTTCATTAGCACATCAATATAGTTTTATCAATTATATATTATGTATACGATAATACGGTATTTAAAATAATTTTATACCAATGTGAATTATCTTTTTTTGATCTGCACAAATGAATATTTAAACACCAGGACCTTTATCTAAATATATACAGAAAATAAAAAATTATAAAAGGAGACCCTTCATTTCATTACTGCTCAATTCTCCAATTTTATTTCCTTCTCTCTCTGTCTCTCCCATTCTTTGCACTGTCGCTTCACTTTCTCTCTGCTTCGTACGATTCAATTCATCTTCTTCAATCAGTGAAGAAAAAGAACTCCAAAAATGGCCAAAGAGAGAGACCAAAACACTAAAGACAAAAACCTTCTCATCTGTTTCTTATGGAACTTCTCCGCCGAGCTCAAACTCGCTTTAATGGCGTTACTCGTTCTCTGCACTTTAGCTACCCTCCTCCCTTTTATTCCTTCTTCTTTCTCCATCTCCGCCTCCGAACTCCGTTTCTGCATCTCACGAATCGCCGTTAACTCCACCTCCGTCAATACCACCTCCGTCGAAAACCCAGTGGTCTTAGATAACGGCGTTACGAAACAGCCGTTAACTGAAGAGACGGTGTTAAATAACGGCGTTATTAAACGGACGTTTACTGGTTACGGCTGGGCAGCGTATAACTTCGTGTTAATGAACGCTTACAGAGGCGGCGTTAACACGTTCGCCGTTATCGGTTTATCATCAAAACCACTTCACGTCTACGCTCATCCCACTTACCGTTGCGAATGGGTACCACTAAACCAATCCGATAACCGGATTTTAACCGACGGTACCAAAATCTTAACCGATTGGGGTTATGGTAGAGTTTACACAACCGTCGTCGTAAACTGTACTTTTCCAGCAACCACCGTGATAAACCCTAACAACACCGGAGGTACTCTTCTTCTACACGCAACCACCGGAGATACAGATCGGAACATCACCGATTCAATCCCAGTCCTCACCGAAACTCCAAACACCGTCGATTTTGCTCTCTACGACTCAAATAACCGCCGGCGAGAAAAGTACGATTATCTCTATTGTGGATCGTCTCTATACGGAAACTTATCTCCACAGCGAGTTAGAGAATGGATCGCTTACCATGTTCGATTCTTCGGTGAAAGATCTCATTTTGTTCTTCACGACGCTAGTGGGATCTCAGATGAAGTGTTTGAGGTTTTGAAGCCATGGATTGAGCTTGGGAGAGTGACGATACATGATATTAGAGAACAAGAACGATTTGATGGTTATTATCATAATCAATTCATGGTGGTGAATGATTGTTTGCATAGGTATAGATTCATGGCGAAGTGGATGTTTTTTTTCGATGTTGATGAGTTTATCTATGTTCCGGCGAAGAGTACGATCTCGTCGGTGATGGAATCTTTGGAGGAATATTCTCAGTTTACTATTGAACAGATGCCTATGAGTAGTCAGCTTTGTTACGACGGTGATGGTCCGGCGAGGACTTACAGGTAACAAATAGAGTTTGAAAGTTTTGGTTTTTTGATTTGATTCGTTGATCGAGATTTTTACTAATTCATGTGTGTTTACTAATTCGTAGATTTGGTTTGTGAATTAAGCATCTGATTCTGTTAACATTTTTTACATGTAATAAGTGGTTTTTTTGGGAACGCTTTTGTCATTAGTCTTCTATGGTGGTCCATGTGGGTGAGAGTTGTTTTCAAAGATTCTAGCTTTTTCGGATTTCCAAATTTATGTAAACTAATTCGAGATTGGCTTTGATTTGATTTTGATGGGTTTGTGTTCTTGTCACTATAAATTTGAATGAGGATCTGTAAATTGTGTTTTTCAGGTTAGTGAGAATTGTTTCAAAGATTCTAGCTTTAGATTCCAAAATTAGCTAGAATCTGTTGGTAGATGTTCTTATCAATATACATCTGCGAAGCGCGATTTTATTATTTAGTTGGATTATAGTCTTGGATGATTGATATGTTGTGATTGTTTGTGTGTTTTCAGGAAATGGGGGTTTGAGAAATTGGCGTATAGAGACGTGAAGAAAGTACCACGACGGGATAGGAAATACGCGGTACAACCGCGTAACGTATTTGCGACAGGAGTTCACATGTCTCAGAATCTACAAGGGAAGACATACCACAGAGCGGAAGGGAAAATCCGGTATTTTCACTACCATGGTTCAATCTCGCAGCGACGTGAGCCTTGTCGTCATCTTTATAACGGTACCCGCATTGTTCATGATAACAATCCTTACGTTCTTGATACCACAATGCGTGATATTGGCCTCGCGGTGAGGACGTTTGAGATTAGGACGATTGGAGATCGCTTGCTTAGGACAAGGCAATGAAAACAAAAGAAGAATAAGGATATGGTTTAAGAGATGCTTTCACTTTGCATTGTAACGTTAAATCTTGAGAGTATATGTTTAGGCGAACGTAACAATTTTTATGTCCTTTTTTAGTATATTCTTTTATTGTATTATAAAACGGGTTCATATAATCATAATTCATAGAGATCATCATACAGCTCAGATTCTTGGTATATAAGCATCTCTTTTATGGGCTTTATAATATTTTGTTTATTCGTATTTGGAAAAGTGACCTCTTTATATAAAGTAGTGAAAGTTGTTGTGGCCTTCAATGGATCTTTGTCGTGTTAATTAACCAAAAGTTTCCACTCTTCTTCCTTATAACCGAGTCATTAAATATAGTTAAAAGAATCGAATATTTGGAATGAGAATGATCATAATTGGTAATAGTGAAACTTATTTATTAAAACATTGGGACGAGTAATTTATTTCTTAGCATTATTTAAATTTATGTAAACATATAACTCATTATATAAATATTAAACATTGCTATCTCTATCTACTAGAATATTTTATTTATGGCTAATCTTTAAATTATACATTTAATAAAATAGCGGACTAGATTTCATATCCAAATATTTTCTTAAGATTTTTTTTCATTTATTTACTAATAGTAATTTGATAAATTTATATCTCCTATTACCAAATTAGCTTTATTATATTTTGTTTTGTTTACCCAATCTTTTTTTGATAGCTATTACTCCAAAAAAGAAATTTAAAATATATTTATAACTAGTTGTTAGACTCAAGATGATGACATAGATCAAGAGATGATAGAGACTGCACTAGGCATGGGCTAGAGCCGGATATACTGGATTTTTTGGGATATCCGGTGGATCCGACTACCCCGGATATCCGAAACCTGTATATCTGTAAAACAATTTATGATATCTATATCCTGCTTTTTTATATAAAAAAAATTATTATTATAAAAAATTTGAGAGAAATTTTTTTAAAAATATATTAATATTATATAAATAATTGAAAATATTATTATAATTATTATAATATTAGTATAATATATAATTTAAAAAACATTAAAAAAGTATATTATATAATATAAATAATTAAAATATTATTAAAAATATTATTATAATATTAATATTCCGGATATCCGGTTTTGTTTTTTTCTACTATCCGAATCCGGCCCATCCGAATATCCTGTTTTTTGGAGCGGATCGGAGAGGATCCCTGATCGGATCCCGGATAATAAGTCTCAGGCCTAGACTGCACTGCAACAAAGGCAATTGTGTTTGTGGCACAAGAGCGTGTGTTGTGACACGAGAACTGATACAAAATACATCAACGCATGTGTAACACAACCGTCTATTTGTGATACAAGAACTGTTGTTGAAAAGTTGATACATAAGAAGATCTAATAAAAAAAGAAAAGTGTCACGTGGGTTTTGATATCATTAAAAAAGTCATGTGAGCTTTGTTTCACAGGGAGGCCCAAACTTGAGAAGTTTAGAGTTTGTGTTCTTAAGGAGCATATAAATAAAACGCAGCCGAAAAAAAAAAGTTGTGTGTCTAAGGTTTTGTTAAGAGAAACACATATGTGTGTTGTGTGTGTGTGTGTGATGTCGCCCTTCCAGACATGATAGAGAGATCTGTTGGTGGTTTTGCTGGAGTTACACTAATCGGAAAAGATAAAGAATGGTAGTATTTTTTCATTGTAATTTTAAAAAAGAGTGGTAGATATCATATAATAATTATAGATTACGGTCTTTTTTAATGAATAGTTTCTGAACTTAATCCCAAAAATGTAGGTTGTTAACCGAACTCTGCATCTCATTTACTTTATGTACATACAACTCGTTACATTTTCACATCATATAAAGACATAGATCTAACACATATGGTGATTTTAATTTACCTTTTCTTTTCTTTGATGAAAACACAAGTGTAGATAGACCCCACGAAGAGGTCCTTCCAAGTTTCGTGGTTGTTAATTGTCGCAAAGGCTGGAAAGTCTCATTGGTGCCAAATGCTCACCAATCATACAAATTATTCCCAATCAACAAATCTCATAATACCGACAACAATTATTCATTTAATCATTTTCATTTTAATAATCCCTAAAGTAATCTAATAAAAATAAAATAAGAAACAAGAGACCGATAAAGAAATAATAACATAAATAGGGAATGTACACCGACGGTTCAGCATTTAATTCTATGCAAACAAGATATGTAAAAACAAAATATTAGCACATTCACGAACCCTACCATTCCTACATTAATATCGATTCACAAATTTAGTAATTTTAATATTTTGTAAGGTGATTGAAATTTGCCCATAATGATTTTGTAATGGACGGACTTAAATCATTTAACATGTTTTTGAAGTTGTCGGATACAACATTTAATAGAAGTAGTCGAAACTACATGATCTCTGCAACTGTGATATTCTCTGCAAAACTACAGTTTCCATTATAACCACTAATTTGATTTTAATTCTATTAAATGGTTTCCTATAATATTCGTCGTCCACAAAAGAATAAAGCAACTCAACAAGTTTCTACAAATTGGAATAAAAAGATTTAGACAATCTATTTCTTGTAATATAATCAAGGCAAATATACTTCTTGAAAGATTTGTATTAATATGTACTTGTGTATCTTTGACTCTGTTTTATTTAAATCGTCTCTAATATAAAATTCTAAATTTGGGACCAATTTAAAACCGGTTTATATAGATACAACGTTGCAAGGTAGGACCAAACTAGGTTGGCCAAACATGTGTCGTTGTAAATTGGATTTGATAATTAATAGGGCCATATTCTAGCCAGACCCGAACCTAATGAAATTGAAACCTATTTTGAAACTGATCTTTATAAGTCCGGTCCTGGCTAAGATCTAATATTACTTTTGCATTTGCGTTTAGGTTACTGTTGGAAAAAATCATATTTTTGAAATATTGAACCAATATTTTTAGATTTTGGAGCTAAATGAACATATTGAACCATGTAATAAAATATATTTTAAGATTATACATATAATCTCTTTTTGCAAATGTAAACGCAAATGGTAAAAAAGTTCATTTGTTCTTGACGTTTACTTTTACAAATAACAAAGAAACTTTACTTAATCGAGAACTAAATCAAACTAGACAAGTCTACCACGACATCCATTATTGAAAAGTATCAACAATATGGAGTCAAAATGTTAGTTTTCTTAGAGGTGAAAAACGATAATGATTTGTAAGACTACGCAGGACATGTCCCAATTTGCTCTTTGGCTTTTTGGTTTCTTTCTTGGATGCTTTTTGATCCTTTTTGGTTTCAATGCTTTCTTTGGTATATTACATCTTATATTTTATATTGTAGTTAAGACTCCATCATCATTCAAACGGCTTGAGCATCCAAGAAAGCATTGAAATTCTTGGTCGCTTCTAACAACCGTGGAGAGATGGCCGGAGACGTTGGGTATGAAACCGGCGATGACGTGGAGAATCGAACCTGACGCAGTGAAGAAGACTCCATCGATTTTCTGTTTTTCGAACCAGAAACCTTTAAAACACCTTTGATCTCTTTCTCAATAGGTTCCTTGTCGAACACGAAAGCCGCTGAAACCGGATCGTCATGGTCGTTATCACCAGAACCACTTTTGATTAGCTCTGACGGTAAGTCAAAGAAGTGATTTCCTCCTTCTTCTCCGCCGGATTCTGAAGTATATGAGCCACAATCGAATTTCTCCATCGAAGCTCGAGCTGATATCACTGTGGTGGTGGTGGTGGATTCTCTAACGGAGATGGTTCTTGAAACGGTAATGGTCGATGATGATGATCTCGTCATCGTGGTGGTTCGGGTGAAGGAAGAAGAATCATCTTTCCGTGATGATCTGACCGGCTTTCCTTTACCGAAACCAGGGAGGTATAAACACAGAGCGTTGCATTTGAATCCGTCTTCTAATGTATTATTATTGCTGATGCTCTTGTTCGATTCAGTTTTAATGAAGAAAGAGTTTCTGATTCCGCTGCTCTTAAGAGAAAGTCTCTTGCTAGTAGACCCACAAGATTTACTTCTCTTGTATGACGCCGAAGATGAGTCCTGTTCCTTGTTTTTGAGCGACCGCATCAGACCCGAACCCCAAGATGAGTCCTGTTCCTTGTTTTTGAGCGACCGCATCAGACCCGAACCCCAAGATGAGTCCTGTTCCTTGTTTTTGAGCGACCGCATCAGACCCGAACGTTGTCTAGGAGAAGCAGCGGTTGAGTTTGGGAGGCTACGGCTCACAAACTTAGTATGCACTGGCTGCAACGGAAGGGGCATAGGCACATCCAAGTCTCTAGGAGGTGACATCGCCGGTAAGAGAATCATATCGAAGCTATCGTTCCTTCTCATCGAACCCGACATAGACAAAGACCTGATTGATTTCGGGTCCATTGATATCTCTCTCTCGGCTTGCATCATACTCGTTTGCTTGACCAGAATCTTCTTCTTCGAATCGTTTCTGCTTAGAACTTGCCAATCCTCACGAAAACTTTCATCTCTGAAGCTAACCGTTGGCATAAGAACTGCAGCCACCATTTTATCTTCCGACCTGAAATGTTGATTTGTAAGAAGAGAAAATGACAAATGGCTAAGTATTAAGGCAAAAGAGATAATGGATACTTATACAGAGTCACAGAGTAAGCATGGACTGCACGTTTGGTGGCTTATGGTGGCTACACTGAGTCATGATTTGCACGTCCAGCTTTTTTTCATATCCTGCGTATTAGTCTCAGCCAAAGGTTATTGACTTTATTACTATAAACATAAACAAATAATATAAGGTTTAAAATATTTAACATCGTTGACATGAGACCCTGCCCAAGATTGAGACAAGATCTGATCATGATAGATATGCTCGCACGAACCACACTTATTATAATATTACCAAAGGGTTTGGAATACTTTACCTGAAATTTGTGCAGACCACAAGCCGATGAATAAGGATGAAGATGATTAAAAATTGAAATTTATTTCATGATCTTAAGTTACAAAACATCAATGTCAGGTCATTGGTGGTGGTGGTGTGCAAAAACTAAATGGATTTGACTCTACTGAAGGGAATTGTAAAACAAGATTAATACAACAGAGATACCGATGATAACTGGCAAAGCCGAGACAAAGTACAACGCTCCATAACCCTGCAACAGATTAAGAACAAAGGCAGAAGAATCAATCAGATCCCATGTTTAAAGCTCAAAAAGTCAAATACGGAATGATGAAAATGTTGTGAACGAGTAATGATTCCTAATTAAAACCAGCACTCTGTGAAAACGTTGAGAGAGATTTGGGAACAAACCGCGACTTTGGTTACTACTCCTTGTTCATCATCGACATCTGCTTCTTCAATTGCAGCAGCTGAATCCCATTCTACGTTGAGTCTCTTGGCTGCTTCTTTTGGATCTATTCCGGTGTCTGTGGATTTAGCATACAATGATTTTCCTCGTTGCTTCTTTGAAACCTCAACCTTATAAGATAAATAAGATAAGGCCAAAGATAAGGCTTTGAAACAGAGTTCTGCTTAGCTAACAAACTAAATGCTAAATGCATATTTTCCGTCACCAGAGTTACACAAACAAAAAGATGTCTCTTCCATTATATTTTATAGCATCAATAGGAATCACCATCATCAACTACAATTAAAACTTGAAAGGTCTTGTACCACTATGCACATTACCACTTGGATTAAGATTATCCAATTCAATATGCTTTCTATGTTTCTTAATAACTACCTTCGTGCCTAGTTGGCTAGTTCAATTGCATGTATTATATTTCTGATTTAATTGGGGAAGAGCTATTGATAAATTAATGTGTACATCATGAAATTTGGCCTATATGACTCGTGAACGCTTTATAGGCCAATAGGAGTGGTTTTCTTATGAATTTAAATTGCCTAAGGCGAAATGGTGGCAGTTTCTCTCAATCAGTCCCACCTATAGGCAGCAAAAAACAATTGTGGGGGTACAAAGAAGTGGTACCTCTAAATTTGGCCAACGGATCATTTCCTCATGCAGCATCCGGAGAGTTGCACGATCTTTAGGGATTTTCCCATCATTAACCTGTGTAAAGAAATCAATTCATTTTTAAGGATCTTCATACTAATGCCACTTATTCACCCCTTGTAGCTACACAGAGCAAACTGCTCAACTTGGTGTTGTGAAGTGACACCTTGCATCACGATGGGTAATAGGATTTCTATCACAAGCACAATTATGTCTTGGAAAAGTTTTGCATACTTAGCTTATATGTTAGACAAGCCATCACAATGTTATTTGAAACCAGAAATGTGACAGATCAGGAATGAAAGCAACTCAACAAAAGGTTCGTGTAATTAGCTATTCCAAGTACAACACTCTACTCACAGTAACCAACCAAACCGACTGATCTACAATAGCATTCTGTAGACACTCCTAGAGCCATATATAAGTTCATTTTCACCCTCAGCAGAAAACTGATGTCTAATAGGGCTCATGTATACCAGTCTCACAACTCACTTGAGTTTACTAATCATTATTATCTTAAGATACGTGTTTGAGGACGATTCTATTTTACTTGTGGTAAGGCAATGTCAAGATTTAAGAGACAACAATATCAAAAGTGTATTTTGGGACAAAATCAAAGACACAAAACGCAACCTGCTCCAAGGCTTCAGCCAAATCATCCCTACTTGGGGTATCTGCATCTTCTATTCCAAGCAGCCTCCTTCTTTCCACTTCCCTTGGATCCTCAATCATGATTGTCAACTTAACCTGCAACACAGAACCATGAAAATGCAGCTTTGCAGCAACCTAAGACTGATTAAGATGAGCTTATACCTCACTGAAGATCATATCTCTGTTCCTCCTGAGAAGCTCCAATACCTAATCACACACAAAACTCTTCAGGATAATCTGATTCAACTATCTACAATTTCACACAGCTAAATCTGCAAACAAAAAAAATTCACAAACCCGTTTGATCTCGTTAACGTATTTGAGATCTTCAGGATCAACGTCTCCTTCTTCGTCTTCATCTTCTTCATCATCATCTCTACTTTGTTTCTCCTTCTCTTGTTGCTCCAACGTTAACGGAACCGGAACTCGAATCTCCGTAACGTCTCCTTTCTCCTGCCTAGCTATCACACTACCGAATCTCCGATTCTTCTTACTCCGCCTCACCCAACGATCATCGGAAATTTCATTACTCCTACAAATAACAACCGGAGACGGCGACGGCGACGAACAAACACCGTGATTTCGTTGGCCGCCGGAAGAAGAAAAACTCAAAACACAGTACTGTAACGGCAACTGAAACATCTGCGTCACCATTTCTACGAAAAACTGTGAAATTCGTCTTTACAATTTCACAGATTCTGCATCTCTGAAGCCAAATGAAGAAGACGATTCAAAAATCATCCAATGTTGAAACTCAATTTTGTCACTTTTAAATCTTAAAAAGGGAAAAATTGAAAAGTTGAATTTATAGATTGAAGGATAAATACGAGTGGCTGATATATGTTAGATTGCCTCGAAACGCCTCCTACTTGGATAATATATTCATTTCATGTCAAACGATTAGAAATAAAATAATTTTTATTTTTAATTCTTTTGGAGATTGTAAAAACTCATAATTATTATCAAAATTTGTTTCAGTAGTTATGAAATATATAATACTTTGTACCAAATTGAATTAGAGTGTTACCAATTTGGATTAAATTTATTAGTTAAATATCTTCAAAACAGTTTTTAACTATTTTTATACTATTCAATATAGAGTGTTATTTCATCAATTTTTTTTTAAAGCTGAAACAACAAAAAAAACTTCTTAAAAATGTTTAATATTAGAAATGTTTCATACTTTCATTTAATTTAGCGTCCACAAACTTTTACATTGAGACTATTTTGATATTTAAGTTTGATGTTATATAATCAAATCAAACCGTACTTATAAATCAACAATGATTGTTTTTAAAACAAACCGTGCATTGCACATATATTAACCTAAATAGTTAATATAATGGAATGATGCATGTCTAATCAATTCTTTATTTTTGCACTCAACAAGTTTTTGAACCATCGAGCTGATTTCTTAGGATATCTCTTATGCCCATCTTTGAAATCCACGTAAACAAGTCCAAATCGGACTGTATATCCCGTTGCCCATTCAAAGTTATCTAGCAACGACCATGCGAAAAATCCCTTCACATTAGCTCCAATCGAGATAGCGTCTTTAACCATCTTGAGATGTCGAGCATAGTAATCGATCCTATCACTATCTTTAAGCAAGATTTTATCGGTACTAGCTTCATCTCTACCGTTTTCGGTTATGTACATGATAGGGTCCTTGAACTTGTATTTTGCATAAAGGAGGAGATCACGAATTCCCTTAGGATATATTAATAGCCAATCTGATGCAGCCTTTGGACCGATTGGAACTCCTTCTCTTTCACCTGTGACGCTGGCACAAGGATCAGTGAACAATGTTACGTTTTCCGTGGAGCAAGGAACATCTTTTGCATAAGAAGACGAGTAATAATTGATGCCAATGAAATCATATGATCCCTTTAGCATCTTAGATTGTCTTGCAGTAAATGTAGGCAAGCGACCGCCTTTTACGTTGCTGACCATGTCGATCGGGTATTTACCACTCACAAGCGGCTCCATGAAATAATCGAATGTGAAGGCCATGGCTCGTGCTGCGGCTAATCTATCCTCGGCTGATTCTGTATAAGGTAAGTTCCATCCCGCGTTCAAAGCGATACCAACTTGACCTTTTTGAGACGCCTTATATTTTTTTCTGTATACTTTAACTGCTTCTCCGTGAGCAAGGATGAGGTTGTGGCCAACGACATAAGGCTCGGTAGCTCCATCTCCGGCGGTGCAATTAGGGTTGGTGAATTTTGAGCACCTCCCTGGAGCCATCACACCTGCAACATATCCTTGTTGCACCACTGTTAATGGCTCGTTCAATGTCATCCAATGCTTCACTCGATCTCCAAAATTCTTGAAGCAAATTTCCGCATAATCACGGAAATCATTCACAATCTCCGCGCCACGGAATCCTCCGTAAGCATCTTCAAGGGCTTGTGGTGTGTCCCAATGGAAAATGGTGGCGAAAGGCTTAATTCCTTTGGACAAAAGCTCATTGATCAAGTTGTTGTAATAGTCAATACCAGCTTGGTTGATTCCTCCTTTTAGATTCCCACGTGGCAAGATCCTCGACCATGAGATGGAGAATCTGTAGGCACTGAAACCAATCTGATGTAATAAACCCACATCTTCTTTGTAAAGATGGTAAGAATCATCTGCAACAGATCCATTACTACCATCCTTTATCTTCTCGGGGTATTTTTCAGAAAACGTATCCCAAATGCTTGGTCCTCTACCATCTTCATGAGCAGCTCCTTCGACCTGGTAAGCAGACGTTGCAGCTCCAAAAATGAAATCTTCTGGAAAATCACTTCTTCTTAATTCAGGTGTTGAAGAGTGTTTCTTGGCAACAACTTCATTAGAAACCAAGAAGACAATGAGCACTAGTAAAGAAAGATATTTAGTTCTCATCCTAAATTTTCTTTTGATTAATTTATTGAATCTTGTTTTGTTGTAAGAAGATGAACTAAACGCAGATTTATATAGGCATGAGAATTGTTTTTGTACAGAGTATGAAAATCTATAAATAGAGAAATATAAGATAGAGATAGCATAACAAATCTTTTAGTGTTTACTTGTTCAAACTTAGTAAACAGAACATTCAAATGATCTTATCTAGTTGTCTTTCTAATGAGGAAAAAAATAGCAAAACATTCGTGAATGTTTGCTATTTTTTGTTTTGTATCAATTTTCTTAACAACCAGAATCGATTATCTTCTAAATATATTTGAAAAGGTCAATCTATTTAAGGCCCAATATGTAGGCCCAAATTTCGAGGCCCAATTCACCTATCGCTATGCTTTTAGCGGGAAAATGTTAGATGACCCTACCTTAAGTTCCCGCCACAAACGAACTCGCCATTTCTTTTGCCCATAGTGGAGAAACGTTTTGCTTTCTGTTCAAACGAAATTTAGGGTTTTTTTGGCGAACAATTTGTAGTAGTGAAGAGTGAAAATTTCAGTGAGGTAGAATTTGAAAAATGGAAGCTTTTGGTGGGTTTGTAATGGATGAACAAGCGATTCAAGTAGAGAACGTCTTCCTCGAGTTCCTCAAAAGGTTTGTATTTTTGGGTTTTGTTTTTCCCCTCAATTTCTGGGTCTAATCCGATTGTGAAGTTAACGTTTGATTTGGGTCTCAATTGTTTTCAGTTTCCGATTAGATGCGAACAAGCCGGAGCTGTATTACGAAGCGGAGATTGAAGCAATTCGAGGCGGTGAATCAACAATGATGTATATTGATTTCTCACATGTTATGGGTTTCAATGACGCTCTTCAGAAAGCAATAGCTGATGAGTATTTGAGGTTTGGGTTTTTTTCCTTCTCTAATTGCGGATACTTATCTAAAACCCTAGCTTTTTTGTTTGGGGTTTTGATTTTTTGTGTGTGTGAAATTGGTGTAGGTTTGAACCATATTTGAGGAATGCGTGTAAGCGGTTTGTGATTGAAATGAATCCTTCTTTCATTTCGGATGATACTCCAAACAAAGATATCAATGTTTCTTTCTACAACCTCCCTTTCACTAAAAGGTATTGCCTTTTTTCTCATGATTTTAAATTCTAATTGATGATTTTTATATTGAAGTTGTTGTTGTGAAGGTTTTTGGCTGAATTTTTAGTGTTTGGTGATTGTGATGATGACTTTGCTATTATAATTTTGCAGGTTGAGGGAGCTAACTACTGCAGAAATTGGGAAGTTAGTGTCCGTGACTGGTGTGGTTACTCGAACAAGTGAAGTGAGACCTGAGCTGCTTTATGGGACGTTTAAGTGTTTAGATTGTGGTAGTGTTATAAAGAATGTTGAACAACAGTTTAAGTATACACAGGTAATTGGTTCTTGATTTTGGTCCTTTTAACAGATTGTAGGAAGTGTTAACTCGTTTTTTTTTTTTTTTTTTTTGCTTTATAATTCGTGGCCTTGATGCAGCCTACGATCTGTGTGAGCCCAACTTGTCTGAACAGAGCAAGATGGGCATTGCTTAGACAAGAGAGCAAGTTTGCGGATTGGCAAAGAGTAAGAATGCAGGAGACTTCAAAAGAGATACCTGCAGGTTCCTTGCCACGGTCTTTGGATGTCATTCTGCGTCATGAGATTGTGGAACAGGCCAGAGCGGGTGACACGTAAGATTCCTCTTGCGACAGTTCTCTAAGTTATTCCTATATATATTAGAATCAAGAGTTGCATTCATTGTGAGTCCTTTTTTTGGCATTGTCCTCGCAGGGTTATTTTTACAGGAACCGTAGTTGTTATACCTGACATATCGGCACTGGCAGCACCTGGAGAGAGAGCAGAATGCCGTCGAGACTCATCACAACAGAAAAGCTCTACCGCTGGACATGAAGGTGTCCAAGGTCTCAAGGCTCTGGGAGTTAGAGATCTTTCGTATCGGCTTGCCTTTATCGCCAATTCAGTGCAGGTTTGTCAACTTTTTAGTATCTGTCAAACTAAAACTTCAGTGAGATGTTTTGATCAATCTCAATGTTTATTTTTTTTCCAGATTGCTGATGGTAGTAGGAACACTGATATGAGGAACCGCCAAAATGATTCTAATGAAGATGATCAGCAGCAGTTCATGGTGAGGCTTAGAATAAATTACCAATAGGACTTGAGGCAGTTATTATTCAGCAGGATCCTGGCTTTGCTCTTTTAGACAACCTCTTACACGCTTATATATACAACTAATGTCATAGCTTCTTATTTAAACTTTACAGGCAGAAGAACTAGATGAAATTCAGCAGATGAGAAATACCCCTGATTACTTCAATAAGTTAGTTGGAAGCATGGCCCCAACCGTTTTTGGTCATCAAGACATCAAACGTGCAGTTCTACTTATGCTTTTAGGCGGTGTGCACAAGACCACTCATGAAGGCATCAACCTTAGAGGAGACATCAATGTTTGTATTGTTGGGGATCCCAGCTGTGCTAAATCCCAATTCCTCAAGTACTGATTCTCATTGAAAATCAAAGCCGTCTTTTTTTTTCCTTTTACTGAAATCTGATACCTCAGTTTTGGTTTGTTAATTGCAGGTATACCGCAGGCATAGTACCAAGATCTGTGTATACATCTGGGAAGTCCTCTTCTGCAGCTGGGTTGACTGCAACTGTTGCGAAAGAACCGGAAACTGGTGAATTTTGCATTGAGGTAATTTTTGAATTGATGAAAAATTATTCCTTGCAAGAAAACTTTCTAGTAACCAAAACTTTATAATCACTTTGAAGAATGCTAGCCTTTCTTCATACATGTGATTTCTACACTCGTTGTTATTAATGCTATCTGACTCTTTAACAGGCTGGTGCTTTAATGCTTGCTGACAATGGAATATGTTGCATTGACGAATTTGACAAGATGGATATCAAAGATCAGGTAAGTGAGCATCATTGGTTGTTACAGTACAGAGGATTAAGTCTCCTAGACAGTTTTTGATGAAAATTATTGTTACCTTTGGACACAAAGGTTGCTATTCATGAAGCGATGGAGCAGCAAACGATAAGCATTACAAAAGCTGGGATACAAGCAACCTTGAATGCTAGGACATCAATTCTTGCAGCAGCTAATCCTGTTGGTGGGCGATATGATAAATCTAAACCACTTAAGGTGAGGTCATCCCCAAAAATGAATCCAAACAGATACATATTTGTATTCCTTTCTTTCCTGAAAAACTTTCATGGAAGTTTTTATATCTAATTGTGGTTTGATCATGCTCTTTTCAGTATAACGTTAATCTTCCACCTGCCATTCTTTCGAGGTTTGATCTTGTGTACGTTATGATTGATGACCCTGATGAGGTAACGGATTACCACATTGCCCATCATATCGTGCGAGTTCACCAGAAGCATGAAGCAGCGCTTTCTCCTGAGTTCACTACCGTACAACTCAAGCGCTACATTGCATATGCCAAAACGTTAAAGCCAAAGGTTGTAGACTAACCCAAAAAATGTTTTGATTGCAAAAGGCTCTTCTGCTGGAGGTACTAACATCTTTTCACTATCCTCATCTGTTGTGGTGCAGCTAAGCCCAGAAGCAAGAAAGCTACTTGTCGAGTCTTATGTTGCTCTTCGTAGAGGTGATACAACTCCAGGCACAAGAGTCGCATATCGAATGACAGTTAGGCAGCTAGAGGCTCTGATCAGGCTCTCAGAAGCCATTGCTAGGAGTCATTTGGAAATTCTGGTGAGATTATCCTAAACCATTTTGCCATGTCTTTCTTTTACTCTACCAGTAGTTAATTTGCTTGATTTGGAAACTTGTTATTTTTCTTTCAGGTTAAACCAAGTCATGTTCTATTAGCTGTCAGACTGTTGAAGACTTCAGTCATCAGGTAACTTCGAACATCCCTTTTTTATCTCTTAAATTGTCTCAAAACCTTGACCGAAAACAACCATACTTGTTTTTCTTATCCAGTGTTGAGTCAGGGGATATCGATCTTTCTGAGTACCAAGATGCTAATGGTGACAACATGGACGACACAGATGACATTGAAAACCCCGATAATGGAGATGAGGATCAACAGAATGGTGCAGCTGAGCCAGCCTCTGCAACTGCAGGTACTTACACACTGTTTATGCTCTTCTTTTTTCTCTGACTCAGTTAAGAACCATAACTAACATGATTTAGCAACAGATAATGGAGCAACAGCTCAAAAGCTGGTGATAAGCGAGGAAGAATATGATAGAATCACACAGGCCTTAGTCATTCGCCTTAGACAACACGAAGAAACTGTAAATAAAGACAGTAAGCAACATCACTCTTCAATTCTTCATACCATTCATTTTTCTCTTTAACTCTTGGAACAGATTAAATTGTGCGACTAGTAACTCTTTTTCTTCTTTAGGTTCAGAATTGCCTGGAATAAGACAAAAGGAACTGATTCGATGGTACATCGATCAACAAAACGAGAAAAAGAAATACAGTTCGCAAGAGCAAGTCAAACTCGATATCAAAAAACTCAGAGCCATCATTGAGGTAAAATCGAAAACAAGCTTATATAAAATCCAAAACAATCTTATTAGTTAAGATTATTTCAAATTATGTTTCTATCTCACACATTCTATGCATCGAACAGAGTTTGGTATGTAAAGAAGGTCATCTTATAGTGTTAGCTAATGAGCAAGAAGCCGCAGAAACAGAAGAAACAAGAAAAAAATCTTCACAAAGAGATGAGAGGATCTTGGCTGTTGCTCCAAACTATGTGATTGAGTGATGTTATTAAGTGTTAAGATATACATTTGTAGTACTCTCAAGTAGAAGCCTAAATCCTTCATCATTCTGAACTAATTTTATTGGAATTTTATATTCAGTTAACTTCATCAACACTAAAGAAAATGATATTTTCCTAAATCACAAAACTCTTAAAGATGTATTGGATCTACAAAGTGAAGATATAATCCTTGAATTATCCTTCAGATATTTCTAGTCACCTGCTCTCAGTATTGTTCAAAGGTTCTCCCGGCTCGGTGATGGTTCCTTTCGTGGATTAGAATTTCTGAATGGCACCAGGCCCATTCCCAGTTCTTTCTCTTCTCTCTTTTTTTAGTTTACAGCTCATCAAAACTGGAATGAGCAATGGGAAGAGTTCACCTTGCTCCCTCTCCTTTTAGTCGAGTAATAAATCCCTCTCACAGAAAGCTCCTGTTCCCTTTGTCTAATATGATGGGACTGCAGGAAAGTAAGTGGAAAGTAAGAACACAGTTGTTAGCTTATAGCGGGGAAGAAAGAACTAACGAGCTACATAATTGATTCTCTTTCTGAATGGAAAAGAGATTGGAATCAGTTTCGTTTAGCTTTCGTTGGCTTTCTTGACGTCGTCTTATAGGTGGTGGTCAGGTTCAGAAGGTGCGCGACCCACTTCTCTCTCGAGCACTAGGTGGACCTTTCAGTCGCTCGTCGAGACCTCATCAGAGTTCTAGCTCTTGGGCAGATGATAAAAAGAGACCTGGTTAATGGCTATCTTGTTGGAAATATGTGAACCAAATGTGGGATTTATAGATTAATGATTTGTCATTTATGGTATATAATCCAAATGAGGTGTGATCATATTGATTTAAGTGATTGGATTATGGTATTGTTATGTTGATTATATGGACATGGAGATTATATGCATAGATATCATTTTTAGATGTCATTTATTTCTATGATGGGTTGAATTAAATGACATGTTTTGTTTGGTTATGGTCCCTAGCTCATGTATGTTGTCTTCTCTTTCTTCCCTTCCCCAGCTTTGAAGTACAGGCAAGTAACTTCTTCCACTAGTGGGACATGTCCTTCTTTGCTTTGGTCTGCGAATGCTACCTCTTCTAATTACTAGTTCCCTGGACATAGTCGTTTCAGGCAGTGGCCGTTTAGTCCATGGTCCATTAGATGGGAGGTGCAATGCCAGAAAATTGAACATGCCTCTACGGGAGGCTCACTCCAGGCAGGTTCGGATCACTTATAATACAAAGCTCGGAGAAGGAAGGGGTTAGGTTAGGAACGCAGGAGTCCCAAACGGAAGAGGGGGAACCTTGGCGCGAAGGCTGCTGGTTTGGGAGTCTGGTACTAATTCTATATCTGCTTCTTCTTTGGTAATTCCATGTAATAGTTAAGTGCTTATAATCCTCTAAATTAATATCTTTACCTCGTAATCAGTCATGCCATCTATCAAATATACCTTTGCGGCCAAAGACCTAACGATAGCCACTCAAAATCTTCATTCTTACCATTCGCCAAGTCCTATAATTGCAAATGCATGGCTGCATACAAACCGACCTCAGCTTCGCCAGCCTTCATGTACTTATCAAGGTTAGGCACGTGACCAGCTCAGGCCATTAAATAAGCTCAAGGTTTTGATCTCATGAATATCTTGAACTACATGATTACACAAGAAGTCTAAACATATTACAATGAAGAGAATCATTCTTTCGATTCATGTTATGTCCTAAAACATATAATGGACGCAGATCATATAGGCAATATATATACATATATCTTTGAAACCTGTCTCGATATCGGTCAAGAAACTCGGACTGTCGACTAGTATCCTTGACCGTTAAGAATGTGTCGTCTCTGGTACTGGTCCAAGAGAGTAGAGATGCTGGACTTGTCGGATGTGATCGTGGACTGGAATTGCCTGGACATAAGTGATACCGTTCGGAATATTAAGTAGCGTGGGTTGATATTTGTGTCCCACATAAGTGCTTTGAACTGCCAAATGCTGAATCTTTGTTTCTTTGTTCGTTTATGCACATTCTTACTTTAAAATTTTGCCATGTTTCATTACCAAAACCCGAATGACACACTGTTAAACCAAATCACCTAGATCTAGCTTGACGAACCGATTTAGACTTCGAGTGAGCAAGGAAAGAAAACGACACAAACGAGTTTTACGAGTTCGGATTCCAATGAGGAATCCTACGTCTCGCCGGAGTAATATTCCGGAGCCCACTACCTTTTAATTCCGAGCTCAAACCAAGCTACTCTCTCTCTCTCTCTCTCTCTCTCTCTAAAAAGATATTTTCTTCTTCTAACAATTTCTCACACGCTTAAAGCCACACGTGTCGCGGACTTGGAGAAACGGGCCAACTCAGCTAGTGGATCTTCTCGGCCCAACATCAACCAGTCCATGGGCCTCAGCTTTATAAGGAAACCTTCTCATTCACCTGGAGTGTTCCCAACACTCTAGCAAATTCCACATTTGTGCTGAACCTGAACTTCACTATACTTCTTCACACACACAATACTCAACTTACTTCAAAAACTTATGAAATATGCGTAGACTCGAAAAAAATACAAAATAAAGCAAAAAAACAAATGAGTCCAACCCCATATCATTCATCATTTTGAACTAAAATTTATTGGACTTATGTTATTCTTATGAGATCAACACAATAATAGCACATTTCAACAAAACCCGAAAGGAAAGAAATGATCTATAGATGTATTGGATCTATGAGCAAACTAAAGATATAATCCTTGAATTTTCCATTGCGATGGTTGAAGACATCGTCTGCTGTATAGAGAACGTCCAACAAGCGTCCGAAACCGATGAATTGGTTAAGAATTGGACGAGCAATGTTGGTAATTTTGAAGCACTCTTCGTTTACGATCTTGTTGATATTTCTAATCATCTTCTCAAATTTCATATTGGCTTCTTCTTTGGTAACTCCATGTTGCTTCATGTAATAGTTGATTGCGTTTGCAGTATATCCTTTATTCATATCGTCCTGACAAATTTAGTTAAATTAGAAAATAAAGTGACATAAAAACACAAATTTCGTTTGACTTTTTGTATCCTTCCACAATAGGGAGAATATCAAAATATAAACAATTTAATAAAGGGAAAGCAATCATTTACTTCTTTCACGTATAACATATTGCAATACTCATCGAATATATGTGGTTTCGATTTTGTGAACCGGTTTTCACATTCGATCCGGGTAACTGGTTTTTGTCCGTTATTAATAATTTAATTAGAATACTTGTATATGTTTTGATGTAGACCAGGCTCGGCAAAAAGAACGATTCCCGGTCACAACCGGATCGACAGATCCGGTTTAAAACATTGCCTAAACTTCTCTAAAATAAATGTTGTGTACCTCATAATCGGTCATGTCATCCATGAGACGTGTCTTTGCAGCCAAAGAACGGACGAGCTTTGGTCTAGATCTTAGCAACTCAAAATCTTTCTTCTTACCAATCTCTCCAAGTCCCATAATAGAACATGCCATGGCTGCATATGCACCAACCTCAGCCTCACCAGCCTCCATGTACTCATCAAAGTTAGGTATGTGACCTGCTCGTGCCCATTTGATAAGCTCTAGGTTTGACCTCACGAGTATCTTAAACTGCTTAGTTACAGCAACATTTTAAACATTGTAAAAACTGATTACCAGCCATGAATATGGATTTTTGATGGTTATGAATATTTAGGGTTTGTGTAAGTAATCACCTCTTCTATCATCGTCTCCAGCATAAATGATCTTTCTTGTGACCTCAATATTACTTCACACTCCTTAAAAACGTACATCACAAATTGGAAGGAACTCTTTATATGACCTTGAAGATTTTCCATGTAATCTGGTTCCCATCTGCTCATATAAATATTGCAAAAATGATTATAGAGTATTATTGTTTATTAGATTTTGTAATGCCATTAATTCTTTACAAGTTATGTACCTTTCAAGACAATCAACCAGGCCTGTAACTTCAGGAATTGAACCATGAATATCGCAAGCGTCATCTAAAAAGGTGATAAGTAAGTATAACTTAGCTGACATAATTCTGCCAAGTGAAACCTGTGGCTCAAAGTTGATCACCAATGCCGAGAACCAACTCTCGACGGTTCTTTCTTTGATGTTACGTGGGAGGTTTAATGTATTGTCGAGTTCCCTCCACCACCTACGAATATATACAAAATATTAAATATATAAACTCACAAAGACCCTAGCCAGCTCTCTTAGAAGAAAACTAGATCATTAATCAACATACATGGTGATAGTTTTTAATTCTTGGAAATAATGAAGCTGCAAGAACTTGAAATTGAGCTTGGCTAGCTTGAGCAGTGTTTCATCGCGGTCCTCTTCTTGTTCATAGAAAGATATATA
Organism: Turritis glabra; assembly: GCA_900406565.1. Lineage (NCBI taxonomy): Eukaryota > Viridiplantae > Streptophyta > Magnoliopsida > Brassicales > Brassicaceae > Turritis > Turritis glabra. Next base: position 150,813 of record OVBN01000165.1, on the reverse strand, counting down.
CTCTCTTGCAACTAGAGCTTGGCTGTTCCGGTGCTGAGGTATGTGAAGAGCTTTTTGTATAAGCTTTAACATATTTGGTGGGCTCGCTCTGTGACCTGTAGCTAGTGGCTCCAAGTGGTCTAATGTGAAGCTTGACGCTTCATCCAATATATGATCCGTCGTTGTCCCAAAGTGCACAGCTTCGTAGAAGCTTAACATACCCTTGACATCTTCTTTTAAATTTTCCTTGAACTTTCCGTTGTTTCCTTTGAATCTGTTGAAAACGTCTACATGGAAATAAACTATTTGTTATTTTTAATAGATTATATCATCTAATCAAAATGTATATCAACAATTTTATGACATGTTAAAAATATTCGTACCGGACAACATGTTGTGACCATATGTTCTGAAAACTCGAAACATGATTGAGGTTGTGTACAAATCATTTTCATCAGCGATCAAATCTTCTATCTTTTCAAAAGCATGTTTCAAGGTCTCTTCGATCTCGTTCTCAAAATGATAAGAGAGACCAAGGCTGATCAGCAAATGAATCGAAAGTATCTTCCTCTTTATTGCACCGGAAGACAAACTAAATATGTCTTCTCTCACTTTAGGTTTGAGTTCCTTAATCCCTCTTGTAAGGACTTCAAGATCCTGAAAGACGATTTATACATGTCAAAGATCTTATATAGACATCTAATGGATAGGGCCATGCATATACATATATATATATATATATATATATATTCCCAGATCAAACAATATATAAATATAAATATAAGGTATTATCATATAATAAAAGTATCAATTTTCAATTTTATGAATTAAAAATTCTCTCAATAGTTAAAATATATTATAAAAAAAAACCAAAAATATTAGTTTTTTTTTTTTGGTTTAAAAAGAGAGAGTATAACTCAAATATGCATAACTATAAGAAAACGTGATTGAGTTGATGAAAAAACATGAATTTTTTTTTGTTGAAATAAAAAAGGTTAAAGGTTCCCGTTTACAAAGAAAATATATGATATTGATATCTATTACCATAAGAAGAGAACAAACTGTCAATTAATTTGAGTTGGATACAAGAAAAGTGAACAAAAATAAAATATTTTATTGCTTCAGTGGGGTCATAAAATATATGTTAATGGAGACAAGTAACTTAATTAAGCTTTAATAAACCAGACGAAATTTAGAAATTTCATGGAGGCAAGTACCACTCCTTTGACACATATCAGATAACTAATAAACATGGAACACAAATTACTAGTCTTTATATCATGGTCCTGGTCATATATACATTGACTGTTATATATATAGCTGTTAATAGATATATGGACTCACCGAGTCAGTGATGGGAACACTGAGGAAGTGATCACCCCATTGAGAAGGTGGCAATTTAGAGAAATTGAAGCAGATATCCTGATCAAGATTTCTTCGTGTTTCCATACTCATGAGATGAGAGAGAGAAAGAAAGAGGGAGATGTGGTGGTGCTGGTGGTGGATTATTTGCAACGAGGTAGATATATATAGGACAAAATGAGAGTTGATGGTCATATAAAATATAGTTAGGCCTTATACATGTTGCTGACAAAGAGATATATGTTTATCCTAGTCATATAGTTTACATTTATATATATATATATATATATATATATGCTTATGCATGTAATATGTTGATATAATATATATTTGTCTATTTAGAAGATGTTCACATATGCAATGTCACCCAAATTGAAAAAAAGAATCATAAACTGGTCGGTTTTATTAACGCGTCATATTTTCTATTGTAAATTGTCTTGGTTGGAGACTCTGTTTTCTGTTGTAAACATCCAATACAACGTGTTTTGTGTTTTATGTTTCAATACTTGAATAGTTATAGTCAATGATTGTGATTTGCGACGTGGTACCTCGGCAATACAACGTGTATTGGTTTATGTTTAACTATTTAGGAAAACACAAAAGACGGTTAAAGAAAGACGGAAAACACACAACGTTTAGAATTACAAGTAATCCAAAGTTCTTAGCGAATGCTCTTCAAAAGTTCAGCCGTCGATCGTTGAGTAATAAGTCGTCTTAATGCTTTGGTTGCTTCAAATCATTTTCTTAGATTATCGTTAAGGATGTTACCAAACATGTTTTAACCTAATTAATACCGTAAGAGCACGGTAACAATCGCAATAGTATTTATAAATCGAATCCACATAGATCTAGTAAATGTACGATGAACTGTGTTGATTTAGACTAAAGTAGGATGCAAATGAGTTGTCAGAAGCTCATGTTTTAACAAAAAATAAAATAAAATAAATATTTGTAAATCAATAGGTAATAAACATTGGCAAAAGAAATCATTAGGGTTCATGACAGTAGAATAAACAATTAAATAAGATTGCATTAAAAACCGTTATTGAACTCAAAACACGAATGTAAAGTTATCATACTTTCGTACGAAATAACTATCTATGCAATAAAATTCCTAGCAACTAAACTGTCGTTTGTCAATAGAAATTCAAGCAATCATTAATGTTGAGTTTGATTTGTTCAAAAAACACCTTAACTTCAATTGTCGTTGGCTAAGGAAGTTTTGCTCACCTATGTTCTTTCAAGCAATTCAACAACACTTTTGATGTCACCATGAATTAAACCTAAGATCAAAATATAAGTGATCAGTCTAGATTAAGCAATAAAAACAACCATATATGAAGAACCAAAATAATCTATCCAAATCTAACAACCTAGCAACCAATCAATCATGAAATTTTTAGAAATCCCTAAATCCAATTGGAAAACTACTCAACCATAAAAACAGAGGAACAATAAGATAATAGAGAAGAAGACATGAGAAATTTTCAATAGAATATGAAAGGGTTGAGAAAAATTTCTACAAATGATGAAATCTCAAAAGTAACACCCCTACACTAAGCAAAATCGCACACAAATTGTCTCTCTGACGTCTCTAACTACTGTGGGCATAAAATACATATATATATATATATATATATATATATATATATATATAGTACAAAGGAAAAAACCTAAAAATAGAAAAAGAAAGTTTCGTAACTCGCATCCCAATCGGTATGAATAGTGTACCGATCGGTAATGCTTGACCTGTTTTCAGTAAACTGGCCATAACTTTGGATCGCACCGGTGGATTTCCTTCATTCCACTTGGAAATGAAAGGTAACATCCTCCTCTATCTTGTGTTCAAATTTGAGAAAGATATAATGGTGGGAATCCTTCCATCCGAGACCAAACGTCTGACACTTCTGCGCAATCCTACATCTCTAATCATCCAAAATGATCCAAATTGATTCAAAAACTTGCCATTTTTTCCAAAACGTCTTAAAACCTGTCAAAACTCGATAAAAGACTAAAAAACACCAAAAACACTATTTGACTCAAGAAAATTCTCAAAATAAACATCTAAACAATGGTTAGTAATCGATAGAAATACGAGTTATCAAAGGAGATCTAAAGAGATTTCGATAAAAATTAAAAATGAGAATTCAAAAATGGTTAACGAAGAAAATGGTAAAATAGTTAATGATTTTGAATTCTATGCAATAAATGAAGAGAATTTGAATTCCCTAACACCTTTACAAATAAAGAAATTAACAGTCTTTAACATTTACGGTTTTTTTTTTTGTCAACAACTTTATAAGATTGACCTATAAAAGCCAATGCTAAGGACAATTGTTTACATACTTTATAGGATGCGGTTCGCTACGAACATGTCGTACCAATTTATCCGCTTTTACATTTTCTCGGTGGGAAACGAAAACTAAGGAAAAAGAAGAGAACTCATCTTTATCACTCTGAATCGCCTCTAAGTAAGGTGAAAAAGCTGGCTACTCCTTAGGGGAAAACACCATTCTCACCAGATCATAATAGTCTGTAATGAACACCACCTCTCGTTTATCTTGTCCTATCATGCATCGCATTGCCCAGACCAGCGCTTCAACCTCAGCATGTAAGGAGGATAAGCTTCTTCGAAGGTTTGCAGCTCCCATGGTCGGCGTATCTTCATTCGGTGATAAGCAATACCAGCCTAATCCTGAAAAAATATCATTTTCTTTCCACGATCCATCAATGAAATACCAATACCCAGAGTGTCTTTGTATAAGAGTTGCATAACGTGATGGAGTATTGTTTACACATTTCACCGTTTCGAGATTATCATTTTCTTCTAGTTGTGCTGAAGTTCATGCTTGTTCCTCCGTTTCTGCCAATTGTAAAACCTCCATTGAACTTGTATCCATATTATCATAATTTTTTTTATTTCTAACTTTCCAGATGTACCAAATTATCCATGGAAACATATCGCAATGTAATCTACCCGGTATCCCCCAGAACAAATAATCCATATTAGCGTATAAAAAGTCTGATGGAAATATCGTTGCCGTGGTTGAAATCTTTGATAAGCCCACGTTTGCTTTAACATTTACGGTTCTTTGAATAAATTTTCAATTTTGCTTTTACCATTTTGATTAAAACCATATGGGGGATTTAATTACTATAGTTATTGTCCCTGACTCCATTTCCAGGATTCTCAATCGCTCTTTAACATGACTCTTCTCATTAGTTCTCCTTGGCTCTAACCAAAGTGATGTGCTTAGTGAAAATACATTTTGTAAGGAGTTCGTGACTGTACTATATAAATGTTAGGTGTTATACCATTTTTGAAAGAACCTCTTTACGCCTCTTGTCTTGTTTCTTCATCTTTTTCGTTATCAACTTAAGAAGTCTTACAAAGCGAAGCTCCATTGATGGTCTTAGACCCAAGTATTAAGAATTGTTGCTTTCTTTTTCTTTTTGTGAAGAGTCCGTGACTGTACTAGATGTTAGGTAGCCTGTAGGTATGTTATGCTCTGAAGCTGTCCTATTTTTTTTTCTTTCAAATCAGTGGAATCAAAAGACCATTCAAGAGAACCCTATACATAGTACAAACATGTGTGTTTGTGTGTGTGTGGGACACTTTTAATTCTTGGATTCTAATTGAACTGATATGCTTTGTAACAATTATGATTACTCGATAGATGATTTCAATGTAAAAGTTTTATTTTTAATATTTTTGTGAGTTATATGGTTACAAAATAATATTTTTTTTATGGTCTGAAATACACATGCAGCAGAAGAGACCGAAAATCTACTAAATAGCAGAAAACACACAAACAAAAAGCTGCAAGAACCAACGAAAGAATATAACAGAAGAAGTACGAAACAACGAAAGCAGAAGACACCGGAGAAATATCAGCGTTCACAATCACCAAAGACAAAGCTAAATTAGTATGACATGTCCTTGACGTTGCGACGCACGACCACGATCCGAGTCCAGCCCTCAAACCTTAAATCAAGCAGTTCCTACAGCTCCTCTGATAACGAAACACACTCAAAACCTAAAAAATAGCAACAATGACCCGGAATACACCTTAGATCGAGGCATCGAGCAGTGTCTACATCTCCTCTGATAACAAAACACACTAAGATGTAGTGTCTACAACGTTGTCATTTTTCTAGAAGTTAGTTTGATAAAGCACACCTAATATATATTATAGTCAGAACACACCTAATATATATGATAAAAATTAATGACCAAACTAGTTTTTGTTCAATAGAATTGTATTGATCTCACACCCCTAAACTTCCATACATTCTCGCCATTGTGAAAGAAACTCCAAGGCTTCACGCGATTTTCACTCCTTGTTCCTCACCGCCTATCAGAAACCACTGTGGTGGGTGGCTTCATTACCCCTAAAGTTTCAAAGATTTTCATCAACGTGTGGGCGATCCATAGGAATCCAAATGTATGGGAGTATCCGCTAAAGTTTGATCCTGACATGTTTCTTGATAAGTCTTATGACTTCAACGGAAATGAATTCAATTATCTACGTTTGGGTCTCTGGTCGTAGGATATGCGTGGAAATGGCTATGGGTGAGAGGGTTGTTTTTTATAATCTCGCTACGTTCCTGCATTCTTTTGATTGGAAATTTCCCTAAGGAGAGAGACTGGAGGTCGAGGAGAAGTGTGGGATTGTGTTGAAGCTGAAAAATCCACTTGTTGCCATGCCCGTGCTAAGGTTCTACGCGGGCTTTTATATGTGTTATATCTTGCATGATTTGTGATACGTTGTGTTTTTACACGTTTTTGTATATTGTTTTCATTCCGTTTTTGTTTCGTTAGTCTTGTTTTTGTCCGTCTTTGTGTCTTTTTGGTTGTGTTTTGAGTTTTTACAGATTTTAGAGTGCTTTGGAATAAAATGAGCTGTTTTGGCCAAAAATACACATTTGAGACGCAAGATCATAAACAACCGTCAAATGTTTCGCCACGAATGGAGGACTTTCCACCGTTGGATCTTCCTAAGATTTTGACACAACCTAGTTACAGATGTTAGATTTCATTTTCAAGTGATTTGAAGTCAATCCAACGGTGTATTCAAAATATACACCCGATTTAGTGAAGACAGGTCATTCTGGCGAGCGGTTGAAACTGATGCGGAATTGTGGTATAGGGATCGATCGATCCAAATCCAGATCGATCGATCCACTTCGACGAGCCAATATCAAATGATCGGTCGAGCCACAGATCGACCAAACAAAACTGGATCGATCGGTCCATCTCCTAGGCTGCAAAAAACATTGTTTTTCACCTTTTTTAGTGTGCAAAAAGTTGTGTAGCAACCATATAATACTCTGAAGTGTGGGGGACAAAAGGGGAGTTCCTCCAATTTTTATTTTTCTTTTCCCTTGTTCTTTCCTTGTTCTTCTTTTGGGAAGAACAAGTTTAAACTCTTTGTGCAAAATCTTATATATTGAAGAAGTTTTCCTTATCTCTATCTTTTTGTCTTTGTTATGATTATGAATACTTCTATGGATCTTGTTTTTGATTTAAGCATGTGTGAGTAGTCTTTTAGAGTTCTTGGGTTATGGTAGATTAGGATGAATTAGAGGTTGGGTTATGGAGTTTAGGACTAGATTTCATAGAATCCTTGCTTAATGGTTGTTTATAAGGCTAAACCAACACACACCATGTTGATTTAGAGCTAAGGAATTTCACTCCCGAAAGGTGTTTGATGAAATTTCTGAACCAAAATCTTTAAGTGCTTTTCATTTCTTACCATCGAAAGAATGTTGACTACGGTGAATTGTGACTAGATAGACTTGTATAAATGCTTATTGATCATTTTAATTGCGAACGAAAGTTGATGATGATTGGTGATTAGTAAAGGGTCTAGTAGCATGAACATGTTTTAGTCTTTCTTAGTGTTCTATGGCCTAAGGATCACTCTTGTTAGAAGTTAATATAAACTCCTTAAACCATCCTTTAAGTTATTCCTAGTTGATTACCTTAACCCAAGAATTTGTCTTTAAGTCTTTATTAGAAACGTTAGTCGTTTTTCCGCTTTGTTTATGTTCGATTGTTGTTAGTCTTTTGTATTTTACTTTGTTTTGCTTTGATTTGTCTTATTTAGTTTGATTTGCTTTGTTATTCATATTTAGGAAACAAAAGCACTTTTATTTTGCTTAGATTAAATGAATTTGTGCATTCCTAGTGTGTTGGTTATTTACTCTCTGTGATTCGATAATTTAATTGGGGTACTCCAAAAAAAACTACATCACTATAACAGCCGTATAATGTCTTCATCACGTGAATAAAATCTCCACTGTTAAGAATGATCTTGTGATTATCCACTTTCTTCTCATTAAAGTAATCTTTCCCCTATATAGGCATACGATGGAGAAGAATAATAACATGAAAACTTGAGATTCTCTCCCTCTCTATTCAATCTCTAGGCCTCTCTCTTTACCCAAATATATATACACTATATCGTATATATATATATATATATATACTTACGTTATCAACACGATGTTTTTGTCGTAAGCTTTTACAGGGTAAGGTAAATTTTCTATTGCGTCATTTCATTTATGTATTTATAACATAAACATCGTAAGATTATGTATTTTCCGGATTGATTTATATATGATAAAATCATAAACCTATATCTCCTTAACCATAATAAAAGACTATCTATTGGATTCTTAAAGTGTTTTCAGCTTTATCATCCATAAAAATCACAAAATAAAACTATAAAAAAAGACTCCAACCCCATAAAAACACAACAAATTTAGCCAAAATCATTTATCATTTGGAACTAAATTTTTTTTGGACTTATGTTAAGTTCAACAAAACAACCCAATACCATGATATTTTACCAAGTCAGCATAATCTAAAGATATATTGGATCTATGAGGAAAGTAAATATATAATCCTTCAATTTTCCATCGCGATGGTTGAAGACATCGTCTGCTGTATAGAGAACGTCCAACAAGCGTCCGAAACCGATGAATTGGTTAAGAATTGGACGAGCAATGTTGGTAATTTTGAAGCACTCTTCGTTTACGATCTTGTTGATATTTCTAATCATCTTCTCAAATTTCATATTGGCTTCTTCTTTGGTAACTCCATGTTGCTTCATGTAATAGTTGATTGCGTTTGCAGTATATCCTTTATTCATATCGTCCTGATAAGAAAATGAAATGACATAAATACACAAATTTAGTTTGACTTTTTGTATCCTTCCAGGCTTCCACTGTCCACAATAGGAAAATATAAACAATTTAATAAAGGGATAGCAATATTTTATTTATTTCACGTAAATTAAACATATTGCAAAATTATTTAATTAATAAATATGTGGTTTACATTTTGTGAACCGGTTTTAACATTCGACCCGGGTTACCGGTTCTAGCAGGTTTTGTTCGTTATTAACAATTTAATTAATTAGAATACTATATGTTTTGATGTAGATCGGGCACGGTAAAAAGAAGGATTCCCGGTCAGACCCGGTTTGACAGGTCCGGTTTAAAACATTGTCTAAGCTTTTCTAAAATAAATTTTTGTACCTCATAATCGGTCATGTCATCCATGAGACGTGTCTTTGCAGCTAAAGAACGAACCAGCTTTGGTCTAGATCTTAGCCACTCAAAATCTTTATTCTTAACAATCTCTCCAAGTCCCATAATAGAACATGCCATGGCTGCATACGCACCAACTTCAGCCTCACCAGCCTCCATGTACTCATCAAAGTTAGGCATGTGACCTGCTCGTGCCCATTTGATAAGATCTAGGCTTGATCTCACAAGTATCTTGAACTGCTTAGTTACACCAAATTTTTTAAACATGGTAAATATCCATTACCAGCCATGAATATGGATTCTGGTTATGAATAATTAGAGTTTTTGTAAATAATCACCTCTTTCATCATCTTCTCCAACATAAATGATCTTTCTTGTGATCTCAATATTTCTTCATACTCCTTAAAAACGTACATCACAAATTGGAAGGAACTCTTCATGTGACCTTGAAGATTTTCCATGTAATCTGGTTCCCATCTGCTCATATAAAAATGATTATAGTATATTATTGTTTATTGGATTTTTTAATGCAATTGCATGAATCTTTGCAAGTTATGTACCTTTCAAGACAATCAACCAGGCTTGTAACTTCAGGAATTGAACCATGTATATCACAAGCGTCGTCTAAAAAAGTGATCAGTAAGTATAACTTAGCTGACATAATTCTGCCAAGTGAAACCTGTGGCTCAAAGTTGATCACCAAGGCCGAGAACCAACTCTCGACGGTTCTTTCTTTGATGTTACCTGGGAGGTTTAATGTATGGTGTAGTTCCCTCCACCACCTACGAATATATACAAAAGATTAAATATATGAACTCACAAATTAAAAAACCTTAGCCAGCTCTCGTAGAAGAGAAATAGATTATTAATCCACACACATGGTGATAGTTTTCAATTCTTCGAAGTAATGAAGCTGCAAGAACTTGAAATTGAGCTTGGCTAGCTTGAGCAGTGTTTTGTCGCGGTCCTCTTCTTGTTCATAGAAAGAAATGTACTCTCTCGCAACTAGGGCTTGGCTGTTCCGGTGTTGAGGTATGTCAAGAGTTTTTTGTATAAGCTTAAATAGATGTGCCGGGCTCGCTCTCTGACCTGTAACTAATGGCTCCAAGTGGTCTAATGTGAAGCTCGACGCTTCATCCAATATATGATCCGTCGTTGTCCCAAAGTGCACAGCTTCGTACAAGCTTAACATACCCTTGACATCTTCTATTAAACTTTCCTTGAACTTGCGGTTGTTTCCTTTGAATCTGTTGAAAACATCTACATGGAAATAATATTGTTTTTCAATATTATGCATCTAAACAAAATTATGTATATCAACAATCTTATGACATGGTAAAAATATCCGTACCGCCGTACGTACCTGACAACATGTTGTGACCGTATGTTCTGAAAACTCGAAACATGATTGAGATTGTGTACAAATCATTTTCATCAGCGATCAAATCTTCTACCTTTTCAAAAGCATGTTTCAAGGTCTCTTCGATCTCGTTCTCAAAAAGATAAGAGAGACCAAGGCTGATCAACAAATGAATCGAAAGTATTTTCCTCTTTATTGCTTCGGAAGACAAACTAAATATGTCTTTTCTCACTTTAGGTGTGAGTTCCTCAATCTCCTTTGCAAGGACATCAAAATCCTGAAAGCCGATATATATAAAGATCAAATTCCGTAGATAGACATCTAATAGATCATATGAACGGATACAAGTTTTTTTTTTAATTTACCAAGGAGCAAACAATATATATAAATTATCACAAAATAAAATAACTTTTTTTTAAAGAAAATAGCATTATATACTTCTATAGTTCTATATATGCATCCTATTTGCTCTCATTAAGTAAAAACATTGTAGGAAAGAAACACAATTATACTACTTTTTTGCTCCATGGGATAACAGATACAAATTCTTATCATTAACTTTTGTTTTGGTTCAACAATTCTTATCGTAAACTAACTAGGTAAGAACCTCTGTTAAGCACGAGTAAATTTAACGCTATTTAATTTTTTAATAGTTTTATTTATAGTAATATATATATTTTTTAACTTATTAAGAATTTTTACTATGTTTGAAAATTGAATAGTGATTGTGTTTTGTTTCGTAATATATCTTAAACACATATTGGAATTTTAATTGAATTATTTTTTAGTCACGAAATCTCTGATATGAATTGGTCCGAGTGTGTAATTGCGCACAAAAAGTTTTATAGGTTTTTATTAAAAAATTATATATATATGTATAGTAAAATTATTTTTTATAAATATACTTATATATAAGTTTTATATATATATAAGGTATATACATATATATATATATATATATAAAGTTTTCTTGCTAAAAAGTATATGTTATGTTGAAATTTTTTCTCCAAAGAAAATTTTAATTTTCAGAATAAAATGTTGATGTTTGTTGAATCATAATTTAAATAATTTAACAAAAAAAAAAGAATGACTTAAAAGAAACCTAATATTTTATAATTTGCTTTCGAGATATCAAATCCCAATCTTTCATGATGGACGTATAAATTTTAAGTTATATAATTAATTGTTTAATTTTTGAAATAATTAGTTTTTAGTAAATTAGGAAAGAACAAATTCAAGTTGAACGAATTAATGCATATAATACATAAGTAATCTTTGTACATAAATTAAAATTTGGAATATCGAAAATATTAGTTTTGGTAAGTTTATTTAATATTATAATGTATTTGGTTTGTAGTTTTAGAATAATAAGTATAAGGATAGTGAAATTAAAGTGTTTGACAAGAAGAGTAGTAGAATTGAAAAAAAATGATTGAATAAAAATGTGGATTTGCAACATAAGCATTAAAAAAAATTTTATTGAAGATATCCTAAATTATGCTATAGAAAATTTAAAATACTCAATATACGTAACTATATTATAACGAAAATGAGTTGATAAAAAAATTTAGAGATTTTAGTTGAAATGCAAAATGAAAAATAATTTCCGTTTACAAGGAGAAAAAATAAAATATCTATACTAGTCATAAGAAGAGAATAAAATGTCACTCAATAATTTTACCGGTAGCAGCTACTGATATTGTGACTCATTTATTAAATTATTGGTTTACTGGGAACATAAAATAACTTAATAGCGACAAGTAAGTTAAAATTTAATAAATAAAATTATATAGGAAAAAATTCCACTTCGACTATGAATTTGATTGGTATATCAGGTAAATAATAAAATAACCAAATAATTGAATAATTTATAGCGGAAATACTGAACTGAAAATTATTTTTAGTAGATTAATAAATTTTTTATTAATTATATTTTTATATGCTAATAGTATATAACGAAATTATTTATTAAAAACATAAAAACTTAGTAAATATTTCAAATTATAAATAAAAGCAAAATTATATATTTAAAACATGAAAACATAAACTAATGAATATCATTCATCACCATAGATCCATCCATCACTGACCTTAGGCCTAGGCCGGATTCGGATATCCGGATCCGAACCTGACGGATCCGTAGTTTTGATATCCGAATCCGGATTTAGCTACCACGAATATCCGTAAAAATTCGAATATCCGAATTCATTTTTTTAAATTAAAATAATTAAAAATTATTATAATATTAAATCTGAGGAAAAATAAAAATATTAATATAATACAAAATATTATTATAATACAAAATCTGAGAAATGTTTTAAAAATATAAATAATTAAAAATATTATTAAATACTATATTATTAATATTCGAGATTCGGATATCCGGTTTTGATTTTTCCATTTTTCTAATCCGAATCTGGTCCACACAAATATATTATTTTTCGAATTGGAGTGGAATTGCGAATCTGATCTCGAATCTCAGATCGGATCTCGGATCGGATCTCGGATCTCGGATTGGATCTCGGATCTAGATAATAAATCTCAGACCTAATGCTAATGAAAACGTATCATATAAAAAGATACATAAACATATATATTGATTATTTTTTGTCAACAATATATAACATTGACTCACCGAGTCAGTGATTGAAACAGTGAGGAAGTGATCACTCCATTGCGAATGTGGCAATTTTAAGAAATTGAAGGAGATTTCCTGATCAAGGTTTCTTCCTGTTTCCATATTCGTGAGATGAGTGAGAAAGAGAGAAGGAAAAGAAAGATCTAGAGAAAAGATAGAGAGATCTGGCATGGTGGACAATTTGCAAGAAGTAGACATATATAGGATGGGATGAAAGTTAATGATAATAAAATATAAAAGTACATATTTTATGTTTATGCGTGTTGTTGATAAGCGATAATAATACATGTATTATTTGACCCAAAAAAAAAGGACACAACACATGTATTTAAACGTGTTCAATTGTGGAATAATTATATAGTATATACTTATAATACTTATGCATGTTGTTGATAAATAATATTTATGTATGGCTTAGATGTATATATTTAGAAAATGCTCACATATGTAATGTCACTTAAATTGGAAAAAGCATCATAAACCGTTCGGTTTTTGAAGAACGCGTCATATAATAGTATTTGATTTTCAAATAGTATGTTCTTTTATATGTTAAAAAGAAAATTTAGTTTTTATTTTGCAAACTCACAATTTTCTTATTTTTTTATTTTCTATTTATTTAATTTTATTATCTTTCTTGCCTAACACTTGTAACTATAAATACTATTTATCTTTATTTTCTTAAAACCAATTACCAAACACACCCAAAAGATTTTTAATATCTAAAGTTACCAAATTTATTTCGAATTTTTTGTATTACAAAATTTAGACACTTCAAATTTTTATTATATTAAATGCATTTTTTATAATTGGAAAATTAAAATAAAATGTAAATCATTAAATTATATGGCCTAAAATTGTTTCAACGTTTTATTTTGCTAATAAAAAATAATTAAAACATATTTGGCATTGTCAATTAATTATAAAATTTATAATAATAAAATTTTATAAAATCTAATTAGATGATTTATCTAAATAAATAAACTATTTTATGATTTAATTCATTTAAAACGATAAAATATTTTTTTTATAATAATAATTGTTATATTCAAATATGAATATTAAGATTTGGCAAGTCGTCAAAATATAGTCAAACACAACAAATTTATATTGTCCTACTGATTATGTATTCATAATACATACATCAAATGTATTAATTTTAATAGAATAAAATTTAAAATAAATTTTAGATATACAATTTAAATCGTATATGTCACGGATTCTTATCTAGTTTTGGTTTAAAACTTGGATGCCTTAAAGTCATAATACATCTTTTTATGCGTGTGATTTTGGTTATTTCGGATTAATCGGTTTAAATATTTTAGTTTTTGATTTTTTATTATATTTTTAAAATGTTTGCCAAACTTAACCGATATTAGAAACGGTTTGTGTCGGTTCAGTTCATGAATAATTTTGTTATTAGTTCTAAAAACCAAAATAACCAAAATTATGAGTTTTATTGGCCCAACATGCCCAATTAATAAACTACTCGAGAAAAAGAAAAAGAAAAAAATTGGCCCAAAACAAAATTCGCTCAATTGAAGTCTTCCACATTCTCTTCAATTATTTTAAGTATCTCTGGGCAAAAAATCGGAACCGAATATTCAAACCGAAAAACTTGAAAAAATAACCGAACCAAATCCGAACCGATTTATTAAAATATTCGAATAGGTGCTAAACTTCTATACCCGAAAAAACTGGAATCGAACCCGAACCGAATTCCTGAATGTACCCGTATGTATCTGAAATACAAGTATACATCGAAAAATATTAGTTATACTTATACTTATAATAACTCAAATACCCAAAATTAGAATTATAAACCCGAATATATAAGATATTTTTGAGTAATTTGGATGCATTTGGGTATATTTGGGTAAAAAGTAACCAATGTTTTAGTTTTTTTTAGTAATTTAGATATTTACGGATACATTTGGTTACGTTTGAGTAAAAAGTTACCAATGTTTTAGTTTTTTTCGGGTATTTTGGGAAGATTTAGATAAAAAGAAGTAAACCCGACCTGAAACCAAAAATATTCTCAACACAAATTCCTGACTCCGAACTCGAACCCGAACCAAATTTTTGGAATACCCAAATGGGTCTATAACTTTCTACCCGAACATACGGAAAAAAGGAGCCGATCGATATGGTTACCCGAATGCCCAGGGCTAATTCCAGCGACGGCTCAAAGACATATATCAAACAAGGACGGCAACCCATTAATTGTCTATAAAAAACAAAGAATCAGCTACTGTCTGGCCACCAGATTTTTTCAAAGGTTTGAAAAGCCCACCGATTAGTCACTGATTAGCTATCGATCCAACTACCAAAAATGTTTTAGAAAATTTGGTAGTTAATCGGTGGCTGATTAGCCACTAATTATATCGACGGTTAAGTTGTGGCTAATCAGTCACGAATTAGCTAACTTTTTTTTCGTGGCCAAATTTATTTAATATTTATATTATTTTTTATCGTAGCGACAGAAAAAAAAATGACTAAATCGGTAGCTAATATAAATAGCAACGTATATAGTGATGGCAAAACGGTGGAAAATTTGCAAAAAAAAAACAACCATAATCAAAATAGTGTGGTTAGTGGTATATTGATCAAGTACGCGAACATGCAGTAGAAACAAAAGTATGAAAATTGATGATATATAGTTATATAGTTGTTGAAGGACCGAACGAGGACAAGGACTATGTTTCAATCCGAGACGAGGACGAGAACGAGTGTGAGGCTTATGCTACAACCGATTTTGAGTGATATGTTATCTATTTTTAACCTCACGTTTAATTTATGTGTATGAATAGTGGTAATTATACTTATAAATTGATTTTAATATGAAAATTAATTTTATTTTAGGTATAATACTAATGGTAAGTTTAAGAATCACAATCACAAAAGATTTCAGTTCAAGATAAAATTTTAATTTAAAAATCATAAACATTAGTATACATGACTTGTCCATATAATGAATATAACTATATGTATGTTAAAGAAACATGTTTTGGGGTTTAGGGTATTTGATGCAACCACTGAAAACCAATAGCCAATTGGGGATTGTTAATATGGCTTGTTTGTTTAGTATACATTTGTTTGTTTTATCTCTCGAATTCGCTTGTAAAACCATGGAAATTGTTAATATGGCTTGTTGATTTGAAGAGATATTCATCATTTTAGGTTGTTGATTTAATGATTTTTTTTTCTTAGTTCATCAAAAAAAATTTTTTGGTTAACCATTTGGTTTAAGAAAACAGAACCAAAATTTTCGGTTAACCAACATAATTTTATAATCTTTCCGATCGGTTAACACAATTGATCAATAACCGAACCGATTTATTCAAATCTCGGTTCGGTTCAGTTTGGAATCCCAAACTTATTATTTTCTATTGTATATTGTGGTGGTTGGAAATTCCATGTTTTCTCGTTGTAATATGATTTATTATAAAAAAAAAAGATTTTAGAGTATGTTTGAATAATTGAATAAATTGAAGACAATTTATTATAAGAAAAGACTCAGTTATGCTTGAATAATTATATAGACATCACCATACTAAATCAACATTAACTATTAAGACAAAAAACAAAGTCATATATGAAAATCAAACACATCAACATTTTATTGTAGTGAGAAAATATATATATGATCAAACACACAACCCTGACGATCAAATAGAACCGCAAATCACATAACACAATTTGGATATCGGAGATTGAAAACCAAAAGTAACTAACATGATGCATCCCAAGTCTCTAAAGATGTATGGGATCTACGAGCAAAACTTTCATATACTCCTTGAGTTTTCCTTCGCGGTGGTTGTAGACATCATCGGCGGTATAGAGAACATCCAATGAGCGTCCGTAGTTGACAGATTGCATAAGAATTCGGCGTGGCATGGTGGTTATCTTCAAGCACTCTTCGTTTACAATCTTGTTCATATCTCCAATTATCTTTTCAAGTTCTCTACTGGCTTCTTCTTTTGTAACTACATGTTCGTTCATGTAATAGTTGAGTGCATTTGCAGTGTAACCTTTTTCCATGTCCTCCTGATGATCTACCAAAACTTTCAACACAAATAACCTATGCGAAGAGAAGTATGAAATTGACTAAAACAAAGTCTATCAATTTAGCGTTATCGTTATATTCGTCGAAGACATAATTCATTATCAGTAAATACACATTTGGTCCCTACGAATTTTATTATTGGAGACTACTCTTAATTTTGGCCCATGAGACCTGGTTATAAAAGATGACAGTACCAAACTAACTGAATTAAACCTGAAACGAAAAAATCAAAGAGACGGGCCAACTCTCAAGTTTCTTGAAACCAAACGGAAAAGTTAAGGCTAGAACTAGAGAAACCACGAACATAATTTATATATTTATTTAGGTTAATACCCGCACATATCCGCGGATATTTATATTCATAATTTGTTGTTTATAATAATTAAATTAGCTTGATGAAGTAATTAATTTAATTTTTTTTCTAAATCATTTTGATGTATTTTATCAATTTTTGAGCAAACAATTTATCCTAGTTTTTATTTATTTTTAGTTATTTAATTTAGCGTTTATTTATAATTACTTACTTAATAACCAAAAAAACTGTTATCTATAACACATTTTTAAAAGGACATAAAACTAATATATTATGGTATTACCTTAAAATATCCATAAATTCAACTAATATGCATTGTAACTAACCTTATACATATATAGTACACGAAAAAAATAAAAGAAATTATAATATCATATTATTTGGTATTTATACTTTAAAAATATCTAAAATTAAATTAAAATTTCAATGATTTATATATGAAATTAATAAGTGGACATATGTCAAATTTTTATATAATTAATGGAGAATTAATGCATAGTTTAATTTTTTTAGTTATAAAAAAAGTAATACATGTGACATGCTGACTTGTCAATTCTGCATAGAGCCCTTCAACTATTATTTATAGGATGTGCCACATTGTTTGAAATTCCATAATCTTTCTTATATGTATATCAGTATATGTAAATGCCAAATTTTAACCAAAAAAAACCAAAAAAACCAAACAAACACGAAACACTCTGAAAACTTGTACCTTAAAGTCGGCTATGTCATCCATGAGACGGGTCTTTGCACCTAAAGTCCGAACGAGCTTTGGTCTAGATATTAGCCACTCAAAAGCTTCCTTCCTACCAATCTCTCCAAGTCCCATGATGGAACATGCTATGGTTGCATATGTACCAATCTCGGCTCCACCAGACTCTATATACTCATCGAAGCTAGGCACATGACCTCCCCGTGCCCATTTGACAAGTTCGAGGTTTTTCCTTGCAATTATCTTGAACTGCTTACCAAAAAAATTGAAAAAAATTGAAAATGTTACAACTTATTACCATCCAATGAATGTGGGTTTGGTGGTCACGAATAATAAAGTTTTGTAAGTAATCACCTCTTCTATCATCTTCTCCAACACAAAAGATCTTCCTTGTGACCTCAATATTTCTTCATACTCTTTAAAAAGATACATCACAAATTTGAAGGCAGTCTTCATGTGACCTTGAAGATTTTCCATGTAATCCGGATCCCATCTGTTTATATATCACACAACATTGATTCAACCCTGGAATCTTTGCAATATATATAGTTAAGGTACCTTTCCAGACAATCGACCAGGTTTTCAACTTCAGGAATTGAACCATAAGTATCGCAAGCGTCGTCTAGAAATGTGATTACTAAGTATAACTTAGCCGACATAATTCTCCCAAGGGAAAATTGTGGCTCGAAGTACATCATCAATGCTGCAAACCAAGTCTCTACAGTTCTTTCTCTGAAGTTAGGTGGAAAGTTTGATGTATGGTCTAATTGCCTCCACCACCTATCAAAATATGAAAAAGATTAAAAATATGCAGTTAGAAAGAACCCTAACCAGCTATCTTAGAAGAAAACTAGATCATTCACATATACATTGTAATGGTTTTTAATTCTTGGAAGTAATGAAGCTGCAAGAACTTGAAATTGAGCTTGGCTAGCTTGAGAAGTGTGTCGTCGCGGTCCTCTTCGTGTTCATAGAACGAGATATACTCCCTTGCAACCAGAGCTTGGATATTCCGGTGCTGAGGTATGTGGAGAGCATTTTGTATAAGCTTTGATATATGTGGTGGGCACGTTCTGCGACCTGTAGCCAGTGGCTCCAAGTGGTTCAGTGTGAAACGTGACGCTTCATCCAATATATGATCTGTTGTTGTCCCAAAGTGCACTGCTTCGTAGAAGCTTAGCATACTCTTGACATCTTCTATTAAACTTTCCTTGAATTTACCATCGTTTCCTTTGAATCTATTGAAAACATCTACATGGAGGAAATATTATTTTCCAATATATTATTTACGAACACATCCGAATTGGAAGACATAAACATATTGGAACTCGTCTAAAAAGATTACTTACCGGACAACATATTATGACCATATGTTCTAAAAACCCGAAACAAGATGGAGACGGTGTACAAATCATTTTCATCAGCGATCAAATCTTCTATCTTCTCAAACGCATGTTTCAGGCTCTCTTCTATCTCCTTCTCAAAATGATAAGAGAGACCAAGACTGTCCAGAAAATGAATCGAATGAATTGTCCTCTTCGTTGCGTCTTTGTCTCTGGAAGACAAGATGAATATGTTCTCTCTTACTTTAGGCTTTAGTACTTCAATCTCTCTTTCAAGAACATCAAAATCCTGGAAGTTGATAAAACTCAAAGATCTTTATATAGACATCTAAGCAGACATAACACTTATTAGGAATATATACACACTCACACATGGATTGATTGTTAACGGATAGATATAAATGGACTCACCGAATCAGCCTTGGAAAATTTGAGGAATTGATCACCCCATTGAGAGGGTGGCAATTTTGTAAAATTTAAGAAGCTTTCCTGATCAAGATTTTTTACTGTTTCCATATATATATATATATATATATAGAGAGAGAGAGAGAGAGAGAGATGTGGTGGTGTATAATTTGCAAGAAGGTAAGATATATATACATGGGAATGAGAATTGATGGCAATTTTTATAATTAATAAAACATGCAATGTAAAAAATATATATTTAAAAGATTCAGAAATAATGATGTCTTGATTCTTCAAACGAACAATAACTCGAACACAATGAGAAAACAAAAGTACCACTCACAGAAACACTTACAAACTGACATGAAATCGATTCGATTGAGAGCAGAATGTGAAGAACAGAGAAGAACAGAGCAAAGGAAGAAGACGAAAAACAAGGTTTAACGAGTTCAGGTCTCTTGAATAAGAAACCCTATATCTGGGCTTAGTGATGCAATCAATTCACTAGATATTTGAGGTTACAGTTACAATGAATCCACAAGGGATCGCTGATGAAAATGATTTTAATGTGTAATAATCAACTTCACTGTGAACAATCAACTTCACTGTGAACTGAACTGGTTCGATTTTAATGTGTAATACCACAATCATTAAGATACAAAATAAATAATTAAATTGTTAATATACTAAATGGTGATATCATTTATTTTGTTTAGGTTATACCTTTTTTTAATTCTGAAAAAATTAAGCTGCAAGAGAATATTCTTTTTTTTTTTTATTGATTTTTCTTAATAATTTTAAATTTTAATCCAAAAATTTCGAATTAATTATGATTAAAAATGAATAAATGTTTGTTTGAATTTCCTTAGCTTAAAGTTATATCTTACTAACTATATTTACCAAAACCACTAACCAAATCTTTAATCATTGATTGCATTATCTTACCAAATCTCATTAATTATATATATTTTGTATTTTAATTAATTCTTTTCAATGATCTTACCAAATCCCACTATAAATATATCTTACCAAATCTAAAGTAAAAAACTCACTATCAATATAACATTTTCTTATATCCGCAACGATAGAAATTGTAATATTTGCATCACAAGTAATATTCTCAAATATTTTTCAAAAAAGTAACATTCTCAAAAAATTTCAACTCACAAATCTGACCTTCCAAATCCGTATCATATAAAAGTGAACTTGTTACCAAAGCCTCTAGCATTCAGTAGTTCTTCCTCAGGAATTAGTTGAACTGAATCGCTAGCAAAAAAAAAATGAAACCTCAGCCTAAGTATCCCATGTCCCTCATATCGATCCATAAAAAAAAACACACACAATGCCGCTGAATCATTACACATTATCCTAATAGCAATCAATACAAAATGTGAGATATAATCGAGTAAGAAGGTTGATCGATTGCTGATTATGAACTAATCCTAAACACACAAATATTGCTTCTTCCACAATCGGAGAGAGAGATAAAAGTTATGGTAGTTCGAAAAATCCTAAGAGAACATAAAGTTATGGTCACATTGGCTGATGGCTCTTTTAAGAGTAGCTTGCTTCCTCCATCTGCTCCAACCACTCTCCAGTTCTTAGAAGCATCCTTCACACAGAGCTAGCATATACATACAACATACACTATTTATAAACCCGTAAAAAAGTAGAAAAGAGGCCTTTTAACAGCTGCAAAAGAAAATTGCATCAAGCAGAAAGTACCAAAAGAAAAGGGCGAATAATTAGATAGTATGGTCATGTATGTCTTCTAATTTATAGTATTTGCTTAGGATGCAATTAAAAAAAAAAATTGAAGGAACGTTAAGACAAGAGCCTGGACTAACCATAAATTAGCATATACTACAAAATTTGAGTGTCTCCGTCTTTCACTATCTTCTTTTGATCTTATATTTAGCATAACAATATGCCAAAACCCTATTTTCAAAATACCAAGAAGCTATACTGGTGTAGAGTAGCCTTGATATATATATATATATATATATATATATTCTTACTAAATTGACTAACTTCTTAATCTCCTATCTCATGCTACCCTACGCTTTTCAAAACCTTGTCGTGATTAGAAATACCAACCTGCATCACAGGGCTTCGCTCTTTACCATTTAATACGGCTTCAAGCTTTTTGTTGTTCAACTACAAACAGCATAAAAGTGAAACATAAGATATTTAAACCTAGTGATTCAAGAAACTGCTGCCCTAGATAGTAAAGGAATAAGACATTCATTTACCAAGAGAATTGGTGGTGCCTGAGGGAAATAGCGAGAGATGTGATCACCAATGTTCTTAGCCACACCACAGAACTCAACGTCATCAAACCTCTCGTTTGCATGAAAGCATCCAACAGTACTCAAACCTTGAGCCACGTAATGCTCCTCTATCTACCACAACAAAAATATACCTGAATCCGTAAGTTTTTCTTTAAAGGATTCTGAAACCATTCAGAATGAAGTGGTATATAGAGGAGAAACATCTATCCTGTTGCGAAGATAGATGTCGGGTTGAAGTGGTGAATCTAAAAACCGAAGCTGACTCCATTTTCTTCAGATTTGTTACTCAACATCAAGCAAAACTCTCAATTCTATTTTCGAAAGCCATGAGAGTCTAGATTGTGTGCTAAGATTCCCGAATTTCCTCGCATTGAGAAAGATAAAGTGCATCAAGAGTTTTCAGAAAAACTGGATTGGATTTATGATACATAGAAGCTGGGAAGAAGAGAGGCCAAGCCTAGAAAGAGAAGTTTGATTAGGTTTAATAAATATTTGTTTTCGGATCATAATTAATGAATCCGACTCAACTTTTAGATCCGCGTTTAATAATCGGGCCGGAAAAAATCTCGGCTTGGATTTACCTAAGAATTTTCAAATTTGTCCTTTTGTTTTTTGGTAGTTTTTTAAAACATTTAATTAGAATGGTATAAGCTGTAAACTGTTTCTAATCTTGGTTTGTTGAGGTTTATGCTAAAAAAAAATCAACGTTTTTGAGTCTCTGAAGAACCTTAACATAAAAAGTAACCAAATAAAACAAATTGTATCTTTTTAGATTAGACCGGATGTCCAATCGCTAACTTCTCAAAATTAGAGCTAGAAACCAGTACCGACCACTCCAAGGAGTGAGAAGGGTCTCTTGAAGGCCCTGACTTCTTAGAAACAAAATGTATCTTAGTTAGTACTTCGTTTTTGGTGTAAAATCAAATAAAGTAGCGGAGAATATTATTCTGTTGAGCTAACTGTTATTATGCATACATAGTAATTTAGTTTTGTACGTCTATATAAGCTATAGTGTTGTAAGAGAAAACAACAACAATATTCACAACTTCAATTACAAAGAAAATCTCTTTCTTTCTCTTATTTTATTCAGTATCCCGATCTTTTAACAGGTATAAATTTTCCATATTATTTATAACACGTTATCAGCACGATCACTCTATGATCATATATTTTTTATATTGATAATATATACCATATTATATCGGATATTATATCGAATATTATATCTCCCTCATAAAATGAAAAAAAAATTATACTAGTCGGCTTAGCCGCCTATAAAAAATAATTATACTGGTCGGCTGAGCCACCTATAAAAAATTATTATACTGGACGGCTGAGCCGCTACATAATTATTTATTTACTGTTCATTTCATAATAGACAACTGAGCCGCTGCATAATTATTTATTTACTATTAATGTTATAATGGACAGCTGACCCGCTGCATAATTTATTTATTGTTCTAATGTGGATGACTCTGTCACCATAATATTGCTGTTAAAATATATTAATATTTTGCTTATTATATAAGGAGGCTCGCCACCTATATATAAACATTTTATCTGAAATCGGTAAAACTTATCTGATTGCTTGTTATAATTTTTACGATTAATTTTCTGTTTAATACTTTTCACCAACGGTCATAAAGAAAAAATTTTCAAATTTCTTTTTAACTTTTCAAACGGCTATTAACGGCTAATGAACAGTATTTTTAATCTATAAATACACTCATATTTTCACTCATTCATTTCACTCAAATATTTCATCTTTCTCAAAATCTTCTCTAAGAATATAATTTATTTTTCTAAGAAAAAAAAATGGCTCATCCATTCTTAGTTTTTGTAATAGGGTTTATATTTATTGTTATTTACAGTTTACTCTTTAGAGATTTCTCTCCAAAAGAATTTTTAATGGTTGTTATTTTACTTTTTTATGTAATTGTGTTTCTTGTATTTGCGCTACTTATAAAAGCGCCTCCTATGTTTTATATTAAATCTCTAATAATGTTCTTTGCAATCGCTTGTATAATTAATATAAATGATTTAATTTAAATAATTAATATTATCATGCTAACAATATTTATTCGCTTTTGTGTTTAGATAAATAATGGCAAATATTGAGAAGCTTAAGTTCCTTGCTCTCAAAATTACTGGAGCAAACTACATAACATGGACCACGGATGTAGAACTCTATTTAGAGTCACAAGAATTGTCCGAGACCATAAAATCGGAAAATTCATCGCCTGCTAAAGACAAGGCAAAGACGATAATATTTTTAAGAAAACATCTCGATAAAAGTTTAACGCATGACTATGCAAACATAAAAAATCCAGCTGAGATGTGGCAAGCTTTAAAAGCTCGGTTTGACAACCAGAGAAAATTAACTCTCTCTCATGCATTAGAAGACTGGAAAAACCTGAGGTTTCAGGACTTTGAGAAAGTAGAGAATTATAACTTTGCTATGCCGAGGATAGTGTCACAATTAAAATATTATGAAAAATCTATTTCTGAAGCTGAAATGTTTGAAAAGACTTACCTTATTTTTTATAAGGAGAATCGTGTCCTGCAAGAAATGTATCGAAATTGCGAATACAAAAAGTTTTCTGATTTAATTGTGACTCTAATACTAGCAGAGAAGAATAATGAACTTCTCACTAAAAACCACAATTATCGGCCTACGGGAACCAAGACATTTCCTGAAGTTAACACAACGGATGTAAAAAATCCGGAGAGAAAATGTCAAACTTATCGAGGTCGTGGTCGACGATTCAACCGAGAACGTGAAAGATTCTTTAACCCACAAGGCAGGAAGTCTTATAAATAGGTTTGACCTGAACAAGGTCCTACAGGAAAAGAATACCAAGGGAATAACGCTCAAAAGCGTGAAAACATCTGTTATAGATGTGGATTAAAGAATCATTGGACTCATGTATATCGAACTCCCGAACATCTTTGTAAATTATACAAAGAATCCTAAAAAGGTAAAGGAAAGGAAGTCAACCTCACAGAACACTTTGAGGGAACATCATATCTTGATGGTTCTGACTTTGTGAACGATTTCGATATGACCGCTCATGCAGATAACTGAAATTCTTGTAGTGAGACTACTAGTCTCCAGTAATGCCATCATATAAGTATTATTTATTTCAGTTATTTTCGAATAATGTTGTTTTTTGAAATAAACCAATGTATAATTATTACATGTTTTTCTATATAAATAACGATTTGCTTATATGTATTAACATTTACATTGATCACAGAATTGGATGAGGATTCAAACAAAACAATAGTAAAGAAAAATATCAAAGAAATTTGTATACCAGATAGTGTAATAACACACACTATTCTGAGGCATAAGAGATTTTACTTTGAATTAAAACCGACAAAAATTATTGTCAATACAATATCGGGTCCTACATACCTAATTGAAGGAAGTGGCAAAGCTAATTTTATATTGCTTAATGGAACAAAGTTTTCCATAAACAATGCATTATATTCTCCGAATTCTAAAAAGAATTTGTTGAGTTTTCAAGGGTATGAAACTCAGTCTGTTACTGAAGAAGGAAAGAAGTACATATATATGACTTCTAATAAAGCTAGCAAAATGCATATACTGGAAAAATTCTTAAAACTTCCTTTTGGTTTGCATCATACTTATATAGATGCAATAGAATCGCATCTTGTGATCAAAAGAAATCCAGAAGATTTCACATTGTGGCATTATCGCCTTGGTCACCCAGACACCACAATGATGAGAAAAATCATAGAAAGCTCACATGGTCATTCTCTGAAAATTCATGAGGTATATGAGGAAAATAAAATGACATGTACAGCATATTCTCTTAGAAAATTGATCATACGGATATCGCCAACCAAAATTGATAAAAAATCACCAAAGTTCCTTGAACGGATCCAAGACGATATTTGTGGACCGATACATCCACCATGTGGACCATTCCACTATTTTATGGTGTGGATTGACGCATCTAGCAGATGGTCACATGTTTGTTTATTGTCATCTCGAAATTTGGCATTTGCGAGATTTCTAATTCAGATAATCAAATTAAGAGCTCAATTATCTGATTATCCTATTAAGAAAGTTATACTAGACAACGCTGGTGAATTCACATCCTAAGCATTCAATGATTTTTGTATGGTAACAAGAATTGAAGTTGAACATCTTGTAACTCATGTTCATACACAAAATGGTTTGGCGGAATCATTAATTAAACGTCTGCAAATTGATTGCAAGACCATTGGTCATGATATCAAAACTTCCAACCTCTGTATGGGGACATGCCATTTTGTATGCAGAAGCACTAATTCGGATAAGACCAAATGCATATCATAAATATTTACCATTACAGTTAGCATTTGGTCGAGAACCAAATATATCCCATCTTGTGCAGTGTATGTGCCTATAGCACCACCACAACATACAGAAATGGGACCACAAAGAAGGTTGGGTATATATACTGGCTGTGATTCTCCCTCAATTATAAGTTACCTAGAACCACTGACAGGTGATGTCTTTACGACACGTTTTGCCGATTATCATTTTGATGAGAAAGTATTCCCGGTTCTAGGAGAGAAAATAATCCAGTAGGAAAGGATATCAAATGGTGTGTACCAACTCTGTTACACATTGATCCTCCTATAAAACAGTTCGAAATAGAAGTTCGACGAATTATGCATTTGCAAAGTATAGCAAATCAACTTCCGGATGCATTTGCCGATACTAAAACTGCAACTAAATCATAGATACCAGCTGCAAATTTTCCTGCTCGAATTGAAATACCACAAGAACGTAGAAGAGCAGATGATACACGTGAGTTTCAAACATGCTTGAAGCGTGGTAGACCTGCTGACTCTAAGGATAAAAATCCTAGAAAACGAAAAGAAGTTGAAAAGCATGATATTCCCAAAATAGCAAAAATTATTTTGGAAGAAAGAAATCATGAGTCTAATAACAATATTAAGCATCTTAAGCAGGAAGAAAATCATGAAATTTCCATCAACTATAAACATAATGGAAAGATATGAAATCGAAATAAAATCGGTGAAGTTGATGATGTTTTCTCATACCTTGTGTCAAGATAAATAGATGAGGAAAGCGAGGATCCGGAACTAAAGTCTGTATATGAATGTCAAAAGAGACATGACTGGATTAAATGGAAAGATGTTATACAAGTCAAACTTGATTCGCTTAATAAACGAAATATATTCGGACCTAATATATTCACACCTGAAGATGTGAGATCAGTTGGATACAAATGAGTTTTCGTTAGAAAACGAAATGAGAAAAATAAAATTACAAGATATAAGGCTCGTCTCGTAACTCAAAGATTTTTTCAAAGACTCGAGATTGATTATGAGGAAACATATTCCTCCGTTATGGATGCAATAACATTTGGATTTCTGATGAGTCTAACAGCTGGTAAAAATCTAGAGATGCGTCTCATGGATGTCATTACAGCATATTTATATAGATTATTAGATATAGATATCTATATGAAGGTTCCCGATGGGTTTACTATGCCAGAAGCATTAAAATCTAAACCCAAAGAGTTATGTGCAATAAAGTTGCAAAGATCATTATATGGGTTAAAGCAATCTGGACGAATGTGGTCTAATCGTCTCAGTCAGCATTTAATTAAAGAAGAATATGTGAATGATCCTATATGCCCATATGTTTTCATCAAGAAAACAACATTCGGATTTGTGATAATCGCGGTATATGTTGATGATCTAAACATAATCGGGACTCAAGTTGAAATACAGAAAGCAACAAACTATTTAAAAAGAGAATTTGAGATGAAAGATCTCAGACAAACAAAGTTTTGTCTTGGCCTACAAATTGAACATACTTAAAAGGGTACATTTGTACATCAATCCACGAACACTAAAAGAGTCTTAAAACGTTTTAATATGAATATGACAACTTCTCTAAGTATTCCAATGGTCGTTAGATCACTTAATGTTGAAAGTGATCCATTCCGACCACCTAAGGAAAATGAAGAGATATTTGGTCCTGAAGTACCGTATCTAAGTGCAATTAGGGTTCTTATGTATCTTGCAAATTGCACTCGACCTGATATTTCATTTTCTGTAAATCTTTTGGACATATTTAGTTTGTCCCCTACATGAAGGCATTGAAATGAAATTAAACATATATTTCGTTATCTTCAAGGGAATATTGATTTAGAATTATTTTATCCTAAGAATTTAAATGGTCAAATGATTGGTTTTGCAGATGGAGAATATTTATCAGATCCACACAAATCTCGATCACAAACAGGATATGTGTTCACAATTGGACGCACCGCTATAACCTGGCGTTCTCAGAAATAGACACGTATGGCTACTTCATCAAATCATGCTGAACTCATTGCACTCCATTAAGCAAGTAGAGAATGTGTATGACTAAGGTCAATTAGCCGACACATTCGGTTAAGCAGTAGGATTCATGAAAATACAGAGCCAACTATCTGATATGAAGACAACGCTGCATGCGTTGCTCAAACGAATGAAGGATATATCGAAAGTGACAGAACTAAACATATACCTCCGAAGTTGTTCTCATACATTCAAGAACTCGTGAAGAATAAAGAGATTGAAGTGAGATATGTCCGATCATGCGACAATGCAGCTGATCTTTTCATGAAATCATTACCCACCACTATGTTCAGGAAACATGTCCATAATATTGGAATGTGATCCTCATCATTCGAGGGGGAGCTTGCGTGGTTGTACTCTGTTTACCATATTATGGTTTTTCCCATTGAGTTTTCCTGGAAATGTTTTTAACGCGGCAACATAAGATATTGCGTAAGACACCTAGTGACACTGGTCTCTAAAGGGGAGTGTTGTAAAATCAAATAAGGCAGCAGAGAATATTATTCTGTGGAGCCCACCATCACTATGCATACATAGTAACTTACTTTTGTATGCCTATATAAACGATAGTGTTGTAAGAGAAAACAACAACAACATTCACAACTTCAATTACAAAGAAAATCTCTCTTCTTTTCTCTTATTTTATTCAGTATCCTGATCTTTTAACAGATATAAATTTTCCATATTATTTATAACAGATTTAGTATTTTTTCCACATGCTTGATTATGAGTTGGTTTGAGTATTGGGCACAAATGTTGTGATTTGGGCTCGTGGGCCATTTGCAATACATAAAGGTTTTTTAATTATTCTGTTTAAAGGGTATAACACATTTAACTTCAATATAAACTTTTTCTTTTTTAAGACAAACGAAATAAAATTCATATTAATTTAGTAGTATGGCTTTGTTGGTAAAAAACATGAAAATATTATCACGAAATGTACACTCAGCCACTACAGTAACCAACCAATTTAATTGAACTGAATCCCGAAGAAAAACTCAAAGGAACATGACTAATAGTTTCTTCGTATTATAAAGATCGTATAGTAGAAAACTGGAATGAAACATAAATGATATCAAATTGTATTTCTTGACAAAAAGAAAAAAGAAATACAATTATTTTTTCATATTCCAGTTTTTCATGATTAAATATTTACAGAATAATAAAGAATTTTCTAGTATTCGGCTTAAGAAAATATCTAATTAACTTTTAATTAATCAAGACATATTAAATCTATAATTTTCTTATGCCGAATACCAGAAAATTTTAATTAGATATTTCTCCATCATCGATAGAAGAACTCGTGATTTTAAAGACTTTATGAGTAGTGTAGCTTATTTGATAAAAAAATTCGTGTATAAGTGATATCATAATAATATGTGGTTGTCGCATTTTTTTATCGTGTACTTGTTGGTTTCTTAGTTTTCTTACGTAAATTATTTGTTTATTTAAAAAAAATCAAAAAAAGATTTGTTTTTCAAAAAACTTCACCAATTTTATTCTTATCCAAATTACTACATCTCAAATCGAACCGATCAGTAAACTGATAAACATTTCATTCTGTTTGACTTAATCTGAATTTAACCAAATTTAATCCGATTTTAATCCGTATCTTTTTTTTCATCCGATTTTGATTCAAAATTTTGTTTTATTCACCAGAATCTTCTTTTTCTTTGCTTCTTTGACCCGTATGCTCCATATTTATAATCCAGTTTGTAACTTTCAATCTTGAATCCCAAATTGATTGATCCGTCTTATTGGATCTGAAATCTCGATTATAGTTAAGCAATTATTGGAACCTAAAATTAATTTGGATTTGAATTTTCTTATCAAATCTTGGTTTTGAAGTTTCCATTAAGCCCAATATACAATCTTGAATCGGTGAAAATTATCTAATTTTATTATTCAATCCAATCGGTAAATAAATAAATAATTGGAATGTTAAAAAGACGAATTTTGGTGAAGAAACAAGTTTGTTACTTTCACGACTCTTTGTATATTGATATATAATTTTCATATCTTTGAAAAGAGGAAAGTCAAACGTATATAATTTTTATGTAAAATTGTAAATATATTTTTCACTTTCCCACATTCACAAAACAACAACAAAGCAGAGTTCGACTCTCACTCCAAATTATGAATTTTGACTTCTTTTGATCCTGTAGAGCTACTCTAAGATTTAACCGTAACGAAATTTGATCCACATAGAGAGATATGGCTGCAAATGGAGTTCTGAAGTTCTGTTCTTAACATTTTATTTGGCCCAAACATAAATTTAAAAGGTTGACAGATTTTTTAATTTACAAATTCGGTCGTTAAATTTGGAGGGCAAAGCTGGAAAATTACGAAGAAAACAAAAAAAACTTTAGGTCACAAGATCAGTCTATAAATAGTAAGAGCAATTGTTGGACCATGAGATTTGAACCAAAAGTCTTTACCCAGAGAATTATAGAGAGAATCTCTGCCTAACCATGACATTTAGCTCTTTTTCTCTTACTTACTGTTTTCCGTCCTGTACGTTAATTATCTGATTGGCAGGATACCTGTAACTCCAGCTCTCTCTATAAACTATCGATCTCGTTCATCGTGAATAAAGAAGTCGCTACGTTCTCCCCGGAAAACTTGAGGTATTTATTGTTGCAACCTCAGTACAAACATGAAAGTACCTACTAGGTGAAGTCAAACTAGGTGAAGTGCATACCGGTTTATTGATCGGTTCAATTGGAGGCGTAGTAATTTAGATAAAAAAACTAAAGTTGGTGTACCTTTTTAAAAAGCAAACTATTTTTGATTTTTTTTAAAGAGACAAAAAATCTGCGTAGAAAAGCCAAGAAAACAACAAATATAGGGAGGAATAATGCGAAAACCCTAATAATATATCATATGGTTTCTATTTTTATTCAATAACTGGTTTTGATTGGTAACCTCGTACTATTGCGGTACGGGATGTACCGATTTAACAATTACCAATCACAAAAACAATACAAAAAGCATTACCAAAAGCATTAGTCTCATTTTTTTGTACACCTTTCGTGTACCACTATTTCTTATAGTTTTGCATAAAGCTTATTCCTTCAACTTACTGCTAAAAACTTGTATAATTTTGTGTTGCAATCAGACCTATTAAAAACTCATCTGTTGAATTCATTGTTTCGTCATCAACGACAAACAAAAGATGGATAAAACCCATGTGCATGTACACTGTCATCATGACAAGGGCCGGTCCTATAACTTACATGGCCTAAAGCATATTTTATAAAAATATGGTTCTATATTTTTAAATTGTATACATATTTTTACACTATTTTTAATATTCTAAAATTTTATAAATTATTTTAACCAGATCAAATATATTTATCATTAGTTTCAATATTTTTCCTTTTTTACAATTGGTTCTTAATTTGACAACAATATTGCTTCGTGTTTTTGTTACTAAGTTTTATATAGAAAACTAAAGATATCAAAAGTGATTAATAAAAGAATGCAGAAAGTAAAAAAAAATATGAAAAAAGTAAATAAAAGAAGAAAATTTAGAAAATAAAGAAAAATAAAAAAAAAAATTATGGAGAATTTGGAAAAATGCACTTTTTACGGTATCTATTTTCAAAAATGTCTTATTACCTAACTATTTTTAAAAATACATCTTTTATGTGCAAAATGACTAAGTTATCTTTCTTTTATGGAGAGACATCACAAAGAGAAGCAGTGAACGTCCAGACATTTAAATTGAAAATTTAATTTTGGCGGAATCAAACTTTTCCGTCAAAATTGCGGGATCACGTTTTTCCACCGAAATTCTAGGATGGTAATTCCCGTAAAAATTACAAAATAACGTTTTCACACCAAAATAGCGGGATCATGTTTTCTCTCCAAAATTGCGGATTCGAATTTCCCGCCAAAATCTCGGAAACGCGATTCTCCATAAAATTACAAAATCATGTTTTCGCGCCAAAATAGTGTTATCACATTTTCCACCAAAATTTCAGAAACGTGATTTCCGCCAAAATTACAAAATCATGTTTTTCCGCCAAAATTACGGAATCAAATTTTCCTGCCAAAATCAAATTTTATAAAACAACTGATAAAATCTTATAAAACAACTGATAATTTTTTTTTATTAAGCCTTATAAAACAGTTGAAAAAACTTTATAAAACAACGTTTAAAACCTTATAAAACAAAATTGCGGAATCAAATTTTTCCGCCAGAATTGTGGGATCGCGTTGTCTAGCCAAAATTGTATAATCACGTTTTTCCGCCAAAAATTATGAGATCACATTTTTCACCAAAAATTATGGGATCATGTTATTATTTTGGCGGAAAAACGATGAGATCACTTTTTTGGCGAGAAAATTATACAAGATGGTGACGATGACATAGATGAAATGATATAAAAAATGAAATTATGGTGATGAAAATTCACATTTTTGTTTTGTTGACCTAACTATTTATGAAATCATAGTAGAATGATTATTAAAAATTAAGAAATGATAAAATTAAAAATAGATAAAAATATGCATTTTAAAAAAAAGGTTACTTAGAAAATAGTATTTTTCAAAAATTCACTAAAAACATAATGGGTAAAGATAGGACACACGATTGGGGAATTGACGCTGGGAAAGCGAACTGCAGATTTCCTAAAGTGGTGTAGGCACTAAAAACTTTTAGAATGTGGCATTTTGTAGGTTATTAATTGTGGCATAAAGTATTGGGTTTTACTTATGTACGGGCCGAGCCTGATCATAACAATATTTTCGTTATATTATCCAAAAATTCAAAAACCTTACTAAGTTTAACTAGTAAACTTTTTGAGAAAAAACAAAATTTAAAATTTCACACTAATATATTGAAACTGATATTATTAATTATCATATCAACTAGTACTATTTATACGGTCACTGAGTCCGATGCATAAAGTTAACTCACTAGTTAATATACTTATAATATTGCAGACTTTGATTTGATATAAATATTAGATGTTTTTCAGATAAAATTAATATTTAAAGGGAGTTAAATTTATATGCAGTTAATAACAAATTTTTAGTTGTAATTTAATGTGAATCTCTAAAATAACTAAGTGTGTTTTTTGTATAATTAGAAAGGTGATATGAACTTTTAATATCCAACTAATTTTCGAAATAAGTATAATTGTCGATTAGTATATTCATCGAGTTTCTAATAGACGTAAAATATAGCACATTTTGATTGATCAAATGATTTGGATAATTTCATGTTTGAGGAAAGTAAATTACTGCCTTAGTTCTACTGGCAAAATTTTCTCCAAATGAAAACCACTAGATTCTAACCATTTGGTTAATAATAATTAAGTGTGTTTTAACGTATTTTTATTATCAATCAAACTATAATTAGAATTTGTATATACATAGAGAGGAGTGTAAACCATGTTGTGATGAAGATGTCATACTTTTATTCTTAGATATTGTGGGTGGGATGTCTGTCTTGCGAAACAATTAATTACTTAAAAAATAAAATAATCTCAGTCAGACTAATTTCCTTTAAATATATAGCCAGAGTATGGGGATATTCATCTCTCATCTTGATGTCATTTTCGTTTCTTAAATCAAAGATAAAGACACGAATTTTAGATAACAGCTAATGAGTTGACCAAAAAATCTATTAACTGTAAAATTATGTCTAAATTAGATTAGAAATAAAATAATTATAATATAAACAGACTAATATAGCTTATAATATGAGATAAGAAGCGTATACAGATCACCATGGCAGGTCACATTTTCTATATTTGACAACTGTGATATAATATCATTGCCAGCTGGCAGATTTCTTCTGAAATTACGTACCTACCCTTCTCATCATTGTCAACTCTGTCTTGCCTTTTGACTCTGAACCGGGTTTTCAAGAAAACCGAAAATTCAAAATCTCAATCATGCGAAACTCCGGTTTATATTTCTTACCAAATTACTCAATCGAACCTATGAATTTGATGAACAAAGTATATAGATTGTATTTAAAGATGTAGTGAATTTTATTTTGTGTATCTGATTTCTGGTTTACTATGTGAACCGGACTTTGCGTACTAGCTAACAGATTCGGTTCTGGCGCCAACGGGAATAAGGTGGACAACGATAGAAAAGGAAAAGGGCAGTAACGTAATTTAAATAAAAACCAAATGGTGATCCCTTCTATAATACGAGAAGGGTTTCTTTAAAATCAGAGAGACAAACAAAGAAAAAAAAGTAATTAGTTGGAGAATTAAGGAGAACAAAGAACCTCACGAAAATCATCATCTCGGGTAAGTTTCAGTCACGAACAAATACATATTCAAATTAATACACATATAAACATGTTGGTAAATCAAAGGCTGATCGATGTGTATGTGAATATCAGATTATCTTCTCGTCCTTTAGGTTATAAGTTAAGATGTTTTGTTTTCGTTATGTTCATGTAAACTAACCGCAAACTATATATATAAAAGGTCTAATAATGTTTTGTTTTGGTGGCAGGATTATTAATTCAAAAACAAAAAAAGATGGGTTATTGGAAATCGAAGGTTGTTCCAAGGATGAAGAGATTGTTCGAGAAGAGTCCAGCAAAAAAGACTGATGTTGTTGAGGAGAAGCCACGAGATGCGGAAGTTGTGGAGGAGGTCGTCAAAACCGAAGAACCAGCCAAGGCAGAAGAAACCAAACCGGAGGAAATTGCAACCGGCGAGAAAGAGATAGAAATAGTTGAAGAGAAGAAAGAAGAGGCTAAACCGGTGGAGGTTCCAGTCCCGGCAGCTCCAGAGGAGGAGAAGAAGACCGCGACGGTGGAAGAGGAGAAGAAGCCAGCCGTGGAAGAGAAGAAACCTGTGGAGGAGGTGAAAAAAGAAGTTGTTGCCCCGGCTCTGGTGGCTGAGACTTCGTCGACCAAGGCTCCGGAAACTCCGGTGGTTGAAACTCCGACCAAGGCACCGGAAACTCCGGCGGCAGAACCAAAAAACGCTTGAATTTTCTTCATGGTACATTTTTCTAAAAAAATATTGATTGTCTTTGTGTGGATAATTTATTTTGTTTGTTTATTTGTTTTATTATCCATGTGAATTTACTCTATACATTAATTTGCTTGCTTGAATTACATATTTCATGATCCAATTCTTATTTTTCTAAATTTATATTTTTATTCATCTTTAAATTCAGTTTCAGAAACTAAAACTTAATATATATCTTAAATTCTTGTCTTTTTTACTATTCAATTTTATGAATTTTTGTAAATTTGAAATCACCTGATGTGATCAACCCTGAATCTGTATTATGAAATCAAGTTTATTCCAATGACTCAGACTAGCCAACAGATTAGTGTTCATACATTAGGTCTAGAATTAAAATATACTACATATCGTAAATTTAATTTAAAATTTTTAGAAAAGTCAACCTTATCTCTGGATTGAATTATAGAATCTAAATTCTCTACTATAATTTCGAGAAGTGGCGACAAACATGGCATCTGCAGATCAAATAGTTCGATAGTAATGCAACATATATTTATGCTATATTATTCATACGTGCAAGCAAGAACGAAAATAAACTTAAAAGATTAGGCTGCACATATATTTATTTTTTTTGGCAGCAAAGGCTGCACATATTATATGCAACCATTTTATTTTATTTTTATCAAATGACGTGGTACGCAAACTCTTTATGCTCCACTGGAATTTTCGTTTTTCTTTTAACACATTAGCTGCGTAATCTTCCACGATAAAATTATTAGGAAATAAATACATTTTTCAATATTGTTGGATTCGGACTTATCTTAAGTGTATTCATGGGTTCAAGGTCATCGTTTTGACTATTGACTAATTCAATCCATTTTCGTTCAATAAATTAGGTTAAACTGGCGGAAACATTAGGTTAACCCGATATCACATGTAGTAAATAATCGGATGCAGAACCAAGAACTTAGCTATGACTAATCGCACGAGAAAAATGTCAGTTCCAGCATAAACTATGTCCAATCTTGAAAATATATCTATGAACTAAAATCTAAAATTACCTACCCTATTTTTTTTTGGTTAGTAAAAAATAATGAAATATTTCAATTAGTTTTTTTATAAGGTGTGAACAACTACCTAGTTAATTAAATTTTTAAGTTCATTTATCTTTTGTAATGATGTTTGATATAATTTATATTCACATTTATAATTAAAAAAAATTGTAGGATAAACCAAAACAAGATAGATTCATGGTCAAATGAGCTTATTAACATAAAAATCTAAAACTGAAAATAAAATAGCTCATTAGAGCTTTATTGAGTGCAAGAAAGTAAAAGAGAGGGAAAGCTCTTTAGATGATCACCAAGCTATAATAGATTTTTAGATTAATCTTATGAAATAAAGAAGAATGAGAGTTGCTCTAAGGCAATCCTCAAAGTTAGAGACATTGATATTCATCACTCATTTTATATAGTAATATATATTGTTAGAGAGTCCTAATTACATGGACTGATATAAGCTTCTCATGAGACACAATATTTGAGATTCTTGTGAACTCTATATTCTCCCGTAAACTTGGTGTGGGGTGAAAGCAATGCGACAAGTTTGAAAGAGCAAATACAATGGCTTGATAAAGGCTTGTAGCACGGTCACTGTGATGTAGACAACAACATCTCTTCACCATAAAACCAGTCATTAATTGTTTTTTAACTTATTTGTCTCATGAAGAGTCCTAATTATTTTCTTTTAACAATGTAAAACAAAACCTGTTTAAATGCTTAAGGTTGTGGATGCTTGTATTTTGAATCTTTTGATCAAGTTTTTCTTTCGATACAAGATAAACCACTGAATGTATAGACCGTCAAATCGAAGTCTTCTTCACAATCATTGTTTTGCACTCAACAATAATTGGAGAAAAGAAAAAGTACAGTACGAATTGGACGGGAGTCTTAATGGGCCTTTAAAGTAATAGGCCGAATACAAAATCAGTTTAGGACTAAAAATGTCAAAAAAGAAAACGTTTGGTCACAAATAGAAGACGAAATAAAGTTCAAGGAGTCCTTTTTTGCAGTCAACATAATAATTGGAAACTAAGTGGGCCTTGGTGGGCCGAATTTAAAAGCAGTCCGTTGAAGGGTTAAACAAAATCTAAGGACTTAAAAGGCACAATAATAACGTAGATTAATAAAAAAAAAAAAATAATAAAGAAATCTGACACAATAACGCACCCACTATTTCTTCTTCTTCTTCTTCTTCCTCACTGTTAAACGCAGAGAGAGCCTCCATTTTTTATTCTTTCCTCTTCTCCTTCTCATCTTTCTCTCTCTCAACACAAATTCCTCTCTCTATTTATTTGGTTGTTCGATCTTCGTTGCTTTGGTGTTCGTTACGAGAAGAAGAAGAAGAAGCAGACGGAGGAGTTTTATTTTTGGGTTCTTCGTCGTTCAGTTGGGGAAAAATCAATGGAGGAGAAGAACTGAGCGAATCTATGAAATAATCGCAGATCGGAAAAGCCTACCATTACTGAAATCCGATTAATCGGAATTTTATTTCTCTTTGGGTATATATAATAATAATAATGATGAGGTTCCTCTCTTTCTTCTTCGATTCACCTCTCTGTGTTTTTTTCTCAGCTTTGTTCATACGTCTTCTCTTCCTCTGATTTTTTCAATTTGCATTTATTGATTTTGTTTGGAGTTTTTGACCTTCTTATAAGAGTTTTCTGGGATGTAATAAGCTCCAGATTCATGGTTTATTCGTTAAAATTGATCTGATTCGAGCATTTGTTTTCTTCTTCAAGTTCGAAAACCTAAATAAGCATTGTCCAATTTCTCTAATTGATTTGAATTCTTGTTTTTTGATGTGATTGTTTTGTTCTAATTTGTGATAGGTATCAAAGAGTAAGCCCAGATTGTCTTCCTCTAACAAATACCAAAAAGCCCTACTTAAGACCTTCTCCTTCCAGATCCAACGAAAACGTCAGATTCAACGGCGGCGCGGGCGTCAGCAATTCGAGTACTGATGGAATACCCAAAGGATTCCGATTCAGATCCACAACACAACAACAAGATCTCCCTCACGAATCAATTCCAAACCCTAGCCGTGGCGGCGGAGGAGGAGATGGATTGTTACAGTGGGGACAACGGAAACGATCGCGCGCTTCTAGAGCCGAGATCCGATCAGTCTCCGTCTCTGTTTCCACCGCCGTTACAGATGATTCGTCTTCTTCCTCTGGTCAAAGTTTAATTCCGTCTAATAAGCTTCAGAGAAGATCAACAAATCCGTCTATGCCGCCTCCGTCAGCGTCGAATCTCTGCGGCGGAGGAGGAGGAGGAAGAAACGGTTTCGTCATCGGCAAGGAATCATCTAGATTCATCCCTACCAGGTTTTTAGCCATTTTTGAGTTTTTCTAATCCATTTTATGAATTTTTCCTTATAAATTAAATTCTTTTGTATTTCTTTCTCTTTTTAAACTTATTTTCTCTAACTCTTTAACTTTATTATTATTTGGAGTAATTATTACTTCTTGTTTTTGTCTCTATTTGGATTAATTATGTTAATTTCACTTTTTCTTTTCTTTTGAAGATTTAGGTTTAGGTTTAGGTTTAGGTTTCATGTCATCAAATGTGGTAAGTAACTTTTTACCAGAAGTTGGGTTTGAGCCAAATAGCTCCTTTTGTGAATTTACAATTGTACCCTTGCAAAGACAAGAAACAGAGTTGATGGGGAGCTTTGTTATTTCCCCCTATTATTGTAAAAGAGATTTGGGGGAAATAACAAAAAATTTGTGGGTAGCATTTTTATTGGTAATTAATTAATATAAAAGATTTTTGAATAATCATCTGTTTTCTTTAATGAGATGTCGAATTTTTTCGTTACCTTTGTTTGACCCAGTCTTCGAATTTGTCTGCCTTCTTCTCTCTTCGAAATTACAATTTTGATAGAGATCCTTAGATTGAGTGGGCAACTAGAAACTGCATCTCTCTGGGTTTTATTTTTGTTATATCTTTCAAAGTCAGAAACTTTTTTTTTACTTAATAGTTCTACAACACTATCATCTTGTGGTTTTTTTTTTTTTGAACTTGTAAGCTGTGTGATTTTAATTTTTATATAAAACAAAAAAAAAAAGAAATTTCTAATTTTGATTATGCCTAGGCATCTAGAAGATCGATCAGTCACCGGTTCACCTTCAAGAAACATC
The DNA here is from genome assembly GCA_900406565.1 of Turritis glabra. Taxonomy (NCBI): domain Eukaryota; kingdom Viridiplantae; phylum Streptophyta; class Magnoliopsida; order Brassicales; family Brassicaceae; genus Turritis; species Turritis glabra. The sequence continues at coordinate 111,246 of OVBN01000165.1, read as the reverse complement.
GGTAGTGGTGGTCGGATGGTGTCAAGATCAGCCAACGGTGGTCCTAAGCGATCTCCTCCTTCTCCAGACAAGACTGAGACTAGATCAACCGGTAAGGATCATCATACTACCCAGAGACAGAATGAGTTAGATCATAATCATCATCAAAGGATGAGTCGATTAGAATCAACGGCTCAGGTTCACTCAGAGATTGAGATGAATAATGGGGAGAAGAAAACACTAGCACAAGTAGAAGTTAAAGATTGGCCAAGAATCTACATTGCTTTGTCTAGAAAAGAGAAAGAAGAAGATTTCTTGGTTATGAAGGGAACAAAACTCCCTCATCGACCAAGAAAACGAGCCAAGAACATTGATAAAGGCCTTCAAGTTAGTTAAATCTTCCTCTCTTTGATTCAAATTTTGTGATTTGTAGAAAAATGATTAATTTTTTTTTTTTTGGTGTTTTTGTATCTTGGCAGTTTTGTTTTCCAGGGATGTGGTTGTCTGATTTGAGCAAGAGTCGGTATGAAGTTAGAGAGAGGAAAAGTGTCAAGAAGGTAACTAACTTTTCTAAAATCTGGTTTTGCAAGTTTTTGTCAAATCTCTCTATTAAGATTAGAGAATAGAAGATGAAAAGAAGACAGATCTATTCATCTGGATCTTGTTTTAGATAAAATTGATTGGACTTTATCAAAACTCTTATTTGTGTTTTATTGAAGATAAATTAAGAAAACTAGACAAGAACATGGGAACCACTTTGTGCTACCTGATAAAGCTAAGAATCATGATCACAGATTAAAATTAGTTTACAAGTAAGAATAAAGGTCAATGAGCATATTTAATTGGGTTTTATTTAGAGAAAAGCAGACTGTTATTTTAAAAAATAGCATTCAGTTTAGTGTTTTTTTTTTGCTAATATTTTTGTTTTATTGGTTATTTATCTATTTTAATAAAAATTTATAGTCATTTAGTGTAATTAACCTAATTAATGGAGATAACATTAGTGAGTAATGGTGTTTTCTATTTTCAGCAGCAGAAACGAAGAGGAGGATTGAAAGGTATGGAACTGGATTCTGACTCAGAGTAGAGTAGGCACGTGTGGATCACAAACGACGCACGTGCGAAAGCAAGTTAATGATCATTATCGAGTGTTCCTCTCCTTTTTTTTTGTTCGAGAAAATCTTAATTTTTCTCTTTATTTCAATTTTTTGTTTATTAATCTTATTATTATTTTTCCTTTTTACGTGTTCTCAAATTCTTTTTGTTGTCCTTTTATTCTCGTGTACAAAAAAAAAGGTAAGTCAAAAGGTGAATTTTGGTTCACTTGCGCATCACTTTTCATATTTGCCAAAGGTGAAAACTAAAATATCCAAAACTAAAATATACAAATAATTTTTTTTTCCTTCAAATATACTAATTTCAATTTAAATACTAAGAAACTGATACGTTTGTTTCTCAAATTCTACTCTTGGCACTAACCAAGAAGGATCTAAAATAGCATAGTACATAGCAAAAGAGGAAGCCTTTGCCGCAATGAGATGCGGCATGAATATAGTGACTAGTGAGATAACATTAAAGAAAATAATAACAACAAATCATAAAATAAAATAAAATAATAACCATAAAATTTTATGTATCTGAACCTTTTGATACTTGAAGATGACAAAAAAAAAACAATAAAATTTTCATAGTATTTTATTTCGTTTACGTTAGCAAAAATGGAACGTGGCCGGACTCTGTTTTAATGGCCGGTTTAAATAGATAAACCAGAGAACCAAAGTTCCGATCAAAATTCTCAAATTCTCTACCTCGAACCGGAGAGTAGGTCCATATGGACCATATCCCAAAAATTTGTCCGACTAAATGGAGTAACTGAAAATTTTCAGTAAATGTGTTTGAATTTAGCTAAGATGAGATCTAAAGACTTAGTAACAGCTCAATTAGAATCTTTTAACTCAAAAGTCAACGTTTTGTCTGTCAAACTCAACAAAAATAAAAGTTTTAAGATTATAGAATTTAGGATTTAAATCCATGATTTTAAATGTGAACTCCATAAATTTTACCTCATTTTTGGTCCATTTGTGTACCTCTATTTTGCTGAACAAATCATACACAGCTAGTTTCACTATTCACGTGAGGTTCTAATCAAATCTCTGCACCTTTAGCTGAGATACTTGAAACTCTTGATGTTAAGATGCATTCAAAAGCACTGATTTGTTAAGGGGTCTCGCAGAGCTTCCATTGCTTCACTGTTTCGCTCAAACGTACTGGAACCTTGTTAGACCAGTCACTAAGATCAGGCAAGCCTCCGGTTAAGGCAACAAAGTTGAGACCTTGTGAATCCGGTGTTCTCTTCCAGCTAACCTGCAACAAAGGATAATCGCAAACGGGGTTTAATCTTTTAATTATTTCGTGTAAACGAGCATTTAACTAAAGAATGAAGATGAAATCTGTTATCTACTTGTCCGGGAAATGCTTCTGACAAGATCTTGACGGTAGAATTCAACATCCAAGCTGAATCATCTAACACCAATTGCGGTTTTCCATTCTGCAGTTCTGATTCGATTCCAGCACAATTCACCATAATGCGACCGTTAGGCATTAGCCTGCTGGCTAGCTCCAGCCATATTGGAACCTGCACAAACTCAAATTCAAAATACTCGGTGGCGCCATTGTGACCAAATAACACTAATACCATAACCGTTTGAAGTACCTGTTGCAGCTGATCTAAGACCTTTCCATCAGCGAACAAATCAACAATGATCCCTAATTCAACATAAGAATTTAGATAAGAGCTAGAAAAGTTAACATATAGTAATCTGTAAATCTCACCAGCATATTTTCCTGAAGCATCTGGAGAAGGAGAGAGAGCATCATCTACACGAACAGAAAGTTTACCGCCTTTTGATGTCGGTTTCTCTAGCTCAGATAGCCCAAGATAGTCTCTTGCTTTCTCAATCAACTACTGTCCATAAAAGGAATCACAGTGAACTCAAGATTCCAACATGCAAACGAAATGCCGCAAGACATAAATCTTATTTTGTCAAGATAAGCTTACATACAATGTCATCAATTTCCCAACCTTCAAGCTGCATTGAAGGCCACAACTCAAGAATCAATCTTGCAGCGGTTCCACCACCCTAATAAACACATGAACGAAAAGTAAAACACATCATTGACTAATTGAAAGCCTATGTTCATGTACATCTCAAACAATCGGTATGACATTCATCGCGTAGTGCTCACCAAGCCATAGATTGCAATGGGACCATTAGGGATAATAGGCGGCAAACTCGCAAACTCATCCTGCAACAAAATGTTGATATGATTCTGTTATCTTTGACAAAAACCACACTGATCTCTCAAATGAGTAACAATCAAAGCTATAAATTTTTACAGTAATGTCATTTACTAAAGATTGATGCAAAAAAATCTAACATACCCAATAGGATCCAGTCCAATTCTGACCTCCTTTATTGATAACACTATGCACATTCTCTACATAACAAGTTTTAATATCAGAGGATTAGATTAATACAAAATCTCTTATCCAAAAACAGAGGAATTAGGGTTTTTTTTAAAATCTCACTAGTTGAATCAAGGAGAAGATATCTGGAAGAAACAGTATCCACTATAACAATCTCATTGTATCTGCTTCTTACGGCTGTCACAACCCAATAATCTTCTTCTTCTTCGTCTTCTTGTCTGCCAGATTCTTTTTGCTTCTCATCACGATCACTTTGCTTGAGGCAAAACGAAATTGAGAATCTGGGTTTCTTCTGAGACGGGTTAATGAACAAGGGTTTTGAAAATTGAGATGAAAGGAAGAAACTTTTGTTACGAGAAAGTGAATGTAGAGATGAGACGGTCAAGGAAGAACTCAAAGCTGCCATTTTTAATTTGTTTCAGTGATCTCTTTGCGTCCAAAGTCTTATCCTTTCTCCTCCTACCTTCAGTTTACACTTCGCTCATCAGCTCAAAAGCAAAATTGACCATTTGCAATGGGGTAAGTATCTTGCCGTTTATTGACTGTACAAACGGCACGATTTCTGTATCTAGAAAGTCAAGACTTTAAGGCGTTTTAACAGCTCAAACGAGTGTGAAAAAAACGACACGATTTGTTTTCTCCACAGTAGAGACCTTTGTTGGTCTCTAATTGGTAACTTTTTGGGCCAATTTTGATCAAAATTCTTTTTAGTTATAATAGATACGAAAACAGTAACCAAGAATAACACTGATAACTGAGTTATATGAACATGTGCCTTCAGTTTTTTTTTTAATTAATAAATTTTAATTATTACCAGTTATTTACTCATAAATTATCTTATCCATCTCAACCAAAACAATTATTTATTAGAGATACACACACTTGATCATTATTCAATTAGTATGATAAATTCTCCATTTCAGTCAATAAAGTCAAATTTACAAAGGGGAAGTAATTTTAGTAAAGTGGTTAAATTCTCGAATAATTGTTTAACCCGGTCCGAACCGAAGAGAGGTCCAAAAAAATTGTCCGACTAAAAGGAGTAACTAAAAGTTTTCTGGTAAAAAGTGATTGAATTTTGATAATAGAAGATCTAAGACTGATAGTAACAGCTCAGTCAGAATCTTGTAACTCAAATTCAAAATCCTTGAGTTCAAATGTAAAACTCATATACCTCTTTTTTGTCCATTTGTGTATTTCTCTACTCAATTGGCAAAACAAATCATACACAGCTAGTTTCACTATTCACATGTAAGTTTCTGATCAAATCTTTTTGCACTTTTAGCTGAGATCCTTAAAACTCTTGATGTAAATATGCATTCAAAGCACCGATTTGTAAAGGGGTCTCGCAAAGCTTCCATAGCTTCACTGTTTCGCTCAAACGTACTGGAACCTTGTTAGACCAGTCACTAAGATCAGGCAAGCCTCCGGTTAAGGCAACAAAGTTGAGACCTTGTGTGAATCTGGTGTTCTCTTCCAGCTAACCTGAAACAACAAATAATCGGAAGCCGGGTTTATATTGAGCACAATATTCTGTTATATTGACAAAAACCAAATTTACTTATCAATAGAGAAATAACCAAAGCTATGATAAAAATTTAACATACCCAATAAGATCCAGTCCAATTCTGGCCTCCTTTATTGATAACACTATGCACATTCCCTACATAATGAAAACTTAGGTTACAATCCGAGGATCTGATATCCAAAACAGAGGAATTAGGGTTTTTGAAATCTCACTAGTTGAATCAAGATGAAGATATCTAGAAGCAACAGTATCCACTATAACAATCTCATTGTATCTGCTTCTTACGGCTGATGAACAAGGGTTTTGTAAATTTGGTTGAAAGGAAGCAACTTTTGTTGCAAGAAAGTGAATGTAGAGATGAGATGGCCATGGAACTCAAAGCTGCCATTTTTGTTTGTTTGTTTCAGTAATCTCTTTGCGTTCAAAATCTTATCTTTTCTGGCTTTCTCCTACCTTCAGCTTACTGAGTCTCAGCTCAAAAGCAAGATTGACTATATCCAACGGTAAGTGTCTTGCCGTTTATTGATTGTACAAACGGCACTGTTTTTTATTCTACAAAGTCAAATTTTGTGTTACTTTTTTGTGGGAGCTGAGCTGACTTATATCCTAAAACGGCATAGAACATAACCTGAAACTTATTGCCCGAAATGTTAACTCAAAATATCAATGTGCAACCACTCGTGGATCGAATTTGACCTGCGGACTTTGTCTGTTTTTACAGCTCAAACGAGTGCTTAGTAAAACGACACGATTTGTTCTCTCCAGTAAGAGACATTTGTGTTGGTCTGTAAGGCTACACGTAAGCAACGAAATGGCCACGAACATACATTACTTGGTTTTTGCCAATTGTCCAACAAAATCTCTTTCATTTGCTTATAACACTTATAATTAAGTTATTTAAACAATCATTTTATTGTTATTTATAAAAAAATATTTAAATTTTTCAATATTATTGGTCCAAATAGACATTTTTTTCCAACCTTGAATTACAATACAAATAGAACTTATAAATTATCTTGTTTGGAATTTTTTAATTAATTTTTATAATTGAGTTGTTAACTGAAATGATTAATTTCATACTAATTGTATAATAATAAAATGTATATCTTATAAAGACTTGTTTTGGCTGAGTCATTTCAGTCAACTCAATTATAAAAATTACTTAAAAAATTCCAAACTGATCCAATATTTTCTAAAATTACCGTAATTCCTCGAACTCAAATCCGAATTTTCTTCATCCGATAAATAATTTTAAATATCCAAATTATTCGTATTACTAAACCCATTTTTAAAAATATAAATACAAACCGGTAATAAAAAAAATTCGATAGTTTCATTATCCTGTTACATGTTTCTTCAATTTAATAATAATAATAATAATAATAAAAAAGATTGGCACACACTGCAACGGATAAACCAAATAAGAGCCTTTCATTTTTGTTTTGCCTCCTCACCTTCTTCACAAAATATAAACACTCTCTTCACAGTCTCTCCACTCTCCCCAAATTCACCAAAAACCCTAATTTTTCCTCTACTTCAATGGCGATTTCATCACCCGCCGCTACTTCATCATCCTCCTCAAAAATCCTCAATTCCTACACTTGTCAATCAATCTCCACCTCCATTAAACCAAAATCCCTAACTCTCTCTTCCTCCTTCTTCCCTTCAATCACATCCCTCTCCATCACCACCACCACATCCTCCTCCCCTCACCGTCGTGCCTTTACCGTACGCGCCGCCAGAGGAAAATTCGAACGCAAAAAACCACACGTCAACATCGGAACAATAGGTCACGTCGACCATGGCAAAACAACACTAACCGCAGCTTTAACCATGGCTTTAGCTTCAATGGGAAACAGCGTCGCCAAAAAATACGACGAGATCGACGCAGCACCCGAAGAAAGAGCTCGTGGAATCACAATCAACACTGCAACGGTCGAATACGAAACAGAGAATCGTCATTACGCTCATGTTGATTGTCCTGGTCACGCTGATTACGTCAAGAACATGATTACTGGAGCTGCTCAGATGGATGGTGCGATTCTCGTTGTCTCTGGTGCTGATGGACCAATGCCACAGACTAAAGAACATATCTTGTTGGCTAAGCAAGTTGGTGTTCCTGATATGGTTGTGTTTCTTAATAAAGAAGATCAAGTTGATGATGCTGAGCTTTTAGAGCTTGTTGAGCTAGAGGTTCGTGAGCTTTTATCGTCTTATGAGTTTAATGGTGATGATATTCCAATTATTTCTGGGTCTGCTTTGCTAGCTGTTGAGACTCTTACTGAGAATCCTAATGTTAAGAGAGGTGAGAATAAATGGGTAGATAAGATTTATGAGTTGATGGATTCTGTCGATAGTTATATCCCTATTCCGACTAGGCAGACGGAGTTACCGTTTTTGTTGGCGGTTGAAGATGTGTTTTCGATTACTGGTCGTGGTACGGTTGCTACAGGTCGTGTGGAGAGAGGTACTGTTAAAGTTGGGGAGACTGTTGATTTGGTGGGATTGAGAGAGACTAGGAATTATACGGTTACGGGAGTTGAGATGTTTCAGAAGATTCTTGATGAAGCTATGGCTGGTGATAATGTTGGTTTGTTGCTTAGAGGTATACAAAAGGCTGATATTCAAAGAGGTATGGTTTTGGCTAAGCCCGGGTCGATTACTCCGCATACTAAGTTTGAAGCGATTGTGTATGTGTTGAAGAAAGAAGAAGGTGGAAGACATTCGCCGTTTTTCGCTGGGTATAGACCTCAGTTTTACATGAGGACGACTGATGTTACTGGTAAAGTGACTAAGATTATGAATGATAAGGACGAGGAATCGAAGATGGTTATGCCCGGTGATCGTGTTAAGATTGTTGTTGAGCTTATCGTGCCTGTTGCTTGTGAACAAGGGATGAGGTTTGCTATTAGAGAAGGAGGTAAGACTGTTGGTGCCGGAGTGATTCAGTCGATTATCGAATGATGAATTAGCGGGTAAAAGAGAGTTTCGCAATAGTGAGCTTCTTCTTGCTTCTTTTTTTGTTTGGTTTTCCGGGTTTAATCATGATTAAGAAATTCTTGAAAATTTTATTTGCAATTAGTGTTCTTTTCTTCCTCTTTTCTTGCCCTTTTGTATGAAAACTCTGAATAAAAAAATGTCATAGATTCTCTGGTTTCAAATCTGAATTCAAACTCACGTCCTTATGCTTCGTGTAGAAATGCATGTCTCTTTAACATGTTTGGCAAAACAAAAGTTATAATGTTTAAACATTGTTGAAGGCTTGAAACTGAATATAAGCTTCGAACTATCGGAAGAGATGATGGTGAAAATGTGAAAGCGAGACTAACAATACAAATATCATCACCACCAGATTTGTCACTGGTTGATTTTTCAAAACGTATTAGTGTTCGTCGTCAGTTTCCTCTCTGTAAAATATGTAATTTTACACAACATAGCTTAGAGGTCAATAACTCAATTAATAAAGTATTTCAGATAAAATTTAAAAATTATCGATTTGACTGACATTTAGAAGAAACCATATAAAATATTCTACTCTTCGGTCCAAAAAAAATACGGATTTATATACCCATAACCTTTTAGTTATTTTAAATATATATATATATATATATATATATACATTTATTGTGTTAACTAGATATTGTACACAACAGATTTATGGACAAATTAAAATTGACATATCTCTTATTTTTGAAATTTATTGTGATTTTTTTTATTTACAAAATTCTTTTGACCAAAACCCTTGTTACATATTTGAAAATTTATTAAAAATAATGTGGTTTTCCAATTTCCATCATAATATAATGGTTAAAACCTCAGTGTATTTTATTAGAGTCAATGTATGCATATAACCAAAAACAAAATATTACCACCAGCTTTATGAATGGTTGATTCATCAACACGTATCTCGTTGATCCTCTTGTTCGTCAGTTTCTTTCCTGTAAAATAATGTTTTTTAACGTGTTAAACTAGATACTTTACACAACAGATTTATAGATGGATTATCTCTTATTTTAATTTTCAAAACTTATTGGGATTCTTATTACTTATTACCGATCAAAAATATTTACCAAAACACTAATTAAATATATCAAAATTTATTTTAAAAAATCAATGCGTTTTTCCATCAAAATTTATGGTTTAAACTTCGATAAAATTTATGGTTTTAAACTTCGATATATATATAATTTTTTTTTGTCAACAACCTCGATATTATATTAGCTAGAATCAATGTATGCATATTTTGAAGACTTTTAATAAACAAAAACATAAAAATATTACCGGGACCTTTGTGACTCTTTGATTTTTCAACCTGCATCTTATTGATCCTAGTGTACGTCAGTTTCTTCCCTGTAAAATATGTTTTTACGTGTTAATTAATTAACTAGATAGATACTTTACCAGGGCCGTAACTAAAAATATATTTAGTTGGCATAACTATTTAAGTATTTATAAGATACTATATAATTTAGCGATTTTATCTGTTACCAGACTATTTTTTGTCATTAGAAATTCATATGGTAGGTGTAGCTCTAGAATTTCCCAAGAATAGTTTAGATATGCGTAAATAAAGTGGCTATAAAAAATAAAAACTACTTCAATGTTAGTTTTCTTAATTTCTTCTATTGTAGATTTTAAAAATCATTAGGACATATCGATTAATTCTCATATTGATTTTTGTATTAAAGTAAATGTATGCATGTGTGAGAGAAACACTAACCGATTATTTGGAGTGGTTCTTGTCGAGAGGATAAACCACATTCTGTTTGGGTTGTGACCAAAAGAACCACTAGAAGAAACAACGCAAGTCCAAATTGCGAAGAACTATTATTTTTCATGTTTTTACTCTATTTGATAATTTGCTAAATCTTTTTACACGATTCACCTATTTATACTCCTACTACTAGGTTGAACTTCCAGAAAATAATCCAAACATACGGAGAAAATAATTTATTTTTGGTACCAAATGTCTTGTCTGCAAGAACATTATTAGTGTATATTGAATAAGTAGCCTCCCAGTTCCCACAAAGGTTTATATACAAGTTCACAACATGTAAAGGCAAGGCCAGCTAAAATATATTATATATGTGAATATTGGTAATAACATAATTTGAGTCTAAAAATATGTATAGATATTGTTACATGTATTACTACTCGTACTATGATGATGCCCAAATGCTCACATGAGTACTTCTTCTTCTAAGGCGAATCAGTTAGCACTTCGCACAATTGAAAATATCATGAATTCACTCCCCATTCAGAGTACTTAAACTTAAGCTTCAGATCAAAAAATATTTTTCAATATAGATTTAAGAAACTTTGCATTCAATTTTTAGGTATAAAATTACACAATTTTGGAAACCAAAAATTATTTATTTTCACATATTATGTTTAACAAATACAAACGCGTACAAGAATAAGTTAGATACGCTATGATTACCCAGTTTATCTGCTTGGGTTATTAATTAAATTTACTTAATATTATTCAAAATTATATAAAATATCTGAATCTTAATCTGATTCTTATATGATTTATTGAGAGCTCATATACTTATTTAAGCTATCCAATTTACATTTATCCAATCCGTTATCCGGGGATCCTTGTCCATTGTTTTTTCAATCTATTTTGGATAATAATTTTAAATACCTGACTATCCACATCCAACTTTTATCCACTAGTTGACTAGTACCTCATTATCTTATCCAAAATGAACATGCAAAGTTTACCTTTCCATTTCAAATTTAGAATTGATAATTACAACTAGAAAATGTAAATTTATAACAAAAAGAAAAACTAGAAAATGTAAAAGATTTGCGTTTAACACACTGATGACAAAACATTTGCGTTGAAAACATTGTGACATATCATTTGCGTTTAAAGCATTGACTTATTATCAGCATCCAACATCGAGATCCAATAAGATATATGACCCACCCATCCGACCACGACACATAGGCGCATTAAAGTCAAAGATGGACGACCCAAACCATAATGCATGGATTTTGACAAATTGCAACGTTTTAAACGCCCGAAAAGCAGTACAGCCGAGTTTGATCCAAGGTGGATTTTGTTACTGATCCAAGAGTGAAAATTGTTAGAGATGAATTAGGAAACTCAGCATCTCAAATACGTATTAGAAATCCCATATATGATATATATGTAAGATGAGTATAGGAACTATTACATAACTGAGACCTTAAAAACTTAATTTGTGATAGACTGATGATAGCATAAAATAAAATTTACATTTCTTAAACAGAAAATTGGAAATTAAGAAGAGATGGTGGCGAAACCTAAACAAAAAGACTCAAGACTCGATACTAAAATGACTCTAAAAACCGACAAAAATAAGATTTATCAGTAGACAAGAAAAAATTCTACAACATACCGCGTCCTTCTTTTCTAAGTATCTGCAATTGAAGATGAAGGGGGAATCCAGCCTAGCTCTGTATTGACAGTCCAAAAGACCACATTGATAGGTAAAGTATTTTGATAAGAACCTAGAGCCAAATGTGCCTGGCTCTTTCAATCTGAAGTCAAACTCACGTTTATATGCTTTGTTGAGATTACAGAAAGGTCGCAAGATGTCTCTTTGAACCTCATTGACCTAAATTCTCAATCAAATAAAGAGGTTTGATGGATATGATAAAATGACATATTTTGGTTTAGATTGCGCTAGCCAATGATGTTGTTCTGGTCCAACATAAGATCTACTTGGTAAATATAAATTACTGACAAAAAAATAATTGTTACATTCTAATGTTTTAACAAAATAAATATATTATAACAATGAAACGATTAAGAACACAAAAAATATAATATAGAGGCGATAAAAGAAATTCATTATTTAAAACAAGGGAAAAATCACGAAACACTGGATGAGTTGATGATGAAAAAGCAGCAGAAAACAAAATTAATGTACCATTAAATTGGAAAACTGAAATTGAAAACAAAAAAAATTAATATTTGCCGTAATCTATGTCGGTGGGAGGATCATCACCAGGAACCCTTCCACCAGCTTGCTGACTCTGTGATGGTCTTGGTTTTACTGGTCCCTCATTCTGTTTATAGTAACCCATCATTCTCCTCCCTTCATTTTTTATTTTATTTAAAAATAATTAGACATAGTAGATTAATGATTTTATTACTCGTCGAGTTATTTATTAACACTTATACAGAACACTACAAAAAAAACATCTAAAACGAATTATTATGTGAGTAACTAAAGAAAGGTTGAAAGAAAAAATCATTATGACTTTTTTAAATATACATTTTATGGACTTATTAACGAAACAAAAAATATTTGATGGACTTCTAATTCAAAATCAGTAATAAATGGATAGTTAATGTCTCTATAATGGATTAGTTTATGTCTCTATATATTATTTTGATTTTTTTTTTAATTATTTTTGATATAAGATTCTAACATGTTTCTTCGGAATAAATATGTAACTTTATCAAAATTCGTCTCGAACAAAATCTCATTTTTGGAACGGCAATAGATTCTTCATGGACTTCTATTCTAAAATCAGTAATGAGTAGATTAGTCCATGTTTCTATATAATAATTCGATTTTTTTTAATTGTTTTAGATATAAGATCCTAACATGCTCCTTTGAAAAGATACATTTATCAATATATCTCCTTTTAGGAACGATAATAAACTCTTCATATGTCAGAAAAGAAAGCTATGATATATATTGTGTTAAATTTCATAGATTTTTAACTCTTGATCAATTAATAGTGAATGAATTGGCACAATACTTACATATCATTTTAGACTTTTTCTAACTTTCTATGTGAGATACTAATTATCTTGTGCATGAGTACAGTTCTAAAATGTTTTAACAAGTTCTAAATATATCCTAAATGTTTCATGGATCTTCTCTACCAATTAATAAATATACAAATTTATCTATATCTGCATATATGTATATGTGAGTGTATGGATATTATGTATGTATGGAAACACAAACCGGTTAGTAGGACTGGTTCTTCACCAGAAGGAAGAGCTGACTCGGTACGGCAAAGGACTGGTGCAAAGGAGAAGAAGCATAATTAGCACTTGACCCATCTTTGAAGAAATTTTGTTACTCATCTCTCTCGATCTTTATTTTTCTTGACTTTAGACTCATATTTATGTAAACAGGAGGGAACGTTTAATGAAAGAATGAAACAAACAAAAACCTAATAAACACAAGTTGACCCTTTCATTTTCTCCACTAGTCAATAATACGCAATAACCATTACCCTTTAACAAGTTGACCCTTTTTTTATTAAAAAAAACAAATAATTACTTATAAAAATATTAATCCTTTTAATTTGTTGTTCATATTGACCATTCTTCTTTATAAAGTATAGTGACAAATATAGTTCAGGATTTTCAGATCCGATCTTCGATCCAATCTTATTATCCATTGTTAAATAGCTCCTTACAAATTTGAATCCGTGATTCGTGATCTTAAACCAATATATTTGAAGTTCATAGATCAGGATCCAAGTTTTTTCCCTTTTTATTTTGGTTGAATGTGAAAATATAATATAAATAAATAAATAAATGTGATGGTATAATATAAAATAAGTCCTTGCATATAATAAGTTTGTTAGTTTGGGATAGGGAGTAATGAAAAACATCAATATATAGAAAGCATTCAAACGAACGCTGTTATGTTACTGCTAAAGTGACTAAGGTTAGGAAAGAGTTGAGGAACTGAAGATGGTTATGCCACGTGATCCGGTTAAGATAATTGTGGAACTAATCAAATATCTTTAATATAGCAAGATATTTTGATAATTGTTTTGGTTACGTTTGAGTTGGAAATTTATTACCAAAAGTAATTCCAATACAGAGGAAACCTAAGACCAAAATCAATTAGGTGAAAGCTTAGAGTTTTATGTAAGACTAGAGGAATAACATGAATAGAGCAAAAACAAAAGGAATGCAGCAGCTTTTATCAAAGGAATGGATCGAAAAAACAGAGAGATGACGTCGATGATGTATAGTAGGGATGTTAAGGATGAGTTAAAATTTATTGGGTACATGAAACCCATATTTAATATTAAGTTTGCGGATCTGTTTTTTGTATCCAAAAAAATATGGGTTTAAAATGGGCAGGTACCCGAAAAGATAGAGTCTTACTCGGGTTTACCCTATGAGATTATGAGTATCCACCAGGTTTTTTTCATCTATTTCTTTATATAATTTGTTGGTTTTGTGTGGAAAATCACATCTCTTTGACGATTGCTTAGATATTATTAGAGACCATGAATTCATTACCATACATACATACAACTCTGTGTGATATAATCGCAAATTACTTAGTGATATTTCATAATCACAAATTGTCTTGATTTTGGTATATTTGGTCTACTTAATCGACTATATTCAAAGTATAAATGCATATCATATTTAATCGACTAAGTACAAGATATAATTATATATCATATTTGATTATATTCAAAATACATATACAAATACATATAATGGTATACTAGCAGTTATGAATAAATTTTAAGAAAAAATGACAAAAACAACTCGGGTATCCACAGGTAGTCCTGAAACCTATCGGATTTTTTTCGGCTTTATCCACAAAACTTAAAACCCATTCGAATTTTCTAAATTCGGATTTTTGGTAAACATGTTTATTTCGGATGATCGTACTGAATTTTGTTTACCCACCACAACATCTCTAGTACTATATAGTATTGGCCGCCTTTGCTGGAGATTAGAAATGCGGTTGTACATATTTTCTCAAGACGGATTACTTCTTGCAAAATGCTTATCCAACCTCTACTAATCTTGAGCCACATGCAGCTGCAAAACCCATAGAAGATTTCTCTTTTTTTTTATGTCGAAGGAGCGGTTCAAAAACTATGAGAGTTTAATCGTTAAGCGCCTCATGGAAATTCGTGGACCCGACTTGGTACGTTTTTTTTTTTTTTTCTTATTTACTCATATTCTTCTACCTAACCTATACATATATATGTTTTGTAATTTACTTTTACCCAGGTAACCACATTGAAGTTGAAATGGAGCATGAAGTCTTGGTGATCTATCCTAAAAATAAACTCAAAGTAACTTTTTCATCGTAATAACCTTTGTGTTTATTTTAATTTTTATTTTATATCTCTTCTTATATATTTTGCTTATGGTTAAGCTTGTTTTGGGTCTCTTATACTCTTTGTGTAGGTCGGCATTAGATTTGTAAAAGCCCTACACGATTTTTAAGAAAAAAAATCAAACAATGTTTGACAGCGGTTTTTTAAAATATTTTAACTTTATTCTAAACTTTCACTTAATTTTTTATTTAGTTTCCAAATTTGAAAAAAAATCTCATCTGACTTTTCATAAAAATTAAAAAATATAGGCTCTTACAATACAAATAACCCTAAATTGCCATTTGGAGAACAATGTACATATATGCACTTAAATATTTTATATATATAATTAGACGGTAAGACGTAGGCAAATGTTTCTAAAGTTACATCATAGACACTACCATGCTCTTATGAGAACAAATACAACTTAGAAGGAAAAAAACAAACTCACTTGTTTTCAGTAAAAAGTACTGACCGATTGATGAGTATATGTTCCAACCTTATCATTCTTGGAAATCCAAGTATTTGAATTTCTTTAGATTTGGATTTAAAAGGTTAGTTTAATCAGATGATTACACAAGCCAAACATACTTGTTAACAAGTGGACTAAATCCCCCTTTTTTTTCCTTATATAAACAATTTATAGTAGTTCATAGGGTTGGAGGATTTATGTTTGAATCTTTCCATTGGTAATTTAATCATGGTTAGCCACTTTGAATGTCTTAAATTGGCAAGAATATCTATTGTTCTGTAGGTTCCAGAGATTAATCTAAGTTTTGCCCCAAATATATATGTATATCTTAATTTTAGAGTTTTTTTTCCTATATTTATGTAAGCTAACCATCCAAAAGAAAAGAATTTGCAATGTCACCAATTTTAGTACCAGTGCTGGTGGAGAGACTAATTAATTTTGCTATAGTCTCCAACCTAAAAGGATTATATTTTTCAGATCCAGATATTTTTATTAATAAAAAGTATATATATATCATGTTGTATGTTATCTATAAAATTGATGATTCAAATTTTGTATTACATATGGCATTTTATTTTATTTTTGAGTACAACTTAAATATATATTTGCTTGGCTATTTTCTTATTTAAATTTTAGTTTTTATATTTGGGTAAATTGAGTTATCCCGCATGTATCTAAATTCACGGATAATTAGAATATATGGATCTGAGTTAGAAGAATCACAGTGTTTATCTAATTAAAAATTGACTATTATAATTTCTTTTTCAAACATGAGTTATGTATATGTAAATCACAAACTACTACTAGAGTACATGTTCTAATTTAAACATTATCATTCTATTGCAATAATATATATGAATGATTGAGTTGACATATATAACCACGACCTTAACTGTTAGAATACAATATTAGAAAAATGAACACCATCAATTAGATTAAAACAAAACCATGTGGCAATGTGATAAAAAAGTAAAAGATATAATTAAATCATCACGTGAGAAAGATATTCAGACGACTTAATTAAGGGAAATTACATAGAATAGCACACATAAGATGGTTAATTATTCTAAAAGCTTAGTCAAAAACTCGTTTACTATAAGAGCACATATATTATGAAAAGTGACTTTAGAGCCATAAGAAGTTACATAATTTACAATTATTGTCATTTTAAGTTAAAAATCAGAGAAAAACAGAAAATATAAAAATATATAAAGATATAAACAGGTTTTCTTTAGAGAAAAAATAATAACTATTTACAGCAAGTATAAGTCATAAACATGTTTTCTTTAGAGAAAAATAATAACTATTTACAGCAAGTATAAGTCATGACATGGTCACACATTCCAAATATACAAAGTTATAGTGAATTACATCAACTATATGTATTGCATGACTACATATACCAACTAACATATGACATGGTGCCAACACCATAACCATCATATTCCAGTACATTAGTTGTCGAAATCCAGTAAAGACCGGAACTGACAAAAAAAAATATTTAAAAATATTTATTTTTATTTTTGATTAAAAATAAAAATAAAATTACAAAATTATTTAAATAAAACTAAATAATTTACCATTGTTAATTATATATGTGCATCTCTCAACCATTGAAGTGGCTGAGTTATTCATCTCCAAAGGTGGAAATAGATTGTTGGCTTGGATTTCTGTGTTCATTACACCCGCAACTAAACTAGTTTTCGAGGAAAATGCAAAATAAAGGGAGGAGCTTTCTAAGTTAGTGGTTCTGATCTCATTTGGGACCTCATCAGAGGTAGTTTCACTTGTCGTGGCAATAGGTGCAACCTCTACAAGATCTAAGACTTGTCGTGGCAATTGGTGTGGTTGAGGCTGCCATTGAATGATGGGCAGTAGCTCTATTTGAACCAGAAGCAAATGAAAAGTTTCTTGGAGCAGCCATCTTTTCTGCAGATGAGGCAACCGGTGGGTTAGACATGAAATCATTGATGGAGAGAGATATGATCAACATGAAGAGAGGACTGGTTTGATGCATATGAGGATGCAACTCCCTTGTTAGAGACATCTTGTTTCCTTGTGCCCAAGATGTCCACATCTCTCACATTTGGATCCCATCCAATTTCTTTTTACAAAGTCACGAATTTTAGTACCGGTTCCGGAGAGACTAATTAAGTGATCTTGCTATAGTTTCCAACCTAAACATATTATTCTTTTGTTAAATAAATCTAAATAGATTATACTTTTCCGATCCACAACTTCTTTTTACACAATATATATATCATGAGGTACATTATTTATAAAATTTCTAACTCAAATTTTTTTTATTACATTTTTAAATTATTTTATTTTATGTAAAATTTTAAAATATTTATTTCCTTAACTATTTTCTTATATTAAATTTAATTTATTTTTTTCAGTACGTTGAGTTGTATGCATGTATCTTAATTCACTGAAACCAGTGTTTATCTAAGTAAAAGCTGACTATTATAATCTTTTTTTTCAACAACATGAATTATGTTTGATTTGTATCACAAATTACCAAATTACATGTGTTTATTAATTCTATTGAAGTAATATAGATGAATAATTAAGTTACCAAATAACAAAAAATTTAAATGTTAGA
Source organism: Turritis glabra (assembly GCA_900406565.1). Classification (NCBI taxonomy): domain Eukaryota; kingdom Viridiplantae; phylum Streptophyta; class Magnoliopsida; order Brassicales; family Brassicaceae; genus Turritis; species Turritis glabra. Next base: position 93,077 of record OVBN01000165.1, on the reverse strand, counting down.
ATTTGATTATAACAATAAAATTAAAATCTAATAGTTATAATACAATAATAGAAAGATGAATACCATCAATAAAATCAAAACAAAACCTTGTGATAAAAAGTAAAATATAGTGAATCATCGACAACATATTCTAGTCTATTTCCATTAAAAACTATTTTTTATACACGACTTATTTAATTAGTTGTTCTGTTTTTGTTTAAGTTAATTAGTCAAATAACCTTTTTTTTTTTTGTTCTAACAAATCTCACATTTCAAAGTTTCAACAAAAAGAAGAATAGAAGTCAAATGATCGTACAACAACTGGCAATAGAGATTAAACACAAGCTAATGTTATTTTTAAACATGCTAATGGTTTTGGGGATTAGACATTAACAGCTAATTGGGGATTAGAAATGTCAAATAAATAGAATTCGCGGTTTCTCAACTCCGCTTTCTCCTCTGCGAGCACGTCTACTACTTTTGGCATACGAAGTTGAATGACATTGATAAGAAAGAACACATATTTGTCTAATTTTAAGGATTAGAAATGTAAACAAGAAATGTAAATTTAAGAAATATGTTTTAACAATCAAAGCGATTTAAAACACAAAAGATACCAAATTGGGAAACACTCATTACTTAAAACAACAGAAATATTTCATTAAACTGGGAAAATGGAAATTGAAGAGAAATCGAAAAACTAGTCGGTGGGAGGATCATCATCCGAAACACGTCCACCAGCTTTAATACTTTGCGATGGTCCTACTGGTCCCTCACTCTGCTTAGTATAGCTCATCATTCTCCTTCCTTCATTTTTATTTTATTTAGAAACAGTTAGGTAGTGTATTAGTGATTAGCTGATTACTCAGTCTTATTTATAAATATATACACACTATACGAAAAGTATCAAAAATACAATACTCAAATACTCTCTATATTTTAATATAAGTGATGTTTAAGTTTTTAGCATACGGAATAAGAAATTATTTAGTTTTTTTTTCTCTAAATTAAAACATAATTTCTTATCTAATTAAAAATTATTCAACCAATAAAAAAATAAACTATATAATACAAATGATCAAAACAAATAAAAAATAATTAATTTTACACTAAAAGTTGAAAACATCAATAAAATAAAACAAAATAAATTCTTAGAACATCATTTATTATTTATTACAAAATAAGAGAGAGAGAGTATCAAGAAATTATTTAGGTACCTTACATAGATATGATTATTTGAGTAAATTTCAAAGCCGGAAATCAAACTACTTTCTGACGTACATAATTTCAAAGAATCTACTGTTTATAAATATGCATATCAATGAAATTAACGTAACTTAATCATTGAGCTATAACCGTTAACAATAAAATAAAGATCATTTCACTAGATCTACTTAGGCGACTTCAGCTATATAATTTACAAGTAAAGCTTTAAAATGTTTGAACAAGTCCTACGTATATTTTCCATGTAATTAGACCATGTATCAATGAACTTCTCCATCATTTAGTACATATACAAACTATGTAAATAGGTGTATATATATAAATATATATATATATATATGTATCATGTATGTACGGAATCACGAACCGGTTTGGAGAAATAGTTGTTGACCAGAAGGAATAGCTGACTCAGTACGGCAAAGGAGGGAGCAAAGAAGAAGAACCACAATAAGAACTTGACCCAATTTTGATGAAGTACTCGTTTTCATCTTTCTATCTTTCTTTTTCTTGATTTCAGACTTTCAATTTATGTATTCGAATGGAGAGGGATCGTTTCATGAAAGAAAGAAAACAAATATAAACCTAACTAATAAATAAGGAACAAAACAAAAAGGAAAAGGTTGTTAATTTTCTCCACTAGTCATTAATCTATAATAAGTTGACCCTCTTGTTCTTATAAAAACAAATGATAAACGTACAAAAATATTAACCCTTTTGTTTCTGATTGACTATGATCTGATCTAGAAAGTAGTAATGACAAAATAGTTCCGGATTCTAGATCCTAAATTAGATCCAATCTTATCATCCACGGTATTAGAGCTCTCTAAAACTTTGAATCCATATATTTAAAGTTCATAGATCTGAACCCGAGATTTTTTTTGGTTTAATAATATAAGTATGGTTGGGATAGTCAAAGATCACTAGATAAAGAGTATTCAAACAACCGCTGTTATGTTACTGATAAAGTGACTAAGATTATGAAAGAGTAAAAATGAGGAAATGAATATGGTTATGGCTAGTGATACGGTTAAAGATAATCGTGCACGAGGTTTTGATTAGAGCAAGCTATTTCGATAATTCCAAATATCTTTTATTAGGTATAACAGCTGATGTGGGAATAAATTCAGTCTGTCATCAATGAGAAATAGTGTGTAACGACTTTGGCCATATATAGTGAGCTTGTTCTTGCTCTTTTGTTTGTAGTTTTGTTTCCTCGTAATTCATATATAAACTCTTTAATTTGGTTTGCAGTTAGTTTTGGTTTTTGTTTTCGGCTGAATCCAAATGTCATAGGTTCTCTAGTTTCAATATGACTGTCTATAAATATCTTTGCTACACAATAATGCCTGTTTCTGTCCAAGTAATGGTGAATTATCAGGTCTGTTTTGTAGTGAAAGGGGTCTTCGGCAAGGCTGTTCCTTATCTCCATATTTGTTCGTTATATGTATGAATGTTCTGTCTAATATGCTCGACAAGGCTGCGTTGGAAAGAAGAATAGGCTATCACCCGCGCTGCCAAAATCTCCAACTCACACATTTGTGTTCTGCAGATGATCTATTGGTATTCACGGATGGGAAAAAAATTCTTCAGATCTCTGACAAGTTTGCAGAGTTTTCGGGGCTGAAAATAAGCCTTGAGAAATCGACAATATGCATGGCTGGTGTAAAAGAGAGTGACAAGGAAGCGATTCTCCACACTTTCCCTTTTGAGTTTGGTGCTTTACCTGTTCGACACCTTGGTTTACCACTATTAACCAAGAGAATGATATCAAGTGACTACACGCCATTCATAGAAAAAATACGAGAACAAAATTGGCAAATGGACGGCTAGACACCTATCGTTTGCTGGTCGTCTACAACTCATAAGCTCGGTGATCCATAGTCTCATCAACTTTTGGATGTCCGCTTTTTGCTTACCAAGTGCTTGTATCAAGGAGATTGATAGCTTGTGTTCCGCTTTCTTATGATCTGGACCCGATCTAAACACTAAGAAAGCTAAAGTGGCGTGAAGTGATGTCTGTACACCGAAAGATGAAGGAGGATTAGGCCTACGATCATTAAAAGAAGCGAACAAGGTTAGTTGCTTAAAACTCATATGGAGAATAATATCGTCAAACTCTCTTTGGGTATAATGGCTTCAGTTACACTTACTACGAAAGGGCTCATTTTGGTCGATCAATGCAAACTCATCACTAGGGTCTTGGATGTGGAAAAAAACTACTCAAATATGGAGCTTTAGCTTCTGGTTTTATAAAGAATGAGGTACAAAGCAGAAGAAGTATCTCTTTTTGGTTTGACAATTGGTCACATCTTGGGCGGTTGATTGAGATCACGGGACATAGAGGTTGCATTGATATGAGAATTACTCTATCAGATGGAAACTCTAAATCAGATGGAAACAACCTTTGAAGACATACGTTCTAAAGGGTTGATCGAGGCAGAGGACATAGTGCATTGGAAGGGAAAGGGAGATCAGTTTAAAACAAAGTTCAGCACAAAGGAAACCTGGAAACCTGGGAAGCTACCCGAGAGGCAAAGTCAAAGGTGGAGTTGTATAAAGGTATATGGTTCTCACACACCACGCCCATATACTTACTTCTAGCTTGGCTTGCAATAAAGAATCATTTAACAACGGGATATAGAATGCTAAGCTGGAATGTCGGAATAGATCTCTCATGTGGTTTCTGTTATGAACCCTTGGGAAATCACAGTCACTTGTTCTTCACATATCGATACACGGCGGAGGTTTGGGCGGGTATGATGGTTGTATGATGGCTTTATTGATTTGATGGTTGTATGACAAATTGGTTCGCATCTAGATAAGAAAGAAGCACTCATTTTTACTTTTATTTGAACTTTGTATTCTAAAAACGCTTAAACAAACGCTGCACTTGATGCAAAAAGATTTGTTTCGAATAAATTTTACATTTTATTCAAAAACAATAAATAATGCCCTTTTTTTTTTCGTACACAATAATAAAAAATAAATTTGTTATTTATTATGCAGATAAATAGAAAAATAAAAAAACTATTATTGTATTGAAATGAAAAAAAAATTAGAACGTAAAACATCGTATATTATGAAAGACAATACATAATTCAAACTTTTAAAAAGCTTGACATGTGACGGCAGAAAATAGAAAATTCACACACACACACCCAAGACATTTAAACACTACTAATCGAAACCGGACCTAGTGGTTGCAACCACTACCATGTCCACTGCTTGATGCTACTACATCCATTTGGCTCATCAGTCTTCTCCCTAAAAAAATTATTATAAATGGAAGTTATCTGCAATTCAATTATTTTTTAAATTAAAAGAAAATATAAAGGTATTAAGATATTTTATCTATATGGAAAAGCTTATTTTCATTGTTTTTATTTTCCAACTAGTCTTATCTTTATGAGAAAGCTTATTCATAGTTTTTATTTTCCAACTAGTCTTTAAATTTACTCATATTTGTTCCATCCAAACAAACATCAAACTTTACACAGCATGAGATAAATCATCTACCAATGGGAGATCATGATCCCTTTCCACCAAGATCTAAGTTAAATTATATAGGAGATGATTTAAAACACCCTAAATATTACACATTTGAGGCTTTAAAAAGCATAATCATTTGTAGTCGCATAAAAAAAAAACTAATAGATTCAATTTTTTTTAAAAAAGATGATGGCTGAAAATAAACTAATCGATCTCCTCCATAAAATAAAAAAGGCAGCAAATCCCTTGTTCGGAAAATCGCTAGGCATTCTGTCTGGGCCTAGCGATTAATCAAAAAATCGTATATTAATCGGAGACTAGTTTTAGGACTATTTTAATGTTTAAAAAACATATTAATCCATTATAAATAAGTTTTTATATAATATTATGTTCAAAATTGCAATAAATACATAAAAATATATTTTTAAGACAAAATTTTATGATTTTCATTAAAATTTTGAATATAAGTTATTGTAAAATATCACAAAATCTCAATTTAAATATCTGAATAACAAAAAGAAATTATTTTATATTTGCAATGTAAAAATAATCGGAATATGAAAGATTAGACTGAGAGTAATCAAATAAGGCAGAGAGTAATCGAATGACTGATCTTTTTAAAAAATTAGTCATTAATCGTAACGGAAAGGGTGTACCTAGCTAATAGGCGGGAAGTAATCGGAGTTAGGCGATAATTTTTAAAACAGGGGACAAAACATTATTAGAGAGGAATATGTAAATTTAGAAATATTTCAAAACAAAGTGAATAATTGAAAAAAAGTAAAATAAGCGAGAAGGGACATACCATTACTACCTCCACTGCGGTCACTGGTTGATGATGGTGTTCCTATGTCACTATTGGGCTTATAATAACCCATCATTCTCCTCCCTTCATATATGTTTTGAAATATTTATATTAGTTAAACCAATATAACTCAAACTATTAAACTGTATTTACAGCTTCTAGCACACCGCAACAATACATTTGGTATCTTATACATGTGGATAGAGTACTATTTCATGAATTTCTCCATCAATTAACACTTAGACAACCTTATTAATATGTTGATGTTATATAATTGTTAAACACTAACCAGTGATTGAGAGTAGTTCATGGTGACAAGGAAGAGCAGATTCGGTACGGCAAAGAAAGGTACAAAGAAGCAAAAGCACTATGAGCAAATAAATTAATTCTGAAGAAAAAGTATTATTTTCCATCTCTTTCACTTTCTTTATTTTCTTGATTCAAGACTATTATTTATATATCAGAATGGAGAGGGATATATTCGAATAAAGAGCAACGTTCCAAGAAGAGCAGAAAAGATGATAAAACCCCAAAAAATATTATTTAAAAAGGAAAAATATTATTTCTCTCCACTAGTCATTATTATTGATTTATTTGATCCTCTTGTGAAAAAACAATTGACCCTCTTGTTTCTCATTGACATTTTGTTTCTTAGAAAGTAGTGAGAAATAAGTATTAGGAACTTGAGATCTGATAAGGACCCAGTTTGATCTTTCCCAAATATTATCTGAAAGTTTCAGATCTATATTTGGATTTTAGTACATTTAATCAATACATAAATAATTTAAATATAAATTATGTGGTATACTAAAACGTAAAAGTTGAGGTGTCTACATGTTCTTTTAGAGTTTTAATTGCTTTCTCTAGTTTGAATATTCTACTTTCTATTAATAAATTAATTGTTTTGGCTTTTTAATTGATTTTCTTTTTTTTTGATTTGAATGTAAATTTTATTCGAATAAAAAAAAGCTTTTATATCCAGTGCATCTTCTATTTGAAATCTTAAAAGAAATTTGATCTCTAAATTTGAAAAATAAAACAGATTATGTTCGCAAAATAAAATAGATTATGTTCGCAAACAGATTAGGCGAACCAAACCAAACTTGAAGAATGCCTTTGTATTTGGGATCTTTAAGATCGCAAATGGAAGAGATGCGGTTTCTAACTTGTTTGTCGAGGAATTTAACGAGGTGGGTGGAAGATGTTGGAGCTTCTCCATGCCGGCATTTTTTTCATACGCAGTGAATTGATCCTTGAAAGATATATATATATTACTCGAGATGAGAAGGAGTAAGCGTTGCCAATCTGTAGTGAATCGCCTTTGAGGTAACCTTTCAGCCAGCTTTATCCAAATCTCTAATCTCTGTTGAAAACCTGATTGCTCGAGTAATATCCTGATTCACTTTAACCGTAAGGTGGTATATTCGGAGTCGATCCACAAGGACCAATGATATTGTAAAAATTTCTGAGACTCATAATTAGCTAAAGCGGAAAAATGTTTGTTGGTTTTTAGAATTTTAAATAAAAATGCGAAGAAAATAAACGATTTAACTTATGAAATTAAAAGCATTGGATCATAGTGTAATTCAAATATCAATGGTTGACGAAACAATAAAATAAAGAATTCAACATTTCCACACCGTTCTTGATCATGAACACAAGATTAAATTGATCCTCTCTCAAGGCAGCAATCACTATATTTGACTACTCAATTACTAAACTCTAATTTGTAAACTCCTAGTCAAATTCGCATTATCAAGCAAGTTAATTAAGTTCACAATACTTTCTAACATGAATTCTCATTGACTAGAAGCGTATTGTTCAATTCACATTCGTTCAGATATTTTATCTAACACTTTTGATGCATAGAAAAAACCTATAACCTAAAATAGGGTGATCAACCAATTTTACCATTATGAACATGTAAATCAAAGAACCTAAGGATAAAAAATTCCTAACAATAATCAAATCATCAAACCATTGAATCCCCAACTTTAAACCCTAAAACCCAATTGAAAAAACTATTCACACATAGCAAAAGAAACAACCCAAAAAGTTATAAAAGAAAACATGATTAAATTGATAAATAAATAAAAAGGGTTTAGAAGTCTTCTCCAATTTGTCAAAGAGGATGAGTCTTCTCCCAAGGTTGCTTACAAACCAAATAACAATATTTAGAACTTCAAAGTATGAATGACGTCTCTAAAAAGTCGAGTCTAGGGTCTAAAAACAATAAGAGACGAGCCGGGTAAGATCTGGAGTGATTCAGATCAAATCTGGGCAAAAAAATGCGTTTGAAGAAGGGACCGATCGGTCCGATGAGTGGACCAATCTGTCCAGCAGTTTCGGAAAATGATTCTCGTCCGTTAGGGAAAGGGACCGATCGTTCCACTCTCAGGTCTCAAACTTTGCAGCTGCTTCAACTACTCGCCAGAATGACCCATCTTCACTAAATCAGGTATTACTTTTGAATGCACCGTTAGATTTCCTTCAAATCACTTGCAAATGAAAGCTAACATCCTCCTTTGAGGCCAAACGTCTGACACTTCTACATGAATCTACATCTCCAAATGTGTGTTTGCATCCCCAAATAGCTCGTTTTCCTCCCAAACAACCTAAAATCTGTAAGAACTCGATGAAGGACTAGAAGACTCTAAAAACACACTTTAACTTAATAAAAGATATGAAATAAGAAAAAAACAAAAACTCAAAACCGATAAAAATGCAATACATCAAAACATGCAAGAGAAAAACATATGTTGTCTTGTTTCCATACAATCTCCACAAAAGACACACGAAGTATTAGCTTCTACATTCCAATTCAGCATACAGTCACCGGTTGAGATGCCAACCACGCAAAAAATTGAATATTTTGGAGTGGAGTGTTTAAACCAGATCCCTTTGTGCCAATGAACCATGGGAGCTGCATCTCGTACTAGTAGCCATGTTTTCTTCGAGTTGAAAAATGGTTAAAAGCGGTCTGCTTTGAGTCTCTATAAATAAACATCAACAGCTTCTGGATTTGATTGTCGTCTTTGCAAGTCAAGTACAGTCTTAACTTGGCGCAGAGTCTCTGTCCTATGCCTCCTTCTTCGGCGATTTGTCCAGGCTATCGCAACAAAGAATGCAATGGAACCCCATGTCAATCACTCCTCTCGGACCAAGCCTTTCCATTAAGCAACCTATATGGTTTTACAAATGTAAATATATTATATTTTATTATTCTCATGCTTTCCTTTTCATATTAAATAACCGACCTTTTTATCACATTCAAAATAACTTACCTTTTCCTCTCTCTTTTCTTTTGCATACATATACGTTTTTGTATTACAAAAAAATAATTAAAAACGTATTTAGTAAAATTTAGTAGATATATAATAATTAATAGTGAAAAATATTAAGCGAAAACTAGAAACAATAATTATATTCATTATTAGATAGTGTTATTAACTTAAAAACAAGAAAATTGTTAGAAATGCCTATTTCTCAATACCCTTTTTCAAAAATGCCTCATTCCTAGAACTTTTTCAAAAATGCCTGAATACCTCATTCCTAAAAATTTACTTCAAACTTTTTCAAAAAGTTTTAGGAATGAGGTATTTTTGAAAAAGTTTATTGGAAAATAGGCATTTCTAACAATTTCCTTGTTAAAACTTATTCAAAACTTTTTGATACCATTAATTCAATAGTTTGGTTCGGAACCCCAAACAATGTTTATAGATTTGAATATGATATTTATTTGGTTGAGTGTGAAAATATAATATAAGGAAATAAGTTTTTACACATAAGTATGTTTGGGATAGGGAATACTCAAAAACATCAGCGGGAAAGAGCATTCAAACGACCAATGTTATGTTACTGCTAAAGTGACTAAGAACACCTCCATTCCACAACTTTGAAGAGTGTCTTTAACAATATTAAAAAAATTAAAACTACAAAATATTAATAATTGAATGTGAAAGTTTTTTTAATTTGGAGACACCCTCTTTAAAAGTGTCTCTACCAAGACATTTAAGACACTATGTCTTAAGTTTAAAGACACTCAAAACATTAAAATATAATATTTTCTTTCACATATTATATTTTAATGATGGAGACACCTCTTCATGTGATAAGAAATGGAGATGGTCTAAGATTATGAAAGAGTAACGACAAGGAATTGAAGATGGTGTGCCTTGTGATACGGCTAAGATAATCGTGGTGCCCATTGTGCTTGAGGTTTTGATATAGCTAGGGAGATATTTTGATAATTTCAAAATAAGTTTTATTAGGTAAAACAGCTGATGTGGGAGTGATTTAGTTTTTGATCGAATGAGAAGTAGTGTGTATCTAGTTTTACCATAGTGAGCCTGTTCTTGATTCATAAACTCTTGAATTTGATTTACAATTAGTTTTGGTTTCATGTTTTCGCTGAATCCTAATGTCATATATGAGTTTAGTCAAATTATCACGTTTCAACTATAGGGACAAATAGAGAGGCAATTGTATCGCAAGCAACCAACTCATTCATTGTCGCAGCCCAAGCTTGTCTCCGGGTTAAATCTTCTGAAGGGGAAATGGTTTGGAATTCCCGAGACCTACTAGCTAGACTCCCATTCTCACCAATGTACGAAGGTCAACACATGTTCATCAAATGCCATCCACCTTAGTTGAGATAGTTCTAAGGCTCAGTTTGAACATGATCCTGAAATTTCCAGCCTTGAGTCTGATCGGCTTGGGTCTCGTTTCACTACCTTTCTCCTATTGGAAGGGAGTGTTATCTCATTTCTCCTTGACTCCGGAGGAAGTACCGTCACCAATTTTCTTCTTTTGGAAGAGATCGTTTCTACCATCCTCCCTTAGGAAGAAAATTATATCTCCATTTTTTTTTTTCCCTACTTAGAAGAAGTGTGTGTTTTCTGATTTCTATGTCCAGGAAGATGCAGAGGGAATCGCTTCAGCAAGACCCGAATATATGAACTCTGTTTCAAAGTCACAAAGTAAGCAGACCATCTTTAAGTAAGCACAAGATCTTGTTTTGAGAACATATTTTTTTCCGAACCGTTGGTGTTCGAAATCTCCGAAATCTTTGTTGACTTGCTATCAAAGTTAGATCATTTTTCCTGGTAGACGTATCATCGGGTTGTATCCAATAGTGTTTATATCTTCCTTGTAATCGTTTAACTATGAAATGAAGCATAGTAATTACATGTAATTCTTTGTTAAAGAAATTATGATCGTGTACGAACACTATGGATTATATAGTCGTACATAAAACTAAATTCTTATCCAGAATTCAAAAACCTTAACTCGGACTATGTATATTCACCATACATAACACTAAACCTTAAACAAAAAATGTTTAAACCTACTAAAATGTTTAAATCTACTCCCGTTTGTGCGTACACTTAACTATAAACCATAATTCTTAAACCCAAACCATGAATATGTACGTACAAATGGTAAGCGACTAAGCATACATATTCAATTGAAGACCATGACCAAGTTTCGATATTGTCATTTGTCAAGTTTATGTATGTTTACATGAAATATCCAGGCCTGGCCCAATAGGATGGGGCGGAAATGCGACGGTTCAGGGGTTATACCCACTAAAATAAATTTACATAATAAAAAGTGCCCAAATGTTTTGAAAAAAAATTAAATGGTCCGAAAATAATTGATAAAAGGCCCAAATTGTTTTTCTAAATGACTTTTTATATACTAAAAGAGCCCATATTTTTTCAAAAAAAGAATATCGTTTAAGAAATTTATTTTATAGAAAATAGTGAAAGACATAATACAGTATTTAAACTTTATAAAACAATCTGATCATTTATTAAACAGATATATTACACTAATGAAACACTTTAAAAGCTTGACTTATGATGGTAGAAAATATGAAATTAAACACACATATATATAGTTAAACACTAATAGGTGAAAGCGAGTTAATCTAATGGTTGTGACCACCACCATGTCCACTGGTTGATGATGCTCCACCCGTTTCAGTCATCAGTCTTCTCCCTACAAATTATATTAAAAACTGAAGTTAAAGCTAAATTAAAAATAAAATAATAAAAACATTCAGATAATTTATTTTCTTAGCAAAATCTTAACTGTAAAATGTGTAAGAAAACAAAAACTAATATTTGTTAAATCTAAAGAAAAAGAAACACCAAACCATACATAACGTGAGACAAATTATCTACCAATGGGAGATAATCATACCTTTTCACTAAGATACAGGTTAACTATATATATAGGAGATGAAAAAATTATTTAGAACATCCTATATATTACATAATTGAGACCTTAAAAAGCATGATCATTTGTAATTTTGTAGTAGGAAAAAAGAAAAGAAACTAACAGATTCAAATTATTTGAAAAAGATGACGACTGAGAATAAACTAATTAATCTCCTCCCCACAATATATACATATACATATACATATATATATACACACTCTTTTATAATTCAATCTTAAGCTTTTTTTCGAAAAGAAAGTTGATTAAAAATTGTAAAATAAGTAAAGAGGAGGGACATACCATTACCGCCTGGAGCGTGGTTACTGGTTGATGATGGTGTTCCTATGGCACTATTGTGCTTATAATAACTCATCATCCTCCTCCCTATATTTCATGATTTGTTTCATCAATTATACACAACCTTTTGTTATATGTGGATGTTATATAATTGTTAAAACACTAACCGGTGATCGAGAGTAGTTCATGGTGAGAAGGAAGAGAACATTCTGTACGGCAAAGAAAGGTACAAAGAAGCAAAAGCACTATGAGCAAATGAACAGAGTTTGAAGAAAACGTATTATTTTCCATCTATTTTTCTTTCTTTTTTTTCTTGATTGAAGACTATTATTTGTAAATATGAATGAATAGGGAGCATTTCAAGAAGTGTTGAAAAGATAAGAAAATCCCAAAAAAAATATTAATTTTCTCCACCACTCATTTTTTATTGATTAATTTGACTTCTTGTGGAAAATCAATTGACACTCTTTTTATTTTTCTCATTCAATTTTCTTTTCTTATAAAGTAGTAATGAATGAAGGACTAGTACCTTGCGATCTGATAGAGGATCCAGTTTGATGTTTCCCAAAAATGATCTGAGTTTTTCAGATCTATATTTGGATTTTAGTACATTGGACAAATATATATGATGTAGTATACTTAAATGTATAAGTTAAGGTGTCTATATATTATCCTAGGGTTATAAATCGTATGTAGTGGAATTAAAAAAAAAAAATTGTATCCTTTAGTCTCTTATAAAAACAAACAATAACTTATACAAATATTAACTCTTTTTTTTGTTCACTGACCATTCTGCTTTATATTTATATTAGTGACAACAATATAGTTAAGGATCCGATCTTACATCCATTCTTATTATTCATGGTATTTCCCTACAAATTTAAATCCTTGAAACTCCTGAAGAATTCCCTTCAAATTTTAATCAACGAATCGAAATGTTTTGTACACAAACAAGATGCACACACAGACAGAGACATATATAACGATAAGGTTGTGAATTTTTTTTTTTCTGGTCAACAAGGTAGTAAATATCAAATTGTCTACTAATCACCAAATTAATAGTAGTATCGAACACCATAAGGTAACCAAGAGTATGCTTTTTGAAAAAAAACAATTTCTCTTTCGGGCATTATAGTCGACCCATCTTCGCTAGAGTGCTCCGACGCTGATAGAGCTATTGCTCGCCGTCTCCGTTCTCTATTTTCTTACAGTACAAGAAAATAAGGAAGAAACATATGGCCGATCGTTAATGATACAAGCTGATCGTATACTTCTTATCGTGTAACAGCATGCATGACATGCATTCAACTAATGCAACTATTGTACTTTGGGAGTTACCGCTCAAAAATCGCAAAACATATTTAATAGACGAAAAAGTAACATAATTTATGTTAAACGACACGACACCAAAAATATTAACTAGATCAGTAAATATATTAAACATATCAAGAAATGAAAAAACTTGGCTTGTGAACACAGAAAAAAAAAGTTCATTATTACACCAACATATACATTACATGATCGAGAAATTAAAAGCTCGACTTGTGAGCACAGAAATTATACATTAAATTAATATGCTTAGGTACTAGAGGGATGGAGTGCGACCACCACCATGTCCACTGCCTGATGGTCTTGTAAATATGTCTCCATTGGATATAAATATAATCATCAATTTCCTCTCTACAACAATTCATATTTATATATTTATTAAAGATACCTTTTTTGGATCAAAACAGTACACACACACATTCTATGCAACATAATAAAGCACAAATCAGCATTCTATCACACTTTTTACTCATGGGTATAACTCTCGTTCAATCTCATTGAAACTCCTTATCAGCTTCTCAACATATTTTTATAATCCAACGATGACCAGTTCAAAGAAAATCCAGCATAAGCAAAATTTTTGTAGAAATTTCTAATTTCAAAAATTTATAATGATAATTAGATTGTAGCATTCAGTTTTTTTCGCAAATCACTGGTTTAAGTAATCAGTAGAATTTTTAAGGCATATTTGTGATCACGTTCTTTTCTCATTTGCTACAGATTTGGCAAATTAATTGTATCAAATTTAAAAATGTATGAAAAATTTATTGGATTTATAATATAATTATGTTTATACAGTCAGGCGGCAGATTTAGTGGTAACGGTGGTCCATCATGCGATCATGGTCCGATTTTACGGCTATTCGCATTGGGAAACCGTCGACTCCAAGTCCATAGGCGGTCAGATCCAAGACCGGTGCCGGCAGTGGTCGAATCTGGCAACAAATAAGTTATTTGATCGATAGAATTGTTGATCAGTAATGAGTTGTTGATTGGAGTATATATACATCTAATATTTTTTCAAACTTTGGATTAGAATAAAAATAGGATAAAGATTTTGATATACATGAGCTGCAGCAAAAATCTCGCAATGATACTTTTAGTAACTTGAAATAATTCTTTTTTATATTGTATCGATATGTTACAAATCAAATTAACATGGCAAAGTTTTAGAAACTTTGTCACAATTTTATTTCAATCTGCTATCAGTAAAAATTCAAGAAACTTTTGATGTAGGACAGTGGGATTGTATATTTATATTAGCTACTTAATTATTTATTAATTTAGCTAATAGCTTACAATGTGTCAAAAAAGTTTAACTTTAAAGATTGGTTTTTCAAAGTCAGTTATTAAGATGATTGCGACACATTAATTATATCCATTTAATGTTGACACATGTAAAAAAAAGTTGATTTTTTTAATGAAATATGAAAATTAATTTAAACAAATTACATGTGTAAATGTAAAAAAATTAATTTTTCTTTTCCCTAACCAAAACGGAAAAGTAACAAGAAAAAAAGAACACAATTTTTATATATGCTAATTATATTTTGACATAAATCAAAAATCTTTAATTCATTTACTATGAATATTAACCAATAAGCAATGAATCTTAAAGTCCAAAATAAAAATATATGTTTTTAACATTAATTTAACTGGATAAAAGTTGAAAAAAATAATAAGCTTAGAGAAATGAATTTTCAATAACATGATGAGGAAATTAGTATAGTTTTATTTTATAAATTTTAAAGTATATATTGTTTCTTATTCATAACTGAAAACACACAAAAAATTAAAAAAAATAATGAACTTATATGAATGAATTTGGATTACTTGATGAGAATAATATTATATTTTTATTTCTATTTTATTTTATTAATTTAACTCATTTAAAACTAGATTGATTTGAGGTAAAATTATTACTTATGAGATTACGATATATTAATAACAATTATTTAAAACACTGTTGGTTTTCTAAATTTTTTGTGGATTTTTCATTTTTTTTACTAATTATGTTTTGTTAATTATTTTTTTTTTTTGAATACTAACTAAAATATAGATTTGATATAATGCACATATTGTTTTTGATATAAAAGTTTTACCTCTTATCAAAAAGTTTAACATTTATTTTTATACCCGCGTATTTACTTGGTCTTTATCTAATATTATATAAAGTTTAGTTTTCAAAGTTAGTCGTTAACATAATCATGACGCGTGTTAAATTTTTGATTTGAGATTTTGACACGTGTTAAATATAGCCGGTAACATGATGGCGACACATATCAAATATATTAATCAGACTGTGATACGTGTCAAAACATTCTTTTCCTTAGATTAAAAAACTAATTATATAAGAAATATATTTTTACAAATATTGATTTACATGTGTATAATTTTTTTAGCCTTTATTTTTCTTAAACAAAAAGGAAACCTAACCAAAAAAATACTAAATACCAAATATTTTTATACTAAATAAGACATATATTTGATATATTTTCATGTTATTTTTGATATGAAAATTATAGCTACAATAAATTAAAATAAAATGCAAAAAATTAGAATTCAATTTATTATAATGAAATAAATAATTAAATTTTATTGGAAGGTAGAGTGTGTAAGATTCAAAACCGGTTTAAATAAAATGTTACCAAATAAAAACTATAATTAATGTGCGGATTTACTAGAATTTAAACATTATTAGTAAACTTTAATATTTATTTTTTATACACGTATAGCGGTCATATTAATGATCATTTGTTTACACATGTCAAAATAAATTTTAATTTTTTTAACGAAATAAGAAAACTAACAAAAAATAAAGACATATATTTATATATGCTACCTTTACGTGTGGGTCATTTAGATTTTGACATATACATTTTTTAAAATTCAGGTAGCATTGATAAACTAATAAACAATGAATGTTAACATTAAAAATAAAAATAGGTGTTATTTAATATTAATTTAATTAAATAAAAATTTTTCTATCATTTTAATATAATGTTTTTTATTTGTGAGTAAAACACAAATAATTTGAAAAAGGTAATGAGCTCATAAGAATGAATTTTTGATTACTTGATAAGTGAACACGCAAATTGTTTTAAAACAAATGAGTTATTATAGGAATGAATTTTCGATTACTTGATGAGAATTTTAGTAAATATTTATTTTTGTTTTATTTTATAAAATATAATAAATCAGTTAAAATGAGTTTGATATGAGATAAAATTATAACTTATGAGATTACGACATATACATGCATGAATTATATTTAAAACAATATTGGTTTTCCAAACTTTTTTTGTGGATTTTTATTTTTGTTACTAATTATTTTTTGTTAATTTTTAATTGTTTTTAATACTAAATAAAATATAAATTTGATATTATGCATATAGTGTTTTTATATAAAATGTTTAGCTCTGCTACGTTAAGACGGAGTATATATAGTTAAAATATGATTTATTATGATTAAATATATAGTTAAATTCTATTATAAAATGTAACGTGTAAAGTTGAAATCTGGTTTAAACCTTACATTACAAGATTAATTTTTGTTTTAAATGTACGGGTTACTATTAGAATTTCAATATCATCAATAAAAAATTTCATTTATTTTTTACGCCTGTTTATATTTTTTATATAATATTCTTTTATAGTTTATAGGCACAAACGAAAACAATATGTAACATATCAATACAGTATAAAATTTTAAGTTGTTATACCATGATCCATGAGATTTGATTATTTTATGAACTCTTCCATGAATTTAGACCAACATTCATGTTATAATGTCGACACAAGTTCTTCCTTTTTTTTCTTTTTTTTTTGTCAACACAAGTTCTACGTAAACAACTTTTATATGTACCTAGGCTATGTGTGCATGTGTTATCCATGTTATGTGTTTGTATTGAAACACTAACCGGTGATTGAAAGTGATTGTTCCTGAGACGGTAGAGATGCTTGGGTGAGGCAAGGGAGGACGCAAAGAATCAGAAGCAAAATGAGTACTTGACTTGTTTCTGAAGAACCCATCTCTCCCTCTGGCTGATATAAATTTACTTTTATATATTGATAGAGAGGCAAAATTCTATGAGATTAATTAAAAAAAAAACTGAAAATGAAAAAATAGTTTTCTCCTCTAGTTATTTTAATTATTTTCCTTCATAGAACATTTTAATTACTTTTTTTTTTGATTTCAATCAATGAATTAGAGTAATTGAAAAAAAAGAAAAAAATATTAAAAGTTTTGAATATTTGTCTATATAAAAAAAATGAAAAGGATTCAGAAAACAACACAAAAATAAATTTTAAAAGAAAAAGTTAAGATGTTGTTGAGATACGAGACATATCTATTTATAATAACAATATAATGAAAAAAAATACTTTGCATTTGTCCTTCTTTTCCTCTCATTTTAAGTGGATGGAAATTTTCCTCCAATTTCCACCCCATTTCTTCCTAGGGTGAAGGGAAAAATTTTCCACCCCATTTTTTTTTCTGATTGGTTTAAAACTGAAGGTGTATGAAAAATAATGCTTCACTTTATTGATCGAAAGGTGTATCAAAAATTTGTACTTCACCTTACTGATTTATGACGTTGAGTCTCCTTAACTAAATCTTAGAAAATCCAATTTCAATTTCACAACACATTGTTTGTCGTATGGGTTCGTGTTATCCGCTCGGTCATCCGAGTGACACGTTACTGCTCTCACTTTGTATCCGAGATTATTGTGCAATGGTGCCAGCTTCCATATTACCGTGACTTGTTTCAAACAAGCATTTTATTGAATAATCTTCTATCTCTTTAAATTTATTGGTAACACTGAATCACTAACAGTCAGCTTCTGCAATACCTAAGATTTTCATCTTTTATGAATCTCATTGGTTTCGAGCAAGAACTAAGGAAGAAAATTAAATTTTATTGTTTATGAATTTTTTTGCTTAAAACACTCTGATACATTATATAGTTTCACAATTACGTATATCATACATATTAGAGACTTAAACCACCTTATTTGAAAAACACATAAACTAAAAGATTTATATTCATAGCTATATAGTATTTATTTTTCAAAGCCTAATGGCCTCGAGTTATTGGAAATATAATAGTTGGCCGAAAACTAAGGAGGGGATCCTTGATCAATGCTGCTACCACCATGTCCACTATGTGATGGTCCTGTGAATATGTCACTATTTGGCTTATAATAGGTCCCCAATCTCTTCCCTACAAATAATATTTTATATACATTGAAGTTAGCGATATATAATAGACGCATAATTATATATATGCAAATTAAAATTATAGGATATCTCGAAGTGAAGGAGTGGATAATTTTTTGACAAGAAAAATGTGGATAATTTGCAAATATACAACAAGATTGATAGCTGATTATATATAAAGAAGATATGAGTACTATATGAGTACCTTTCTGATGACTATCTTTACTTTTTGAGGGTGGTGGTTCTACATATATGCCACCATACAGAGTATACGCCATCATTTTCCTCCCTGTATTTATAATGTATGTTTAAATTAGATATTGTACACTAAAGGAAAAAGATATGTAGAGGAAATATATACTCAAAAAATAGAAACGCGTATACGATATATGCCTTTCCTTCTTGTTTATTTAGGCTATAGAATTAGAAACGGTAACAATCTACATCAAATATTTTCAATAATCGAATTCTGTTATTTCCGAAAGTTAAGTTAACAATTTAAATCATATTTATAATATATGCAATAACAAAAATGTATCTAAAAATAAATATCGTTGACAACAAAATCAATATTCTTAACTATATCTTTTTTCTTATATATACATATATATTAAGTATTCTATAACGGCATAAATCATAATGTTATAACTTATAAGCAAATGGTGTATTTGAAACAGTTTGATCAACGGATGTGGTGTTGACTCGTCTGTCAAATATACTTTTCACTAACTTCACAAATCATATATAAAAAATTTAGATATCAGAAAAGCGAAAAGTATTTAAGAGGACATGATTTTGTAAGCAAAATATAGAAAGTTGAATACGATATATGGCTCTCTTTCTTTCTTATTTAGGGTAAATTCAAATGATTAACTACCTTATTTAGGATAATTGACTAATTTCCAGTTAAAACTTGCCAACTTGGCAACTATGTGACCAACCATCGGGACTTCTCTGATTTGTCTTATTTGACCTAACCATCGGGCTAAAACCATTAACCAGTCTATGCTTTTTTTTAATTTTTCTGTTCGCATGCATGCTTAAAGACCAATGTTTTAAAATTCACGCTGAGTCTGAAAAACATATCCAGTTTGGCTGCTTCTAAAAATTTCAATCTATAATAAATTTAAGAATAAACCGGCAACTGTAAAAACTTACAAAGTTGTTAAAGCATGTTAGCCGGTTTAATTTTGAAATCCGCTTGAACTAGATCTGTGTTTTAAGAACCTTCTTACATGTATAAACTAGCGTGGTACGAAAAAACACTTTTACAATTAGATGATAAGAGTATAATCATATAAAAAGTTCATTTGATAAATTAGGTGCCACTCTTTGACAAAAAAATATAATAAATTCCACGTAGAAAATTACATGTTTCAAAGAAAAATCACATGTGTATAACAATTAAATAAAAATGGTCAAAAATCACTCTTATTTACTTGGTAATAAAATGAGTGCTATTTTCTTAAATAATTTGTTTTTCAATGTCATAGTCTCATAGAGTACAAATACTCTAGGGTAAATATGTCAAACAATTAATCGATTAATTATAATTATATATATATATATATATATATATATATGTACTATCATACTAACCGGTTATTGAAAGTTGTTCATGATGAGAAGGAATAGCTGATTCGGTACGATAAATGGAGATGCAAAGAAGAACCACAATCACTTGACTCAATTTTGAAGAAGTTTTCTTTCCCATTTCTCGTTCTCTTCGTTTACTAGTTTTGCTTTCTCTATCTCCATTTTGACTCAAGCCTTTTGAGTTTTATAGGCTCAAAATATTTAAAGGAAAACAATATATATATATATATATATATATATTAGACATAACAAATGTGGTTAGTGTAAATAGGCAAAATAAGTGGAAGAAACAAATGAACGGTGATTTAACAGTGTATAACTAGCAATATTCAAATCTTGTTTCTATAGGCTAAAATAATTATTTTATTTCATGATATAAACGCTTTGTTTAGTTAAAGTAAACATTAAAGTTTTGATTGCCACAGTATTTTTTAATTTTAAAAGAAGAAAGACAAATGCATTTTACACAGGAAAATAGTGGGTTGGGGTGGGGGGTGGGGGGGACAAAACACATCAATGCGTTTGGCATTTTGATAAACGAGATAAGTAAAATATAAGAAATTAAAATAAAAAAATGCAACTGTAACGTGTTAATCACACCTATTATTACGAATGATGACCAAGTGCAATGTTATTTTTAAGATAACGATGATCCTTTTGTTTTCCAATGGCCTTTTATCTTTAACAAAACGAAAATTTTTAATATTAAATCCACATATAGTAGTCAACTAGTCAGTTGACGACAAGAACACAAAAAAAGGTCAACTAGTCAAGTCTGTGAATTTTGTCGGTGTCTGTAGCCGACTCGCAAAAATATCGAAGGTACACACTACACACAACTGTATCCTCATATCATGTTTTTTTTTTTTTTTTTTTTTTTTAAATGTTAAATCGATTAATTAATGAAAAAATGATTTATGAATGATTTATGTACAAAGAAAAATATAACAACGGATTGGCAATAAGCAGAGAACGTAGTGAAGAGAAGACTATGCGACTCCCCTTGCCCGGAACCAACGCTGGAGCAAGCCCATGAGTGCCGGTTTCTCATCATAGTATCGAAGGGAGATAATCCTATTCCGTATCGATTTAATAAGGGCGAAAATAAGATGAGTCTCTGGTTTGTGGAATCATGTCATGTTTGTGGAATCTTAAAGTATTTTAAAACTATACATTTTCTTCTCAAAAAATTTGGTAGTACTGGTACTTAATTAAATTGTGTAATCATGAAAAAGAAAGAAAAAAAAACCATCACTCTTTGATAACAAAATCAGTTTAACTGAAAAGTGAAAATACAGTATTACTGTATCATCACGAGAATAAGGTCGGTGCTTTTGGTTATTGAAATATTGACAATTTGATATGCATATTTTGTGTGTTTTTGTAATCGTAAAATCAAATGGAAATCGTTGAAACGCAGAAACTATTCCCCGCTATCACATAAACTAGAGACATTAATTATTGAGGTTGTTTCCACTACAACAAAATTTACATCTATCATTAAGGATGTCCTTGTCCCTGCAGAAAAGTTAATCACTCCTCCATTCTCATATTGTGCTGAAGCTACTACACCTATCCCACTAGGTAATCTGACGACAGTCTCTGTTGTTATAGATGATATTGGAATGTGTCGGAATCTGGTAAACGAAAAGCTAGTTATGGATGTCCTAGACAACAACCAGTTTACTGTATTGGAAATTTCATAGTTGTTAGCATCATCTTCTGGTTCAGACGAAGATTCGCTTCTTAATGTAAATATGGCTGGATTATTCCAAATGTTTTTACGTGTCTCGGTCAACCCTTTTAAAAAAGGTTTAAGATATGTTTTCTACCTCTCAGATTGTTGGTCATCATGGGCAGCCGTGAGTGCAGCGGACGTGAAGCAGTGAAGGCCTTGGTTAATTATTTTATGTCGTTAGAACAAGCTATCAAAACTAGACCATCGAAAGTTTTACCAAAAGTATGTTGTTTCATTCTTTTTGTAAGTGTATGCTCACTCATTCCAAAATTGGTTTACCTTCTCCAATCAATTGTATGAATTAAAGTTAATAGCTTTTATATATCTTTTTAATTTAATGTGATTAACCTTTTAACAAAAATTAAAACAAATTGTAGAGATCGTCATACTTAAACCATATATCGAGTTGTAAATACTTCCTCTGTATCTAATTAATCCAAGTTTTGTTTTTCACTGTTGAGAAATTTTTTGAAATGATATTTCTAACCTTGTTTTATTAGTTAATTATAAATTTCAAAAAAAAAGAGAGGACATAATAGAATATATAAAGCTAATTGTGCATAGAAAATAGAGTACATATATTTTTTTGAAACAATTTTTTTTTTCAAAAACTTAGATTGATTAGAAACATAAGAAGTATTATGTTTATGATAAAGATCGAGTTGTAAATATTTAATAATATATTTACTGCAAAAACTCAAAGAGATATTTATTGGTTCATGTATTTTGAAATCCATATAAGATTTAGAAATTCTCACTTATTTTAAAATCAGATGTATGAACTCTGAAATAACATGGTTTACTCATAAATTTGAGTCTTTGTATTTTTTACATCTAAATCCATTAAAATTTAATTGAGAATCTAATATGGATTTTGAAATCCAAAAATAAATCATTAAACGGATAACATAGTATTTTAGCTAGTATTTATAAATTATAGAAGTAATAACACATGATTTTGATAAGACTTTTAAAATAAATAATTGAGTAACACATTATTTTTGTTTAGATTTCCAAATCCATTAAAATCTATGAACCTATAACCCTCTAAGGGTGTTTTTGAAGAATGAGAAATATTCTAATTTTGACAGTATAAATTCTGGAGCAATGGGTAAGCCCAAAGCTTAGACTATATAAGTAATCTGAATATGCTTTTCTTCGAAATGATTTTCTTATATTAATTAACTGATGAATGAGAAAAAAAAAACTCTATTAATCGATTACTGTATAAATGATTGCTATTTTATCAAAGATGAGATTGTTTGTGGGTTATCTTAACAAAGCATGTGCCAACTAGCGCGCAACTTGCTGATATTTTCACAAAGGCTCTTGGTCAGAAGGAGTTAAATGGTTGTCTTTGCAAATTGGGTATTTGTGACTTCTATATTCTAACTTGAGGGAGAAGGATATTGAGATATTTAGTCTCAGATGTGTAATTAGTAATTACTTAAGTATAGTTTGCACGGCCAATTTCGTTGTATTTAGGAATTTCACCATCTATCAGTCCATTATCGATATGTGGGATTTTATTTTCGCACGGCCAATTTCGTTGTTATGGAAAATTCGAAAGATATGTATTTAGTCCATATAGACCATTACAAGGTTTTTTCTTAATGGTTTTTTCTACATCCACACAATATTGAAACATCAAGGTTATGAATCTTGAAATGATTCTACGTTAACCAAGTTTAATTCTTCAAAAAAAATTATCAAAGAATCAGTATCATCAGTTAGATAATCAAATCATCAGTTATTATAAACTTCCTTTTATATATCACATTTGTTGTTAACATTCTTTTATATATGATATTTCACAACTATTATAAACTTCCTGCGTCATCCAAATAATTCTAGAACCAACTAACACAGATCAATGTTATAAGTTCCAAACGGGATTTAACCCGAATCTCTGCGTATTTGCGTTATGAGATCAAAATCTTCATCATACCATTCGGCCACTACCACTAGACAAGAAAAATATTTTTGCTATCATTAGACTTTCCCAAATGCTTTGCACAAGAGTATCATTTGATTAAAGGCGTCTCGGCTAAAAAGCATGACTTGTAATTGCGGAAAATAAACTTTTTATTCATATATGTCATTATATGATAATTAATACATATATGTTGAAGCAAAGTAGCTTCGATAGCTATCGGAAAGATGAAGGAGACACGGAAACTAGGGCTTGTTTATACCACCACCGGCTTGTCCACTGATTGATCCCCCGAAATCTATGTTACTATTGGTCTTATAGCTACTCATCAACCTCCTCGATCCTGCAAAACACAAGTAAGTGTATATATATATGTGTGTGTAATCAATAAAAATAGGTGTGCAGTACAGGAAAAGAAAATCTTAAATGGTATATCACGACATTTAAAAATTTATAATTGAAAATAACTTAAATAAATATTTTTATAAAAGATAATTTTGACTATCACTTGATAAAAAAAAAATTTGAAATGGTATAAATTCACAAAATTCTAAATATTTTGTGATGTTTTAAGCTTCATAAGACTCAAAGAATGATAATATGTAAAAAAGGAAAGACAAAAATCCTATATAAATGGCTGCCTATTTTTTTAATAAAAGTTCAAATACTTTAGTCTGGCTTTAAATATTTAAGAATATTTTAGCATCAAATTTAAGTTTCCGGATTTTCAAACTAAAAAGTTTTGTATAATATGATTTTTTTTTTGTTTAAAAGCTTAAAAATTGGCATAACTCTTTCATAAGATAAGTTATTCCACATGTTAATTTTTATAGTAAAATAAAACCCATTTAGTAATTTTATTAGTAGCCATATTAATTTCATCACTTCGAATTCATATGGTAACTGTAGTCCTGATATTAGTTTGGATTTTTAGTCTATAAAACATGGTTGATTAAACAAAATGATATGTGAGGGAAACACTAACCGATCATGGGGAGTGATTCTTGTTCACAGCTGGGAAGAGCACACTCCGTATGGGTTGGTACCAAAAGAACCACTAGAAGAAACAGCACAAGTCCCAATTGTGAAGCACTCTTCTTTTCCATCTCTCTCTCTCTCTCTCGCTCTTTAATAATATATTGTTTGATTTGTTTATACGAATCACCTATTTATATCCCTAATAATACACCAAGTTCCAGGAAATAATAAAAAACACAAAAAAAAAGAAAAAAAGTTTGAAGACTTTTGTTTGCCATACCGACTAACCATTTATTCGAGAAGTTATTTACAGCAAATATTTCATTCTAATTCACTAAAATTTGGAACCATCAAGCCTTTTAACAAAAAAATAAAAACAATAATTCGGGAATTTTTTTAAATAAGATGGTTAAAATCATTGTGGATGTTAGATAGAGTAAAAAAAAAAGCATTAAGAAAAAAACATTTGATTAAAAAGATGGTTAAACTATGGTTATGATTGATGACTAGTGGTTAAATATTAAAAATTAGCTATTAAAATTTTGGATTTGAAAAGAAAATTATAAAAGAGCCACTCAAATAACTTTAACTTATAAAATAATAGACACCAAACTGTTTAAAAAAAATTCAACTATTCGTTTGATAAACATACGGATGCAAAGCATATATTTTGTTCTTTTGGTTTATATACAACCGTTACTTTTCAATTTTAATAGTCTATTTTGAACTGAATATTTCAATTGTCTATCTTAACTGAATATTTCAATTGTCTATTTGAACCGAGTATATCAATGTTGCCTTCCATTTGCCCATTCGATAGGTAACTTACAATGCGGTTTAATTTTCACCTGCCTTAAATTATTTTAACAGTTAAACACATAAAAATAACTTATGTATGTGCTTAAGTGGCCCAAAAGAAGTTACTCACTAAAGATTTGAACACATGAGTAATTGAATGCTTTTCTCCCTTATCAAAAGAACATTCTTAATATTTCTAATCTGAAAAAAAGTTGGCAGAGTTAAAAAAAATGCTTTTAGAGTTACCGTACACGTAGGTTTCCTTGGAGTTAAATATGTTATTCAAGCTATTTAATCAGGAGCTACTATACATATATTTCACTATTGTATAGAAAGTTGATTCTAGAATTCAGGTCCGACCCGTCCGCAGGTGAAGTTTTGTGCTTTAAGCCATAAAAAAAAAAAAATGAGATCATATTTTCTAAAAATTATTAATGGTCTAGTGCCAATACCAACATAGATATTATAAATTACGTTTTCACAGTTTCGATTTTCAATAGTATTTATGTTTTGTCATTTTCCAATATATTTTTAATTCTTCTTTTTATTTATTTTTCAAAATCTTCTCCTTTACTTTATTTTTTTGTATTTTTTGTTCTTTTTCCTTCTCCAGTTTTTGGTAATCACTTTTTTTATTTTTAATTTTTATTTAAAATAAATTAGTAACAAAAATACGAGCCAATATTGTTGATAACAAAATAGGAATTGATAGTAAAAATATAAAACTATTTACTCTGATAATACATGTATTCGATCTAGTTTCTTTTTTTATTACAAAAAAATTAAATAATTTAAAAATAGTGCAAAACAGAAATATTTTTTTAAATCAGGTACGCGTTTTAAAATATAAAACTATATTATTATAAAATATGCTTTAGCCCACATAATTTTTAAGACCGGCCCTGCTAGAATTAGTTCGGACATTACGAACAATCTAGTGCTAGTTAAGGAAAAAAAAATTATATAGGTTTAACCGTTTAAAACATGTCTTTACCATTCATTTGTTATCCATAAGAACTTACAATTGCTTATTCACATATGCATAACTATTTTCAATATTAAAAGTTAGTGTTGTCCACGTCGAACTATCTTAATCATTGAAGTTTCAAACTTGGACTTTTTAGGCAGAAATCTTTGAATTTTAGTAACATAAAATAAGAAAACAAGTGGCGTTGAATGTTTTATTAAATCGACTTTGAAATTTGTTTGGACCATTTAAATATGTAGTCTAGTGCCGACGACTTTGAATGTATATCACACTATGCACATATGTGTGGACACCAAACATATTCACATGTTATACATTAACATCCAACATTCACATGTGAGTAATCTAACAATTCTGTTATTCTGCCATAAACAGCACACAAAATTATCAAAAATATTATCGGTGTATACATTTTTACAGAATGCTACAAGGTAGACAATATTTTACAAAAATTGATCGACAATCGATATTGATGAACAATATTTACAAAAATTGGTAGACAGTTTTTTTCTACTATTTAGGTGCATATCTACTTAATTATACATCTTGTCCATTTAATAAGTTGTGTCCGTAAATTGAAATTATGACTCCGAAAACTTATAAGATTATAGCTTCGAAGAATCTGAATCTGTAATTCTACCAGCAGATTCACTTATTGACGACAATAAGAATTCATACATCAACCTTAGATCATTTTTATTTATTCGTATACATTAAAATAGTAGACAAACTACTGATTTTGTCCACTACTTTGGTACTTGTCTACACAAATTGAATTTTTGTCCATTTGTGTCATGGCATTTTGAGAAAGGTTTTAAGAATGTGGCATTTTGAGAACAAGTTTAAAAATGTGCTATTTTCAAAAAGGTTTTTCTACAATGTGACATTTCTAACAAAATTCTCTTCACATATTATCATCTAACCAAGTTATAATGGATTAGTGGTTTTCGTTTGAGATGTGGAATCTCCGTCTTAATATAGGTTATAAATTGATTCTCTTCAAATATTTCAGAATAAATCTTGTACTCCACAACTTGAAAACTCGTAAACTTTTTCAGTGACAAAAAATCACGAATTTGTATAACCCTATTTATTATTTTGGATTTCAACATGAGATCCTTGGGTTATAAAGAAAACAGTAATTTACTCACATTCAAATAAAATATTAATGGCGATTGTCGTTGTGTTGTTCGTTTGACTGTCGATATGACCAATCGCCATCAAAATTTTGAAAATATTAATTTGTGATCATTTATATTTTCTAATAAAAATATATATTACATATACACTACATCATTACGAAAACTAAATTAACAATATTTAAAAAAAATAATTCATAAATATTTTTATTTGTTTTTATTTATTTACTTTAATTTTATTTATTTAATTTAATTATCATTAATTTAATTTAGTTAAATTTAATTGTATTTAATATAATTATATTTAATTTATTTTAGTATAGTTTAATATAATTTCAGTTAGATTATATTTAATTTGAATATAATTTAATTTAATTTAGTTTTGTATAACTTTATTTAATTAAATTTAATTAGGTTTAGTTTTGATTATATTTAATTTATCTTATTTAATCTAATTTAATTCGTTTTTATTTATTTTTTAAATTTATATTTTTTTGTCGTTATGTTGTTCGTTTGCTTGTCGCTAGGTTCAACGACCAAATGCAACGACTAATCGCTGAAAATTGTAGCGACTGAAAATTACGATCGCTGCGATTAGTCGCTGGTTCAAACAACAGGGAAACGAACAACGTTTGGTCGCTGTCATTGGTTTCTATCGCTAGCGACATGCAAACGAACATTACCGTAATTTATGACCCACTCGACTAGACGATGGTATAAACCACCATCCATGGATTTTTATATATGTTTTAAAAACGATTAAAATAGGGATAGGCATATATACATATTATGCATTTATCCACCATTTTAATATTTTGGATATTCATGATTAAAAATACATAGTTTATACCATTTAAGATACTTAAAAATAAAACTAAAAGTATCATATATATGTTTTCAAATATTTTAGTACCTAAATGTTTTGTTTATTTAGACTCAAGTACTATTGCAACCACTAAAAGATAGTAGAATTTCTAAACTATCCGACTCTAGATATCCAAATAGGTGAAATCCCTTGGTTTAGATGTTGATCAATCATCTAATGCTTTTACATCATGTTTGGATATAATTCGAAAAAGCTTAGACTTTTTTTTTGCAGATGATAGATGTAAGTTTATCCAAGATTCCAATAAGACTTTTTTGCAGACGACAGATGTAAGTTTATCAAAGATTCCAATATGGGGTGATTGGTGTGATGCTGTAAGGACTTTTACTATATCTTAAAGTCTTGTCTCTGAAGATGTAGGCTGATGAAGTTCTTGTCTTTGTAGTTGAAGCCACTGCCTCGGGTTTTAATCCAAGTTCTGTTGCCAATCTTTATGTTTCTCCAACCAAAATCATAGCTCCTGCTACCACTACTCAAATTACAAAAAATTGCAGCCACAACTGAAGTTGCACCAAATGCCAATGAAGAAACTGAGATGGTTATGACTGTCTCACTCATCAGTAACTGAGGTGATATCAACCTCCCATGAAGCCACTATTCCCTCAGGAAACAAATTTGCACACTCTTCCCATGACACTATCCACAAGTAATCATCATTGTGATACTGCAGGTGTGGTACCAGAAGGCAAATCCCTTTGCCTCTTTCAATCCGCAAGGATCTCTTCCGTGATGTGGACTTTGAAGCATCATCTCAGAAAATCTTGCGGATTATGCCTCTCAAAGTCTCAAAAGCTTCAGGAATTGCAATGGACAACCGTCCATAATAGTGGAGTCAAAAGAGGACGAGGAAGACGTGGAGGCCGTGGCTAGTCACTTCTTCTCACCCTCTTTAGTTAGCTATTTTAAACTTGTTATCGTTTTAACTTCTCTAATGGTTTATACTTGTATCCATCATCAACCTACATCTCTACTTTTGTAGATTTGAACAAGTTTCTCTTTATATATGACTCTTGAAACCAAGAGTCATATCTTGCAATTTCCTTTTTATATATCAATGCAGCACATTAACAAAAACAAAAACCAAAAAGTCTTGACAGCCAACTAGCCAAGTTTCATCGAATTACACTTTAACTTTATTTTCTATTTGTAAAGTTTTAACAGTTTAAAATTTTCTTTCACTCCTTTTATTTCTATTTTTTTAAAAGCCGCACAAACATGATTTTTATAAGGCTGTACGATTTTCTTTCTATTTTTGTTTGGAATGTTATACATTGGTAAATCTTTTTCTTTTAGAAATGCATTTTTAGAAGTGATCATAATCACTTCATTATAAATAAACTCATTTAGAAA
Source organism: Turritis glabra (assembly GCA_900406565.1). Classification (NCBI taxonomy): domain Eukaryota; kingdom Viridiplantae; phylum Streptophyta; class Magnoliopsida; order Brassicales; family Brassicaceae; genus Turritis; species Turritis glabra. The sequence continues at coordinate 63,106 of OVBN01000165.1, read as the reverse complement.
GATGTAAATAGGGAATATATATATATATATATATATATAACATATATTTTTTGTGAAAAAATCAAAATGAAATATACTATTTATATATATACTATATTATTAGTGCGTAAAAACAAAACAAATAATTGCATAGAATATTTTTACAATTACGAAGTTGTTAAAGAAAATCTTAGAAATATCAAATGACAAAAAAAGAAAAATGAATATTGAAGATGGTGGGAGAAAATAACAGTATTTAGATTAAATATACTTTAAATTTTCAAAATTCTCTATAATTGTTTAGATTCATTTTAAGAAAATATGATATTGACAAAAAATGATATTTATAAAATTGATATACATTATTAATTTATTTATTAAAAAAATTATTATATGTTGTTTTATTATTTAGTTTATAGTAATAAACTTAATTTTAACAAATGATGTAGTTTAGTGGTTTGAGCGATTTCCATCATCATATTACAACTTGATTTTAATTCTAACATCATGCATATCATTTGTGAACAAAAAATTACAACTTCACCTTTCTACAATCAATCAGACTTTTATTAACATTTAAAGTAACAGTCATACTTTTAACCGCCAAAGTTTTTACAGCTAAAATATCTACAACGAAAAGTAACAGTTGTAACGAATGTCAATGATCAACTATGTGGTCAACTACCGACAACGAAATCTCTGCTCAAATAATTGTGATATAGTTTTTGTTCTGAAACAACTATTCTATTTTTTCTCTTTGTAGTAAAATTAACCACTTATAAAATAAAAATAATTTATTATATAATGGCTAAAAAATATATAATTAGAAAATTACAAAAATATAAATATATTTTTTTAATAAATTACATCAATCTTTTTTTGCTAAAGAAGGTTTGTTCATCTAAGATTCTTTCAAATATTTAAACAAATACTTTCGATGCATTCAATTACCTAAACTCTAAAACTAGATGATCAATCTTAGAACTGAAAACAAACTAGATGAAGAACAAATCGAATAAATCCGTAAGTCATTGTCCTAAATATAATAAGCAATTAATGTAATATTTTGAAAAGCCTAGGACTCAATTAATAAACTACTAAAAAATATTCAGTTAGTCAAGAGATGATAGAAGAAATAATGATTTATATAAGTAAATATGAAACTTAGGATTCATGATTCTTTTCTAGAGATACCGGAAAATCAAAGATTCTTCTCTTCAAAAAGTATTATTAGAAACTAGATCGTGAGATCTCAAAGAAAAATAAAACAAAACATAGATGTCCGAAAAAATAGAAATAAAGAGTATTAATACCCTTAGAAAGTTTGAACCTCGGCACAATCGAAAAAAAAATTTGGGTCGTGATTGAAGGTATCAATTGGTCTAGTCGAGGGGCCAATTAATGTTTTGTGCTGTGTCACTTTTTTTCACTCGACGTTTTCTCATAAGACCAATCAATCCAAGGGTTGGGTTGAATAAATCACTCTTTAACAATTTCGACTAATTCGAGGATTGATTCATTTAGAGATCTTTTTTTTAGAGATCAGTCAGTCTGTCTTGCTTGGTCCATATCCTTCTAGTTGTACCATTCGATCCACTAGTTCCAAAACTAAATGCAACCTGTAACCTAGACTTAACTTGAAACAATTGGCATCATTATGTTTAGAGAACCTTTATTAAAAACACTGAAACATTACACTAACATAAAAATACGCATAACTGAAACTTCTTAAAATACGTACGTATGGCTGCAGAAAATAAAATTTACATTCATATACTATAGTCTATAGGGTATAAAAAGAAGTACTACGGGGCGGCTACGGGATTGCGACCACCACCCTGTCCACTTTTTGAAGGTCCTGCTCTTATACCCGCATTTGGAAAATATATGCTCATGAGTCTCCTCTCTACATTTAATAATTATATATATTTTTTATAAAAATATATAAATTGAATTTGAATCAATAAAAAAAAGTTTCGTATGAACTGTTATAATGTGTGCACGTAAGAAAAGTAAAAATAAATACATGCATATAATATGTAATTAATACCTTCTAACTGGTGAGTTTTCTCCACGCTTCTAGGAGATTTTTTGCTATTTAGGGAGTGCGTTCGTTCTTGTCCCTTGTCTTCAACTCCACGTACTTTTACTTTAAAAGTAGCAGGTTTGGCCGGTTGGTATAGAATTCGCCCAGGTGAGTTTTCGTTTGAAAGTTCTGTTTTGCCGGTTTGATGAACCGAACCTTTAATTTCATTTATAAAACTTTGTTGAATAAACTGTATGTGTTTATGTAGATATTAGTGTTAATGTGTATTGAAAACTTGAAACACTAACCCGTGACTGAGAATGGAGCCGATTGGCTAAGGCAAGGGAAGACGCAAAGCAACAAAAGCAGAACGAGCCCTTGAGGTAATAGTGAAGAACACTTTTTTCCCATCTTTCTCTGTCTCTCTTTCTCTCTGTCTCTCTCTCTCTTATACTTGTTAATTTGCTCTCTTTCTTTTGGTTCCTAGAGACATTTATTTATATATCCAAGTAGAGAGAAAAAGTGAAGTACCAAGAAGCCAAACCAAAGAGATAAGAACACACACCAAAAAGAAATATTATTGGTTTCTCCGTCACTTATTTGAATTATTGACCTTGTACTTTTGTATCTTAGGTGCATATCTTATATTTTAAAGTTTGACTCTTTTTGTTCATATGATATTTAAATTTTCAGAGGTGGTTGTTGTACTTTTTTAACAAGAGTCTTAAGACCTCGGACTTTAGACATATTTCTTTACAAATTTTAATATTTAGAAAATTTTCGAAGATATGATCGTTTTTATAATTAAAGCCGTCCTTTTGGAGAAGTTTTAATATTATGTTTGTTGGACCTTTTTTTAGCAAGAGTCTTGGGTGTTCGGACTTTATTTATACACTAATGAATGGTAAACTTATGTTTGAATATAAATGTAAACTAATTAATCTAATTAGTCTTTTTTTTTGGTTTTAATAAATAAATTGCTCTTGCCATGCTGATATACTATATGAATTTTTGGTGGAATTTCTTATAGATTGGTTGGAACAGAATGGCGATGTTGGGATTCAAGGACTTGGTGAATTTCAACCACGCTAAGCAAGCATAGAGATTGATCAAACATCCATTTTTTTTGTCGGCTCGGTTGTTACGAGCGTGATATTATGCTAATGGGAACCTATTGCAATTAAGGAATCCAAAAAGTTGTCCTATGGCTCGAGATCTATATATATTATCTATGGAAGAAACTATATTAGGACTAAATATATGTCAATCTTCTAAATATTTAGATTTACTTAAGTACAACTCCTTGTGTACAATTACCTTTTTGATTTATTAAATACAACAAGACTTTATGATATATTTTATGGTAGAAGAGCAAAATAATCCGACGTTTTATTAGTACTATCATAAAAAATGTTGTGACGTTTGTTTAGGACGCAAACAAATATCACACTTTTTTGATATCTCAAAAACCGCTGGGAGATTGATCGTATATAGGTAATGAAAGCAAAACACTAGGAGAAAGACGACCAATTCTACGATGCCACAACACTTCAGAAGAAGTGATTTCCGCTGAAGCTTTGTGAATACAAACAGCCAACACTCCAATAAAATAGTACACTCAGTTACGCTCTTTACCTGCCCCAATCAAATTCCTCAAAATACGATCATGCACAAATAATGTAGGGAGATAATACGAAATGAATTCCGGAGATCAATGGATTCACGAGGAACGCGTCGTAGATTTGAGTTCTAGTATCTTTTGTATCAATGGATCAAAAGAGTCAAGAAATCGAAGACTTTATATGAGAGATATTTCTCTTTATTAAAACTCAATAAAACCTGCCGTTCACCTTACAAAGAAAATGAGTACTTAAACGACTAAGAAAACACAAAAACCTAGTCGGAAAACAGGAGGTCATTTGAAAGTACACTTTTGAACTGGAAATTGAAAAAAAATGAAATGAAACAAAACAAGAAACTGGAGAGAAGCAATAAATTGAGTCAAAGACTCAATTAGTCAAGTCTTTAGATTTTTTCACTTTCACGAAATAATTTATCTTGGGAGTCTTCGGCGGACTTACCCTTTCATTTCGGCTCACAAAAATTTATGTTCAGCATTCAAAGCACATGAACCACACATCATTAAACTTTACATCCCCTAACTACACAAATAAAAATTCAGCCTAATACCATTCCACCGTCAACTTTTAACCGTTTCTCTTAAACCCAATAATTAAAAATAGTTAAAAATCGTTTGAAGTATCAGAGGTTCTTCCAGAAAATTCTCTGATTAAACCTCCTAAATAATAAAACAATATAAAAAATGAATTAGAAAGATGTGAGCTGTGGTAGGTATTTTGGTGTGTTATATATATTCTCTCTCAAATCTTAGTGAAAGAGCTCAAGAAACATATGGTGGTAAAGTTATTCATCTATCAATCTTTCACAGGAAATGTATGAAATGAGGCATAACTAGTCTTCATGCTACACATCGTCACGGTTCATACATACGTTTGGTAGATTTACATATTGATCCTTTAAGTAATTTCTTCATTTTACACCCAAAAAAAAAAGAAAAAAAAAGTAATTTCTTCAAGATCTTCCGAGGTGCTAAACATCTTCAATAGAGAACATTATTTATTGACACATGTCATAATTTCACTAATAATAGACATAAGACGTAATCACATAAATAATAATTAATTGATTTTTCCAGCAGACCTATGGCTATAGTTGTTATATATATATATATATATATATATATATATATATATATATATATATATATTTATTTACTTTTTAACTTTGCATTTTTCATGGTTATTGACAACTTATAGTTTTTACTTTATATGAAATTTAACATTGTTATATACATCATTAGTATTTTTTATTGCATACATCAATGTTATGTACATACATCAATAAACTTTTAGTTTTGTAAAGACTTTTTGGCAAAATGTTTTTGCAGATTCATAAAGTCAAAGCGCGTTAAATGGAAATGTCTAGGCTTTGGACGGAAGGATCAGACGATGTTTCATTTTCTTATCTATATGTAAATAGGTCTTGTAATGGAGTTTTGAGAGAGTGGTAAATTTAGCTTAACTTATGGCTACAAAGACATCAATTTTTGTTTATCTGCTTCTGTCTTTATTTATTCTGCTCTTATTTGTCTCATCTCAAGTGGAAGTCGCAGAGGCCAAACTTCTCCAACGTAAGTTTTTACACGCATAATGTCTCTTGCATTTTTCTTAACTCTCATTTAGTTCTGAAAGTTTTGTAGATTAAATAGAAACTTTTTGGGAAGTTTAAAATTTAAAATATTACCTAAAATTCTAAAACCATAGTATTCAACAAAAGTTTTAATTTATTTTCTACGTTTATATACATTTCCTAGTTTTGCATTATGAATGTCAATACGATCATATATATATATATATATATATATATATATGTGTGTGTTTGTTAAATCGATAAATCTTAGACCATGAATGCAGTTAAAAAAAGTGTTTAGAGTGGTTTTGGTTCTTAGATATTAGATTTTGGTTTTAGATTTTGATGAAGGATTAAAATCCACATAAATGATAAATTTTAAATCCACATTAACATAATCTTTACACCCACATAACTGGCGCGCGCGATCTCATGCATACATATTGATACATTGTATTTGTAATCATATTTATTGTTTAAATAAACTAATCATCTATATTGTTGGAAGGGAACACCTTGCGCTTGGATTACGTTCCTCTTCCTCCTCCTCCTCCCCCTCGCCCTCAACCTCCCAAATCCTATATGCCGCCCTCTAAATCGCCTAGAGGAAAAGGCCCATAAGCCAAACTCGTCTCCAGAAATGACGGATAAGAGGTCAAAGAAAGTGAGTAATTAGAAGAACTATCAAGATTATCATCAAATTGAAAAAGAGAAAAAAATGGTGAAGACAGTCTTTTAGTAGCTGGGCCTTTGCATATAATGTCTGAGTTTTAAATCATGTTTAAGCACTTGACTATTTGGTTACAAATAAAACTATGTAAAAGATTTATAGAGAGAACTATTATACATGTTGTCATATTTTACATATTTATTTAATTTATTTAACTTTAAAACATTAATTATTTATTATAAAGTATAATTTTGATATTTAATAACAAAATTTAAAATTATTATATACATCAATTGTATGTACATATAATTTTTGTTTTTACGACTTTTCGCAGCTTCATTAAATAAAAGCGCGTTGAATGGAAATGTTCGTCGCCCAGTAGGCCCAGTACTACATTTACAGCAACCCTATCTAACCATGTTTCATTTTCTTGTCTATATATGTCATATGTTTGTCTTGTAATGGAGTTTTGAGAGAGTCGAGCACTTAACTAATGGCTACAAAGACATCAAATTTAGTTCCTCTTCTTCTGTCTTTGTTTATTCTGCTTTTATTTATCTTATCTCAAGTTGGAGTCGCCCAGGCCAAACGTCTCCAAGTCCAACGTAAGTATTTACACTACGTCTCTTACTTTTGTAGTCGGTCAGTTTTCTTGTGCTTATGTATTAAGTTGTGTGTCAATTAAATACAAGATCCCCACATCCATGTATAGTAATAGCGTTATAAAATTCCCAACACCTACGTAATCTTCGATCTCATGCATACATAGTGATATGAGTATTTGTATTCTATGTCAACAAAATAGTGATATTTTAGAAAGTACAAGTTCATTTAATTATCCTGTGAACCAAATGGAATTTCTTCTATGTCCGACCATTTTACCTTATTTATTTAACAATCACGAGACATATGATTAGACCCTACGACATCTTATTTTTCTTCGTGGACTTCTAGCTTGGAGTTTTTATTCGATCGCATCATCTAAATGTTGCAGAATATTTTAATTTTTCCTAATTTATCCTTTACATATAAGTGTTCGAACTATTATATTGGGGGTGCTACGCTATTATTGATAGTGTTAAATAGTATTATATCAATGTACAAGAATACCAAATGAATATATATAATTTTTAAAAATAATATTGTATTACATTGTTACATTTATCTGTGTCCTTTTGTTCCTTTCTAATATCAGCTCTAGCAATTATCATTTACCTAAATAAAAATCTAAATTTTCTTCATTATCCTTGTTTACTCTATACATATTTTTCTGTTGTAGCTGTAATTACATTTACTATTTGAAGAAACTAATCATACAATCTGTGGTGCATACATATTGTTAGAAAGAAACAAATTTCGTTTGGATTGCGTTCCTCTTCCTCCTCCCCCTCCTCCCCTCCGTCGCATCGTCGTACCTCCTATCCTTCCGTTTCCATCTAAATCGCCTAAAGATAAAGGCCCATAAGCCAAAGTTGTCACCAAAATTGAAGGATAAGAGGCCAAGAGAGTTTTATAAGTATTGGGTTATATAAAACTATATGTTGTATGTTATATATGATTTGTTTTTTTTTGGGATAAATTTATTATTAAGTTTTTACAATGTTGGCGTCTACAACACATGTACACACAATCAGACTTATCTGGAATAAATTAAAATTGGTATACACTAGTAAAAACTACGAGACTACAACCTCGAGTCATGATATTTGATGTGATCAAAGCTTAAACCCAATCAACTACTCCATATGAAGGAATCAGAGAAGCCTTGGAGAGTTACTTTCTCCACTTGAGCAGCTCATCAAATTCATTGACCGTCTTGTTGACAAAAGGTTAAGCACAATCAAGAAACGTGGTTTGTCTATGTTAATGACGGACTTCGCATTTGGTTCGATGCGAGAGGCCTATCTATTTAGTATTAGATTAATGTTCTCTCTTTTTCTTTCAATTTACATTCTAAAATGCTCAGTTAAAGGAGGCATATTATGTAAAACAATTTTTTTGGTTGGATAAATTTTACATTCATTAAAAAACCCCAACTACAAAATTACATCACGCAATGGTATAAAAAAAGATTGAATCCATAAGGACCAAGATATCACACTATGAAACTATATAGATTGAATTAAGCAAAGACAAGAAAGACTTTTTGTTGGTTTTCCTAAATATAATTAAGCAAAAAAAACAAAAAAAGCAAGCGGTGTTAAATCAATTACTTATAAGCATTGGGCACAGTAAATCATCAAGGATCATGAACAATCAAAGTCGATAATCAAATGAGAATGCATTAAACATCATTTTCGAAATCAAAACACAAAAGTAAAATCAACCTACTCTCGCAAAATTGACTATCTAAGTAATGAATTTCTTAATCACAAAACTCTCGTTTAAAATTAAGAAATCAAGAAAACATTAAAGTCCAAGTTTGATTTGTTCACAAAATATCTTAACTTGAATTCTAGTTGGCTAATGATACTTTGCTCACCTACCTTATTTCAAACAATTTAATAGAAATTTTTGATGCATGAATTAAACCTATGATCAGAAACTAAATGGCCAATAAATATTCAGCAGTAAGAACAACAATAAATGAAGAACAAGAAGATCAATCCCAATTTAACAACATATCATCAGTTAATCATGAAAACCCTTTTTGGAACCCAAAACCCAATTGAAAACTAGTAAGTCATAGAAGCTGGAAATATGAAAGCAATTGATGAAGAAAACATAATAGAATAGATATAAGAACATGAGTTCAGAAACCTTCTCCAAAAGGTATAAGAATAGAAATCGTCTCCACAAACTTATTCTGATACCTTTTGGAGAAGTGAGGTATTTGGAAATGAAGCCTCTAACTTAAATAACAAAGAAAATCCCAAAGAAAATTCCTAAAATTCGGTTTGCAATAGAGAAGGAAATATTGGTTCGGATGAGGGATTGATCTGTCGCTAGAGTGAACCGATCGGTCCATGTTTTCTTTTGTGCCTTAGTCGATCCACAGGGGACGTCCGATCAGTCATGTCTTCATTTCGTCTCGTCCTTTGCACTTTAAGCATCCATAATCGATCCAAATCCACTCTTTTGCTCCAACACGTCCTTAAAACTTGAAATCATGATAAATCATACGAAAACATCGGAAAACCATCTTGTTCTTATTGTAAAAAAAAATGAAAAAAAAACAACACGGTTAAAAACCGATAAAAACAAAACACATCAATATTTTTTTACAAAATAAAAAAACCTCCAAGTCATTTTTTAAGTAGATATATTGATATTTTGAACGTTTGATTATGAAGATTATATTCTTGAAAACTTCTAAATTTTTTGTTTAGCTTTTGTAAAACATATGGTGAGGCTATGAGTCTTATGGTTTACATATTATTTATTAATATGAAGAACTACAATGTTCCAAGATGAAATGAAAAACCAAAGTAAAATATTTTGATTTTTTTGTTTGTTGAATAAATGCCTTTCTTTTGAGTAAGAGGAAAATAAAAAGGGTTACAACATCACCTTTTATTTACATATATCAAATAATATACCTTATCAATTATTGCAAATATACCAATATCTTACATATGCGTACAAATTAGAAGGCAGGATTTTCATTACCATAAACAAATACAAAACTTTTGCAAACTAATATAATACTATGGGCTTGACTGGTATGTTAGATAAATAGTGTAATAGCTGAATAACTAAATAATTGTTTGCAAAATGAACTGATCAATGGAATAATTTTTTTTTGTACAATTTTAATAAAACGCTAAAAACTAGTTTTAGTAGATTAATCACATTTTTAGTTACATTTTTACCATGATAATGATATATATATCGCGGAATCACTTTTCCAAAACATGAAAACGTAAACTTTAAAATATTTTGAATGATAAAAAATAACAGATGGTATACCATTCATTTCTTATATATCTTCGACGAAGGCTTCAAATTGTTGGTAGAAGTGACACTATCTTATACGTAGTTATGACTGAACATACCAAACCACGGCACAGCGGAGAATAATCTGGATGTGGACCACATCGTAGATTGCATGATGACGATACAATTAGATCTGAATACTCTTTTCGAAAAAACAATTTAATCTTTCAAAAAACACGAGACGAGAGCTTACTTTTGGCCAATAGAGTGAAACATGTATATGAAGTTAAGTGCCTGAGATTTGATCAATCTCTTCAACTTTTCTATGAATTCGCAATGAAGAAGAAATCACCTTCTGTTCGTTTTAAACAGCTATCAGTTCGTGCTATCAAGCTTGTCGGATTTCTTCCTTTGTTCCTTATAGTAACTGGCTCAATGTTATATGGTAAAGATAAGAAGTATTGGGAAACTATATTGTAAATTTTTGAAGAAAAACAAGATAAAGGTAAAGTGGAAGCAATGCAGAGTAGCCATGGCGGAAAAGATGGTCAAAGACACGGGTAAGGTGCTGTATAACATAACAAGATTACTCCATATGTACCTGAAGATGCCAAATCTGGAGTTGGAAAGTGTTATTTGATCATGCTGTATTTGGTTTCAAGATTATATGAGATCCCTAATGCATAGTGTTGACTGTTGGATAAGCGGTTCAAATTGCAGATGTAAGGCCTTTCGAACGCATCAAAACCCCGACAAAACTTCACATAATACATGCAATTGACCTTTGTCTTTAAGTATCTTTTTTTTGTTGTTGAAATTTTTGTCCTTATGTCTTTGTGTTTAACCTGCAGGATATTTTACTTATATTAATTGAAATTATTTTAATATATAACTTTTGTTTTGGTGGAAATTATTTTGTAAATATTATTTTAGCAATCATTTTCTATTTATAATATTTTATGTTTATGGAATTTAACATTTTATTAATAATTTAACTTTCATTAATACATTAAAACTAGGTATCGAAATATAATTATTATCGAAGAGTATTTTTCGTTTGTAGTTTTTTATTTTCCAAACAATCTTCATTTTAAAAAGTATAAATATCGGTAAAAATATGCATAGTGAGATTTGTGGAGATATAATAATAATAGCAATAAAAATAATAAAATTTATTGTAGATTGTATTGTGTAATTGACTTTACTGAATACAATTACAAATCGTATTAGAATAAATTATTTTGATAATATAAACTACGACTTCTGAGGTAGCTTGATAGCGTAGAAAGACAGTTATGTTACCTATGCTCTCTTAGGGGTGTTATTGGATTGAAGTAGTTTTGTTTTCGTTTCCTTTTTTAATTCCTCTCCTTTGTTTTGTATTTGCTTCTTTGTATTTGCTCCAAAATCTTTTAAATTTAGACAACCCGTTAACAACAAAAAAGAATATTATAGAAGAAGTTACATAAAGCGATATATTTTTAGTGGATGAATAAAACAAGCGACATGGTAAATACCAACGATATTTTGACGGATTCAGTTTTATTGGAAATTTTTGACGGATTTCCGACAATACTGACTTCCGTCAAAAAATTATAGAGTTGTCGGAAATCCATCGAAAAATATATTCGTTAGAGTAGCAGTTGGCATAGCCGTTTAAATTTTGAAATCCGTCGAAAATTTGTCGAAAATATCGTACTTACCCACCTATATATATTCTTGCATTCTCATTTTCATAGTTGCTAAAAACAAAAAACAACTAAAATAATGTCTTCTTCAAATTTCAATGATTATTTACGATCGTGGATGAACAAACTTCTCGAGAATCCAATGACGAGATTACGTACAGAAAAGTTCGGAGAAAGTTTTAAGCAATTTATGGCATTTGTGACAAATCAAAACATTACAAGAGAAACCGGTAATATGTACTGTCCTTGTCCTATTTGTTGGAATCTTAGATTTATAACTGCACGTGAAGTAGGGAAGCACCTAAGTAAAAGAAGATTTATGCGGAGTTGTAAGGTTTGATATGTTCATGGGAAAATGATGCAATGGTGAATTTTTATGATAGTACTAGTGAACATTATTAAAAGAACAAGAATTTTAGAAGAGTTACCAAATAAAGCAAGAAAGTGGTTTTTAATTGGGTAGCCGATCCTCTTTTACATTAACTTGACCACTATCTAGAAATATTAAAAGTAATTGATTCATTTGATAAAAATAAAAAATAATTGATTTATGTATATAATAGGAACAATGTGAGAAATAATTAATTTTTTCAACAAAACACTTTTTAACTTGTTATTAATATAAACAATTTCTAAAATACTAAATTACACAAACATATGATATGCATATATATTGAGCACTAAACAATGAAAAAGTGAGAATTTTTTTTTGTTTTCTTCTTCTCTATTTGATATTCCTCAAATTCTCTTAATCTTTATCAAATTTATAATGAGGAACCAATCACACCTTAAAAATTGATATTTGGTCTATATGCTAATTTGACAAATATTATTTGCTTACCAATCAACTTGATGGTGGTGATGGTGGTGACAATGGCGACGGCGGTGGCGGCTTCCGCGGCGCAAACGAAGGACTTCGTGGACTTTTTGATGACTGGACTGGTATCAACTTCCTTCTCCATGCTATTTAATTTAAAATAACTAAAAATTAACCTTTTTCCATGACTATTCTTTCTTCAAAATATTTAAAAATACTTACTATTAAGAAATTATAGGCATATATATATATATATAAATGATTAAAATGTTAAAACTTAAAACATTAGTGAAAAAAATAAAAACTGAATATAGCTAAATATATCATGTTGTGTTTGTTTTTCAACATATCATATTTTTCCTATACACCTAGTATGATTCTTTATGGGAAGATTCATCATATTTTCTTACTGAATATATTTGCAAATAATTTTTTTTTAAAACATGGTAAATCGTAAATTATATAATAAGATTTTAGCAAATCAGATCCAAATCTAAAGATGATTTTTTCTAATCAGCTTAAAAGCTTATCATATAGTTTCAAAGCAAAAATAATTAACCCGTTCAAAACATTTTGATTGGAAATAAAATCATCCCATAAGTAATCAAATCATCACAAATGAAAAAAACTAATTAGTGTTTTTTCTATTTTAAAAAAACCAAAACCGAAAAACCAAGAAAATATGAAAAAACAAAAAACATCAATTAGGACATTAGCTTTTTGATTTTTTTTATATTAAATATAGTTTGCTAAAACAACAAACTATATTTAATATTCAAAAAACCATATTGAACCATAAGTAACAAAAAACTAATAAGTTTTTTTTTCTATTTTCAAAAAACGAAAACCGAAAAACCAAGAAAATATGAAAAAGCAAAAAACATCAATTAGGACCTTAGCTTTTTGATTTTTTTTTTTTATATTAAATATAGTTTGCTAAATCAACAAAATTGAAACCATATTGAACCACACCGTCTCCATTTGGGATCTATATCTTGGGATGACTAAACTTGCGCATATATTTGTTCGATTTGTGAAAATCATTAGGATATCTGTGTCAAGACTAACCTGATAATGGACGTAACTCTTGTGGAGACGCAAGAGCACAATCGTTAGAGCATGCGACCAGAATAGTCAATAGAAGCAAGAACACAAGTCCCAAATTTGAAAAACTTTTCTTTGCCATCTCTCTTTCTCTCGTACTTAATTTTTTAAAACCTCTTGATTCGATACTCATATTTTAGATATATATGCGAATGGTTTTAATTCCACGAAATCACATTAAAAGCCGGAGTAAGGAAAAACACATTAAAAACTGAGACTTTTCTCGGTGATTCATTTAGTCAAAAAAAGACATCAACAAACGCGTATGGTTAAAGTTTCAGCAATGACACAATACAACGAAGACAAACAAAGCAAAACATTACTTTTCTCGGTGACTCATTTTAATCGACGATGACCTAAACACACAAACAAACTGTATAATTATTGACGATTCGTGAGGTTCTTTAAAGCTCTTCAAAAAAATCCATCTAAACGTAAGATGGTAATTCAGGAGGAATATTTATCAAACTTAGCATAATTCACATATGAATGTATTAATATTATCATTGTTGGAGATAAATTTTAGATATTAAGAACCAGGCAATAGCGGTCTGTAGCAACCGAATGACTTATAGGAACACCCGAAATAGTAGTTTTCCGTATTACCACATAAAAAAAATTACATTCATAAAAGATAAGAATCCAGTTTTGTAAACTGTCCAAGACTAAGGAGAGGAATGTTGATGAATGTGACCACCACCACGTCCACTGTTTGACGGTCTTGTATATATGTCTCCATTTGGCCTATATATACTCATCAATCTCCTCCCTACAAAATAATCTATATGCATTAATATTTATACATAATGAATATGTAGTTATTTACAATAAGAAAATATAAAATATTGAGAAGTAAAGTATACATTTTAGTCTTAAAATAGATAATTTTTTTTTTTGGTTATAAATTTATTGATCTTAAAGATGTGAATATAAGTAGTTTCACCAAAAAAAATAAAAAAAAATTGAATATGAGTACCATACCGTGACCACCTCCACCGTGTCCACTTCTTGATGGTGGTGTTCCTATGGCACCATTGTGCTTATAATACGCCAAAATTCTCCTCCCTTCATTTTAGTTTTAAAAATATTTATTTTTTGAAAGTACATATACATATAAACATGCAGGCTCCGATGCCAAATGACTGAAGCAGAAGTTTATAACGATAGAAATAGAAATCCATTTATTCTTCAGAATACTAGAAAATTTGGGTTTGAGAACATATTTATCGGTGTTAATCAAAAGCACTTTATAAAATATCGTCACTAATCAATAATTAATATCTTCACTAATCAAAGCTTGTGCATGATACTGTTTGAATATTAATAAGCCTATTTAACCGTTCAAAAATATAGACATAGCGTGCGTGTAGTTTGTTTTCCTGACATAAGCAATCAATTAGGCCAAATATATTCCGCTAATTAACTCTTATTCAAACCTAAAATTGCCAAATATAGACTCAAGGGATTTAAACATTTTTTCTTATTATATTATTAAAATATAATTTCATTTTGCATTATAAAGTATTTTTTTCAAAATAGTGTATAGATTAATAGTATGATTTTTTTATCATCTGATAGAAAGTGCTTTATAAACCATGTGATATAAAAGATATGATCCAAGATGAAATAATATCAATATAACCAAATATGTACATAGCAAAAAAGTGTATGTATTTATTGAGAATTGGTTTATGTGGTTAGTATATTTCACGAATAGAATATGATATACGTGTGTATTTCAATATATAGAGTAAACAAATTATCACATGGACAAATTAATATACATATGTATGTATGTCTGTGTGTTGAAACACTAACCAGTTATTGAGAGTTGTTCATGATCAGCAGGCAAAGCTGATCCGGTATGGTGCAAGAGGAAGCTAAGAAGAAGAAGCATGAGAAGATGACCCAATTTTGAAGAACAATTCCTGTCCATCACTCTCTCTTTCTCAATATGTTGGTGTCTTTCTCGTAAAAGAGTGAATATTATTTTATTATAACTTATAAGACGTCAAGACAAGACAGATAAAACACACACAAATAAAAAGTAAAAAACAAATCAGAAGAATTCTCTGCCATTCATTCTCAATAATTGACCCTCTTGCTTTTCCGTAATCTTTTTTGTTTTTTTCACTAAAATACTTTATTGACCATTCAAACGTTGAAATACACAAAAACACGTTAAACCGAGCCAAAATTAAGTCACAGCACCCTAAACATATATATATTTCAATATCAAACTATTGGTATTTTTATATAAAAATCTATATATGAATTAGTGAAAAATTAAAATTTGGACAACTAATTATTAAATTTAGAAAAATAATTTACGAAATATTGGTATTTTGGGATGACATCACTAATTACTACTGAATTTATGAACATAATGAGGATATATGTCAAGCACTAACCGGTTAATTGGAGTAACTCTTGCGGAGAAGCAAGAGTAGTATCGATACACCATGGGACCAAAAGAACTACTAGAAGCAAGAACACAATCATTTTGGCCATCTCTCTTTCCTAAAAATGCGAAATCTCTTGGTTTAGTACTCTTATTAATATCCATATGCAAATGGTAAAGTTTCACGAAAGGAAACGTTAAATGAAGTCCAGTGGCTAGTGTAAACATCATTTGTTTCTAATTTCTATCACTCAATTAGTCAATAGTTAAAGACTGAAACAAAGCATTTATTGCATTTTGATTAATTTCGGAGTAAACCCCACGGACTGGTTATGGACTCGTGATATCATTTTAGAATTTGACAAAGTCCAACCCGGTGTGATGGGATTCGACCAAAATTTGATGGAAATTCAACGACCAAACTTTAAACACACGGCTGTCAGAATTCAAAATCATGTGTTATTCAAACTAATTGAGCAGTACCAGTGCTACAAGTAACGATTTTTTAGTTTGCAGTATTTTTCTTTTATTCACGTTTACATAATTTTATATGTATTTGATCTGCATTTGAGTTAACTAATGACGATTTTTACACTTTTTGTATTTTCAAAATGTGTCTTACAAAAGTTACGTGTAAAATGTGAAAACAATTTAGATGCAATATTTCTTTTTTTAATTGTCAACATATATAGGATACATATTTATATTCTCTTGGCATGAGTTTCTTATTTTGGATATTCTTGTGTTTAAATATTTATATGTAATTTTAATCTATATGTATAGTTCAATGATGATATTTTCTTTTTATCATTTGTTACATCATTAAAATATTTGATCTAATCCTATTACAAATAATGATAAATTAATCGAATCTAACTACATGTAAAACATATAATTATGATGAACAGTTCTATGAACAACTTCCACAACATGCAGCTCTCCCTTCAACATTCGGATCTCCAACTAATGATTCTTACGTACATCATATCCACGATGTACAGCTTTACCCTAAGACACAAGACCACGATGGATGGTTTTGTCAGCAGCACTCTGGAACTTTCGATAAAGTTTACATTATTAATTTACAAGAAAGAGCATTATCTAGAAATTAAACTCAAGACCTGGTGTAGAATTTTTTTAAACTTTTGGCCTAATGGCTAAAGATCTTTCAAAGTTGAAGAATGATTAAAACTACTAAATTCATCACATATTTTTCATTAATTAGGTGTAAGAAACTGTTCCTAAGCATACTTGAAAATAAATTGAATGATTAAGTTCTATTTTCTAATAGTTATCAAAAGGTCTTGACTAATTTATTGTAATATCAAATAGTATTTTTAAAATAATTGTAGCCAAAAATCTATATAAAGATGAAGAACGTTAAGTTATTTATTATTAAATCTCAATAATCATAAGAAAAGGGATAAAATCAATTTAGCATTTTTAAAGATAAATGATTAATTGATATTTAAAAATGTAACACCAAAATCAACCAATTTATTTCTTTTAACTTTTAAGACTGAAATACCACAATAAAACTTTATCATAAAGCCAAACACGTAGAAAAAAAACAGTAAAACCCAAAAATATTTATGTAAACAGATATGGTGATATATCATTTCTTTTAAACAGATGTGGCTTGTTGGCTAGTTGTTGTACTAGTGGTGACATTGTGTTATAATCCAAATTTAAATTCGGGAGTTTGCATATGTGAGTTATAGACAATAAATAATTTTTATAATAATCATGATTTTTATAATGATCACTGTAATTTTTTTCTATAAAATCATTTTCGAATATGTTTTTAAGAAAAACCTACTCATACATATTTTAGTTTAACAAGAAAAAAAGAGGTTGCCAACAAGGTTATTAAGCTAACCGGCAAGTAGAAGAATCAAATTAATCAATGGGCGATCAATGATTTAATATTTTCAAATATATTTAGGTTTGATTTTGAAAAAATGAAATTTCTTGTAGATTGTAGATCATGTATGCAAAATTTATTGGAGGTTTTAGCGTGTTGTAGATAGAACCATTCATTGTGGACTTATGTATGTTCTCTGTAATAGTTTTTACCGTAAGTGTGGTGCATGGTAATGATTTGTGTGTTGCAGGAAGAATTACCCAACATGGACCATTCATAGTATTCACATATACGGGAAATAATTAGATTATATCGTTAGATCCTTGTTTATAGAATCAAATGTTTTTGATATTTTTGAGGAATTGGTAAGTCTAAAATAATATAACAAATGGCAAGTCTAGAAATTTTGTTGCATGTGGAAGAACTCTATTTCTTCTTCTTTTCAAAAACTTATTAGATTTTCTGATGACCAATCTTATCAAGCAGCCTCAGATTCAAGCTCGGTAAAAGTTAACTAACACTAAGTAGTTCATTGCAATTTTCAATATGTGACATGAGCTCATACATGGAAAGCTACTCCGATTAAAAACTGATACATGGACATGTTCAAGTGTAAATTTGATGGATCCGACCCGGTTTGTTCTGGATCGATCCAGTTCGAATTTGTTTGCGCTTTAAGTCAATTTAGAACCATTTATACCTAAGTTTCATTATAATTCTATTTTTGAATCTAAAGGACTCTCTACATACTTAGAACACCCTTTATAAGATGGAAGGAGCCCATCAATATAAGTAGTTAAAAATTAAAACTGATTGTAGGTCTATACTAACTTGACCAAAACAAATTGCTAACAATTATGTAAAACCAAAACAAAAAAAATTTAGAATTATTATCTTTTGTCAACCAAACTAGAAAATTATTTAATAAACTTCACTATATATATTAAAAAAATCGATATTTGAAGTAAATTGCATGTATAGCTTATCAGTGATTCCAAACATCACAACATAATCCATATGTTTTCAAGAATTGTTTTCCTCAAAGCCTTGGTGCGGGCGACTACAACGAAGGTGGTGATGATGGAGAAGGCGACGGTGGTATATCTCTTTTCCTAGCTCGCTGGCTTCTTGATGGTGGTGTCGTGATCATCATTCTTCTCCATTCTGATTTTAAAACATAATTTGAAAAGTTAAAAATCATGCCTAAGAAAAGAAAAAAAAAAGCTTAAATATATTTATTGAAATTAGCATAACAACTTAAAGCTTATTATATATTGTCAATAAAAGGGTGCCTAATCTGGTTTAACTAAACCAAACCAAATTCTAAAGACTAAACTGAAAGGAAAAAAAGGTTAATTTGGTTTTATTTTCTTATATCCAAACAAACAACAATCAAGACAATACTGAGCCAAAAAATAGATTCAGTACCCGATAATTGTTTTAACATTTTCTGGAATTTATGTTTTGGATATTTCAAGGTCAAACTACTTCTAATAAAATAACCTACACAAAAATTATTGAAAAACAAAAATTTAAAAATTTGAATAAATATAATTAGAACCAGCTCTAACCGATTAATGGATGTAACTCTTGTGTTTGTGGAAAAGCAAGAACAAAGTTGATGAGGCATGGCACAAAAAGAACCACTAGAAGCAAAAACACAATTCTTAAATTATTTGCCATCTCTATTTCTTAAGTTGCTATTTGATTCAATTCTCATATTTATGTGCCTACGTGAATGGTTTAAGCTCCAACGAAGACATGGTCAGCAAAACATTTATTGCATTATCAAATATTTTCGCCTTTTCGGGGTGAAACATTTATTACTAATGATGTCAGTGTATAGAGTTTGACAAAGTCCAAAAAAGACCAAAAATGGATGAATAGTCCACGACGAATATCTAAACACGGCTACAAAATTCAAAATCATGAGTTACTAGCTTTTTAATTATTTTTTTAAAGATATATTCACATTTTAAAAATTATTATTGTTATGAAATATTATATGGATATTCATTATAAGTCCATTACAATATTCTAGATAACTTATTCTCCAAGTTATGTTGCTTAGATCCGAGCGGCGCATGCATAGTTATATTCATGGCCTAATTATAGATCAGTTTATGTTTTACCTACGGAATGCTTTATTTAAAGTCCAACCGCATAATGAATCCAAATTCTAGAGGAAAACAAAAAAAAAGGGACTCGAGTTTGACTATCGATCATGGAATCAAAGTCTTATTTTTGATCATGTTTATATTTAAAGAAAAAAGGTCATCAGCTCTTCTTCAGCTTTTAACTTAGTGCCTCCTTTATTGGTTTGATATTCGTCGATTTGACGAAACTTATTACTTATTGCTTTAAAAGTATAAAAGTATAGTATTGGTTTGATCCTTCATATCTTGAATAGAAACCCACCGTTATTTACCGTAAGCTCATGGTTTTTCCTGAATATCATGATTTATTTATTTGGTTTGATGAGTTAGGTGTCTCGTATTTAGCTCTTTAGTATAAGAATCTACTCCGTAATAAACATGTTGGTTTTAGAATTATTATGTTTAAACCTAGACGATGATTTTATCGTGATAATGTTAATAGGTGTAAAATAAAGTACTCATTCCGCTTCAAAATAGTTTTCGTTCTAGGTTTAATTTTTTGTTTTAATTTAGTTATCGTTTTCGTTTTTCAATATCATTTTTAAAAGAAATTTATCTCATTTAATCCTTATTAAATAAATAAAATATTAAATAGTATGGAATTCTAATAGTCAAACAATGGTATAATATAACATTTATCTATTTTCTTAATTTATGTTTAACGATCTAAAACGATAATTAATTTGAAACGGAAAGAGTATTATTTTGTCTCGACTTAATACAATAATTAGGATAATATGTATTTATTTATAGAATATGTAATTTGCTCACACGTTCATGATTATATTTATTTGTCATCCCATCTATGAGAATCTAAAGACCGAGTATTTGACCTTAAAATATCCACAAGATATTTAGAGCAATAGAAAATGAAGGTACGATCACCAAGATGTGATATTACCAAAAGCTCGTTATAGTGGTTATATCTAAACACTAGAAGAATTTTATTTCTGTAAATGAATGTATTATAGTTATGTTCAAAATCACTTTCAAGTTGATATTATGTGAAGTGAATATTATTGATGCAGAGATGTTAGAAAAACATATTATACTTTTCACGCATATAATGATATTTTGCAGATATAATACCGTGAAAAGAGAGATAATATGTATTCTAAACTTATATCTTGTCATTTTATAGCTGAACAAAATAACAAATTATTGTTTAAAAACCATGAATCACGTCCAGCTGGTTTTTTTCTATTCCCTGAAGCCAATGTGATGTCTTATATTGAAAAATAAAAGAACAACACCGATACGTTGACCAAAGAAGTGGCTATATAAGTGGTTACGGACGTGAATGAATATGATCGAGGTCAAGGTCAAGGTCGAAGATTTTTTTTAAAGATTTCATATGCTCACAAGAAATGAGAAAAAAAAATAACAAACAAGAGAAACAACAATTATTGTTGTTACCAACACAATAATTGTTTTATATCTTGTTTGTTATCATCTTCGTTTTCCCACTTCTGGCAAGAATATGAGTTTTTGAAAGAAATTCCTCAACCTCGATGAAATATGTATCCACGTTCACGTCCGTACCCACTTTTATAGCCATTTCTTTGGCCAATGTAATTGGTGTGATTTTTCACTTTCTCAATATAAGATGTCACATTCAGGGAATGAACCAAAACTAGCTAGACGTGATTCATGAATCTTTATCAATAGCCATTATTTTGCTCAATTACAAAGTGACAAGATATATCTTCATAAATCATAATACATCTTATATTTCTTTTTGACGGTATTGTGTTTTTCTACAACATTGCTAATGTGAAAAGTAGAGTAAGTCTTATATAGATTTTGTGCATCAATGGTATTCTCTTCACATAATATCAGCTTAACATATCTTAGTTATATTCACTTACAGACTTAAAGTCATGTGGTTTTAGATACAACTACTATAACGAGATTTAAGTAATAACATATTTTGGTGATTAGATTGCTCCCAATAACTTGTGGATACTTGGTCTTGAGACCCTGATGGATGTGATGACAAAGAGATATAATCACGAAAGTGTGATCAAATTACATGTTGGATAAATAAATACAGTATCATAATCATCCTATTAAGTCGAGATAAAATAGTGATCTTTGAAGGTGTTGTGTTGACTGAGTTTTATAAGTTGTCAGAACATGTCATGAGATTGTTGCTGAAACATGATATGATAAAGTTGTTGTGATATATGAGACAAAGAGATAGAATCATCATAGATGTCTCATAGATGGTGTGACAGTTCACGTGAAGACATGGGCAGAACTGACAAAGATGTTGAGGCATTACTTGACACAGATGTAGGTAAGAACTAATGCGAAGTTCCAAAGTAGTACAAGAACTAGTACATGAAGTAGTACAGGAAGCCGAGTTGTGTGACTTCTTTGAAGAGTTGGAGTACAGAAGTTTGGGGCTGACTTGGACAAGCCAAGTGGCAGCTGCTGAGCTGAATAAACATCTGGAATAGTATATTCAATATAGAACATGAAGATAAAATTTCTTTATCCATAAAGAAAAAAGAAATTTGTCAACTCCTATTTGATGTAGAATAGGAAATTCATATTTGGTGTAAAATAGGATAATTGTCAACTCTAAGGTTTAGGAGCGATTGTTATAAATACCAAGAGGTAGTGAGAAAAAAACTCACGCGCCTAAAGGTATTCTTGAGAGATGCATACAAGGTGTGTGGCATCGTCCCACCATAAAGATTTTTAGATTTGTTGGTGGTAATTGTCTATGAAGATTGTAGCCGTTGAAAATACGGTCGTGCTCCAGTGCTACTGGATGGTAGTCAAACATGCGGGTTTGATATCATAGTTTATCCATCTAGAAAAGAATGATAGGCATTGTAGTGTTGTATATCATACGTAATTGTAGTTGCAATCTTGTTTAAGTGGATTTGTTTCTGAACGAGGTTTCGGGGATGTAAGAAAAACCGAACCCCATTAACAAACTCTATGTGTTGTTTACTTTATGCTCATACATACTCGCATTCGAACATATTCGTACTTGAATATATAGACTTAGCCACAAATATGTGTTTTCAATCTTATTAACATTATTGTGATAAATCATCATATAGGCTTAAACACAATAATTCTAAAGACAAAATTAGAAGAGATTTGATTAATCATCATCTAGACAGAGATTTCACATGGTGGAATATTTGAAGAAAAAAATTGAGATGAAAGATTTTGAAATGACAAAATTTTGCTTTGGGATTACACATATTGAGCATCTAAGAAATCTTAGTGCATCAAACGACATACAAAGAAAATGTGCCTACAAGGTTTTTTATTTTAAGGATCAAACACATTCGTTTAGTAACCCAATAATTGTATTAGGCCAATAATTGTATGATCACTTGATGTGCATAAAGATCTTTTCGTCCTCAGAAAAAAATGAAAATCCAACGTATAGATATGATCGTGATATTCTACATAAGGCTCAAATTGACAACTATATAAAAACAAAAACAAATCACTTTTATAATATTTATTTATAATAAACATACTTTATTAAATTGAATATCAAGTGTAAATTTTGGCTACGTAGAGGAACTCTATAGTAAATATGTATACATGTCTTCTTCTTTTCTTAAAAGCCTTTTAGTTTTCTGATGATCAATCGTAATATCAAACAGCTCAAGTTTCAGCAGATTTATACAGAGATAACAAAAAAAAGGAAGCTGCTCTCTTCTTTCTTTCTTTCTTCAGACATCTCAGATTCGTCGTAGCGAAGCCAACCTCTTCTCAAGCTCATCCACTTCACTTGATTCAGAGCTGCAATTTAAACTAACAGTTAGATTTCTTTCTTTCTTCACTGTGATATTGATTGACCAAACTTATATATACGACATGAGCTCACTTGTTGTTGTTAGTAGCTGCAGTGGAAGCGTGAGGAGCTGCAGTTTTTGTAGCAATCCGACCTTTTGGAGCTGAAGATAACTGTTTAAAACGAATGAAAGATAAAACAGATTTTAGTTTTTGACTAATCCGAGAAAACAAAAAAAGAAGGAAGTTACTTTGCTTTAGTGCAGAGAAACCAAACCTGAGATGCAACGCCAACACCAATCTCATCAAGGACCTGGTTAGTGAGATCTTCTGTTTCTTCTTCAGCCTCATCTTTGTCAAGTGTTTCATCAATTGCCTCTGACATCATCTCTATCTGCAAATCCAACAACAAATAAACAAATCAAATGCTCCTGCCAACTAATCTGTACCTGTTGCTAATTGGATAAAGTAAGCACTTAAGATTAAAGAGATGTATTCGTTTACCGTCATGTCTAGCTGTGCCGACTGCTTCTGGAAATCCTTAATCACCTTGGCTTGTTTTGTTGGTGCCATTTGCTGAAAATATAAAGCAGGATTGAAGTTAAGTGTTAAGAATCACTATGTACCTGGTTCAGAAACTAATGTGATTTCTATAGGTTCGTCAAATTATGGATTAAATTGAGTATTGAGAATTGAAACAGACTAACATTACCTTGTTCATTGCAACCATAGCTTTGGTAGCACCTTTCATGCCAGATGAAATCGAAGTGCTTGCATACAGAGCCTAAATGAAAGTAACTTTATATTAACACCAGATTATTCTAACTGAACTATTATTAATTTAGCTGATGTTGAACTAGAGGAAGTAAACCTGTGTATGAGTCGTTACACCCCTAATTTGAGCACGGCTTCCCTGTAAGTTTGTAATCTGTTGCCTCAATCGAACAAGTTGACGAGCTAAAATCTTTGTGGCCGCCTATGAATAATCAAAAGTCCAAAGATCAATTAGTGAAGTTCTCAGAATTTGAAAATTGGTTTTTTTGCAAGAAAGGGATTGAAATGAAGACTTGCCTCATTTCCAGTCTTAGCTGTTTTCTTGATTTCTGCAACTAGTCTCTTCTCCTAATTGTGACTTAATGTTAGTAAAGGATATAACTAAGAGAAGCTCACAGTTTGATTAACCTTACCTCTAGTTGAAGAGATGTAATCTCTCGTTCGATACCTGCAATGACATTGGATAAAAAGTAAGTCACAACAGACTAACCAAAGACAAAAACAACATCTCAATGAAATAGTAGTAAGAAAGGTTTCCATTAAACAGTAAGATCTATGATGCATCCATTCAATTCATTTACTAGTAGAAAATAAAGTGATATCTGTTGCGATAAATCGAAATCTCATCGAAATTTAGAAAGATAGAAAACATTCTTCAACCAGGAATAGAGTGAAACCAATATAATCCCTTTACTAACTAGCAATGGCAACTCCAATTACAAGCATTACTCCAACATAACACAGTCTGCTTAAATCAAAATTGCAAGAGACTGGAATCAATACATACCTCGTGTAGCCACAGCCATTTCTCTCTTACTGGTACGAAGAGCATCTGCGGAATTAAAAAAAAAAAAATCACAACTTTTCAATACAATCAAAAAGCAGGATTGCAAAATTCACAAGTTACCTAAATCTGAACAACTTACTATTTTCCAATTTCGAGCTTTCGCATACTTAATTACACATCTAATTGAGGAATCTATCTACCCTTTTATGGATAACAAGAACCCAGACAAATTCACACCCTACCCACACAGCAAGATTCAATTTTGAACACAACAAACACTTAAAGTTCCGTTTTTTTATCCAGATTGAGTTTGTTCACCAACAGAAATCAATACCATTCCTCGCAATTTAGCAGGAGATGAAGAAAAAAATAACACAGAAAACTAAATCTCTGAGCAACAATGTTAGCAAAGTTTTAAGCTTTTTTTACCTTTGGGAGTGGTCTTCTTCTTGAAGATGTTCATGGCGATTTCTCTTCTCTCTTCTCTAATCGAGATAGTGTACAGTCAAGAAAAAAAAAAAACCCTTTTTCTTCGTGTTTATGAAAAACCCTAAATCAGAGAAAAGTGATCTGAGTGAGGATGAGATGAGGCAAAAGTTGTGTGCTTTTAGCTTCTCTCTCTCTCTCTCTCTCTGTGCGAGTGTGGATGTGTATATGGAATGTGTCAGAGCGTGCCTTAATACATACAATAATAAAAAAAAAAAGGGTACTTTGGAACTAGCCGTTACAGAGTCCAGATCCTCCTAATATTCCTTCTTTTTATCCATTTCTTAAATTAATTGTTTTCTGATTTTGTATTTTGTATGTTATGAACCGACAAAAACTCTGATTACTATAGAAAAATTGCTGATTATGATGCTAAACGAATTGTTGAGTGGCTTTTTTTTGGGATAAAATGGTATTAAAAAAAAAAAGAATTGATATTATAGAGTTTAAAACAATGGTAACTATTATGGAACTATAATTTTCACAAAATGTTTCCGACCAACTTTTCGATTATTTTTCCGGCGAAATCTTTCATTGGAATTTTTTTTTTTCAAAATTTTTCCGATCTTACAACTTTGATTAGGAATTTAAAATTTTTGTTCTCATTTTTGAATGTTATAAATCCATAATCGAAAGAAACAGGAGAAATTCAATAGTAACGACAAAAAGAAATATAAATCATCAAACCCAAACAAAAAGATAATTTTTGGGCCCAAATCTCATAATTTTAAGGCCAAGAACAAAAAAAAAAAAATAGTGTGGCTATTTTTTAAAAATAGAATAGAAGTGTGGCTATTTTTAAAAAATGAAATGTCCTGGTATTTTACTTATTGTAATCCCATTGTCTTATGTTTAATCACGCACGCAGAACCTCCTAATCAGACCGCGCATATTGACTGTGGGGATTGTAGAAAGTCACTCATGTATCCTTATGGAACATCAGCTGTTAAATGCGTTGTTGGCCTATACATTACTAATGTTAATGTTAGTCTATATTCCTATAATTCTAAACCATTGTTGCTTGATTATTTATTATTGGAATCTCATTGATTGTGTTGGAACTTGGTCTTCCGATGATCATCTTCCTATACAGATAAGCGATGGAAGGGTTCCTCTCTCGATGAACCTGCCTAATGGGACAACTTCTCAACCAACAATGCCCTCTACATCAAATGTGAGTTTTCGATTGCAGACTAAAGTTTCAATAGAATCAAAACGAAAACACCTCAAAACAGGACTCACTCTGTTCATTGTCTCCTCAGACCTAAAAAGGTCGTTGTAGATCGAGAATCCCATGTCCGTGGAAGAAAGTGAAAAGTATTGCTTATCGTCTTTTCTCTGTACTTAAAATATACATTCGAAGATGATCTTTGATGAGTGATATAAAAATACTTGCGTGCAGGTGACGTGATTTCTCTTATTGAGTTATTTTTTAGCTCACATTGAACTTCCGCATATCCTTCTTGTTATTCATCTGTCTACACCGGTTAAACCGGTCCCAGTTTGGAACTTTGGTTTTCAACTATTCATTATAAGCTTTAAAATTACAAATTAGCTCAATGCAGAAACTTTTCTTCTATTTAGGCTTTGACTGCTTCAATTAAAATTTCGGCCTGCATGTATGTGTTTACATGAAAAAAAAAATGAAAATCACGGAAGATTCACACTTTTTTGGAGAAAAAAAAGTTAAAAAGGTTAAAAAAAAAAAAAGAGGAACTTATCGGATTTGGCAAACAAAAAGTTCCAAGTTCCAACGAGTTTATTAAAATCACTTAAGATTCACATGGTTTCAACTGCAATTTCTACCTATAAGTTTGCGCTTATGTGAAAGAAAAAAAATCATAGAAAATTCACATTCTTTTTTCATTAAAAAATATGTTATATAGATTTAAAAAAATATTGCGACTTTTTCCTTTTTGGCATTTAAATTTACAAATCTTTTTGTTTAAAATATTTAAAGTTGTAGGTTCATTTAAAAAGTTACACACTAAACGCAAATGTTCAATCAGCTAATTGAGTTTATATTTCCACAAAAAAAAGGCAAAAAGTCAAAACTGAGGTAAGTTTTGGGTAGCTGAGACTGTCCCAAGAGCAAGTTAACTTGCCACAACAATTTAAGAAAAAAAAAAAATCAAATCCAACTTTTTCACTGAATCTTCACAACCACCAAAACCTAAAATTAACCCTCCACAAGTTAGATGGTCAGACAAAAGACCAAACACAAACACTCAAAAACGCAATATATAAAAACACACAACAACCTACACATTACAACAAAAACAATTTGATCAAATTCATCTTCAAACAATGGCGGTTTCAAAGCTCGCATTGGGTGCTACGAGTGGTAAGAGCTGCAAGATACTCTTAGGGCTGAGATTTCTTGCCTTCTCAGCCACGTTATCGGCAGCCATTGTAATGGGACTGAACAAAGAGACAAAGACTTTTGTTGTGGGCAAAGTTGGAAATACTCCAATTAAAGCTACTTTCACTGCTAAGTTCGACCACACACCAGCCTTTGTGTAAGCCTTGATAACACTTTAATTAACAATCTAAATTCCAAATGTTGATTTTGAGACTAATCTTTTTGATGATTTTGGTATGGGGGAAAATAGGTTTTTTGTAGTAGCTAATGCAATGGTGAGCTTCCACAACTTGTTGATGATCGCTCTTCAAATATTTGGAGGGAAAATGGAATTCACTGGTTTTCGTCTTCTCTCAGTCGCAATTCTTGACATGGTAAACATATATATACATATATGTCTTATTATGTATATATTACTAATTTGCTATTGTATCAGTGTTCTTAAAGTCTTTAGTTGTTCACGACTATGGACCAACTAGTTGGAGAGTAATAGATATATGTTAATATATTTATTTATCATTTTTAATTTAGTTTTATTCATATTAAAAAAAAAAAAAGATTTGAGAGACAATATGCAATTTTAATTTCATGAAAATTTTAAACAATATTGTGTTTTGTTCATATTTGTGCTGACGTGGCTTCTTCTCGTCGGAAAAAACAGCTGAATGTGACTCTAATTTCGGCGGCAGCAAACGCGGCGGCGTTCATGGCGGAGGTGGGGAAGAACGGTAACAAACACGCGAGATGGGACAAGATTTGTGACAGATTCGCTACTTACTGCGATCACGGCGCCGGAGCATTAATCGCTGCCTTCGCCGGAGTAATCCTTATGCTTATTATCTCCGCCGCGTCAATCTCTCGTCTCGTCCAGCCTAACAAATGCTGCTCCACCGCCGCATCTCCCTCCGCCGTCCTCTGAAAACATACACACGTGTGGACATGCACACGTGTTTTGTTCCCCTGTTTTTTTTTTTTTTTTTCTCTTACTTCTTTGTTTCTTCTTGAGTGTTTTGTTATGTATCTCGAGTGATTATCAGATTGTGTAAGCATAATTTGCCTTGTCTCATAGTAAAACTTTCTTCTTTTGTGTTTCTTCTTCAATCAATTCTCATGACTACAGTTGGTTGACTACTAGGACAATGGATATCATAATTCTATTATATGCGAGTAGATTTGATCGAATACCATTTTAAACTGTGTGCTATTGTAGGAGAGTGGTTTAGCACCACCCGGTTAATCCGACATAAACTAAAAATAACCAGAAATAACCAAGCAGTTTACTAATTCGGCCTAATAAGCTAACGCGACTCAAACAAGCAAAGCTCATTCAATTTGGTTCCTATATAGCTCGTTAACCGACCTATGGAAAAATATGGAACGATAGAATTAAATCTACTCGAATATTCACTAAATCGGCAAAAAAAAAGATTCACTTCCGAAGAATAAAGAAAATGAACATATCGAAAACCGAAAATCTCCCGATATAAATAACAAACTCGACCACCGAGCAAAGGATTCAGACTTTTACACTCAAGAACTCTAGATTCGATACTTGTTAAAAAAACCTAACTTGTTCCTCGTACTTGTTAAAAACTTCTTGTAACCAAAATCGATCTTGTTCTTGAATCAATAAAAAAAATCATATTATCGAATTTGTCTTGTATTTTACTTCACCGGTTTAAAAACCTGTGCGGTATGCTCTCGCACAACTATGTTACTTTGTTTATAGATAACTAATATTTAATTTATATATACCCGTTTAATTTCACATATAGTAAAATCTCTATAAATTAATAATGTTGAGATTAAAATATTTTATTAATTTATAGAAGTATTAATTTATCGATAAATTAATAATTATTAATATTTTTTGTAAAAACTCTATTTAAAATAGAATTTTTTGGAACAATATTCTTGTAGTTTTAATTACAAATAAGAAAGCAATTATCATGTATAAAAGATAACATCAAAAGTTTTCGATGCAGTAAAAATATTAGAAATGAATTCTAATAAAAACTAATGCAAATTCAAGAAAAAATATACAACGTAAGAATTATATTTCAATAAATTTTCTTACATCTATAATATATATATATATATATAATATTTTGATATGTTTATATA
Organism: Turritis glabra; assembly: GCA_900406565.1. Lineage (NCBI taxonomy): Eukaryota > Viridiplantae > Streptophyta > Magnoliopsida > Brassicales > Brassicaceae > Turritis > Turritis glabra. Next base: position 33,014 of record OVBN01000165.1, on the reverse strand, counting down.
ATTATTAATTTATAGTATTGATGAGACCATATATTTGTTTAAAGTTTTCAAAAAAATTATTATTTTATTATTTTATCGAATTGTGTCAAATATTACACTGGCCCAACTCAGGACCTGAGAAATTTATTAATTTATAGTGTATGAATTTATCGAATATTAATTCATAGAAGTTTTACGGTATATTATTGCCTTGACCCAAAGACCACAATTTCACTTCACTGCCAAAGAAACCTTAACCAATTCACTTACGAAATTATAAGAATGAGATATTTACTATTTGTAATTGTGAAAATAGGGAGAGAGAATGTGATATTGCACCCTTCACTTACACTGATCCTTGTGTGTGATTGTTTGACTTACCTCCCTAATTGGCCTCACACAAGATTGAATGGCATCGTTCTCCCTATCATGATCGCTATCTCGTCTCTCACGTACACAGTAACTCGTTTACGTACATGTTTTCCTTGTATGTTTGTAAACAAATATGTTGCAAAAATTGTTTAATACGAATAAAAATTATTTAAATGGATACGTACACATACACACACACAAATTATTACCGTGTACGTACTGATAGAGTATTTACTACTCTCTTGACCAAAACTCCTAGTTTGCCTCACTCATTTATTTCTTCCCTTGACTCTCTATTTGTCTCTTCGTATCTCGCTTAATTGTGTATATATACTCATGTAATTCCTTTGTTCAATTCAATTCAATCAATAAGAGATTCACCTTTTACACGTACATGATAATGCTAATATTTGAAATTGTCTCTAACGACACGATTCATAATAAATACTGTATTAAATAATAATTCAGATTAAAAAAAAGAAAAATAGTAAAATGGATTTTAATAGATAGAGCAAAAGAATTATAACTCAAACTGAAAAAAAAAAAATTAATCATAAAAAATAAAAGAAAATGTGAAACTTAAAGTGGTGGATAATAGTATAATTAATTTTTTAAACCATTAACCTCTCTCTGACAGTCTAATTTTTTAATTATTTTTTCTCCTTTCGTTTAATTGTAGCCAACGAAATCTTTTATACTGTGTACTGTAGATGACGAGATCCTAATTAAACCGTACACGATCGGACGAGATCCTAACCGTACACGAGCACAATTCCATCCAGGGATATTTTCGTCCAAAATTTTTTAATTGGCTAATCTATGAAAAGCGTATCTGATTTTATCATAAATTACTTTAAAAAACTTTACCACATGGCTGTTCTATGAAATTTACCCTTGAAAATTAGAATATGTATGTAATGAAATACTTGGGAAGTTTAGATAATAATAAAAATGTAATTATGTGACTTTAGATTCGGATACTAGGTCAAATCAAGTAATCAACGGATAATGTGTTTTTTTTTTGTGTGGCTTGTGTCCGCTTTCCGCGGATTCAGCATGGCTAATTTCATTACTCGTAAAGATTGAGTCGGACAACGAGAATCCCAAAATTAAATTACCCACGAGTCGTAGCCCTAGTTGAAAACCAAAATTTTTGGTAGCCATTGTAGTTTACACTAGTGTTGTTAACTTGTTATAGTGTTAACACCCGGATTCAAACATGTATAATGCATGTTGATAAAAAAAAATACAATTCACAACAATCGATCATGTTTACCATTTTTTTTGGAAGATTTCAATCTGACTATATTTTAATTTTGTTTTAATTTAGTCTTTGTCGATGGTAATCATTTTTTGCTTTCTCGATTTGTTTATAAAAATTTTGATACTTTTTGCTACCAAAACCAGAAGCTTGATTCTTGTCAGCCAAACCCTGGATATCGAAACCCATAAATCATCTCTCATGGTCATGCTCAAATCATGAACCTTTTTAATTCGAGAACTGGTTTAGGTAAGAAGTAGAATCCCAACGTTAAAAACACATCTCCTCTCCAAATTCAAAAATCACCTCTTATATATAGAATTGCACAAAACCCATAAACACACACACAATCACAAACAAGAGTTCGAAAACACCAAAAAACAATAATGTCGAAAATCTCAAAAGCTTCTTCTCTCTGTTCACTCCTCCTCGTCTTCTTCCTCCTCAGTTCCCGACCCGCACTCTCATTCCGTGGCCCAAAACTTCAATCAGAACCAAAAGCAGCTCAAACTCTAATGGATGATTCGTCTTCAATGAGCAAGGTCGACCCTGCAAAATCCATGATTGCTGGATTCTTCAGCCACATGTTTCCATTAAAGGGTTGGCCTTTCCCAAAGTACCCACCTTTCACAATGGTTAACCCTAATATTCCTACAAACCCATCTGGAGCTCAAGAGGAAACCACGAAGTTACCTTCTTCCCCAAGCAAAGGCAACAAAGATGGAGGAAACGCGTAAAGATTGGAGTTTTTTTCTTATGTTTGAAAACATTTCTATGGTTTTACATTGCATCAAATAAAAAAATGTACCCTTAACAATTGAATGGTAAAAGAAAAATATATTTATCTATCATCAGCTCGAAGCGATTTTCGCTATGACAGTTACAGGAATATTAACAATGTGTCCTGTATTTCCGAACAATCCGATTCTGCCAAAACAAGAACTGGAACTGTTCTTTGTTGCGTTAAGGGTTATGCTAAGTACTTGAGTTTCTCCCATAGCTATTGAAAATTGAGTAGGTGATACTTTCATAGAAACACCATAAGGAGGACTCCAACCAACGTTGTATGTCTCATTTCCGGCTATGTTTCTCATCGATCTCCGGAAATTTTGCGTGCCATAAAGCGTTGATACTGTAATTGATGGCAAATTGAGGTCAAAACCACTGATTGTTGCATTGTTAGCGGAACAGCGAAATCCGGTATAGTTGAATACCACCAGATCCGAGCCATTGATCCCACAAAGAAATGATATATAATCTTCAAAACCTACATAAGAAAAAGACATTTTGAGTTGAAAAATCAAACTTTTAGTTGTGTGAACCAATATTAATACACACTTACTTGTATCGAAAACTAAACCAGGGGCTAAAGCTGCGGTTGCATTAACGAAACCGCTTCCCATATCAAATGGTGTTGCGGTATAGAGGCTTTGATCGGGATTGGAATAAGATCGTTGAGCCATTATCGGACCGCCTTTATTATCATTAAGAAGAGCAGTTGTTGAAAGCGCAGAGGCGATTTGTGAAGGAGTAAATTGTGGGTAAGTTTGTTTGATTAATGCAGCCACACCAGCTACATGAGGAGCAGCCATGCTTGTACCGGACATCATAGCAAATTTCTCACCTAAAGAAAGCAAAAAGAACAAAACTTAAATCCTAAAGTTATTGACTTTACAGAAAAATCCTCTGTTTTGATCACTTGTATATAGTTTACCTTCAAACTCGGTTGAATCCGTTGAAGCAGAACTCCAAGCACCCCAAATAGAGTTTCCAGGAGCTACGAGGTTCGGTTTTAAAATGTCTGCGTCATTAAAAGAGTTGTCTTCTGGATCAGGTCCTCTTGCTGAGTAATACATTACCTTAGGAGCTTTGTCACTGAAGTTAGCATTTAAACCGCCTTCAATGGCTGCAACTGCTCCAAAACTAACAATTTCTTTACTGGTTCCATCTCTTTGAATTGAAGAGTTATAATACTTGAGTAAAATCTGCAAGAAAAACATATCTTTAGGGCATTAGAAACCGTGTATAAACCTTTTAAAAAATGCTTATTTTCCCACCTTGGAATCTTCTGCAGATTGAATTATGATTCCGGGCATATCCATCGGTGTTGGATTGATTTGAAAACCAAGAACATACGGGTCCATACAGAACACAACGCCAATCGCGGATAGGTTCTTGGCAACATCTAATGCTTGTTTTATAGTCGAAAGCCCGAGAATAAAACGAGCAGAGTAGCTACATATCAAAAGATTCCCCGAGACAAGATCTTGATCAAAATTTTCATAATCTTGACATTCACCTACATACATATCCTTATCTACAGAAGTACTATTGTTCAAGGCATGAAAAGCAGAGATCATCTTGTACATCTTTCCATCATCCGTAGGAACTATAAAGCCACAAATTACACAAGTTACAAATCCGTAATCTTCGACTTGATATCAAAAGTTATAGTTTGAGATGGAATTAAACGACTTACTTGCAAATCCCATGCCTGGGATAGTTACATTGTTTCCTAGGATTAAGGAGTTAGAGTAAACTCTATCATGAGAGGAAGCACCAACTGTGAAAATCCAAGGACTAAAAGAAGACACGCTTTTAGGCGCTGGACCGGTATTTCCCGCAGCTTGAACAACGAAAATTCCGGACTTTACAGCGGAAAGTAATGCCATGTCGATAGGATTAAAGAAAGTGGCAACACCAGGAGGTTTTCGATTTGGTGTAATTGATAGACTTAATATATCTACTCCATCTTGAGCTGCCTGAAAATTCCACAACCATTATATTAAAGTCTTCAAATTTGAAAGAAAAGCAGAAATCTTTAACCACATTTAGTTTCTTGATTTGCAAACCTGATCTATAGCTGCAACAACATCTGCAGCAAAGCCTCCAAAACCCTTGTACAATGCCTTGTAAACAGAAATACTGAATAGAAAGAATCGAAGAACATAAAACTTTAAGTTAGTTTGTGAAATATTTTACCATTGTTCCAAGTTTTGTCTTTTTTACTTACAATGCACGAGGAGCCATTCCACTAGCATTTCCAAAACTATGGTTAGAAACTATCACTGGAACTCCGTGGTTACCAGCAGCAATCGAAGCTGTGTGTCTGTATATATCCAAAGCAACAATCTTTAAGCTTCAAACTCTGTTTTTATATGATACATTTAATAGTTACACTTACGTTCCATGGCCATCTCCATCGAAAGGAGAAGCGTAATCTTCAGATGAGTTAAAGATTCCTCTGGTTACAGCGGATTGCGCGAAATGCCGTGCTCCAATTAGCTTTTTATTGCAAGATCCTGATGGAAAATCCGGTGTAACTTCACAAATACCTGAGAAATGCTTAGGGGTTGGATATGAACGCTGAGAATTAAAGTCATGGTCACTGAAACTAGGATGATTGGGATCAATGCCAGTATCGATAAACCCGATAACAACTCCTTCTCCAGCAATCTCAAATCCACCTTCTTTGACCCATGCTCCTTGTGGTAAACCCATAAACTGTGGGGTATAAGTTGTTGCTGTCCTAACAGAGTAATCCAACACTATGTTTGCTACTTCTCTTCTCATTGAAAGCTTCTCAGCCTTAAAGAATCAAATCATAACACAAAAACTCAATATCAACTACTACTCAAGATTATTTCTACAATGATCAAGAACTCAAGATTGTTACCTGTTGTGTGCTAGCAAACAGAGCAAATCCATTGATTAGATAATGGTAACTATAAAGCTTTATATACTTCTCTCCTTTTAATGTCTTTCTCAAGAAAGAGTCATGAGATTGAGCAACAGATGGTATCTTTGACCTCCCATGACGTTTCCTTGAATTGTTCCTATAAAGAAAAAAACAATACAAAAAAGGGTTTAATTAAAGCTACACAGAGAATCTAGTGACAACGAAAAGGAATCAAAATTATCAGTACCTTGGTTGCAATTTTGGTTTAAATTTGGTATTTTTGTGATTATGTCTAATTTGCTTAAGCTCTTGTTCTTCAAATAGATGAACAATAGGAGGTTGTTTAAGTGTGACAATATACACAGCAGAATCATCATCATCTTGTTGTTGTCCCAAAGTGTTATTAGACAAAAACCCAAAAGAGATCACAAGTAATAAAAACCCAAACTTCACCAACATAACTCTACCCATTTTTGTCTCTCCCTTCTAAATTAAGAAAGTGGGAAACACAAAAAAGGGTTTTTGATCTAACACTTTCCTCAAGGTTTTATACAGAGAATATGTATGAGTCATAAACCCTACCTACTGAGAAAAAAACAAAGATAATCTAATTAAAGCTGGAAAAGAAGAAGAACCCATTAAAGCATATTCATGGTGAACAAGTGGAAGTCACAGAGAAACAAAAAAGGAGCTGCCTTTTCGTGTCGGAAGGTCGGTGAAAGAAGAGTGCGCATTTATAAATTTACTATTTAGAACAGAGAGAGAGAGAGATACATGAAAGAAGCAACTAATCACGAGGATCTAAAACCTTTTTTTTTTCTTGGATTCTGAAAAAACTGTGAGCTGATTTGAGTGGCTACCACGTATTTGGTTCCCACATGATTAAAAGCAGAGGAGAAGAAACACTCATAAGTGCGATCAAACTTAAAAGAAGTCTCCTTTTTGTTTCTTTCATTTATTCAATGTTTCTCTTTTTAGATCGTCAAAAAGAATTATTGTACTTTATCAAAAAAATATAAAAAAAATTGTGGATAAACATATGGGTTTTGTGCTAAAAAAAAAACTTTTCAAATCGCTTGCAAATTAATTTTTCATCTCAAAAAAATACAAATAAATCATATAAAATCAAAAATAATACGTAATATTACCTTTTTTTACCGACAATTTTGTGAATATTAACAAATAGTATATCAAATTAAAACTTTCATGACTGTGAGTCTAAATCTATCTTTAAAATTTTTAAAAACTAATATATGTGATCGTGAATACATTTACAAGATACGTATAAAGTTTATATTACATATTATTTTTGACTTGATTTGTATATTCTAGATATGTAGAGTTAAATTGTAAAAAATGGCGATTTTGAGAGTTTTTTTACAAAAAAACTTTTAAAATATTCATAAAAAATCAGTTAAATATAGATGAAATATTTAAAAGCTTAACAAAATTGGCATATTTTGATTATAGGATTTTGATTCGGACTATATCGCTAATCCATTACGAGAACTTCCCTTGACATAAATTTTATAACATTATATATATATATATATATATATATTTATTTAGAAGTAAGACTTTATTTTTGTGATAATTTAGGCTATTTTCGTAAAATTATTCGATTATAATTCTAATATCGTCGTCTACTACTCAGCCACACAAAACGATATTGAACGAGATAAGAGCGGCAAAACCACCGAGTCACAAATCGTTTTAAAAAATGGTGTTTGCAGCAGCATCGACTCCATTTTCACTCTCGTCCGTAGTTTTCACGCGCCGTCGTAGCTTCGGAAATGTTCAAGTACCTCGAGTAAGCGCCAGTCTTTCTCCGGAGGTCTCTCCTCTTCTCCGAGCAGCTCACCACACCGTAAGGGTTAAACCGGGAAAAATTGAATCTTTACAAATTGAAACATCAAATTGCTATGATCAATCAAGAAAAAAATTGTTCCTTGAAACCCAATTTCAAATGGGTATTGTTTAAATTGTGCTAAAAGTTCATAAAATTGAAGAAAGATTGATACTTGACTCCAAAACTTTGTCTGGTAATTTTGCAGGTGGATAATTATGTAAAGAGTGGGATGGTTATTGGTTTAGGATCTGGAGAAGCTTCAGATATGGCTATACGTTATTTGGGTCAGCAACTTCGTTCTGGTTCTTTAAAAGATGTTGTTGGTGTACCAATGTGAGTCTTTTGATTTTGTCTCTGATGTTAACCTACTTAGAATTCAATAAAGAACGAATCTTTTTGTTTGTTCAGTTGTTGATATCTCTCTATTCATTAGTTCTTGGATCATGATTCTCCTGGAAGTTGAGTTTTTGCATGTTTCATGATGATTAGTCCTGACCTTTGTTCAGGTCTGCTCGAAGCGCGAGTGAAGCAGCAAAGTCCGGAATCCCGTTGGAATATTTCCGGGATGACTTTAAGGTGGCTGCATTCGTGCATTTTCTAAACCGGTTTGATCTATTCTGCTTCTTGGGGTAATGTTTTCAGTGTGGTTCCTTTGTAGATTGATTTTGCATTTCATGCTGCTGATGCTGTAGAAGAGAATACGCTTATTGCAGTTATTGGACGGCGAAGAACTTCACAGGAAGATGACTATATTCTGAAACAAAAGGTGTGTGCAGTTTCGTATAAATTTTGCAGTCTTTGAATACTTATTGCTTAGCTTTGGGCTGACATACAGAGAATCACAATGCAGTCTATTGTAAAAGCAGCTGATGAGGCAGTCTTTATGATAAACGAAGAGCAATACAAAGCCGGCCTTGAAGGTTCTATCCCTGTTTTAGTTCAATCCGTAAGCAAACTTCTACTGATATGGCATTTTCAATATGACTCAAAACACGGAAATCGGAAGTGACTCATGAAATTTGGGTGCAGCTTAATTGGTTGGCCATAGCTGAGGAGATAGATGATTTGTATTTAGGCGATGCAGAGGTGCGAGGCCAGTTTGGTTCTTTCTCAAATGTTTTCTCGGGGTTCTGGTTCTTATCGATTGTGTTAAGCCTCATCTGATTCATTGTATTTTTCTTTGTGTGTATGTGTAAAAGGTGTGGAGAAGAGCTTCCGTAGGAGATGCCGGTCCTCTTGGAGGAGATTTTCCTATAGTCACCAGTGATGGTCACAACATACTTGATGTTATATTTACAACTCCAATTCCAAGCCTCGGTAAAAGCTTTACTGCAACCATTAAAACTTTTGCATATTGTTGATTGATGTTATATTTGTTAATCGATGTGAAATTCAGCAGCTAACGTGGCTGAAAGCCTGGAAACGATTGAAGGCGTCGTGGACCATGGACTTGTTATCAAAACTCGGTTAGTTTCAAATCCACGGGTCAGGTTTAGCATATAGTTGATCAGGTGCTAAGAATCCATCCTCTGTTTTGCCATTTACAGATGCACAGCGGTCATTGCAGGAGAAACTGAAGTAAGAACTGTTACCTTGCAGATCAATACAGTGGAGAGTGGTCTATGAAGTATGAACCAGAGATAGACTCTGCTATTAGCCTGGTGTGGTCAGAACCGAATTACCAGTCAAAACCATTAGAAGCCTCTTTTACAAACTATACATTCAGTTCATAGAGCAATGTTGTAACACTTACAAGTTCACTATGTCTATAAATCAGTAGCTTCTTCCATGAGAAATCACCAACATGCAAGCTCGAGCTCCTGGGAGAACAAAATTATGACTAGCCGAGGGGTCTACTCATTCCTGTGGATATGACTTCTGTAGTAGGACAATCGGGTTTCCGGATCTGAATAGCTGACTCAGGTGTCAATTCTGGTATGGATATCTTAAACTGGGCTTTAAATTATTATGGTTACGAGTCGATTTTCAAACTTTGTGAGGCTATACATCGTCAGAGTTTCAATATGTGTAGGCAAAACTCTTATTTTTATCCAGTTAAAAAGTATTTGGAAAATTCAATCACAAAAGCATATACTGTCATCATCTCTATGCAGAAAAGAGTTCATGGGTTTTGAGCAGAAAGCAGAATAAATACAGTGCAAAACGAATTTAGACACCGAGAAATGTTATTCTTGTCACTCACTTGCCTATTATGAGTTTGGCTCTGGCATCAGCTTTGTTGATCTGGAACTGATCTGTTAGTCCAAAGTGAGCCATTAGAAGCCACACAAAGTTTATGAGCTCACAGCCTCTGGTTAGTTGCTCCACGTGAGCCGTGGAGTCGCAGTAACAAGCTGCATAACAGAGAAGTTCCACCCACACTTTACTCAGTATCTCCCATTTGTTTATGCTGTACCTCCACTCCAGATGCATAAGGTCTTTGGCTAGCCTGCTCGCGTCAAACAACACAGACTTGCTTTGATCTCCCTTCACGCCCATTGGATCAATATCACTATTGACGTCCATAATATTTACGGTGGCTGTCTTCATGCTTCTGTTGTTCTCGATATGCCTCCTCTGGAAAAACTTGTCAGCTTCAGCCAATGTGTCTCTGAACCTGATCTTCCCAATTCCAGCAACATGGGACATCATTCCAGGTTGCAAGATCAGGAGATACATCATGTAGTCTGAGATGATTTTGCTGAACTCGCGGTAACTGTAATGCTCGCATTTATCTTCATCCTCAGAGATAGTCTCTTCTTGTTGGTAACGGAGCTCGGTTGTGATGTGCCATATCAAAAGACTCTGATCATAATCCACGTTTGTAATATAATGCAACAGTTTTTCACGGTCTACCTTCTCAGGCAGGTTGTCTCGCAAAGTCCATTCTCCCCAAGCTAAAGATAAGCTCTTGGCATTTTCAGGATTGTCTCCAAACTTTGATTTGTATTTCAGCTCATTGAACATGAACTCCCACAATTGTTTCTTCATGGGCTCTCCGTGTACAAATAACATCTTATGGACTGTAGCAAGCGTATCCGAGATGCCGAAGAACCCACTGAGGACATCCCACACAGATTTGATGAAATGAGGGATGCGGGATAGAAACTTGAAATAGATAGGGTAAATAGTACTAGCGAGCCAAAGGATGATTTCTTGATAACTCATCGACTTTGTGGCTGATCCACCTGTGCAAACCATTGCAATCCATCCAAAAGACTTTTGGATGATGAACTTGAGTATCTCGAATGGTAGAGTTATGATGATCCATGAGTATCGGTGGAAACTACCTCTGGCGTCGTGGATCCTCTTTACCTCTGCTTTTGTGGCATACCTATAAAGTTGAATACGTTGATGCTTCCACACCACCTCCGGAGGAAGAATGGCGTCGTGAGCACGTCATGCTTTTGTACCATTGAACACTTATCATCACCTTCCTTGATACACTTATGCACACCTTTCTTGTGACACTTGTGGCTTCCAACGCAGCTTTCTAAAACCAAGTAACCAGTTGAAAATTATCTCTTTCAGTGTTTGAGGCTCATCGGGGTTGTCCTTCAAGCTACTAAGTGCAACAGATGTCCAGTCTGAGAACAGAAACAAGAGGATAGATATGAAATCCAAAGCTATGCCAACTGCAAACAGCGTGTAGGTAGCAACAACATCAGCTCCATGAAATAATTTGTCTTTCTTGGGTTTCTTATCAGAGAGGATGAATGCAGCCACTATGGTGCCAGAAGCAACGATGCGTGAGAAAGTTCCAAAAACAGTATGAAGAACCGGAATCTTGGTGAATAGAGCATCGTAGAGGAAACCAAGCTCAATCTCAATGATCCTCAAAGCTTCTTCTGGGTTCTTCAAATTCTCAAAGATCTCTAGACTCTCGTCACGCTCCCTGAAGCTGAAGGTAAGGTTAACTACAAGGCCCTTGAATGTGTTGAAGAACTTGTAAGCATACTGAGCAATCTCAAGATGGGTCAACTCTTCTCTATTCTTTGAGGCTAATGATGGATGCTCTAACTTCTTAGGCCTATGTTCCTTGTCAGGCTCACTGATCAGAATGATCTTGGTGGGTATAGTCTTGCCTCTTTCTTGGCCTTGTACTCCTCCATGAGCTTCGCGTAGTTTGTTCCTGGATCTGGTGCTTGAATCATAGAGTCCCTAAACTTGTCAAAACTTGCACTATACAAAGCCGTTGTCCTCTCCAGATACTTTAGAGTCCCAGAAACGAACAATAAGACTATAATCACCCAAAGGCTATTGGGTAGAGACTGGAGAACCACATTGCCACCAGCAATTGCCTAAAAGACAAGCCCAAAGACATGTATGAGCCAGAGAGTGTTATCTTCCAGGGCGAAAGCTGTGATTGTGTCTGGTCCACCAAGATGCAAGAGCATGAATGGTTCCCATAAAGCCATGAGCTTATTTTCCTGTGGAGGATCATCTGGTTTGGGATCTTTGTCTTGATTCTTGGAGATGAGACCAATGGCGAAAATAGCTGACTAATCTGCTAAACGATAAGAGGACCAAACGAGCATGATCAAGAGCCTTCTTGGTGTGCGTTTCCTTAAAGGAGAGAAGCAAATGACAATGGCTTGAAGTGTAAGACTTAAAATGATTACTCCTCTTATGTTCCATTTATCCCACACTTTGATGAGTTCTGGTATCACTTCCAACATTTTTGCTCTCTTCGAGGAAAAAAGATAAAGCTCCTTCCGTTATTGATGTTTTTTTCTCAGATTTACTTGAGAAATTTGAGGGTTGATGTTTGTTTTTGGGAAGTCGTTGATGTTGTTTCCGGGAAGTCGTTCTTTTTATTAATAACCTTTAAAGTGATTAGTTATTAAAGCAATGGACCCAATTAAAAATAAATATCTTGCTTGACTCGATTTGAAGAGTGAAAGTCAAATAAATGATCATTCAGTGGTGGGGACTGCTCCGCCGACATTGGAACGAGGCCATGCAGACCAGTGCAATGGAGGGTGGTGAATGTTGTCATGGGTAAAAAAACCAGCCCAGTTCGAATTCGAATTGAGTCCGTCTACCAGAAGCTTGAACTTTGAAAAATTCGATAGATTTCGCGTTTTAATAGGTAATCTGGAAAAAATCTCGATAAATTTCGGGTTAGTCCGTAAGTACCTGATTTTTTTTTTCTCTAACATTTTTAATTATATTGTAGTGGTTTAATTTAGCTTTAGTTAATAAAATTTGAACAGTAAATTCATTTAATATTTGGTATTGTAAGTAAGAACATAAATAAAATTAGATTTATTTTTAAAAATATTTTAATATTAACATTCTTAGTTTCATAATATTAAAAATATACTTGATATCCAAGTAAACATGTATATTTCGTAGATTTTATTTTTGTTGATATTCTCCTTTTAGCTTTACGAATGTTAATATATATATAGACCTTTAGGTCATGCATAAGTCAACCGATTCAATAGCCTATACTTGTCTCTTTACACCTTAAATTAATCTCATAAAATACGTATAAAATCAAAAGTTGTTTACATCTATGATAAAAATAAAATTTTTATTAATTATTGATGATGAATTGTAAACTACAAAAAAAAAAATTGATTATTATTGATTTAGAGTTATAGAAAATTGTTAATCACAAAACATAATACACTTATAATTAGTTTTTAATATGTGTGAAAAGTGTAAAAAATGAATTAATAAGAAACAAAGAGAGTTATAATTATGTGAATAAGTAAACAAATTAAAATAAATGTCAAGAGGAAATAAATGGAACAAAGATGCAATAAAAAAACCCGTGGATCCGCCCATTTTAAGTCCGCGTTTTCTCAATGTAAAAAATCTGGATACCAGGCTTATTATTATAACTGGGTTTCGGGTACTCACTAGGTTTTTACTCATCATTAACATCCCCATGTATGAACCAGAGAAAGACTCTGCTGTTAGTCGTTTGTTACGTTCATAGCCGAGCAACATAGCCTAGTTTGGTGAGAACCAAATTGCAAGTCAAAACCATTAGAAGCCTCTTTTACAAATTATATACTCAGTTCATAGAGCAATGTTGTAACTTCTACAAATTCACTATTTCTAAAATCGGTAGCTTCTTCCATAAGAATCACCAACATGTAAGCTCGATCTCCCGGGAAAAAAGAGTTGTGACTAGCCAAGGGGTCTACTCAATCCTGTGGATGTGCCTTTTGTAGTAGGTGAAGTGACTCCTACAATCCAGATCCAGAAAATTGTACTTAGCGGTTTCTTCAAACAAAGATAAAAGTTTTTTTAATCCAATTTCATAAGCCAACAGAGAGCAAAACATCATTTTTAGAGATTTTACTAGTTGGGAAGATTTTAACCATTCTAGGAGGAAGACTGAGGTCATCAATTGACAACCAAGGTCATCAAATCTTGGGCGAATATTTGTGCCTCTAAAAATCTAATAAGGATTTTCAAACTCATCGGTTCAAGGTGCATGAGAGTTTCTGTGTAAGTTAAAGGTTTCACAATGTGATGATTCTACACTTGGGGTGTTCATATCAAAATGAATTCTACAGGATGCAAATAAGGTAATAACAAAGGTTCAAAGGAATCACACTCTCAGGAAACACAAAAAGAGAAGCAATTGAAAACAAGGCACTCATCAGACTTTGCAAACTCAAATACCATCAGCAGACTAGTAGAGATTGCAGCTAAGGTATGAAGTTCAGTCACTACACAAGGCCACACAAGTCGGAACGAGTTCAATTTCAATCAAACGACACATCATGGCCAAGCTACAGATATAACTTTGCAAGCTAAGCAACCATCAGCAGATATATAGACTAATCACATAGAGTTCAATTTCAGTCAAACAACTTAAACAAGTCAAACAACTTAAGACTAGTAGAGATAGCAGCTAAGTTAAGAGGTTCAGTCACTACACAAGGCCAAGCTAATCGAAACGAGTTCAAATTCAATCACACCACACGTCATGGCCAAGCTACACATATAACTATGCAAGCCAACTTATCAGCAGATTATAAAGGCCAACCAAGTATTCAATATCAATCAAACAACTTTTCTTTCATAAACTCTCAAACAGCTAACCTAATCAATGTTGCTAATTCTGGTGATTCGGCGGAGGAGGTGGCATGCCAGGACGAGGCGGAGCAAACATCGGAGCACCACCAGGCGGAGGAGGCATTCCAGGGCGAGGCGGAGGCGTTCCTTGCATCCCATAAGGTGGAGGAGGTCCTCTCATCATACCACCAGGCGGAGGAACCATCATTGGCCTTTGTCCACCATACTGAGGCGGTGGTGGACCAGGATACGGCGGTCTCATACCATAAGGTGGAGGAGGACCACCTTGACCAGCAAAAGCAGGTGGAGGCGGTGGTGGTATTTGCCCCGGAGGACGAATAATCTGCGGTGGTCTAGAGATCTGAGGCTGCATCATTCCAGGAGCAGGTCCACCAATTCCACGAACAGGACCAGATAATCCAGGCTGCGCTTGAACCAATGGACCAGTCGGTACTCCACGTCCAGCAGCACGGCCAATTCCGGTACCAGCAACGGCGGTTACAGATCCTGATTTGGCGCGAGATTCTTCCGGCGGTGGTGGACCTTCGACTGTCATCGAAATCACTTCTTCTCCTCTAAGTAAAACCAAGCCAAGCGTACGACGCTCTTCTCTTTCTTCGTTCGTCTTCTTGTTACCTTTCGCCGGAGGAAGTTTCCGAAACTCTTCGCAGTCGCCGAGAACGAGATTCATATGGCGATCGAACGCCATGAATTTTCCGATTAGTTGTCGTCCGTCTTGGATCGTTACTCGCATCCTGTAGTTGATGAACTGAAGCATCTTAGAGCTCTTTGACATCGACATTTTCGCCGGCGACTTGAATACGCCGGAGAATCTTGAGCGAGCAGTCCAAAATTAGAGTTTATTTAGGATTTGGTATTTGGAAGAGGGAAATTTCTAGGGTTTATACGAGCAAGAGTGAGAGACACTTATGTTTGGGCTTTGTTTCACTTTTGGGCCTACTCAGAATGGATTAGGCCTTAAATAAGTGATTAGCCTACAAAAATGATATACTATTTTTTGTAAGCTAAGTTGTATAATATTTTAAATGTATTATGTTTCCGATTAGCTTCATAGTTTTTTTTTTCATAAAATTTAGATAATTTATGTACATGTATAATATCTAAAAATGTGTTATGTTTCCGATTAGCTTCATAGATTTTTGTTTCAAGTATATAGTCAAAATATACCCGATCTGTTTCATCTTAAGTATAGTCAAAAGTATTAGTCACATTTTACTTAAATACATATTCTAAAAGCTCGTAACATTATAATCGTTTCAACAAAATCAAAATCCAAGTCCAATCTCTAAAATGCTAGTTTAGGTCTGATCTTATAGCCACCTAAAAGTCTGTTTAACAATCAGCAACAGATACGATTTGACACATGCTAGATCGCCTAGGCAATGCAAGGAGATTCACCAAGTGGACCGAACTTTTTTTATGCATGGGAAGGCGGCTCAAATGCACAAGTTTCTTGAGAACTACTGAGTTCTCGACAAAGTACCTTGCTACTCCAATTTCAAGAGGCCTTTCGTTGAATCTGCTTTTTATCTTTACAAACTCTAGGGATGACAACAAACACTGAGGCACCGATGAGACATTTATTGGAGCTATCGGCGAACAAGGATGAAAGAAATCCTGCAAAATACATAAGATTAGTGAATATATAACAAATTTCTTCAAATACTTAACAATTACGTTAAAACCCTAGGTTGATGCAAGTAATCACCAAGACAATGGATTTTAGATTCGGACAGCTTTCAAGAATCGTTGACCGGATTTTCCCGTTGGAACAAAAGAATTGTGCTTCCAAACAGGATAGGTTGCAAAACCGGGGTGATGATTCTTCGTTCAAGTAAGAACAGATGAGCTTCTTACATAAAAGAAAAGAAGATAATAATATGGGTAAGAAAACATTTGTGAAAGGCCAATGTATATATTCGACCTTGGCTAAGGAATCGAAATTGCTTACTATTTTACTCTGCGATAGTTCATCTCTGAAATTTCAAATTCTTGAGTCTAGGTGCATCAATGAAAACTCCCGAGTTTAATCTATCAAACGTAGAAAGCTCTTTACGATACTCACCAAAATCAAAGGCTACACTTAGACTGGTTAGTTTCTTAGAAAGCACTCTTAAAACCTTTACATAATCATCTACCTTTCAAACAATGCTTAAATCTTCAAGAACAGGGCAAGATGAAATAAGCGACTCTAGACACGTCTCATTGGCATAAACATTTTGTTCTAAATGCATAGTCTTGAGACAAGGTAATGAAACAGACTCAAAACTAGGCAACAATACTCGATGGAGTCTTAAGTAAAGTAGCGTTTGACTAATATAGAGGCTTAATGGCATCACTTCCAAACACTCACGATTCCCAAGAAGACACTCAACATCAAGATGCCTAAGTTTATGTGTAGCAACAAAATCAATCCAACGCGTGACACAAGACTTGTTTTCATTCTCATCATCCTTTCGAATACTTAGCTTAAGCTTGTGCAAACATGAATTCTTTTCCTTAGAGAAAGCTAGAAACTTTTCCATAAAACCCACAAAGGCATTGTTACTTGGGAACTCATTACAGTTCAAATCCAACCCGGGAATCAAAAGCCAGACACTTTTCCACCTACTGGACAAAACACTAGTCCTAACAGCTTCCTTTGTCGGAAGATACAAGAGTACTTGAGATATCAAAGAGTCAGGTAACTAGCTTATCAGATCCTCTCTCGCACTTGCAGGCCGTTTCACAGATTCCTCCATCAAACCCGCTCGCAAAACCGAACCGAAGCTTTGGCAGAGACGACCACGAAATGTAAGAAACAGATTATCAAAGAATGTTGATTTAGTGTCACTCGAGTGAAATCACTAAAAGGGTTTAAAGGTTTTGTGTGTTGGAAGATGCGACGGCCAGAGAAGAAGCAAAGAGAGAGTGTTTAGGTTCATACCAATTGGTTCATCTCCTCTCAAGCTTTTCAGTCATGATTCTCACTTCTCAGTAGTCTTAATATTTCTATCTATACTGTTACTGTATATAATCCCTCAAAACATTATATGCCAATTAAAACGAAATTGAAAGCAAGAAAAGCTCTTTTATTGTTTGCTCTGTTTTTAATAAGAAGCATATTTATGAAACGCTGCGTTTTTATTGTTTCAAATTGAGGGTTAGTAAAATACTGTATACTCTTTATATATAAGCTCTCCAAACATTATGCCAATTTATAAAACAATAAAAGCTCTTACAAAGATGTTACTTTTTGCTCTGTTTTTATTGATAAGAAGCATATCCATGAGGATGAATCTTTTGCCACCTCCAAGCAACTTGAAGACTATCTTGAAGATTAGTGAATCGAGCTGTCCAATTCAAATCTTTCAAAATCTTTGTTGGATCACTATAAACCTCCGCGTAATCTCCCGGTCGTCGAGGCAAGAAATCTACTTTGATCTCAACTCCTGTCGCCTTCTTACACGCCTCCACGAATTCTTTAACTGATCTTCCTGTTTAACCAAACCACAAAACGGTTAATCTCACATAGTAACTAAAATATTGTGCAATGACATCAAATTATGGTACATAGATGAATCTGCTTCTTGATCACTACATGGAAGCTGGAGGTTTTGGAGATTAGTATGGGCTAGGGATCTCTCGGTTATAAGAAGAAGTAAAACAGAGTTAAAGTCAAGACCTTTTCCGGTTCCAACATTGTAGATACCGACTTTTCGAGGCTGAGCTTTCTCGAGAGCCTTCACGTGAGCATCCACGAGGTCAGTAACATCTATATAATCTCTAATGCAAGTACCGTCCGATGTTTTGTAATCTGTTCCTTTCACCTATCACAAACCATATTGTTTAAAGGATGTTGCAATATATGATGATTATAGATTTCTTTAAAAAAATAATTTTTTTTTTACTTGCAGTCCGGGGATGAAACCACGAGCTGCATCGAAACAAGCACCAGAAATCCGTCCTTGCTCGCGAAGCTCGGGTCTTGGAGCTTCTCCTAACCTACCTCCTGGATCTGAACCAATCACATTGAAGTATCTGGCAAAGTTCATAAGATTCATCAACATTTGTATAACTGTTTCATTGATCATAGAGTAAGAAAAAAGTACTTAATGAACCTAACCTTAAGATCATAACCGCCATGTCAGAGTTCTTGGAAAAATCCAAGATCATATCCTCTGCCATCTTTTTAGCTTTTCCGTATGGATTAATCGGGACCTAAGTACGGTATTTTGCATTAGAAGAAAAGTACAGAAAAAGAGTTTCATTATCGAATAATCCAGTGCGAATTTAAGACTACTTACTTGTGGAGTATCTTCAGTAATTGGCATTTTATCAGGCTCTCCATATGTAGCACAAGTGCTAGAATAAATTAATTTCTTCACTTTATGTCTAGCCATAGCTTCAAGAACTCCTAATGTGTTTGATGTAATGTTATGGTAGTATCTGCAACGAATAAACATATCAAACAATGAGACCCAAAAAAAGTAAATTCTTGCAGCGATGTTTAGAACTATAGAATTAGGACTGTACTTTAGAGGATAAAGGGTGCTTTCTCCAACATAAGCTACCGCAGCAAAATGCATCACAGCGTCAAAAGCATTCTCAGAGAAGATTTTCTCAACCTGAAATTTGTATGGTTAAGAAAGAAAACGCAAAAAATTTATACTTCAAAGCTTAAAAAACATCAAAAGGTTATAAAGGGATACCGCTACGGGATCTCCTAAGTCAGCATAAATGAACTGAAGTCTTCCGGTTTGCGGGAATAATCGCTGTAAAGTCTTAACCGCCCCAAGATTCCCACGTGAAAGATTGTCCTGTTGAGAAATCAAATGTTACTTAAATGTATTCAAATTTCATCAAATAGTTATTGACAAGTTTGAAAGTAGTCTCAGTTACCACAATGGTTACGCGGTATGAATCTCTAAGAAGTCTTAAAGCAGCATGTGACCCGATATAACCAGCACCACCAGTGACTAACACATGAGTCACTCCTTCCTCTCTTTGAGAAAACTGAAAGCAAACACAACAAAACCGCAGAAAAAATTATGAAAATGTAAAATGTGTTAAAGGTTTTTGTGTATGAGACGATGGATATACCGCGCTTGGAGATGTGAAACTTGAGGCTTGACTGATCACAATAATGGCTAAGATTAAGAGTGAAGCTATTAAGAGAAGCTTTCCAGTGAGATTGTTCTTTGTTTTGGGTTCTAAGCAATCCATTTCTACAAAACCAAAAAAAATTCTCAGAAATATTATATGATCATAAGCAAATTTTGTTGGAGTAATAATACTCTACCTCCTAGAGACAAAGGTCTTGAGTTTCTTCGTTGAATTCTTACTCCAGAAGAATTTAGCATTGAAAAACTTCAAATTTGTTCTGTTTTAGAATGGAATCAGAGACTTGAGACCAGAGCAACATATAAAGTCCCACAAAAATCAGTAACTAGCAACAATGAAGATCATGTTGCTGGAGATTGCTGCAAAACAAAGAAAGAATTTACAACTACAGAAACATAGTGGTCAAAGCTACTAAACTCTGCATACATTTATATGCATGAAAAAGAAGAAAATAATAATATATGTTGCAAGTGGGACCTTACGCAGACAGAAAAAAAAGTTGAAATTTATGTAAAAATGAAAATATATGGAGTTACTTTTATATTCATCTGATAAATTATACATATGCTGTATTATAAGAATAAAAAAGATTAAACAAAAATACTTTAGTCAAAAAAAGTTGCACAAGAAAAAGAACAGAACAGAGTAAAACAAAAAGTAGGAGACAGAGTCTTGATAATGTAAGAATAGTCATCAAAATTGACTAAAACTCCGATCAATTTCCGATAAACTATTGTGATCCGATTCCGATTCCAATTCGGATTCCGACTCTGATTCAATTTAATAAAACTAGGGAAAAATCAGAAAAAATGGTCATAGTAATTAAAAACAGAGAGAAAAACCTATCAAGAAGATTTGTGATGATGATGATTGATGAATATGATGATCTTAATCAGTTTATAAACATCTAATTATGTCAGAAACAATACAGAGAGAGAGAGAGAGAAAGATTTGTGCACCTGAGAATTGTGAGAAGAGGAGAGCGTTAAAAGATGGTTTGGAAGTATGAAACGGGCGAGATGTTATTAACGGAGTGTGAGAGAAACTCGTGACGAGCAAAAACGTAAGAGAGGATAGAGGCGAGAGGAAGAAGACGAAGAAACTCAGAGAGGAAACGTGAATTGCAAAACGAGAGCACGACTACGACCTGGTCGCGCACTCTCTTCCTTTGTTATACGTTTTCTTTATTATTTAGAATATAGTTATTTTAAGATCATGGAAATAATTTTTTTGTATTTATCTCTTTTTTTTAAAAATTGTAATAGCTATATCTTTTTAATTGTTGTTATTATTTATCTCCATATATGCATTTTTTTTTAAAGAAACTTCATTAATTATGGCTATATGACTATATAGCACATCCATTAATTTGGAAATATTTTTTGTTGACTTTAAAGTGGACAACTATTAGGATTTAATTTCGTAAATGTGTAAATAATTTTAGAATCTACTTATTTTGAAATAACTAATAAAAGAGGTACCAAAAACAAAAAGAAGATAATCTTATGTTTTGTGATACTAAATAGTGGTTGTTTGCGGTAAACTTATCTCTCATACTAATGTCAAACAAAAACATATCACTCGAGTCACACTTAAAATATTTACTTTTAATTTAGTTACAGCACACTAGCATTCCAAAGCTTATTCTGTATGTCTAGATTTGTTTTACAAAAAAATTGTTTTTTTGTAGACGTAATAATTTTGGAAAATTATAAATGTACTAATATGAAATTGTTTGACAAAAAAATTCAAATTGTTTAACAGTATGTACTATTTTTAACATAGGTAAAACATATTTCTCAGAAAAAAAGTATAGAGGACAAAATCTATATTATACAATCAATTCAAGTTGGGATATCCCCAGTAAATAAAATATAACGATATATTACTTTCTGAAAAATAATTGATTTTTTTTTTCATTTTTCTTCTAACTTAGTAATTAGTATCTCAAAATAAAAGAAAAATAATTTAAAAGTTTTTGTTGGCCACCTAACCTAGTTTTAAAGGCTGATTAATTAGAGTTTAGAAGCGAATGTGGAGTGGCTAACTACCCTATAGTTTAATCAAAGTCAAACAAGAATTATGAACCTTTCTTGGATATTACAATAATTTCAGTACCACTAATTTATTAAACAAAAATACCTATAATACAAATTATTGAGGATATATAAATGGAAGTAAAATAGGTACGGCTGCTTAGTTGTAGCGACTGCCCAACTATCTAACGTGTTTGGCCATCGTGGTCAAATCAAATGATTTGATCCTACATTTTGCAATTATATTATCAAATTTGACATATATACGCGACTCCATTAACAAATACACATAATATATGCGACTACTAAGTTGGAGTTTAGTTATATGTAAACGTTTATTTTTTTAGTGAACACTTAAACTGCCATTAGTTCATTACTTTCGATAAAAAAAAGTATTAACTATGTAATATAAACTTAAGTTACACATGGAGAGCCGGTGGAGACGCGTGACCATTTGTTCTTTGTGTGCCTATTTTCTTTTACGGTATGGAGTTGTTTGTGTGCCAAACTAGTCGGACACTCCATCAGCTCTGATAGAAACTATATTCTCCAATCGATTATGACTAACCGAAAACCCAAGCAAAACTCTCTTCTAATCCGTTTAGCTTTCCAAACTTCCATCTACGAAATCTGGAAAGAGAGGAATGGGAGACGACATCATTATTCGCCACGATCTCCTCTCCAAACTGGTCAATTTATAGACACACTCATCACCAACCGCATCATCTCCCGAACATCGGTTCAGCCAGTTTTTGATTCCGCTCTCTTTAGGGAGACAATGACAACTTTTTCTGTTTTTAAGCAAAATTTAAAAACAGAGGAAGAACCCAAATGTAATTTTGGCCACCATAACCCCAATACAAGTCATCACATCAGGACCGGTCCTGAAATAAGTAGAGGTACAAACAAAATAGAAAATGGGGGCCTTTCATGACTGAAGAACAAAAGAAGAGGAAAAAGCAGGATCGTCTATGAAAAGAAAAGCAAAGAAGAGGAACAAAGGTGAAAATTCGTGGAGAGAAAAAAGATATTTATTGGTTTTTTTTTGTTAATTTTAATTAAGATTTTCTTTTATTTGTTGGGATCATTTTAACTCACATTATTTCAAAAATATATCTTTTCCATGTCATCGTCATTTACTTTATGCATAATTATCGTGGAGTTCTTCATATACAAATTTTTTACTCTGTATTATATGTATATATATAAAAAAAATAATTAAATGGACTCAAAAATGAAGACCCAAGTCCAATATTGTTTTATATGTTGTACGCTCAGGGCCGGCCTGCATCGCATCAATGGTTGATACGTGATACCTTGAGAAGAGATGAATTATTCATCTTTTTGTTTCTAGGTAAGAAAAATAACATAAAGAAGACAGTGAAAAAACTAAACATCCACTTTATACAAATAAGAAAGGAAATGAACCGTCTTTCAAGTGCTTATTGAGCAAACAAGTTGGTAGTCAAACATTTATTTACTTTTTTTTTTTGCATTTAAAATTCGAACATCAAATTTGATTTCGTCACCAACTAATCAAAAACATTATTATATCTCTTAGATAACTCCTTTGAACAATGAATCAAGAACAAAACACATAAATATTTTTACGAGATCTTTGAGATCACTATGATCGCAAATATATTTTAGCAATGTTGATAACAATGTATTCACTATCATCAATACTTGGAAAAAAACGGAAAAAGAGCTTAAATTTTTTATCATGAAAATAGCTTAAATAAAAGTACAAAGTAAGGAGAAAAAGGAAATATATGTTTAAGAAAATATCATGCAACCTGTTCGCACAAAAATATATTTGGTTCGTTCGTAACAGTTACAATAAGCACATGCCAAAAAATGAGGGTGATTACAAGTCTTTCAACACATGAATCTTGTTCGTCATCGTGATTAAGCGATTGTGCGGACAAGAAGGTGTTGTTGATATACGAGGTTTTAGAAAATAGAAGACGTGAACATCATTTTTTTGGTAAGTATTCGAGTTGTTTTACATCTATATTCTCAAGTTAATGAATCGTGTAGGTTTAGTTCACAATATAGTGTAATTTGATGATATAAGTCTCTTTGTTATTACTTCTACTGTTAGTTTGAAGTGGATATTTAATAAAGTAAGATTAAAATGTTCAACTATATGTGCAAAAATCATTAGTGTTCACGTTATATATTTTAAATTGCGAATTACTTAGAATTGATTGTATTTAATTATCAAAAACGTTTTCAATGCGATAAATTGAAAGACATAATAAAAATCTTGGATCGCAACATAAATTCTTATCACGACATACAAATTCTTAAAGCATACAAATTTGCGACAGAATAAAAATCTTGGTTTCCAAACACAAACCAAAATTCATGCTTCTTTTTGTTACCAATTGTTTGTAAAGTAAATAGTGAGTAAATTGAGTCCCACGATTATATAGAGATGTCATATTCGAATATATCAAGAGGGCGATCATTTTAACTTTGTAAACTTTTTTGGTAGTAGTAGACAGAAATATCATATTATAATGCAAGATTTTCAAAGGTTGAGGGATGAAACAAATTCACATGCATCAATTCCTCTAATTTATCAAGCGAGAAGATTTGAAGTGGCTTAATCATTTCTCTACTACAAGCAGCTTTTTGGAACTAAAATTTTTGTGGCTAGTAGAAACCTTGTCAAACTTGTTTGGGTAGACTAACTCATAGGAGCGAACATCTGAGAAAGAGTCGTTGTTCCATCTCCAAATGATGTGGCAGTTAAAAGTCTACCAAAACTTGAATCTTTCATACTTGTCCAACACCATCAAGTCATCTTTACTTCATACACGTCAGTTTCTTGATTGTTGAAGAATTCAGTAGTGTTGCAGCTAAATAGTGAGCCTCGAAGATAGGTAGACTTTCACATCTTGAAATAAAGTATTTCACCCAAAATATTCCTTCACGATAACATTCCGATTTGGTGAAACATACTCCACAACCTTAACAATGCGATCCCACACATATTCTTTGGCTTTTGCGTGTACAAAGATGAATCATAAATGTTAGAAAAATCAAACATGCATTGCACTAGAGAAACAATGTTGGTGGGCGATTGGTGTGGAATTCAAATGGGGAGAAAAAAAAAAGAAAAAACTTGGTCTGAAAAAAGAACCCGAAATGAAGGAGAAAAAGAAATCGATTTAGGATTTTTTTCATGACTCATGAGAGAGATATAGTGTGTATTCACAAGTCAATGTGTTTTTCCTCTTTTGTTCAAGTAGAAGTCAATGTCTTGCTCTTTTAATTTGTTCTTCTTCTCGTTTTTTCCATCTGAACGTCACCAATTTTGTATTTGTTTTCTGCAACGCAACAGATTTAAGGGACATTTTTTTTTTTTTTCTTACTTTACCTAAATTTAAAGCAAATTATTCAATTATTTCACATACCCAACATTAACTCTCACATAACAATAATTCCATTATATATATACAAGCAATAAAAATTGTATAAATTATTCACCTTATTTATTACAAAACATTTCATTATTATTATCAACATCCTATATATAATAGATGACAAGAATTCTCGAAAAGTTGACAACTCATTATTTGAGAGCAAATAAAGAATTAACATGAGTTCAACTATTAATGTATATATAAAAATTATGTAATTTAAATTTGACTATATTAAAAAAACATAAGCATAAAATAAATGAAACTCAAGTTTAATTTAGAGACAACATAAACGTATAAATATCAAATAATCTGAGTTTTTAAATGCATCTTCCCTGACTTAAAAAAAGAAGTTCATCTTCCCTTTTTCGGGTGATTTAGTAGCCATTTTTGAACTAGCGCATATAACTCAATTTCAATGTAAGTAAACAAAAAAGCAAGTTATGATACTAAAAATGAAAATAATAAATTTAGAAAATTTTAAACAACTAATTACTAAAGAAGAAAACTTAGAACAAGAAAATCATGACACGCAAAAGAAGATTCAAGAAAAAATCAAATAGATAAGAAATTATAAAAAAAATAAAATAAAAAGATGACAAAAATAAAAGAAAAACAATACGGAAACAAATAAATTTTAAAAAAGTTTAAGAATGTAAAAAAGAGAGATGGAATCAATAAAAGATATATGAAAACCAAAACTAAAAATAGTAAATCGAGAAAGTTAAACTTAAAATTATTGCAACATTAGAATTTGGACTCCTATATATAATAGAT
Organism: Turritis glabra; assembly: GCA_900406565.1. Taxonomy (NCBI): domain Eukaryota; kingdom Viridiplantae; phylum Streptophyta; class Magnoliopsida; order Brassicales; family Brassicaceae; genus Turritis; species Turritis glabra. The sequence continues at coordinate 7,465 of OVBN01000165.1, read as the reverse complement.
GAAGAGATATCTCTAGAGATTTACAACTCATCACATAAGAAAAACTAAAGAATTAACATAAGTCCAACTAGTAATGCATATTTAAAAATTATTTAATTTGAATTTAACTATGTTAAAATCATTAAAGCATAGCATAAAATAAATTAAAATCAAATTTAATTTAGAGACAACATAAGCGTATAAATATCAAATGATTTGAGATTTTAAGCATATATTTTTTTTGGGTGATTAAATTGTCATTTTCAAACTAACGAAAATAATTTAATCTCAACGTAAGTGAAGAAAAATAAGCAAGGTGAGAGACCAAAAATGAAAACAAATAGGTTTAGAAAATTTTAAGCAACTAATTACAAAAAAAAATCTTAGAACTAGAAAACCAAAACACATAAAAGGAAATTCAATAAACATTCAAAAAGATAACAAATTATCAAAAATAGAGATAAAATATGACAAAAATAAGAGACAAATAATACGAAAAAATATACAAAACAATTAAGAACGTGAAAAAGATAGTTATAATCAATAAAAGATATGTAAGAAAAAAGAAAAAAATAGTAAAAATTGAAAAAGTTAAACGTTAGAAATTATTGTAACATCAGGATTTGGATGAACGAGAATATGAAAAACAAGTAATTATTCAAAAGATCAATATATGGAAGAGATTACTAGGGTCATCAAGAAAAATAGCAAAATAAAAATTATAAAGAAAAACAAAAAAGAGATTGATAGTCGAATTGAAAATCTAAAAACATATTTATTTACAACACAAAATCAAAACAAATTTGCTAGTATCGCGGGACTTCTCTTAGTTTTAATAATTTAACCTCTCATTTTGTTCTTTCTGGTTTTCAGTATATTGTTTCCTTCATGTCTTAATTTTTTTTTGTTTGCTTCATAGTTATCCAAGAAAAAGCTTCTAAAACTTTTAGTAATGAGTTAGTTTCCATAAGTTAAAAATATATATAGTCACATTTGATTTTTATGTGTAACTGGATTGACGATAGCATACATGAGTTTGTTCTATATATAAAAAAGACTACGATTACGACATATTTGTATTTTTTTGACGTCTAAAGTAATTTCAATATAGAGTTGCAAAGTCGATATTGTGATTTATACCGCACATGAGAGATTATATACCATTTGTATGGGTATCAACATTTTTCTCTTTATTAGTCTTTTGTATTTATCTTTTCTGATATATATGGTATGGGGATGTTAAAGGTAAATGTTATTCATTATAAAAACAAAAATTAGGTGTGTTGTATTATTTATTTTATTTGTTTACATAGTTTTTTTTATTGACGCAAACAAATTTATATTGCTTATGTAAATAATTCTAAAATGGGTGACTCAAATCATTTGTGTCGTGTCAAACAAGTGATGCAACTATTTTTCATCATTTGTTTTTTCAATGTTAATTTGTGACAGTTACAAATGTTGAGGTAGATATAATTTGAACCAACAACATTAATTAAACATGCAAATTATAACTATATACATGCATGATAAAATAAACAAGCGTTAAAATAAAATTAATCAGTAGTAACTATCATTAATGAATTTTGATTTAAAATTTTCGTATAACTCACTCATTAAATTTGTCGTAGGGACGGTACATGGCAGGGAGACAAATGTCAATACTTTATTGCAAATCTTTCAACATATCAATCTCGTTGACCTTCTTGGTTGGAGTGTTTATAACGATAAGAAGTTGTTGATATACGATTTTTTAGAAAATGGAAGACTTGAACTTCATCTTTTTAGTTTGTATATGAGTTCTTTTACAAATATATTATTATATTAATAAGTCATATAGGTGTAGTTCACAATATAGTGTAATTTGATTATATAAGTCCTTTTGTTATTACTTTTGTTCTTAGTTTGAAGTGAATACTTAAAATAAGATTATATATGTTAAAAACCATTAGTTGCAAAAAATATGAAGAATATGTTCAACTTTTTCTTTTTCCACATGGACACTACTAGATACATTTACCACATCTGATTGCTAGCCTCTCTATGTTTATTACCTCTATACATTGAACTGAATGTTCACTTACTGTTTTAATAAATTTTAGATGTTAATAGTTGAGATTTGTAACAATGTAAACTATATTCGATAAAAGGTTTAGAATATGAAGCAAACCAAACTTGGTCGTTTTATTTACCGAATTCACATCAACTCTAACTATTAATCACATAATAGTAATCCAATGTATCTGACACAATATTGATCGCCTCGAAGTTAAAATTAGCATCAATTTTTTTAACGTTATCATCACAACAATACAAACACAAAAAAATCATTGATTGATAAACTACATATTTGGAGAATATCAAACATATGTCATTGCAAAATATGGTTATTTTCATCATTTTTTTACAGAGATAGTTATTGGATATGGGAAACGGACACTCGTAACTTATCACATTTGACACTATAAAAAAATCCGATTTAATATGGTGAACGAACATCTTCAGACAAAAAACCAGAATTTCTTATAAATGAACCAAACTCAACAATTCAATTATCTTTGCATTCAATACTGAATACGACAAAGAGAAAATTATACATTTTTCTATAACAATTTTAACATTTGCTCCATAAATTATATCATAAACGTTAAGTTCTGTTAGGAATAATAAAAGTAACCACTTAATTTTATTATTACTCTATCATTCCTTTTACAATTCGAAGCGAACAAAAAGGGACATGTCAATGTTTTAAGTCATAGATAACTTTATTTTTACTTGTTAGGTAATGCTTGAAAAAATAAGAATCAATTCGTCAACTACTTCTCTTTTGTATATTTTACAATTATGTGATTAATTATTTAATAAAAAATATTGTATACAATTAACTCAATTCTTGGACCAAATCTATTTTAATTAGCCAAACGAAAAGAAAACTTCTATAAAAAAATGGATTAAAAATCACAGTTCAAAGACACTTTCCAACAAAAGGAACCTATCATTCTCATTGTTTGTTTGATCCCAAGAAGTAAAATAAAGTCAAACCGATTGCACAACTCATAAACTTGTTGCACGGTATGAGATCAATTTAAAATACAAATGAAACAAAAGAGGATGATATATTCGAATTTTCATGCATGTCACATATCATTTTAAAAAACAAAATTTTTGGTACTACTTTTTTGCAATAGAAACGAAATAAAATAAAATAAAAACCCAAAACTAAACACACTTGTTAAAAATCACATAAAATATACGGGATAAATTTAGAAAAAGTATATATTTATTTAAAAATAATAATATAATTGATGTAATCTTTGGAGTACCCCAATTAAATTATCAAATCACAGGGAGTAAAGAATCAACACACTAAGAATACACAAGTTTACTTAATCTAAGCAAAATAAAAGGGTTTTTATTTCCTAAATATGACTAACAAAGCAAATCAAACTAAACAAGACAAATCAAAGCAAAAGAAAGTAAAATACAAAGGCAAACTCTTGGGTTAAGGCAATTGATTAGGGTGACTATTGGCTAATCTATGATGTTAATGTTCAATACCATGATGATCCTTAGCCTTAGAACTCTTAGTTAAACTAGTGCACTTCCATGCAACTAATCCTATGCAAATCAAGTAATCAACACCAAATTTCCATTTTGCAATCACAAAACAAACATGCATTAATTCCAAGTCTAATATGGCTACTAAACAACCTAGAACAATTTCCATTGGCAAGATTTAGCAAAGCACTCAATAGATTGAATTTAGAATTTTCACAAAAACCTTCCGGATATGAAAATTCCAATAATCTAAATTAGCATTGATCAAAGCTAATCTAGCATTAAGAACATCTATTGAGAAAGGATAATAAACTATCTAACTTAAACATCAAAGAACAATCCTCTAATCACTCTTAATCTACCTAAACCCAAAAGCTCTAAAGGACTACTCACACATGCTTAAATCAAAAACAAGATCCATAGAAGTATTTATAATCATAGAACAAAGACAAAAAGATAGAGATAAGGAAAACTTCTTCAATATATAAGGTTTTGCACCAAGAGATTAAACTTGTTCTTCCAAAAGAAGAACAAGGGAAGAACAAGGGAAAGAAAACAATAATGGAGGCCTGGTTAAAGTCTCCCACACTTAAGAGTATTATATGGTTGTTACACAACTTGTTTGCACACTAAAAAAGGTGAAAAACACTGTTTTTGGCCGCATAGGAGGTGGATCGATCGATCCAGTTTAGTTTGGTCGATCCGTGCCTCTATCGATCATTTGGAATTTTCTCGTCGAAGTGGATCGATCGATCTGGATTTGGATCGATCGATCCATATACCACATTTCCCCATCAGCTTCAACCGCTCGCCAGAATGACCTGTCTTCACGCAATCGGGTGTTTCTCTTGAATGCACCGTTGGATTGTCTTCAAATCACTTACAAATGAAAGCTAACATCTGTAGCTAGGTTGTGTCAAAAGCTTAGGAAGATCCAACGGTGGAAAGTCCTCCATTAGTGGTGAAACATTTCCGTCAGAATGACACGTCTTCAGTAAATCGGTCATAACTCTTGAACCGCAACTCGTATTGGCCTAAACTCACAACCATTGGAAAGCTAACTCAATTGGTTATAATTTTGATGAAGAAATCGGAAGCTAAATCCCAACGTAAGAGCTTCATCCGAGTAGATCTTTGAAGCACTTTGGACTATCTCCGAATCATCATTTATTTTCTTCTTTTTCACCTCTTGATCTCTTCTTAATCTTCATTTCTTGATTCCAAACTTTTACCTCTTAGTACTCCAAATGTCTCCAAAACTTCTATGGATAGATATAAAAATGAAGATAAACAAAGCTTTAAAAACACTAAAAATACAAGATATCAATTCCCCCAAACTTACTTCACAACGTCTCGATGTGAAAGTAAACCGAAGAATAATTTAAAAACACAAAAAATCTAGTGGGTAGATGGATAGATGGATAGGCTTAGGAGAGTTCCTAAGGGCGCGTTTAACGTCGTTAGCTTGACGGTTGATTAACAACAAAGGAAAATAAAAAGACTCTAATCTCAAATCGTTTCCTAACTTCAATGTCCATCTTTTAGTCTCCGCGATCGACATAACAATTTTATTACCACGAGCCATCGACATACCAAATTGATCACCACGAGAAATAAAGACGGAGCACTAGAGATGCTTGAGACTTACTAATCTAGAGTCATAAACTCTAGTCTCAGTTCGTTTCCTAACTCCAATGTCAATCATTTAATCCCCGGCAACGGCGCCAAATTGATTATGCGTGTTTTAACCCCACATCAATTAACCTTGGGTGCACACTACCACAATCGAATGGCATGTCGATGTAGCACTTAAGGATCGATCCACAGGGACTAAAGATTGAAGCACCAAAGATGCGAGAAACAAATTAATCTAGAGCATATATAAATTTTTTTGGATCCTTAACAAATGAAACTTAGGTGAACTTATATAGGCTCATAACTAAATGGAGCTTACAAATAAAATACAATACATGGAGATGATGGAGATGGTTGGTGATATTGGAGATGGTTGGTGATATTGGATATGGTTGGTGAACATTTCCGTCAGAATGACACGTCTTCAGTAAATCGGTCATAACTCTTGAATTTTTGTAAGAGACAAGCTTTTCTCTCTGTTTTTCCTGAAGAACACCAAGAACACAATTTTCATAAATTGAAGAAGTTTTCTTATCTTTATCTCTTTCTCTCTATCTTCTCATTATGAATGTCTCTATGGATTTAGTTTTTGATTTGAGCATGTTTGAGTAGTCCTTTAGAGCTTTTGGGTTTAGGTAGATTAAGGGTGATTGGAAGATTGTTCTTTGATGTTTAAGTTAGATAGTTTGTTATCCTTTCTCAATAGATGTTCTTAATGCTAGATTAGCTTTGATCAATGCTAATTTAGATTATTGGAATTTTCATATCCGGAAGGTTTTTATGAAAATTCTAGAATCAATCTATTGAGTGTTTTGCTAAATCTTGCCAATGGAAGTTGTTCTAGGTTGTTTAGTAGCCATATTAGACTTGGAATTAATGCATGTTTGTCTTGTGATTGCAAAATGGAAATTTGGTGTTGATTACTTGATTAATTGATGTAGTCTTTTTGGGAGTACTCCAATTAATTTATCGAACCACTTAGCACAATGATATATCATAGTACGAATGCACATATTGGCTTAATCTAAGCATGATTATTATGGTTTTTGGTTATGGTTTCTTTGTAACAATACTACCCAAGCAAAGTTATAAAGGCTAACAAGAGTAATTGCTTATGAAACAAGAAACATACAAGAAGATAAATTAGGTTTTAAAACAAGATTATAAAGGCAAACTCTTGGGTTAAGGCAATTGATTAGGATGACTATTGGCTAATCTATTATGTTAATGTTCAATACCATGATGATCCTTAGCGTTAGAACTCTTAGTTAAACTAGTGCACTTCCATGCAACTAATCCTATGCAAATCAAGTAATCAACACCAAATTTCCATTTTGCAATCACAAGACAAACATGCATTAATTCCAAGTCTAATATGGCTACTAAACAACCTAGAAACAACTTCCATTGGCAAGATTTAGCAAAGCACTCAATAGATTGAATCTAGAATTTTCACAAAAACCTTCCGGATATGAAAATTCCAATAATCTAAATTAGCATTGATCAAAGCTAATCTAGCATTAAGAACATCTATTGAGAAAGGATAATAAACTATCTAACTTAAACATCAAAGAACAATCCTCTAATCACTCTTAATCTACCTAAACCCAAAAGCTCTAAAGGACTACTCACACATGCTTAAATCAAAAACAAGATCCATAGAAGTATTTATAATCATAGAACAAAGACAAAAAAGATAGAGATAAGGAAAACTTCTTCAATATATAAGGTTTTTGCACCAAGAGATTAAACTTGTTCTTCCAAAAGAAGAACAAGGGAAGAACAAGGGAAAGAAAACAATAATGGAGGCCTGGTTAAAGTCTCCCACACTTAAGAGTATTATATGGTTGTTACACAACTTGTTTGCACACTAAAAAAGGTGAAAAACACTGTTTTTGGCCGCATAGGAGGTGGATCGATCGATCCAGTTTAGTTTGGTCGATCCGTGCCTCTATCGATCATTTGGAATTTTCTCGTCGAAGTGGATCGATCGATCTGGATTTGGATCGTCTTCAAATCACTTACAAATGAAAGCTAACATCTGTAGCTAGGTTGTGTCAAAAGCTTAGGAAGATCAACGGTGGAAAGTCCTCCATTAGTGGTGAAACATTTCCGTCAGAATGATACGTCTTCAGTAAATCGGTCATAACTCTTGAACCGCAACTCGTATTGGCCTAAACTCACAACCATTGGAAAGCTAACTCAATTGGTTATAATTTTGATGAAGAAATCGGAAGCTAAATCCCAACGTAAGAGCTTCATCCGAGTAGATCTTTGAAGCACTTTGGACTAT